>CM021765.1:117358780-117583954 GCA_011076525.1 Nettapus auritus | reverse complement strand
GAAGGGAAGGGAAGGGAAGGGAAGGGAAGGGAAGGGAAGGGAAGGGAAGGACATAACTTTTAAAGTTTAAAAAGATCTTTGTGGATGCATTAGCGTCATCCATCCATACATCTCATCTCCTTGGAAATCGGACAGACTTGTGTCAGTCACTTTGGGAGGAGATCTGTATTTCTGTGGTGCAATAGGTGGAATTGGAGAAAAAAGTGAGCATGAGGCATGTGTAAAAGGATTTCTCCTCTCCAGGGCCTGTACCTTGACAAAAGATGTACTTTCTTAATTCCAAAGCCTCTTCCAGTCTATCTTTATTTCAGGTTTGAGAACTGTGATACCACAGAGGCAAAACACTCAGAATCATTAATCTCCCACAAATATATATATACATTTTTAAATGAATACACTTGGGATAAATGTCCATGGGCTTGCAAGCTCTAAAGTACATGTGGATGATTTGATTTTCCATTTTTTCTCTCTAATCACGGAAGCAAAATGTTTACTTTACTTTTTTTTTTTTTTTTTTTTTTTTTTCTTACATAGTGACAGGATTCCCGGGCCTGGAACTGTGTGAGAGTACCAAATATGAAAAACAGACTGTCAAGTGACACGTCCTCGCTTTTGACCCGAGTGAAGAGGAAGTGGCAAGGTTTGCATGTATGTCCCAGACAAGAGGAGGGTTAGATTACATTTGAAGGCTTCTGCGAACATTAAATTACTGAAAGATAAATAATCCTATTGATAATTTATCAAAGGGGATCTGCAGGAATGGCAACTCAGACTTGAGGTGATAAAAAAGACAAGGCTGGGGAGGATATGACTGTTTTGTGCCTTGTGTATTACACTTCAGCATTAAAAGTTACATAAAGTGGCAATATATTTTTCAGCAGAAAACCTCACCAGTTATGCTATTTATTTTATCCAATTTCTGTATCGTGAGGAAAAATTATTTCAATGGTTGTATGTATAAGTTATGAAAAGTTATAGGTAAATGGGGTAGAAATGTGTTTGAAATTGAACTATGGATATGATTCAATGGTTAACTTATTTCCTAAATGAATGAGAAAGGAAACAGGTTGCTGCAAACTTCTGCTCTCACTTCCTTATGAGAGAAGACAGAGACACTATCCCAGAAAGAACGGGGCTGTTGTGCACTCTCGTCTCAGGCAATCATGGGTAACTGGGTGGAGAATGAAGGACTGTCCATCTTTGTTGTTGTAAGTACAATTTTTATTGTGATTTGTATCCATTAGAAAGTTCTACAGAAAGTTTTAATAAGCCGATCTCATTGTGTCACTAAACGATTTATCTGATTATTCTGAAACTGGGGCAGCAAGTGCAGTGACACACTTCAAGAACATGATGTTTTAGGAGCCCTGTCTGCTATCTTGATTGCTGTCGGCTTCATTGTCAATTAGGAAATGATCATATGTTAACTTTCTTTTTCTTTGTTAGAAATAAATGTAAGTATCTATTTTATTTGGATGTAACAGTGACTTAAGGAAAAAGAACAACATTACATATCACTGTTAACCGTGTGCGCTTCAAAAATAGAAAGCAATCACAACCACAAGCCTTTCTTTCACTTTTGTAAACAAAAGTAGATGCAACTGAAAGCACTGTGGACGTTTCTTGAGGATAGAAAATTAGTATTAGAGTCAGATTCCAGAATTTAGAGTAGAGATTCATGAATTCTTCGTTAGGAAAACTAGCATTTGAACTCTGTTTGTAAGTAGCTTGCATGGAGTAGCTGTGGAAGTAGGTTAAATTCATTCCAAGTACCAGAAATCTCACTCCCATTTAAAAGAGACAGACAGTATGGCAAGGCAGTCCTCCTTGGAGAAAACTTAGGCACAATAAAGTTTTTCAGCAATCACTTTTTTCACATCAGTGTGATACAAGAGCTACGCATATACAGTATTTAATATGTGCAGATATGATATGATTGATATGATATATGATATGAACTGGTATGATATGATGTGATGTGATATATGACATGATATGATAATATTATTTTATATAATATATACAGTAAAAATATAATGCCATTTACGGGATTTCTGCCGGGGGGGTTAGTATTACGTAAATACTGAAAGTAATGCAAATGATCTATATTTGTGGTGACTGAAATGTGAATGCCTTTGTTCAAAAAATTTATTTCTGCTGCCGTGAACAACTGATACCTACTTATGACATTGTAGATGCTTAGCTCTAGTTTAGGAATAAAGCATTAGCACTTCAGTGCTTTGAAAAGGAGTAACTATGTTTGCTGTCACCTGCAGTGACTTGAGGAAGTTGAAACTAACAAGAGGTGAATTTGGGCATATTTTTTCGACCAGAACTGAAATATTAACAGGATTAAGTAAGAGCCATTAGGTTGTTCAAGTAAGGGTTTTTTTTATTTCCTGTTTTAGTCTGTTTTAGTTTCAGGGGTATACAAGGTTAGCTAGTAGGGAAACAGACTAAAGGAGTCACCAGTAAAGAAAGCAGCTAAGTAGACAGACGGTTCACTTCCCTTACCAAAGTATTCTGCATTGTTCACTACGGTTTTATTACACATTGACTAGCTACAGGGATGTCCAGTGCTTGATAGGAACAGGACAGCTACAGCTTGTGTTGATTTACCTCAATAAAACAGACACATAGCATCCTGAACCCCAGCATGCTCAGTCTTCACTGGCCCTAGCTGAAAAGCATGGATGGCCCCTAACTCTACCACTCAGCACAAGTTGCCAGTGTCACCAGGTTTTTCAGAGGGTCCATGTTCTGTATGGGTCAGCACCAAGGACTGTGAGAATCCATCAAGGATCACGCCAAACATCTTGGCCTCCTGGGCATGCTGTCAGGTTACTGTACATGGGACTGGCACGCTGTCACTTTAAATGCATATTCAAGAGCATTTAATCCTGAGATTAGATTAATTCTATAATGAGGATTTGGGGATTTCCCATATCCTGCCTTACGCTGATGGAAATCCCTTCACTTTCCTGGACCTGCGCTGTATGGGAAGGACATCTTCAGGCAGACTGCCATATGGAACTTTTAATGATGTTTGGAGATTTATCTGGACTCACAGACTTAGCTAGACACCTGTAACATGACAGTCCTTACATAACTGTAAGTCTTTCATAACTGTAAGACTTTCTGCAAAAGTTTCAGCTGCCAATATCTGTGTTTTGGTTCATTCCACTCCTGTGCTCCTTAAAGCTCATTTCCACCTGCAGCACACCTAACTCTGCAAATAGAAGCACAATGAACTTACAGATCATTTTTCTGAACTGTGTAAATTCAGCTATATGATCTTTAACAACAAACTGTAAAGTTTCCTCTTCGTTTCTCTTTCAGCTTGTGTGGCTGGGTTTAAATGTCTTCCTCTTTTGGTGGTTCTATCTTGCGTATGATCTCCCACCAAAATTCTTCTACACCAGAGAACTCCTTGGCGTAAGTACAAAACATACATTATCTTGGCCTAGACTGAGCATAGACATAGCATTTTTCCCTATTTTTTTTTTGTGACTGAAACAGGATCAAGTTGCTGGGGCATCAGGTTCATGTAGGAGTTAAATTCACACGTAAACAGATAACTTAATGTAGACAGACAGACAGTGCTTCTGAATAGAAAGCTGGTATGCAAAATAGAGAGATCTCATTCTAAAGGTGTTTCCAGGTAACTATTATTCTCCTTATAATTAAATTAACCATGTTGTTGCCACTTTATTTAGCAGAAGGCGAATAAAATATTGCCATTGGAACTATTGTGCAACCATTTTCCCTTTTTCATAGCCTGAATATTTTACATAGTTATCAGCTCTGAAGAGCAACCATAATTCATCGAGTGTGTGAATAGTAGTCAAGCAGCCATGCGATCCTGGACCCCGGGCTGTTCAACATAACCTAACTGGTTGATGCAACATTATGTGTCTTACTGTGAAGGTGTTTCCAAAGCTACAAAGGGTCATGGCCAATAGAGAAGATTCATTTGTTCATATAATTTAAACGACTGATCACAGACACAAAAATCACTCTCAGCTTCAAATTATAGTACACATCATTTTGTAAAAGCTTTGCAAATCTATGGTTTAATTGAACCAAGCAGGAAATCCTGCTCATACATATAGCTTCAGATCTATGGATCAAATTCTGCCTTTTGTTATCAGGGCACAGAGCTGTATGTGGATAACTCTCAGTGTAATCCTAAGTCACTCTTAATGTGATCTGGAACTTGAAAGGGTCCCAATCAATGCAAGGAGAGCACACGCTATGTTTCTCTTCCCTTCAGTGTGTTTGGATTAATATGGTCACTAACCCCTCCTTCCAAACGGTCTTCATCAAAATCTGAAATTATTCAGGATGTGAAGATCAACATCAAGGGAACACATGCCTAAAAGAGGGGGCAATGAATTTCCCTAGACTCTCTTTACTGACAACAAAGGTGCACACACAAGGGGCATGTCAGAGCAGGAGCCTTAGGCACCAACCTTCTGAAGTTAAAATGAGCTTTCTGAGCAAGACAAAGCTTCTTTGATATCAATGTTAATTACAAGAAAGACTAGTCCTGATCCAGTCCTACTGTCTTTTGGAACACTCAACCACTTCCCTTTTTAGCTGTCCTTCTGCCTGTCCTAACCCTCAGCCAACTGAAACCACAGCAGGGCATCTTTCTTTATAGCACTGGGGCAGAAAACTCTCCTGATGGCTTAGACTTGCCTTTGTGCTTAGCCACCAACTGTTAGATCTGACAGGGAGCTTTTCATACAACCATATTATTTCAAAACTGGCCATGGAAAGTGTCTGTCTGGAGGAAAGTCTTCTTTCTGCACATGTGCCCCTAACAAGGTCAGAGCTTGGCTACTCTGAAATGCAAGCATCCTTAATTAACTCTAGATCTCACACTCATCAATAGTTGTGATATAATACATAAATGAAATCTCTGTTTATGTGTCTCCTGGATAATGTCTTAGGTAATTCATTTAATAACAGCATCTCTCCCATTACAGCATGCCTTGGCTCTGGCAAGGGCTCCTGCAGCTTGTCTGAATTTCAACTGCATGCTGATTCTGCTGCCAGTATGTCGAAACTTGCTCTCCTTCCTCAGAGGATCAAGTGCGGTAAGATGAAGAAAGAATTTCAAAATTTATGAAAGATAATAACCCAAGTAGCCTTGCAAATACGCCCAAGTGACAGTCCAAGTTCCCCAAATACACCGTTATTTGGGGATGTCCTCTTTGAAGAAGTAGAGAAGGCCAGAGTTTTGCTATGAGCGAGACTGAGGTCTCTATGCCAGTGGTATGTCTAGAGCTCTGTTGAGATACTTAGCCTTGACTTACACTTCTTCCCTTTTTTCTTGCCTTCTGGGCATTATGCTGCCTTGGATGCGAAGACCCTGTTCTGTCTGCCATACACCACGTTGACACATATTTGCCTCATTTGTCAACAATACAATACCCATTTATAGTAGGAGAAATTAACCCATGTCTTCTGTCTGTGCATGTTCAATTCTTACAGCAAATGTGGGCTATCACAGGCTTAGAATGGCACTTTTCAAGCGGTTCATAAGTAACATTCTTTCTTTTCTGCACTGCATTTCTGTCTCAGAATGAAATAGTTCACCAGCCTTTTGACCATTTCTGGCTCCCAGATGCACAGCACAAAGGAACCACCACTTAGAAAAAGGACAACCAATTCTAGGTGATATCTGGAGTGGCTTCCTATGATGGCACTGACTGTATCACGTTTAGATGTAGAGCTTAGGGATATGGTTTAGGGGATGATTTGTTAGTGTTAGGTCAGAGGTTGGACTCGGCGATCTTGTAGGTCTCTTCCAACCTAGACTTTCTGTGACTGAAATCTAGATCTCTATTACAGCAGAAATAATGCAGACAGAAAGATAAAATAATTTCATTCAGGCATGCTAAAAAAGGCTCCTATTCCATAGCTATGATGATTAGGCTCCAAAAGGAGCTACATATTGCAAACCTTATTAATACAAAATGGATGATCCTTGTTGGCTGAGGGAACACGTAAGAAAATAATCGGAGACAACCCACACTGTACACTCATCTAGTACATATACTCTGACAGTGTGGATGAAGAAGTGAACTGTTTCTGCCACATTGAGCTCCTAAATTATATTTCCAATGCTGTCCAAAGTGCCCAGGCCTTTTTAAGGCATAACATTCAGAAATGCAAAATTGGAAATGTCCAGACAAGACTTTCTGTCTTGTTCTATACCCCTTCAGATTCTGGGTTGTAGCAAAAGCAGCCAGCTGCACCCTCCATGTATATGAAAGGAGAAAGAACAGTAAGTAAAACTGTAGGGTTAAAGTTTTTCTTCCCCTACCCTGAGGAAGATCAACTAGCATCTGCCAAAATGCCAGCTGACTTCCCCAAGCTGCGGAAGTTAATAGCGAACATAAATTCGGTACGGGTTTGTGTTGCTGCTGGCTGAATGCAACTGGAAAATATTGATGAGGTCTTGGTCATACAAGGCCTTCATGAGGTCTGAAATGGATTTTGCAGGCCTTGGGCTGAAAGCAGGTTGGGAAGAAGTCTTCTGAACTCAAAGCAATGAAAGAGCTGAAGACATTTTCAGAAATATTACTGGAATGCTAACAACTGATTCCAAGGGTTGGAATTGCAACTGGGTCTTAATGCTTCTTGTCCTGAATTGCTCATCTCTTACCCAGTTTGCAAGTTTGAACCATGTAGAGAGCTACAGCTTCATTTCTGCTGCCTGCCTGCAGCTGACAGCACCAGGCTGTGTGAGGAAGCTCAGGGCTCTGAGGATGAGCAAGGACACGAGGGAGGGACATAACACAGCATTTTAAGAGTTTGGAGTTTGTTTAACTTCAGTCGCTTGTTGCAATAAATCTCAATAGCTTTTTTATATTTATGTATTTCTATATTATATACACAATATATTATATATACATTTATAGATATAAATCATTTTTATACAATACGTCTATAGCAATGTGTTGTATTACATCAGGAAGCAGGTAGTTGTATACCTTAAGCAAAACATGCACAGCTTAGTGTCCCACTGGTAGGGACAGGACTCTGGTGGCCATGGTGCACTGGTACAGCTGTTTATGCTTCTTCTACTGGCTTGTCTAATTAGCTATGCTCTGGAAGTAAAACCTGTGAGGATTTCCTAAGTCAGGATTTTTAAATACCGTGTAACTTACTGAAGGGGTAGTGGCCTTTCCAATGGCAATGCCATTGGGGTAAGGCATGGGGGTGAATTGCTCAATAGGAATGTGATGGAAACTCCTGCCCTTTACATTCGGCCACCCAGCAATGATACAACACAAAGTTGATTATTATTCATTGAAAGAACAGCTGTGTTGTTTTTGCATGCCCTTTATTGCTGTATTCATTTCTGTTGTTAATGAGCCTCACTACTGAACTTAATTACAGCATTTTGCCATTGCTTGGTCTTAAACTTATCAAACAGCAAGATCTAGTGTTCCTACCTGCTTTTTGCAAGGCAGAAAAGCAGGATGGGCACTTCCATGCTGTACTACTCTTTATTCTACAAGCTTTTTAATTATATCTCAAGGCACATGATGCAGAGAAGGCCAAATTTATTCTGGCTGTTTTTATAGTTTGCTGAAGTTATTGTAGTAGCGTGAGAGTTTGCCTTTTAATGCAAGTCACAGCTGGAAAACAAAACAAAACAAAACAAAACAAAACAAAACAATGATCTGGAATGATCAGATCCACCCTGTTAGCTGGGAAGATACTTTACCCAACTGGTTACAAAGTTAATGTCCAGCAAGCACTTGGAAGAAAATTTTGATCTCTCCTAATTAGTTGTGTGAAACATTTATATGGTTCCAGGGCATATAATGTTTTAGCTTGCTTAGTGCTTTGTTACCTTTGGCAGTCAGGAAATGCAGTATAAGGACACAACACAGGATATTTATGCTTTCTACTGCGTGGAGACAACAAATGCTAGCTTTACAAGAACTTTAATTTATAGGAGAACTCCCACTGACTACAGCGCAATTTAGATGGGGTCTCTTAGGCACCTGTCATAATTGTTAATGAAAATACCATTCTGTTTTTCTTAAGAGCCAAATTCTTCAGCTTGTATTAGTAGAGAGGTTTCTTTATTCCTGTTTCCCTTTGGATAACTCCAGTGACAATTTGCAAATGAATGTCTGGCAAGTATACCCAGCGTTTTGGGAAAGGAATCGCTTAGGAACATAAGTGACTGCTGTGTTTGGAGTGGAAGTTCTCTGAGATGGCAGTTATACTCAGGCTTTGCAGTCCGTTTCTACAGTGTGAAGCACAACAGGATTCTGATGCTAGCTGGCAACCTAAATCCCTACCAAAATAGTCGCCTTGTCCTGGCAGGGCAGAGTGTGATGATTTCCTCCATTTATAGCATGTAATATATATTTAACACAGATAAGACATGTATTTTTGCCATACTGCATGTTATTTTTTTCTCATTATCATATACTTTGTTTCAATGGGACATATTAAAATATAATGTTATGATTATATTCTGATGTATGGAGTGATATATTTTTGTTTATATTTAGGAATTCTGAATTCCTAAATATTCTTTACCACCAATGTGACCAACTGTTGTGCTTAGGGCCTCCATTTTTTATGTTTTTGTTTTCCCTGCATTTAAATAAGTACACAAAGGCATCACAAGTAATCCGCAAATACTTTTTTTCTTCAACCCCAAAGTGCTGCTCTACCCGTGTCAGACGACAGCTGGACAGGAACCTCACCTTTCACAAAATGGTGGCATGGATGATCGCCCTTCATACTGGTTGGTACTCAAATGTTTCTTTGTTTATTGCTTTCTTTTTAATTTTAGGCAAAATTCAGGTGGGATTTAAGTTCTTATGGATATGGGCAAAGAGCTGATCTCATTAACCTAAAGGAGTCAGCATGTATCAAGGCTTAAAACAGTTTTCAGTCATTAATCTGCGACTGGCAGAGAACAAAAGATAAGTAAGAAATGATACCTTTCACTTACACTGTTAGCAAAATTAATGGCACTTCAGGACACTTAATTATTTTTGTGTTTTATGTTTTTTTAGGTAAACTAAAGGTTTTCTGTCTTTTATTCCAACAAATTTGTCACTTCTCAATTCAAGTATCTTACAAATCATATACCTTAGAACAGTATTAACTTCTGTAGATTACTTGAGCTCACCACTTCACAGGAAAGGAACGGAGCAATTCAGTTTATGTAAGGCCACAGAAGTGGTCTGCAGCAGAGAGAAATTGTTCAGGGATGTGAGATCTGTGCCTGTCAGGCCCTGATTTGCATATAAGTAAATATCCAGTGATATAAAAGTGGAAAATATTTGAGAAGTGTTGTATGGCTTACCCCTGCAATAACGTGTAGTGAAAATAATGTGAAACATTTCAGGTGTACTAGTTTATGGACAAGTCCAGCCCAGTAAAAACTTTACTAATGACTGTTAGCCAAACAGAAGAGCAAAGTCCTAACAAATCTGACACCAAAGAGATCCAGATTCACTGCTTCACTGTTCTACATAATTCCTGTATCATTTAAGCCATCCCAAGTATAAAATTAAGGCACTGCTCTTCAACTTGAATTGCTGAAAGCCTTTGTTGAACAGAGATGTTTTAGAAATGTTTTCCCTTTACCTCTTTCCTTCCTCTACCCAGTAAAATGTTTAAAGTTCAGATGGTGAAGCTTTAGCACTAATACCCATCAGTGATCTGAAATTGTGATGAAGAGGGTGAGAGTGGCAAAGGTTCTAAGCTGCTGTTGAGAAACATTACAGTGTTCACCCAAATGTTACCCCAGAACACTGAGTACTTACCCTGTGCTTAACCCTAATTATTTGTTTCCTGTCACTCCTAGCAATTCACACCATTGCACACTTATTCAATGTAGAGTGGAGTGTGCAAGCACGTATTGATGAGAAAAATACTCTAACAAGTGTGCTCTCGAAACTTGGTGATAAGCCAGAAGAAAGCTATGTCAATTTTTACAGGCAAACTATTGAGGTAAGTGACATCAGGCTGTGAAGAATCATTATTCCATTCATCTAGATAATCATGTAAGAGAATCTCAGCAGATTTCCTATTTCTGGAGTGCACAATCTGCAATTTGAACCATCTTGCAGGACAGTCTTTTGTAATTCATTCCCCTATGAATAGTAGTGTGGCTAATTTTTGGTAATAATTTATATCTTTTCACGTGAGAATTTCAAAGTAGTTTTAAAACATTGCATAAAAACAAATGCCCCATTAAGAAATCTTCTGGTTAGGCAGACAGAAATCAAAGCAAAAATTTTGACCTTGAGCTCCCTAAATTCTGGTTGAAGAAAAAAAAAAAAGAAATCTCCCCATTCCTCAGAAGCACCCAGAGCCTGACATACTTATAAGTTTTGAGAACCACAACTGCACAACACCACTAAAAATGAAAGCTTTAATTTGGCTTCCTAAATATGGATGTAGGACCTCAGCTCTAGAAACAGAGCTATGCAAAAATCTTTCTTTTCCCCAAGCCCCTAGTGCTGAGTAGTGGCAGAGTAAGAAACAGTCCTTGGTGTGCAAATAAGTAGAAAATCCTTTATCTCCACTTCCACTTACTTTAGTAGGAGTACATTTGCGGTAAAACAAAAATGGAGTGGGTTTTCAAAACATTGTGGGCAAATTCGTAGAAGATGGCTTAAAGATTTGCGACAAGATCAAGAATTTGGCAAGGGAGACAGACTGGTGGTTCAGCTGGCTCAGCTTTGATGCAGCCTCTTCCTTCGACCAATGTGTTCAATTATTTTACAGAATCCCATGGGGGGCTTGTATGTGGCTTTCACATACTTGGCTGGTCTCACTGGTGTTATCATCACTCTGGCCCTCATACTAATCATCACGTCGTCCACCAAAACCATCAGAAGGTCGTATTTTGAAGTATTTTGGTACACACATCATCTCTTTGTCATCTTCTTTATTGGCCTTGTCATCCACGGTGCTGGGTGAGTATTTGCATTTATCACACAATACATGATTACTATATTTTAGTTTAAAACTTTCTACCCACAGATGTATACAGAGACTTAAGACACTAAACAGCAGTTACTTCTACGGTAATGATGTACCAATACAGGTTCTGAGGCCAATAGGCCCTCAGATGCATGCAACAAGTTATTCACTTATGAGTCAGGCATATCAGTTCACTGATAACCAACTTTTTCTGATATTTAAGCTGGAAAGCTCTTTTCCAAGGTTCCAGTTTCTAATTCTTACTTTATCTTTGTGTCCTAAAAGGAACAGAAATAACAGAAGGCCTAGGATTTTGTGGGATAAATGATAACTCTAACAACATGTATTTATCTTTCAGACTTGGATGAGTTTTGGGGGTTTTAGTATCAACAGCATTTCATAATACATTTTTAGCTGTTGCAGCTCAAATACAGGCAGCTGTAAGTTTTTGTAACTTTTAAATGCCGAACATCTTTTCCAAAAGTTAGTTCATTCTACACCTTCTGAATTATCTGAACAGCCTACTGAAACAATTTTAGAATTACGCATATGCAATTTTACTGCTTAGAAAAATGAACTTTAGTTTCATTTTTTAAAACTACAGAACTGATGCATAAAGAGAAAAAAAAAAAAGCTAAATTATTTAAGCCACATTTCATAGTTCATAATCATACTATTTTGTCTATTTAAAATGAAATTCTAGGTGTTATTACCTTAATAATAGCTAAAGATTCAGAGCACTGGAAAGTGTCCTTTAAAAATGCCCAACAAAAATGACTATTCAACAACACTTCCTGTTAGTCCAGTATTGCTAAAAAAAAAAAAAAAAAAAAAAAAAAAGACAGAAATGAGATTACAACAGGAAGACCAAAAATAGAAGGCAGAGGAGGATCACCAGCAGCATGATAGTCCATTTCAACTTCCAAAACAAGAAGAATGTTTGAGTAAAACATTGAAGGAAAAGAACAAATGGCTCATGTTTCCTTCAGTAAACACCATACAATTACCAACAGAATGTCCAGCCTTGTCAGCAGCTACTACACAATGCTGTCAGAAAGCAAGCATTGCTCTTTCTAGCAGTCAGTGAGTAGCATATGGCTGAGGGAGCTGGGATTGTTCAGCCTGGAAAAAAGGAGGCTCAGGGGTGACCTTATCGCTCTCTACAGGTACCTGAAAGGAGGCTGTAGCGAGGTGGGGGTTGGTCTGTTCTCCCACGTGCCTGGTGACAGGACGAGGGGGAATGGGCTTAAGTTGCGCCAGGGGAATTTTAGGTTGGATCTTAGGAAGAACTTCTTTACCGAAAGGGTTGTTAGACATTGGAACGGGCTGCCCAGGAAAGTGGTGGAGTCACCATCCCTGGAGGTCTTTAAAAGACGTTTAGATGTAGAGCTTAGGGATGTGGTTTAGTGGGGACTGTTGGTGTTAGGTCAGAGGTTGGACTCGATGATCTTGAGGTCTCTTCCAACCTAGAAATTCTGTGATTCTGTGATATATTTCATAAAAGCTGACTTTTTGGTTACTTGGATGTGGACTATATCTTCATCATTTTAATAACATAGTACTGAAAAGACAAAGAGTTTGGGCAGCAGTAGAGGTCAATGTGGTTGTCAGAAAGATTCAGATAGACTTATGGGAGGAGATAAATACAGGAATATTATTATTTGTAGTGGGAAGGATGATTTCTGGCAGTGAACTCAGGGTGGCTGTTAGTCATATGCAGGATAGGTGTTAGATCACTTTCAGGCAAGGATAGCTCTATCATATTTTGCCTTAAAAGCAAAAGACATTTTGAGTTTAGAGAAAATGATACTATACTGAAAAAATATTGGATGGTTTTTTTATGCTTAAGGAAGGAATCTTAGATGTACAGAGATGGATGCTATAAAATAAGTATGATCTGACACTCTCAAAGTTGTATGTTTGAAAGAGGCATAGATGTCATCGTATATCAAAAGAGAAGGCTGTGTCATACATAGGTATATGTACATACATATGTATATGTGTATACAGAAAACTGAGGCAAATATAGTTAATGGAATGAAGGGGGCAGATTCTTGTCTGTTACAAGGTGTTAAAGCACTTTTCCATCACCAATATTCTTTGCACGAGTTACGTCATAGGCAAAAGTCCAAACCTTCCCGTTGCAGTAAATGTAAAGAGGAAAAAGTATGGAGATTCAGATCGCCCTGCTTTGTAAGTTAAACATTTAGCAGAAAAAGAAGTAATTATAAGGCTATATTACTAAAAGCTTTATTTCAGTACTGGAAGAGAATCTACACTGCATAGTAAGTGAAAATAATTGTTTTCCTTTACTTGTACGGGCTACCAGCATTGTCAAACTTTGAGTCGATTGTAGGGCAGGGCAAAAACCACCAGGCCCACTCTTTCCCTTAAGTGATGGGGGTGAGGTTTGGCAGAAAACAGGCAGCAAATGGGCTCCTCCTGTTCCTGTAAATCACCCCAGAGGGTGGCTCCGCTGAAGCCATTGTCACTAGTGGGGAAGTGAAGTGCAACTGGTGATCCGGCAAACTGCAACTCGTGATGCTCCTAGGACAGTGTCATTCTCTCCCTTTATTTTTCAGGCAGGATGTTAATGAGACCCTTAATGAGGAAGCGATTCATTAGTAGTACCTATCAGCAGTGAATTCTTTTACCTTTCAAGATTGTGCACAGGCATTGTAACAATCCTCTGACACGTTTGTCACTTAAAGCCAGATACACATTTAACTTAGATACCAAATTTTGTTGAAACATAAGAAACACAGTTGAGTTCAAGGAAATTGATCTTGAAACACAGAAAGAGAAGTCATGGAAAGAAAATATCAACAGGATCGTATTGGCCTAAAGCCAACCAGAGTCAGCGCATTTCTGGGGAAAGTCATCAGATCTTAATCTGCATTTCTTTGCTATCACCCTCATCCTACTAATTACCATCATTCTTGGGACTCTCTCATGACCTAAGGTTGGTAAAACTCCACACAGAGTCAGGAAATAATGAACAAGATCTGAATATATTTTTTGTCCTCAAAACTGCAATTTTCTTCCAGCACCAGCTCTGCTACTGGAAAGCTAGAACTGGAGCAATCAGGTTTCTCTATAATAAAATAAACAACAAAACCAAACCAAAACAAAGCACAAGCCAGAATATAGAGTCAAGATCATCAACTGACATTAACTGGTTTGGCTGGCGTAGCTCCTTTGAGCCAGAGGGACCTGTGCCCATTCACACCAACTGCACATCTACTATGCAGCTTTAAAGAGAAAGTATCAAAGGAGGTACTTTAGAAAGGGTTCTCTATGAGTTCTAAGCTAAATAATAGTAATGATTTCTGCACTGATCACTAGGAAACAGATTATTGAGCCCACTCCCTGTTTTGTTTTTCTTATTGAAGGAAAAAGTAGGATTGCTTTGAAAAGAATGAAGTTTTCCTATTGTGACCATGTACTGGAAATGATAATGAACATGCCCCTTAGTTCCTCATCTGATCTTGTTGCCAGTATTTTCCCCTACCAACTTTCCTCCTCATTATTTTTATTTTAATAGGAATTTTGTGGGTTGATCAGAGCAGTAGAGCTGAATCAAAAGGTACACTAGCACTGCAGAAGTCCATAACTTCATGGAAATAGGATAGTACATAAACAGAATGATAATAAGTGACAGTTCGTGACAATAAGTTCATTTACATTTCATTCCCTTAATGTTATGCATTTTTTTTTTCAGGCGTATTGTGCGTGGACAGACTGCTGAGAGTCTGGCTGAACACAATCCAGAGATTTGCTATAAGAACTTCAGTGTCTGGGGAAGAAAAGGAGCTTGCCCAATCCCCCAGTTTTCAGGGAATCCGCCTATGGTAAGAACAATTGTTTTGAGTGTAAAGCCAATCAAAAATGTTTAGAGAGAACTTTTTGTTAAATAATGTATACAGTCACTGTAGAAAGCAGCTTACTTTACGTAAAGCAATACATGTTTACGAAAATGTATTTTGCTGCTTATGGAGGTTCCTAAAAAGTGAACTTTTATGTTTAGTTTCGTATTATTAATGGATCGATAATCATTAACAGAAAATGATTGTCTCCAGACATCAAGAACTGAAACTTCAGCTCTTACTGGCTAACCAGGCTGGCTTTCATTCATGTTTCAGACAGAGCTGTTAACGGAAAACTTCCTTGCAGTAATACAGACCTGAGCCAGTAACACATTGAGAGTTTTATTCCTCATTTCACCTAGCTACCTTAGTTTTAATGTAGAGACAAAATCACCCATAGGGAAGTGCATTGCTATAATTACTGTATCCATTAAAAATCCAACTGTAATTCTCAACAAAGAAAGAAATTCTTGCTGAGCAGAAGCTATTTTGAAAGTGTCATATATTTTAAGGCTTCCCTACTCTGGTTGATAAGTAAATTAACTCCGGTTAACAGCATTTCCAGAATTCAGTGTAATGTGAGTTGCCATCTTCATGATCTGACTTCTCATTTTATTCTGTTAACAGACATGGAAGTGGGTGGTAGGCCCCATGTTTTTGTACCTCTGTGAGAGACTGGTGCGGTTTTGGAGGTCACAGCAGAAGGTTGTTATCACAAAGGTATGTGTTGATGCTATGCTTAACACTGGGCAAAACATTACCAATTTTTCCAGATGGTGCAGCAAAGCCAGCAGTCCCTACACATCAGACAATGTGGTCAATTAAAGACCTGTCAGGTGTGTCCTGGCTGCTAACATGCAAAAATAATACTAACCTCTAGCATCTAAGCATAGTTGTCTCCAAGACGGTCTTTAAAAGAGTGCAGGAAGAAGATAGCTAAGGCACCGGACTGAATCTTAGAGAATTACTTTTCTTCATAGCTAGGGAAATGCTCACCAATATAAATATTCCATAGCCTAATGAGTAATTTAGGATAACAAATTTTTGTTTTCAAAACTACCTGGATATTTAGGAATTCTGATTTTTCAGCAGAACAAATGTCTTCTGAGTAGGAGAGTTAGAGGGTACCTATTTTGCACAGCCAAAGCTAATGTTGAGCTTAGGTGGTAGGTCCCCATGGTGTGTTGCAGAGACATTAATGCTGGTTCTGAAAGTCTGATAGGCAAATGATCATGGCATCAAACTCAGAAATATAAAAGCTCCCCTGGCCGTTCCCAACATAATTTCTTCACATGGCGGTGTGTTGCATCTCGTGGACATACCCCGTTCAAGTCATAGCAGGATTTGGCAGATCATAGTAGGTGCCTCTACTGTTCCCTGGCACCATGCTGACATATTGCAAGGCTCCTATACTCTAGCATACTTTCTAGTAATTTCACCAAAATCTCTCTATTTCTGCATCATATGTCTGTTGTTCCTGCTTAGTACCCTGTTGGCAGGAAGCTTCTTCCACAATGCTGAGCGCTATTATTGATAACTATATTAATAAACAGAGAGACTTGATTCTCTTCTAAAAACTGAAAATAACATTGGCGGACAACTTCAGAATTAAAAAATTGCAGTGACTGAAATACTAGCCTTGCTTCTGGAATATTCCTACTGTTCATTTTTGGCTAAATACAGGTACAATAGGCACAACTATAGTTCCCATCCAAGTACAAAATGAAAACTTCAGTTTCCAGGGGTACTATTTGTCTAATTCCCTACCTGAATGATAGCTCTTTGTTGATACATACATCCAGCTTCATTAACACTGTGCCACTGTAAGGTGCACCTAGAACTAACAATGTGCATACACAGATTTGTAGATACACGGATACAGATGTGCAGTCTGACCTGTCCCTTTTGGAATGACTGCAAGTACAGTGTGAAAAAGGTACCTCAGACAAAAAATCTTCTGCAGTCTTTCGCTTGGCTGTCAGGCATTGCTTTTCGCTCCCAGTTCTACTAGGAACAAAGTTTCACCTGCTTTCCTTGCCTTCGTAGGAAAGGATGATGTTGGTGATGGACATAGATAAAACCAGTGATCAGGGAAGACAGCCTTTTCCTTTTGTCTTTTTTTTCTTCCCTTGTCCCTCTTACTGTAGGTGGTGATTCATCCTTTCAAGACGATTGAGCTCCAGATGATGAAGAAGGGTTTCAAGATGGAGGTCGGACAATACATTTTTGTCAAATGTCCAGCAGTGTCTAAACTGGAATGGCATCCATTCACTCTAACCTCTGCCCCAGAAGAGGATTACTTCAGTATTCATGTCCGTATTGTGGGGGACTGGACAGAGGGCTTGTTCAATGCCTGCGGATGTGACAAGCAAGAATTCCAGGAGGCCTGGAAGTTGCCCAAGTATGTACAAAGAGTCTCCGTCACAAAGCCAACCAAAATCTTAAAACGCTTTAAATTTTACTCAGCCAGTTTGGTGGCACCTGCGATACAATCCTTAACTACTTCCATCACAGATGCTGACCTTGGACTGCTCCTTCCAGTTCCCTCCTATGATCAAATCCACCTTTTCTTTTACTTTCTACCATTCAGCCCAAACATGCATTTTAACAGACAAATATTTTACCTTTCTACTGTTACTTTAAATGGTGCTAACAAATATTCACTATTGATTTATTAAGAGGACTTTTGATTTCAGGATAGCAGTGGACGGCCCCTTTGGAACCGCCAGTGAGGACGTGTTCAGTTATGAAACTGTTATGCTTGTTGGAGCTGGGATAGGGGTCACACCATTTGCATCTGTGCTCAAGTCTGTCTGGTACAAATACTGCCACGATGCGACCAACCTAAAACTTAAGAAGGTACGTGTCCTCTTTGTCAGAAATTTCCCAGAACCCATGTAGTTGGAGGGCTGACAGCCCAAATAGAAACAGGCCCAGAAAAGGGATCTGGCTCCAAACATGTATGAATCCTGAAAGAAGAGCCCAGTTATCTCACAAGAGGAGCAGACAGGCAATAAATAAATAAATAAATAAATAAATAAATAAAAATGAAAGGAGAAATACCCTGGGAGCAAAATCCTATACGCAAATCCTTGCTGTGGTCCTGGGGATTTCCACCTGTGGTGGAGGTGCCATTCAAGCCATGCTAGATACAAAAAGACATGCCATACTTACCAAGCACTAACTACAGCCCATGCAAATATTGTGTATCTTCCCTAACAACAAAGAGAGCAACTCTGTCAGCGGAAGCACCCTGCTGCCATCCTCTTCTTGCCTTCTGGGCCTGGAAAGTCCCTGCGCAGAGGTGTGGGGTCACACTCCACAGTTATGGTCATATCCAGAGGACAGATCTGATTTCATTACCTGCTTTAACTTCCCCGCCAGCAGACAGGGAGATAGAATCTACCTCCAGGTCATTGTTTTACATCCTAACAAGCTGTTTTACAAGGATACAGCTGGGGAAACATCCTGAACTACAAATGTAATCCACCAGTGAAAGACAAATAGGAAGATGTTTCCTTGTTCTTGCAGTCACTCATTCTGCTTCACAGCCCTCCCAGTGTCAAAACTCCTGAATAGGAGTTTTGACACTTCAGTACTGCCTACCCATTAACTGAAGTGGTCAGGGCAATTTCTACAAGAACTCTGAAATCTTCATTAATCAGCAGACAGAAACCTGGAAACCTAAAGGCCTATGTCCCCTGACAGTTTACTCTTGTCTCTTCCAGATCTACTTTTACTGGCTTTGCAGGGACACGCATGCCTTTGAATGGTTTGCTGACCTCTTGCAGTCTCTGGAGACTCAAATGCAGGAGAGAAATAACGCGGAGTTTCTCAGCTATAACATCTACCTTACAGGCTGGGATGAATCTCAGGTAAAAACACTGCAGAAAATACCACTGCCTTATGTACTGAGGCAGGTGTGTTATGTTCTGATAAATTTTTGAACAGCCGTTATCCTGGGCTTCCACCTGGCTCTCAGAGATTTTAGGTGCAGATGGGTATTACCCATCAGAACTTACACGAGATCAGCTGCTAATGTACACTCTGACTTTCTCTTTTACTGTGGCTGTGCACCCCCGAGAGTAGTCTTTTATCACAACATCAACCTCAGCTGACCATCCAAGTGTCTCTACAGCAGTTACTACTACTTAAAGCAGAACTAATGGCATCTGGGAGAAGGTAATGCACAAGATCTGAGCAATGGCAGCATATTCTTTTCAGGGCCTTCATGAGTTCTCCATCTGATCCCTTGTATGTAGGGTGCTGTAGGTATACAAAGGAGCTGCTTCTCCATGACCCACTTGAGAATGTGTGATTCTGTCAGGAAAGGTGCTCACTGTTACTTTTTATGATGTTTTATTTTACTTTTGTCTCACCTTTGCAAAATTCACTAATTTTTGTGCCTGAAGTGCCATAACTCTGCTACAGGGATAGGGTAGCAGCATGGTAGGAAGTTACCTTACACAGACAATGGAAAAACAGGAAAGAAAGAATAAAAATCACACAGTGTTTGCTTTGGAATAAAGTTCCCGCTCTAATTTTTTTGGCATATAATAGCGCTGCAGAACTCTGCAAGGGTTGAACTTATGCCCTAACCACATCTTCTCCTCCTCCTGTCCCTACTTAGCTTAGATGCTCCAGGTGATAGTTACACAGGGAAGGTAGGCAAGACCTCCTCATATGGATCAAACCTTCCAGAGATCAAACTGGCAGGACTTCATTAAGGTCATGGTAATTGTATTATTATAACAGTTGGGGAAATTTTGTTTTAATTTACAGCTTTATTTTACAGTACTTGGACTAAAACAGTTCATTTAATTTCTGTGTGTTCACAGTGTTCAACACTTCATGGCTTTATGTCTTGAGATAACCCAATCAGGGGGAAAGGGAGATGGACACTAGTAGTCAGGACTATACCCATGTAACTTTCCTTTCTAAACACCATAAATTCTTCCGGAATGTTCTTGGTTTGCAAATAATTCAGTGCATATTGACATGATGCTGTCCTTTGTCTTTCATTTCCCACAGGCCACTCATTTTGTAGTGCATCATGAAGAAGAGAAGGATGTGATTACAGGCCTTAAACAGAAAACCTTGTATGGAAGACCCAACTGGGAAAACGAGTTCAAAACCATTGCAAGGCAGCATCCAGGGTAAACCTGTACTGATAGTCCTCTGTCTGAATGCCATCATAGCACAATCTTGTTCCTTTTACTGATAATGTTTGAGGAAAGTATTTTAGAGTATTTTAATAACAATCTCCAAGTATCTTCTAACCTGGTTTCAGACATGAACATGAGCTGGAGTCTTGACCAAATTGTTTTAACCTACAGCTTAAAAAATCATCCATGTTTGGTGAAGTACTTCATGCCTTATGCAATTGCTAGCAGATGTTTTAGAAAAAACATATCACATCTTTCTAGCTGAAGTAAATAGGAACGTAATTTGACCTCTATATACCTCTAACAGTAATACCTTCTACCTCAAAAACAAACAAACAAACAAACAAACAAACAAAAAAACACAACCAACCCTAAATATTGATGGCCTTTGGCTGAGCACCCAAAATTTGTAGGAAAAAAATGAACATTTCCTTTCAAGAATTTGTGTCATAAACCCTGAGGCTTTACTTTACCGATTCCACTGAGGTCAATAGAATCGTCTTCACTGACTTCTGCTGGGCTGAGATTTATCCCACCATCTGCTTTAGAAGCAGTAGTAAGTGCCTTGCAAATTTGAAGTGGTTATACATTTTAAAGGGGAGATATACCATTCTCCTTTAAGTTCTGCAATTGAGAAAAAAACAAACTTGCAGCTACAGAACATACGATTGATATGCACAGACAACATCCAGCTGCTCTATATCTAGTTCCTGACCATGTTTTCATTTTCTTAACAGTTCCAGGATAGGTGTTTTTCTGTGTGGACCTGAGGGCCTAGCTGACACGCTCAACAAGCAGAGCATCAGTAACTCGGAAGCTGACCCACGAGGAGTACACTTCATCTTTAACAAGGAAAATTTCTAACTCCCAAATAGGTGGCAGTCGTTCATTCAATACAAAGTGTAAAGACTGGATCTCTTTTTCTGGGAAGAGCGGCCCAGCTTCTAATCCCAGTTACAAAATGCATATCCCTTTGCTTCTTTGGAATTATTCTGGAGCTGCAGTAGAGTAGGAGTCAAGTTTTACTTTAAGAAAGTTTGCACTGCCTGCCCACCCACCCCCCAACATGCTGGCAATTTAGCAAAAATTTACTCTTCATCTGTGTGAGGGGAGTTCCCCTCGACGGTCTTTATCCTGCTGTTATTCATAATGACTGCTGAAGGTTCAAGGCAGCCATATGCATTTGGGAACCAATTCACAGAGAGAAAGCTTAATGCTATTAAACGATAAAGCATTCTGGCATAATGCTTGCTATTAAGAGACAGCTTATCCTGGCTACAGGGAGTCTCTGGAATGAGGGAGGACTTAGGAAAGGGTGAGGAGGAAAAATTGGACCTTACAACAGGAAATCTGCTCTGCACACCAGCATCTCTCAGGCTTCCAGATGCAAGCCTAAATGCCTCGTCCAAGAGATAGCATGGGCAGCTGGAAAGCAGCCATTTCTCTGTAGGGAAGAAGAGAAGTGAAAATGAACCACCTGGACATCAGAGCACCGCTGCCACCATCGCCCAGCTGCAGCAGGGACCATGAGGCCGGTGCCAAACCAAGTCCTCCACTCAGTCTGTAAGCCATCGCTCAGCTGCTTCAAACCGTCTCAGTTTCACATCTCTAAATTTCTGACGTCAAGGCTGAAAGAACTCATCACTGAATGGTTTAATGGCTCTTTTCGTGAAGCATTTTAAAATGCACACAGGGCTTCTGGCCCTTGTTCAGCTGCTCCTCTTTGACAGTAGTGAGATAGGTTTGAGAAAGCAAATCCCATGGGGACAGTAGCTGGAAGAGATATGAATAAAGCTTGCATGTATGCAAGAAACCCATACAAAGCACAGTGCTTCTGTATGTACAGTACAGGTAATAGGTTATTAAAAAAAAAAAAAAAAGGAAGCAAGACACTTTCAATACCAGCTGCAGGAAAAGAAAAAAGAAAAAAAAAAACAAAAACTTTAAAGCCAGCAGCATAGGAAAAAAAAGGTGAAAAAAAAACTTGAAACAGACATATATTATTTCAGCCCAGTCACCTGCCTACTGCCGTTACAACTCCTCTGTCAAGCCCTTTGATAGCTCCTACACAACACTAGACCTTGCTGACTGGTTCCTGCAGCCGCATAAAAAAGTGGTGACCTCCTTCTGTAACTTCACACAAGTCTGTGTAACCTTCTGGTTGTATGTAGCATATTTTACACCCCAGCTTGCCAGAGGGGACGTGTTCTCCCTTTATACCATTTTTAAACGTTACCCAAGCACTTCATGCTACTTAAGAAGGACAGCTTACCATTTTTTATTTATTAATATGAAACTTACCTATATGACACTGAATTGTATCACCATCTGAAGGGCAGAAGTTGGTAAATGCTAGTAAAGATCAGCTCTTGGGAGGGAATTTTTCAATTATTTTCTTCAGTTCTCAAAAGGGCCATATTTAAATCCACATAATAATGTTTGAAACGTGCCTATTAAATCAGAACAGAGCTTAGGCAGAATTAAAGAAACTTCTTCCTTGGAATAAAAAGAATTGCTACTGAAGTAGAGTAAGGCTCTCCTCCTCTGCAGAGAGCACTGAAATATTTGGCTTTGATTTTAATGGACATATGATCAGATTTTCACACTGTCAGAAAGCAGGCAAACTGCAAGTTTGGGGTCTAATCGATACAGGATAAGGAAGAAGGGGTCTAATTGATTCAGCATGTTTACCATTTGAAGACTCTTGGTGCATTTTAATTCACCATTTTCTAAACATCGTCATGTTCATTCTTACAACTCCAGGGACCTTTCCTTTCACAGCCCGTTCTGATGACAGTCCCTGACCTGCTGCATGTTTATACCAGGGACTGTTGGTCACCTCAAACTCAGAAAAGAGGAATCGTGTGCTTATTAATAAACCACTGTCTTCCTAAAACATGTAAGAGAGCAAGCAAGAGCTTCTCAGTTGGTTTCAAAGGTTTGTTTTATTAAATACTGCTGAAATATGAGATGTGCATTATTAATCATGGCCTGAATATGAAATACGAAGGGTGAAACTAGATCGAGTCCTCCCTACTCTTCAGCAAAGCATGGAGAGATGTCAGTGGTGGTGTTTTCAACGCTGCTGTCTTCTTGCTAATGGAGTAAAGCCCTCCTTACAAATGCTTGCCTGGTCTATAGACGTTCCCCACATATGTGGTATTTCTGTGAGCCACTTGAGACGTGCCAGTCCTAGGTGATTATGGTTACAACACTACTGCTTCCAATGCAGAACATGCACTGATCTTCATTCATCCTCAGGAGAAGGCCAGGGCAGCAGGCTACAGGTGAGCCTGCAGGACAGTCCTGTTTTGTGTCCCGATGACACTGCTTGGCAATAGATCACTGCTATAGGCTGGTGCTGAAAATTTCCTCCTTCCATGTGTCTGGGGATTTTCTGTCACGGAGGCGGTGGCAGGGGTAGCTCTCACAATAAACAGATTCTTTTGCTGTCACGCTGCTGACTCCCAAGGGCCTGCCCTGAAAACAAAGGTTGGCTTCTCAGCTTTGCTCGGGAAGCTGCACATGGTATTCTGCATGTTAGGCAAAGCTGCCTGCCACCCTGACCTTACTGTGAAGCAGCAGCAAGGCTTTCTGAAAGGCAGGGACATGTCAGGGTCGTGCCTGTGGACAGCTGGGGGGAGCAGTGCCAGGGAGGGTGGGCATGGCAGCTAGTGGCATAAGACAGGACTTGACAGAGCTCCGTGTTTCATTGACAAGGATCAATTTCCACCCCAAAACTCTTCCCCCACCTTTACCAGGTTTCTGACTTGCTGGCTGCCAAAGTAAATGAGCAATTAGGGTTGCTGAGGCAGAGCTCTGCTGCTGCCCATGCTCGTGGAGGTCTTGGGGCCCCCTCCAGGAACATCCTCCCTTCCAGTGGGGTCTGAACACCACAAGTGGCTCTCCCTTTAAGGCTGTCCTTTTACAGGAACCTTCAGTCCTAGCCCTGCTTCTTCTGTAGATCTGGCTTTGGAAGAGGTAAGAGCTTCTTGGCACTCCTGACACTATCAACAGAGATAGGAACACAGCCAGTGTGATGTACAGTGCTGACCTCATGCTGTACTAGAGTTCATAAAGCAGACAAAGGCCTGATCTGTCCTTCCACCCAGTTCCACAAATTCCCCATTCAAAAGAAAAATGCTCGGCTGATGGCAACAAGAGCCTATTGTTGTTGGGTTAGTAACATAAATGCTTTAACTAATGGAAGCAATTAGGAGTTCAGTTCAAAGGGACCGAAGGGGGACACCGTGGCCTCTGCCCAGCACATTTTCCTTCCCTTCTTATGCAATATTTTGTCTTCCACATGTAGTCGTCTGAATTAAGATGTTAATTAATTCATCAGTGTCCTTGATTTCCAGGCCACTGTAGTTTGGCTCACACTTCAAGACCCTCAGGGGTGTTGGGCAGCTCCAGTTTCCATTGGCCCCATCTTAATTTTGGAAACTAGACAGTGGTTCTGGAGGGTGCAAGGCACCTGTTCGTATCCAGACAATACATCTGAGACTTCAGTATGCTCTGGGATTCATCTTGCCCTCCTTCCTCCCCTGGTAAACACTTGCAAAATTGCAAACATGGAAAGGAAATCCAAGTTTTCGTAAGTTTTAACCTACAATAAGAATGCTACCCTGCCTGTTCACCATCATGCATGTCCCGGGGGAAAACCACGCTGGTTGCAAAATAGGTCTTCCTCTTTTCAGTCTTGTAAGACTTTCTCTGCTGGGTGGGGACTTTCTGCACTTCAGTCCTCAAATGGTGGGTTAAACCGAATTGGAAACAGAAAAACAACCAAAAAGCTGCCTGTCGAACACGAGACGCTTTTGAACAAGCAAGTAGCAATGTTAGGGTCTCGTTATGGCACTTTGTCACAGAATCCTGCTCTAATTTGGGTATTCTTAACAAATGAATGTTGACTGTTATTTTTTCCGTCTTTCAGTGGGTTTTGTTTGTTTTGTTTTTGCTGTTGTTTGCAGAACTCATAGCCAGGTGTAAGCTCTCACACCTCAAACGCGTATAAGTGCTCTAAGAAGTTAGTAGCATATGTTAAAATGTTAATGGTTATAAGTGCCCGCAGGATCAAGATCCTCATGTCTGACTGTGTACAACTGCAACAGCTCCACAGATGCAAACCAGAGCAGTCATTTCTCACGAACCACACGTTAATTTTTGCATTTCACAGAGACCCCAGCAACCCACTGCTCTCATTTACATTCACAACACGCAAGCCAGCCCAGACAAGCAGAAATTAATAGCAGGAGAGGGGAGAAGTGTTGAAAGAATTGCTGAAAGCTTACAAATGCTCCCCAGCTGTGTTCTGCACGTCTGCTAACTCCATCCCTCCTTTTCCACCGGTACTCCTCTGACTAATGTGTGTATCTCTGCCCGCTCAGCTACCACCGATTTATCCCCATTCATCCTCTTGTACCAGCTGCTGCTGTTGCACCTTCGCTCGCCCACATCTTCCTGCTCCCCAGCTCTGCAAGTTTCTTGAGAACCTCCAGTTCCCACAGGCTTTCTGCTGCTCTTGCAAGTGCTCGGGCCCACCTACAAGTGCAGGGAGAAGCACGGGGTGCAGCGCATGCTATGCATCACGCATAATGTGGTGCAGCTGCCACCTTCCCCGTCACTACAAAGAGACCAAGGCTGCAGCTAGCTCTGCGTTGCCCAGACACACAGCTCACTGAGCACTGTTGTAGAGAGAGGGCAAGGTCAGCCAAGGCGGGGAGCCAGACTGTCTTTCTCCCCTTGGAACAGACACTTTATAATAATAAGAGCAGTTCACAAAGCAAATTGCCCTGCAAATAACTCATGTTGGTTGGGACATTTTAAAAAACATATGTAGGTCACCTGGTAGTGATGTGGTTTAACCCAGCAGGCAGCTAAGCATCGCACAGCCGTTTGCTCACTCCCCCTCGGTGGGAGGGGGACAACACCCCCAAAAAAAACCCGGGGGGGGGGGGGCAAAACTTGTGGGTTAAGATAAAAACAGTTTAAGAGGTCAGAAAAAGAAGAGAAATATTGATAATAATAATAAAAGAACACGCAAAACAAGTGATGCACAATGCAATTGCTCACCCCCCACCGACTGATGCCCAGCCAGCCCCCAAGCAGTGGCAGCCCCCTGCCAACTCCCCCAGTTTTACTGCTGACCATGGTGCCATGCGGTATGGGACATCCCTCTGGCCAGCCTGGGCCAGCTGTCCTGGCTGTGTCCCCTCCCAGCTCCTTGGGCACCTCCAGCCTCCTCGCTGGCAGGGCAGTGTGAGAAGCTGAAAAGTCCTTGGCTCTGTGTAAGCACTGCTCTGCAACAATTAAAACATCCACGTGATAGCAGCATTATTCTAATCCTAAATCCCAAACAAGGCACGATACCAGCCACTATGAAGAAAATTAACTCTATCCCAGCTGAAAGCAGGACAGGTATTAAGACCAGAAAATACAAAAATACCATTGACCATGACTTTCATGGCCTTCAGAACAAGTGGACTGCAGAGACATCTTTGGTCAAGTAACTCTGAGGCAAAGCGTAGGTGATTCTTACACTGATTTTTGCTTTTTACATGCCTGTGAGTTAGACTGGACCATGAAAAAGTCCAGGGTCTCTACACTGTTTTCTCTTTATATGACTGAGAGCACTGAAAAAAATCACGTGGAATCTTCTTCAGTATCATCTGGGTGCAGAAATGGCATAGGAAGAACTGGGACAGGGCAATTGCCATCATCTCTTTGCAGCCAAGAGGCCAAAACATCGCCAATACCGGTGTTAACAACAAAGCACTTTGGCACGGCAGGAGTCTGGTTTCGTATCGCAGCTTTCCCACCTTTAAACTGAGGAGATTTCTACCTTGCAATCCCAAGGAGCCAAAGTGTAAGTGAATGCCTCTGCAGGATGACCCAGGACTGGCAAGATCCCACAAGCAGCTAGTGAAGAGAGTTTCTGCTGTGGTTTTACCACCCTCTTGGCCTTTTTCTCATACTTCCCTTTCATCTGCAATGCCAGGTCAAGCCTGTTTTCAGGTGGCAGATTCACTCAAGCCCTCGGAGACGTGAACCTTCCTCAGACAGCAGCAAGGATATAATCAGAAAAGGTTGTCAAACCAATTGTGGGAAACAGTGTTTTAGAGCAAATCCACCTGAAAAGACAGATAAAGAGCCCTGCAGGTAATCAGCAGCTACCTTCTGCTCCAAAATTATTAAACTTTATCTTGTCTGTTAACAATTCATGAAATACTCTCACTGTACGAGAGCTGCAAATGGTTAAATAAATATTTGGATCATTCTCCATCACCGTTGTCTGTCTCACGGGTGCATAAAGTAATGCAGTCAGCAACAAATCCTAATGCTACAAGTCAAAATAAACGAGTGTGTAAATAACAGCAACATGGGTTGCAAAAAAATGCTGTTTGCAGAGTACTAACTGGTGCTCAGTTACCCAATATTGCTGCGCTCTCTATTTACAGGAAACCCTCTGAAGATTTTAGCCTTTGCCACAATTACTGCTGCAGCTGAAAGTGAGTCCTTTCACTGCTATTTCACACCCTCTGAGACTGGCAGCAAAACCCGTGGTGTAAACAGCTGGGAAATCTTGCCTAAAGTTACTCGTTGTTGTTGTTGGGTTAATAAATGCCCCGATGCCTTTATTTGCATTAATCTGTCAGATGTTCAGCTGGTACCAAAGTGGAAGCCATCACAATGAATGAAGTTACTGTCGGGGGACTGCCAGCCACATCACCGCCTGGGGCCTCCAGCAGCTCTGCAATGTGCGATGAGCATTTCCCCAAGCAACTGCTCTGAATATCCTCTCTCCTCCAGGACAACCATAGTGATGTGAGTGCTGGTCTCAGTTTTTCATAACGAGGCCAATACATTAGTATATTTACAGGATTTAGCCAGTGTTCTTGTTGATTTCTTGCAAGAAGGCAATATCCTATTTAAGCCCTTTAGGTACTGATTCCCTCTCCAGGAACCTGCATGCCCTAAATCCCTCTAGAGCAATGTTGGTGGTTAACTATAAGCTATTGAAATTCATGTATTAGTGATAGACTAGAGATGAATTCTCTAGCAACATCTGTGGAGAGGATCTTGAGGCTGGAGGAAAGGGACTGGTAGTATTTAGGAAGGGAGATGATGTGAGTCTGTATATGAGTCTTGTCTTGTGAAGCTGGATGGGAAAAACATCAGCCCAAAGCTGTTAAACTCACTTGCTCACTCAATCAATAAATGAAAAACCTGCATTTCTCAGAGCTAGACAGAAGGTAATTCGGCTTACTATGAGGAAGATCTAATAGGAACATTCGCATTTATGTAAGCAACAGAAACTAGCCCCAAACCCAAGAAAATGATGAAAGTCCTCCTGTTATTTTCAAGTCATTTGCAAAGACTCAGCTGTACCACATTAAGGTTGCCACTTCCCCTTTAGAAGTAACAGATGTTAAGTCGTTCATGTCCACAGCCACTTAGTTTGTTTCAAGGTGCTGGGACTTCCCTTCTCCCTCTACCAGTGGACGAAAACATGGACCATCACCGGCTAATGGGGGCAGCATCAACAGAGAAAGCGCTGCGGGGCCAAGCTAGCAGATTGCAGCTTTACGTGCAGATTTACTCGTCAGAGAACAGTGTCAGTGGGAAAGGCTGCACAGGACCAGCATTTGTTTATACTGAAAATGCCACACAAGATGCAGAGGAAATCTCTCACCTAGTTTCTCTCTTTCTCCAAGCAACTCATTCTCACCTTTTAAAAAAATAACCAAAACAATTTTTGCTAATATTACTACCAGCCCTTCTTCCGTCTTTTACCAAAAAAAAAAAAAAAAAAAAAAAAAAAAAAAAAAAAAAGTATTTTAAACAAATGCTGGTGCTTCCAATTTTCACCTTAAACCTTCTCTGCTCTGACTTCTAACTCAGTGTGATTCTCAAAGTGAACTTTCTAAGTAGGCAGATCCCCAGCCTTCTGGTGTTGTTTTCTTTCACAAATCAATCAGCATTAACATTCTCAACCATGATCTTTTTCCAAGACCCTAATTTCCTTTTACCTGGAACCAACCACATCCTTATTGTCCGGTGTAGTGGGTTTACATGGCAAGGTTTTGGTAGCTGGCAGCTGCAGGGGTGGCCTCTGTGAGAAGAGTCCAGCCACTGCGACATGTTAGATAATGTTCAGCTCCAGCTGGCTCCAAAGGGACCTGCCGCTGGCCGGTGCCAAGCCAGTAAGTGATGTTGTCTGTGCCTCTGGGAGAGCAGATTTAAGAAAGGGAAAAAACCTGCTGCACAACAGCAGCTGGGAGAGAGGGGTGAAAACCAGCCCCACAGACCCAAGGTGAGTGCAGCAGGAGGGCAGGAGGTGCTCCAGGCAGGCAGCAGCAGTTCCCCTGCGGCCTGTGGAGAGGCCCCTGGTGGAGCAGGCTGTCCCCCTGCAGCCCATGGGTCCCACATGGAGCAGATCTCCACGCTGCAGCCCATGGGTGGAGGAGCCCACGTGGAGCAGGTGGATGTGGCCTGGAGGAGGCTGCGGCCCATGGAGAGCCCCCGCAGGAGCAGGCCCCGGGCCGGAGCTGCAGCCCGTGGAGAGGAGCCCACACAGGAGCAGGGGGCCTGGGGGGAGCTGCCGCCCACCCCTGGGGGACCCGTGCTGGAGCAGTTTGCTCCTGGGGAATGGATGGACCCCGTGGTACGGAGCCTTGTGGGAGCAGTGCTTGAAGAGCTGCTGCCTGTGAAGAGCTGAGCCCCCACAGGCTCAGTTCAGAAGGACGGCATCCCATGGGAGGGACCCCACGGGGAGCAGGGGCAGAGTGACCGTGAGGGAGCGGCGGAGATGAAGCGTTGGGGACTGTCCTCGACTCCCATTCCCCGTTCCCCTGCACTGCTGTGGGGGGAGGAGGTGGAAAAGGGTGGATGGGGGGAAGGCGTTTTTGTTTTGCTTTTAGTTTCTCACTGCTCTAGCTTATTAGTAATAGGTAATAAATAACATTAATCTCCCTATGCTGAGTCTGCTTTGCCCGTGACAGTAACTGGTGAGCGATCTCCCTGTCCTTATCTCAACTGTTAAGCCATTTTCATCATATTCTCTCCCCCTTTCCTTTGAGGAGAGGCAGTGAGATAGTGGTTGTGGTGGAGCTCAGCCACCCAGCAGGGTAAAACCACCACATCAGGTTAGCTCAGGGTCTGTGCTTGCCCCCCAGCCCAAACTCCCTGACACCCATGCTACCTGCCCACTAACCCACATGCAAGTTGAGCTGCAAATCAGCTCATTTACCAGAGGGATAACAACATCAGCGGAGCTCAGACTGCCTCATCAGGGCCACTGTTATGGCAGATGGCTTGAACTGTGGTATGGATGAACTCAAGCACAGGCACAGTTTCTCATGATTTCTCACCACCACTTCAACCTCAAAGTCACTAAAAGAAGAGCTGTTGATTCAGCCCCAACCACCAGCACCACCACCTTCCCACTCACTGACTGCGGACAAAACCTGTAACTCGGTGGTATCTTTGAGTCAGACCATCTAGTATTTCATCTCAGAAGCCTGAGACGTGCAGATTTTTTTTTTTTTCCAGTGTAAGTTTGGGGATGGTATTTTTCCTATCCAGCCTCAAAAGCCAAGACTCATATATGGGATCTCTTCGTCCCCCTCCCTCATTCCCTTTCCTCCATCTTGCTGAATCTCTCCCCCATCATATCCCTCCCACACACTGCTGCAGAAGTCTTACTTCTAGTCCGTCACTGACAGTTGTACATCTTCCTTTAGGTCTCCTGTCTCCAGTGCGGCAAATACGCTCAATTCGCATTAGCTTCACAGCTGTTCGTAGCCTACCTCCTATCTGCCTTCAAAAGCGAGACTCAGAAACTCTCAGATCATGACACCATCCTCCCAGTCCCATGTTTTAAACTATCAGCAGGTACCCTTTGATACTCCGATCACTCTTAAGAGAAGTTCCCTGTAAACCTCTACAAAGCTCATTACCTACTTCAAATACTCCCTTATTTCTCTGGCCACAGCTAGGCTACCGGCCGTTTTCAGCAGTTTTCTGCAGATAGTCCAGCTGCAATTAGGAGAACCAGATAAAACCACCAGCAAGCTTCCGAGCCAACCATGTTGTTGCTGGTGTGTTGGCCGGGAGGCTCTGTCCTCTCCTCTATACCCTACTGCTATGATGTGCAGCTGTCTCTTTCCATTTCTGTTTTCGTTTACATATTCTCTGCCCTGATCCTGAGATAGTTGTTGGACTCAAATTCCTCTCTAGGAATACCAGTTTTGGGGGGTAATATTGCTTCTCTGCACTCCTAGGATTGTCTGCGTCCATCGATTGCCTCTTGTCTTTGCAGTCAATCTGAAGAGCGTTCAGACTATGGCTGTGCTCTTGTTTTACATGTGAAAAAAATATAGTGGGACACCATTCCTGAATTAGTGCTTCTAGGTGGTGCAGTGATAATGACATAGTAACAGCAGTGCTAGCACTACTGTTATCATTACTATGGAGGACCAGGATCACACATTCCAACTGCTACTGTTCAAGCAATTGTTAAGCTGGTTTTCCAAAATGATTTGTTTAATCTGTTTTTCCTAGAGAAATGAGATAGGAGCTACAGGAAAGAACAGATATTGAAAAGAGGTTTTGTAAATTCAGCTGCATTTTGGGTTTGGCCCAGTGATTTGGAGTTTGCCTCTCATTTAAATTTGCCCATGACAAAAATCAAAAATAAAACAGCTGGAGTCTTGTCTTCTTTCTTAAGCTTCTGTTTCAGCTGTTGGCATTTCCCTTGCCCTCTCACATCGCTTTTCTTCACTGCTTTTCTCCATTTCAGGTTGGACTTCTCATTGAGAAAACATCATGCAAATTTTTACAACATTGTACAGCCCCTTGACCAGCTCCAGCAGCTGAATGGAGGAGGCTGGCAACGTGTGCATCTAATGCCAAGGCTATTTTTACTTCCCCAACATCTGTTCGCTATCAATAGATATTGCTACTATTGCGGTGTAATACAGAAATACCAGTGCTGTTTCTTTGGTCATGGAGAAGTAGTTTAATGGTAGCAACACTGGGATTAAAAGTCAAATAGAGGTAAACGTGTACAAAAAGCACACACCTATGAGGCCAGGGGGGGCATTACAGACTATAAAAATAGCTGAAACCAGAGCATGCGGAGGCGATTGCAGCTCACAGAGCCCGCAGCAGCTGCTGCAGCAACTCCTGCCTTCCCCACGGGGAAGTGCCCGGGGGGCTGCTATCTGCAGGCTGGCAGCAGCGGGCGGTTTGCAGCCTCACGCTTCCTGGAGGCCACGACAACTTCACAGAAAACATACGTTTCGAGAGGGGTGACATAACCCTAACTGCCCGGGACTGTGTTGTAAGAAAACTACTGTTATGTGGTAGTGCTTTTGAGACTGCACGGGGGGGGGGGGGGGGGGGGGGCGTATTTTCATGTGTGCGCAGACAAGCGGCCGGCTGCTGACAGGGCCCGGTCTCTCCCACCTCAGCTCCCCGTGGGGAGCCAGCCTTGTGCCGGGGATCGGGGCCGACCCCCGGGGAGGTCCCCACGGCTGCCGGCAGCCGCCGTGGCCAGGGCCGCTGAGGAGAAATGCCGGCCCCAGCGCCCGGCCCCAGCCTCCCGCCCGCCCGAGGCGCGCCCCCTGCCGGCGGCTGGGCGGCCAACGGCGGCGTGAGGTGGCGGCAGAGCTAACCCTCAAGTGGAACTCCTTCCCTCACAAAGCCAGCTTTGGCCGTGTCGTTCCCTACAAGAAGTCGCTTAAATTGTCATTCAGGGGATCCATACTGATCCATATGCAGCTATAATTCGTTCACAAAGCTAGCGGGCCACCTAGATACAGCAGTGGTCGCAGTTTGTTTTAGAATAACTGTCCAAAAATGCTCGACTCAAACACAAACAATAGTGCTCCAAGGCTCCATGAGGTCTTTACATGTTTCTGAAGACATTCAGTCATAAACTAACAAAGGCATCACTTGAACCCCTGCAGTAGGTTCGTGTGCACTTTGCTCAGACCAGTTTTAAAACCACTGTAGAAGCCCATACAGAAAACCAGCCCCCAGAGTTATTGCATGGAACTGGATGAAGTGTTGACCACCTCAAAGAGTAGTACTGTGAGTTACAAAAAGACAACAGTACCGTTGCTGTTACCGTCCCACTTCTGATGGCTTGCTGCTGCTAGGATCCAGATGCAGAACTGGGTTCTCTATGGCAAGGACACTTCCTTGTAAAAATGCTTTTGGAACCCTTGTTTTGATACCTCGACATTGCTGAAATGGAAATAAATAACAAGAGACAAAATCCTAAATGAAGATTACTAATGTATGACCCCTAATTGTGAGGGAAGTGGGTAAACAGAAAGGATGAATATATCTAAAAAAGCATATAACGTGTGTTGTGTGTGTATGCACAAGCCAGAGTACATATAGAAAGATCACACTTCTTTTTGGTGAAAATTGAATAATTTGAATAAAGTATTACTGAACTGAATAAAGGTGGCCCACCCCAGAAACTTCAGCAAGCTACAAGCTTGCAGAGAACATTTAATTTCTTCCTAAGAGAGTTGCAAATATGTTGATGTTTGATTCTGATTTAATAGGAGCTGTTCAGAAATTATTGTGATTATAGCCAGTAAGAGAACCTGCTGAACAGAAAGAAGATTGAGTTTCTTGCAGCTAAACAGTCCAACTTGCCACCTTCCCCATGGATAGGGGATTTTAATGGTTTTTGATTCTGAGCTGTGTGGTGTCCACCCTGTGAAACTATCAAGCATAGATTACGAACTTTGTAATTCAGTTTCAGACACAATAACAATAATAATAATGTCACTACAAAACTTGGCTGTCTTTCCTTCACACACTTGCGCTCTCCGGCCCAGTAAGCATGTCTGTCTGCTTGACTAACTGTAACTACCAGTGAGGTGTGCTACTGCAACCCTGATCCTTGTGTTCAAGTAATTTTAGGTCAGACTGTGGAATAGGAGTTACATGGAAGCTTGTAGCTGTCACTCTAGCACCATTTTGTTCCCATTTTAAAAACCTTTTATGTAACAAACCTGCTGTCACAGTACGCTTCCTGTGTTTAAAAACAAATGCTCAAGCACTCAAGCTAACACCTCCCTTTACTCAATAGTAACTTAGACTCATCAGAATAGAAAAATCTCCCTCAGTGGTGTTAGACTGCTGCCTTCCTTCCACTAGTGCATCCCCATAACCAGTTATGAATTGCTCGTTACAGGATATGCTGCACTGCTCTCCAAAGAATCTGCCATCTGTATTAAAAAAAAAAAAAAAAGCCCTGTTTTCTCTATATGACAACTACTATACTAATGCATGCAGGATAACAACAGTTAACATTCTCTCTTTAAGGTGTTTAAAATGTCAGTGCTTTGACATTCACGTAGGCTAAATAGGCTACCTACAAACCAAGAATTCAGTGGCTTTGGCAAAGTGCTTTAGATAGCAGGAAACTAAATTGAACATAAAAGGATTTGTACTTGTTTCCTTAAACAAGTATGAAGGGAAGACAGCCATCAGTAAGGTGGCAGTTGCTGAAGGACAGCTGGCAAGTAACAGAAAGTACAATAATGAATCTGTTCCCCTACCTTCCCTTTCACACTCTTCTGTTTAGATAACAAAATTCTTGTGTACCTTTCTGCGTGAGAGGAACAGGCATCTTTTGCCATAAAATAGTATACAGAATATAGTATCCTTGAAAACAAACTACATGGAAAATCTACTGGGAAAGCAGTGGTGGTCAGAATTCATTTTGAGAGTTATCTTAAACACAAGTAGTTGTTTGTACCACAGATGACGGGGAACGGAACGATGGAATATTAGTTAAATTTGCTAGAGTACGATGCAGAATGCAAGTGCTTTCCCCAGTGTTTCATAATAATCTTTCTGGACCAACAAAAACTGTAACTTGCATCATCATGTCAAGCAGTACAAGGAATTGGTATGATCAGACAAGAGACAAGGGAAATTAGTTCAAGTTAGCCTTTGATGAGTCTTCTCTCTAAAATGCTCACAAAACTTGAATAAATTTCCCAAGTTCTCACTAGTGTATAAAAGTGAAGGAAAGTAAGAGAAATATTGTTCTCAGTTGCCATTTGTATTGATCAAGCACACGTGAGGCAAAAATACAACTAAGGCAAATCTTTATTTGTTTTTGGTAGAAAGAAAAATGAAGCAGTCTTACAGTTAAGCAGTATTTTCCAAGTTTTTTTTTTTTAATGGAACATTCACCAAGTCTCATTAAACTGACAGCCTTGCTCAGTGCATCGTATTTTCAAGAAAAGCGAAGACACCAAATGAGTTATAAATGGCTATTTGGAATATTCCTTCTAACCACTGAACAAGGATAACAACCACAACTATTTTTACTTGCTCACATCTTATGCTGTATCACACCTACCAAAGCTTGTTCCAGTTGCTACTCCACTATTTTTTCCACTTTGTGCAGTCCCAGACATCAGTGAACTCTGTCCCCATCCCTGGAAGTGTTCAAGGCCAGGCTGGATGGGGCTTTGGGCAACCTGGTCTACTGGAAGGCATCCCCGCCCATGGCAGGGGGCTGGAATTAGATGATCTTTACGGTCCCTTCCAACCCACACAATTCTATGATTTTTGTCAGTTCCACAGCTCAGCTCTGAAAAGTCAGGATCTGGTTCAGAAATTGTTATCCTCACCTAAATAATGTTGAACTACTACATTTCTGAAGGTCGGTACAACATACATACACATCTTCACACTACACCTGCCTGTAAGGCAAAGGCAATGTTACGGTGCTTAGTTTCACTCGCACTTAGGTAAAAGCAGAATTCTATTTGTCTGCAAAGCAAGAGATTTTGAACAGCATTGTAAATTACACCTACATCTTCCTTCTACTTGTACTAGCTATGTGCATACACAGTTTAAGCAACAACACGTTTTTCAGTTTGTTCTTTGTACAGGACACTTGCTACATGTCCTAATAGTCAGTTACCAGAAAAACTACCCAAACTGTGTAATAGTGCTTTAATACTCGTTTGTTAAAATTGCAGCCTTACAGTAGCTGTTAGGTAGTCAGCAGTCTCTTCCAAAGACATGCAGTAATAAAGAAAACATTCTATCCTTAAGCAGCATCTGATAAAACAAGGTAGCTGCCACTTAGTGGCAGCAGTCATTTAGGCATTTTCGGTATTGATACATCTTTATCATATAACTTGTGCATTCATCAAGAAAAATGTAGGCCCCAATCCAGCAAATACTTGTGTGTGCAAATGCTTTCCTTCCATGTGGAATAGTTCAAGTTAAAACTCATCCGATGAGCAAAGTTAAGAACTTGCATAAATCTTTATAGGATGGAAATCTTAGTGCTTAAAACTTAACTGTATTTTTTCATAGGATTAAGGCCTGATTCTAGACTCAGAGAATATAGGAAATACTCCTATAAAGAGCGGGTATGTTGCTCCAAGATAAATGGTTTCAAAGGTAACAGGAGCCTCTACAAATGTGCGTGCCTTCTCTTTGAACAACTTACTCCTGCTCGGAGAAACGTGGGCCCATTCTTACTGCCCCAGCTCCCGGCTGCTTGCATTGCAGGAGGAATCAATAAAGTGCTTGTCACAAATTTGTAGTCATGGAATAAAATCAGATACAAGTACTTTCAGAATGCTTTAGGAAGTAATTATGAGCTCAGTGCTAATGTCTGACCCATGACATTCCCTGAACTGACAATAAATATTATCTTCATTCTGAAGGAAAACTGGAATTCTCGTTAGGCCCAGGTATATTGCACCTTTGCCCTAGTGAAGTCATCCTCTGCCTCAAGGGGAAAAGCTCGTACGGATCTAATTCCAGTGTAGAAGCTCACACTTGACTGAAGCATGATGCTCGTGCAATTTCAGAAGCACCAGCATCCAATACGAGTTAGCTTTAACCAGACATGAAGCACTGATACTGCTTACAACACAGGCACTCAGAGTTGTGTTCATAATTTGTTCCCAAAAGCACCACGATCCCGAGAGGTCCTGCTTGCCCTTTGACCTTTTCTTTGATTAGATATTTATGTTCCTCTTGAATAAAGTGTCTTTGATATTAACTTTGATATAAATTCTATTGATCTTTGTGGCATCTTCTTATTAATATACTTCTGAATATTTTAATTATTAAACTTGCTTTCTCTCTATATATATAAATATTTTTTGCTTGATTTCAAATAATTAATCTATGAGAACTGGCTAAGACTGTATGCTCTCTGTAGAGAAGTTCCATTTGCTACAGCTCCTCATAAAGAAAAAATAAAAATGTAACTGTCTGAAATATTTTACCATGTGTTTAGAACTTTTTCTTTTCTTTTTTTTTAAAGGCTTCGGTGTTGCTTGTATGTATCTTCCAGTCAGCTACAGGATAATAGCAACAGCAAACACATTCACAATGCAGTTCATTGTTCGGTTTTCCCATCTCACCGTGCAAGTTCCTAAAAGAGATTATTACAAAACAAGCAAAAAAAAGAATTCCAGTCTCTTTATTATATTCATTTTACCTCTAAGTAACTATGTTAAATTAGTACCAATAATTCAGCTATGATTTAAGGTGATTACAAGTATGTCGTCATGGCTCTAAGAAGACTAAATTCCTCAAAACATTTTCATTAACTTGGAGATTGTTTACTACCTAACGTGAGCCTCAGAACAATTTGCAAGAACAAAACAATCTCAGTATCTCTTTTTAAAAGTTGGATTTGCAAAAATCCTTGAAAATCCAATATTGAAAATCCGATACTGAAATTGTCAAGATAATCTCACAAGAAATCAAGAGAAAAAGTCTGGATCCGACACATTCTAGTTTATTTACTTTCTGCATTTTTCCTCGTCTGTCAGTGTATATCAACTATCAACGTATCTTGGCTTTACAAACCAAGAAAACACGAAGATAAAACTGTGCTTGTTTACACAACTTCACTCAATGATTTTTGTTTTAACCTCAGCTGACATTCAAATTCAGTCTCTACTTTTAGGTTATATCTTGGTATCCTCTGCTAAGCAGACCCTTCCGAGTCTGTGACGGACAGAAGACTATTTTAATCTAATTTCCTCATGATATCCTGAACCTGGGAAAGATGCATTTAGAACTATTTTAGATGCAACAAAGAGCATCGAAAGCCTATAAACTATCTGATAGTTATGTGATTGAAACACACACTGTAGTCAATTCTTTTATTTTTTATTTTTTTTACCAAGTTCTGTCCTCCTTCAGAGTAGCACTGTCTGTTTACAGTGGACAGTCAGATATGTTTAAGACTAAGTGCTTACATTTGCTGTGAACATTTTGTTGCCTCTTCAACTGATCTACAATTACCGAAGAGATTTTTTTCTAATTTTTGTTTCACAACGAAGGCATTTCTACATTTGCTCTGTACCATCTGCAAAGCAGTCACTCTTAATGCAAGCACTGATTGTTAACAAAACGTTTCCCCTGGGATTGTAAAACAAGGGTCTAGTTCTGGAAGCTACTGCTTCTGTAAGCACTCTTCCAAAATGTTCAGCTCAACTATTTCAGTTGAGCAACAGGCAACATTTCTTTTGCCACAACTTTTTCATCTGAGTGAGGAAGCTTACCATCAGTTGTGGTATCCCAGAAGCACGAGCTTGCTGTGTGTAGACCAGCTCCACTCCTCTGCATCACTGCACAGGTTACTGAAAAATACAGTCAAAAAATCAGGACTTTCATTATTAAAGCAGAAGAGGTGAATTATTTACAATTTCAAGCTCACGTTATGATTTCAAATGGCTGGCAGGCAGCATTCAGCTAAGTCAACACCTATTTTGACAATTCTGTCACCCCCAGTATTCTCCTCAAGAACTTGGTTTTCATTTTGTGATTATCTTTACTCACATAAAGACAAGGGCTTTAACAAAATGCTTGCTAATAGGATTATGCTTTTTATCTTTTAAACTGGTTAGATACGGCTCGTGTCAGGTGTGCATCAGAACTGGATTGCATGTGCTGTCCTCACAGGTACAACAGAAGTCACACCTGACGAGAGCCGTTTCCCAAAATTACTTTTGTCTGCTCTCTGAAACCACGTTCCAGCAATAAAGCATTTCTAGACTGACCTGTAATTGTTGTAAAACCAATGACAGTCTGAATTCCAAGACTTTCAAAACCAGAACACTGTGCAAACTCTTGCTGTTATACCAACACTCCACAAAAGGACCAAAGCACTTTAAAACTGCAATTATCTCAATTTCTCTTCCGTAGATATGCATACAAAAATAGTGGGACATGAGGTACCTTACAGAACTGAAAATCTTTTAAATGTCTGTGTGTATAAGAAGCTTAATCCTGTTAAAACTAACTTAAGATAATGCATCCATTTCCTGAACTGATACCAAAATATTGATATAATTGTTTTGGGGTTGCGTAAGAGTTGGGGAAGACTGTGTAACATCTCAGCATCTTCTGTGCTAAGTGTTGACAGCATGCTTAGCACAAATAAAACTGCTGTAGTTTTACCACAGTAAGGAGTAAAAATCTGTATAACAGAAGAGTTCAAGTATCTGCTCTTTGTTTACAGTTTATGTTATTTATTGAATATAGCACTACATTGGAACAAACCTTTCCACAATTACTCCCTGTGACTGTATAGGGATAAAAGTATGGTTACTTCTACTTACCAATGTACTTGTATGTTTTCCCAAGCTTTACCAAATGTGTCAGCGACTGTTCTACTATAGCTGCTGTCCACTGGTTGACTTTGTTGTGATTATAATCTGCCTTGCCTAAGACACTTTCTATGCACTGTAATAGAGGGAAAAAAATAGTTACAGTAAATATATCATACTTTAAAATGTAAAGGTTTAAAATGCCTCACATAATCTGAGAATTTTATCTGGCAATTGGATTACTTTAAATCACTTCAGCTCATCAGGTATCAGTTACTGAATGGGAATTAAAACAAGCCTTCTTGGAAAATTATTTTTAGTATATTTTTGCCACACTATTATGTGGAGAAAAATGATGCTCTGATTGAAAATATCATGTAGGAAAGACCTGAGCCATATGTTTTAAGTGCCAAGTTAAGCCACTGGATCTATTTACCAATGAAAACACCAACACAACCCACCATTCTCAATGACTGCCTACTCCAGCTCGGCCTTCAGATGCTGCTGTAGTGGAAATTGTACTACTCTAATCAATAGTGCCGCTAGGGCCAGCCAACCTTTCTGAGTCTCTAAGCAATATACCAAAATCTCCAAAAAGCCAGAGCCCCCACAGCAAAACATGTGTCTTGGCTTAAAAAAATGAGTAAATTTTAAGAGCAAGAGACACTGAAGTGTTGTATCTGGCAGCATGAGAGATATCTGAACTGCTTGAAAATTTCATATTCTCCCACAGCCAAGGAATGGCCAACCAACTATCTTGCTTAAACTTAAAATGACTGAACAACAGAACACCTTTAAACTCTATTAACTCTAAATCTTAAATTGCATTCTTTACTCCTAAAGAAATTCAGAATTACTTGCTGGTGGAAAATGAATTTGTCAACATGAAAGTGTGAAGAAATGTACATCTGTAATAGGTAGGTAAAATATAACTATGTTTTCTCCTCTGATTCAGTAGTATAAATCATGTGCACTCACCACCCACTAACAGGCTGTGTAAAAGATTTGTGACCCAGATCCCACAAAGCTCAGTTAGTTCTGATCACATTGTATAAAGCTAGACAATGACTCAATGGAAAGAAACACAAAACAGAGCAGAAGGTAAGAGAGGAACAAGGATGCTTAGCAATCCTTCAGGTATTTTGGTTTTTTCCAGAAATGTATCCTATGCCAGAACTCTTCAGCTCCGGTTAAGCCTTAAATCAGAGGTACAAACACTTGGCTTTACTCCCAGCATCAGATGCAAAAATAAAGAGAACCTGTCTGGCCTTTCAGGGCAGGGACAGTTATATAAAGGGTTGAACTGTCATTTACCTGACATCTAAGAGCTTGCTGTTGTGACCTGGAGCAGCGCTAGAAATACAATCCTTTCCCTTCCCCACAAGGCTGGTAGGAAAGGGTCCCTCTAGAAATTTCTTTATAAAAATGGTATTTCCCTGTAAAACCTGACAATCGTCTGTCTACCACAGACTCTTCGTTACTCACTTTCTAGTTACCTGGTATGTATTTTGGACCATCAGGCTACTCATTCTCTGCCTACTCTTTTTGTGTAAAAATATAGTTTTTTAAAACACTGATAGAATAACGACCTCATGTAGTCCAACCTGTTGCTCAAGCCAAGGATAAACTTCCAAGTTTCATCACGTTGTCGAGGCTTTGTCAAGTCAAGTTTTTACAGTCTCTAAGGATGGAGACTTCACAAGCTCTCTGCATCCTGCTCTAGTAATTATCTACTCTCCAGCTGGATAAAGGAAAATAAAGATAAGCCACAAGAAATTTCCTCATGCAACCTGTGACTGTCATCCTGTCTTTCCAATGTAAAACAAATTGTCTCTCTCTTCTCTCAGCCACCTTCTTTCTCCCCATTAGGCAGCTGAAGACAGTAATTAGATGAAGCTTAAAGCAGTTCCAAACGAAGCTCTATATAATTTGATATAAATAACAGTTTATGTTTCGTGTAAGTTTGAATTTATCTGGGATGGTTGATTGATAGTCTTTCTTTTCACTGTATTGCAAAGGTAAAGAGTTCCTTTGAAATCACAACATAATGGTTACATGGCTAACACCTACCTCCTTAACTATGTTGTGGGCCTCATCAGCGTTGAAGATCATCTGTAATAAAAATGAATTAATTTTTATTTCCGATAGAGAAGTAAGCACACAATGCAGTTTTAAAGCCTCACTTTTGTCCCAGCACTACATGTATGTTGTTTAGTGTTTTGCCAGCGACCTTTGGGTGGGTCCAAAAAGCTCGGTCCTCAGCGTGCCCGCAAACCAGCTGGTTTTGCACTTCCCACGGAGATGAAATACCGCCGCTGTCTATGCCATGTATCAAAATATTCCCCCAAACAATAAGTTGGACGGCGAATCGGGCGAGGGCAGACACTTCAGGGCCAGACCGGCAGCCGTAATGGAGGCGGGCGGCTGCAGAGGCGAGAGGGGACGGCGGCAGGGCGGCCCCGGCTTCCAGCCGGCACGGGCAGGGACGAGCCGAAACCCCAGCGGGGCCATGCCGGCGCCCCAGCCCCGAGCCCCGAGCAGGGGAACCCCTACCTCGTCGTTGCGGGGGTGAAAGTCCTCCATGGCCCCGGCCCGGGCGGCGGCTGTTCCGGCGGCTCCTCCGCGTCCTGCGCGGCTCCGCCTCGGCGGGGCGGTGCCGGCGGCGCCATGAGGCGGGCGGCGGGGGGCGCTGCGGGCCCGGCGCCATGGCGGGGCCGGGGCCGGGCCCGGGCCTGAGGGGGCCGAGGAGCTGCGGGGGCACCGGGGGTACGACTTGGAGCTGCTTTGCTCTGTCCTGCCCTCATCTGCCTTGTCGTGCCCTGCCCTGCTCTCCCCTGATCCCCAGCGGCCCCGTGTGCCGGCAGCACGCCTCAGCCTGGTGCCCTCGCCGTAAAGGCGGTGAAATACTTGTTCGTAGCTCTGTTATTATATATATATATCCCCCTTGTGGTGAACATAAAGAGCTCGAGGCACAGGGCATGCAGCAGGACAAGTTCCTGACGAGCAATCCTATTTTTATGTCCCCCCGTTTGAGGATCACTGTGAAGTGTCTGACAGAAAGCTGTCAGCATGGTGACTTGCAATAAGCGGTTCTTTTACTTCCACCTTATAGTAAATTTATTTTTATTTTTATTAATTAATAAGTTTTATTTTACTCACTATAAGGACAGGTGCAAAGAAATAGGGTCTCTCTCTCCCCATGAAGTTGCATGGGGAACATGAAAGATGCCTACTATCAAACAGTGCAGATTTTTCAAATTACCAGGGGGTTATTCTTTTATTTGGGGAAGCTCTATGTTATTATTATTACTATTATTATTATTATTTTATTTTTGCCCCGTGGTACTGCTCTGGTCTTTCTAAACCAGACTGAAGGTGGCATAGAAGGCCAAGGCTGCCTCAGTTCTACTGTCAGTTTTGGTGGTATATATTTGGATGGATACATGCATTAAAAAGTGCCTCTTGCTCAGTGTTAATTGCACACTAATTGGAAAAACTCTAAAACATGGCAGTACAGGGGGAAACGAAGCTAAACATTTTTATATTGCCTTGCTTTGGAACTGGCTTTCAAGTTCAGTTTTTGCTAATGGGTATAGTAAGATGAGAAGGCTGAACATGAAGAGCAAATCTCTTTAAAAGCAGATCTTTATGAGCAAGCACACGTGGATATAATTATTGGGGAGGTGGGACATAAAAAAATCCCCTTCAGTATAAAGTGTTTTGTGTGCTGACTTGCACAATATTTTCCTGGGCTTTCATGATGTGCAGCTATTACAAGTGAAACAAAATATCTTTTTATGTGTTACCAGTTCAAAACTAGGGATAAAATTTCATGTTTACTTTTTTAAAAATATAAGCTAGTGGAGGCACATGTTGTATTTGCACTGGCAACCAGAAGAAAAAGCTAACAGCACTAAAAAGGACTTAGCCTTGGATCTCGTTCATTTTTTTTATCCTCCGTTTTTCAGAGATCTTTGTATCTTTGGGATGCAGTACACTATCAAATGAAACCAGCTGCTAACCATTTTTCAGCTCTGTTTAGAAATACTGAAAGAAGTACCTTCTTTGTAACAATCGTCTTGGCAGATTCCATGGAAAATCGGGCTCCTCAGTGACCGATGTGTGTGTACGTGTTTGTGTTGATGTCCTAATGCAAAAAATAAAAAATAAAAAAAATAAAATGACCTGTTCTTCCTTCCCCTCTGCCATGTACAGACAGGAGGACAGCAGGAGGTTTGTCAGGCTCAGCTCAATATCCAGAGAGCTATTAGGTTATACAATGGTAGAACAAGTATTAATCCAGGAAGTGTTTACAAATAAACACCCAACATCACCCGCGAACAGCCAACGCAGGTTTATCAAGAGTATATGTCAAACAGTCTGATTTTAATCTTTGGTAGGACAAACGGTTTAATGGATGAGGGGGAAGTAAATAGTAGGCATGTTGTTTTGTAGTGAGTGTGTCTTGTTATGCTCTCACACGTAAATTTCCCTTGAAGTAAGAATATATCATCTAGGGAAAAGGTAACCAATTGTTCCTAATGAAGGGTTATCAAAGTAAGAGAAATAAACAAAAAAAAAGACCTTTTTTTTTTTTTTTTTTTTTTTTTCCCAAGAGCTAATCAGCTTTAGCAGCAATAACTGGAATCATGCAATAAAAATGATGCTCATGAAAGCTTTTTAATGACAGCATGTTGAAAGAAGTTACAAGCATGTTGACTGACAGGATCAAAACTACAAATGCGGAATAGGCTGGAGAAATCAACAAGAAGGAATCTCATAAAAAAAATACAAAGTACTATCTAAAACCAACATCAAATGCACGGATACAAAATGGGGACTAATTGGCTAGGCAGTAGTGTTGCTGGAATTTCAGTAAATGGGAAGCAAAATACGATGATAGAAAAAACTGAATACATTGAAGAATATCATGAAAGGCACAGAAGGCAATTATGTTGTTCTCGGTGTTTGCCAGGCATCAAAAGTAATTCTCTGCCCAGTGTGGTGTCAGGACAGAGACACAAAAGCAATTCCTCCTGCAGGCAGCAAGACTGAAAGGAAGCTTAGAAAATGTGATTTGTGGAGGAACTGTGTTTGTTTTATATCTGTTCCCCAGTCTTTCTTGTAGGTGTCCCAGTGTGTAGCAATTTAGTAAAAAAATGATTAACAGGCCAATATATGACCAAAGATAGGACAGGAAATAATGGGTTTAATTTGAACTAAGAGAGGTTTTTGTTAAATATTAGTGTGGGAGAAATCCAAGTATGAGTAATAAAGCACTGAAGCAGACCTGGTTTTGGAATCACCTTCTCTGGATCAATAACACATTAGATAACATCTGCCAGGCATCCAGCTAGCCTGCATTCTCCTTTAGAGAGCATTACATCAGCTTTTGAGATAGTTATAGGCTTACATTTATTTTAGCTTTCATAACAAATGAGTGGTTATTTTCCTTTTTTTTTTTTTTTTTTTCCCTGAACTAATTCATTTTTCACCTAATTTCAATTACCAAAAGCACCAATGTTTTTCCTTTTTTTTTCCTTGGGAATGACTAACGCTATTACTGATTTTACGAGAGTAATGCTAAATTGTAATAAGGAGCCGTACGCTTCTTTTCAAGGGGAGTTACCTGACTATGTTGCTTAATTCTTTATTACTCTGCTAAAAAATGAAAGCTGGAAAATGCAAATGGCTTGCGGTGCAATTAGTTCTGTGAACTGTGATAGGAAATGTGAAAAGTGCTGAAAGAGGTGGCTCAGAAATGCAACCCTAAATTTGAAAGCGCTGAAGCCCTTCATCCAGATGCAGAACAGGAGCTCCTAAAAGGCTGGGAATAAACACATCAGCTCAAGACATTTTTTGATTAAAAAGCAAATATTTGAAGAGGCTTTGGCCTGCTGGAAAGAGGGCAGGCTATGCAGGCTATGAAGATTCACCACTGCTTGAACAAAGGCAGTAAAAATATGAATACCCATACAGCTAAAATAGTATGGCTTCCCTCTCACTTCCAGCAAATTTTTCCTTCAGCTGTTGTAAACATTTTAAACCTTCACGAACTACCTTAAACCACTGAAGTAAAAATCAGTTGAATACTGGTATTTAATTCTTACTGAGTTCCTAAGCTACACGTGGCTGGATGCTGGAGGGAGAATCAGCATGTGCTGCTCTTGTTCTTGCTCTCTTCCTACGCGTTCGCTACTTGTTACTGCAGAGAATGGAGCAGTGGATCAGACGGACGTTTGGCCTGATCTATACAGCAGCTTTTATGTTGCCCAGATCATGGGTGTTTGGCCCTAGCTGAAGTTTTAATGATTCACTTTCCTGATTATTTTTTTCCTGAGAGCTGTTTTAATGATAGCTGCAAGTGACTTAGTCCAACTCCTCCGGAGAGCTAAATGCCCACTCAACAATTGTTTAAAAAGTTCCCCGTGAATTGTCAGAGACATCTCTATTTCCATAGCTACAAATGGTCTGTCAAGGCGGATTCTGTATTTTTGGAATCTTCGGGGTACTGGGAAATCGTGTTGTGATCATGACTGAGAACAAGAGTGCAGTGCAGAGCTCGGCGAGCTGCTTCGTGCAGCACAGTAGGAGCAAGTGTGAAGGTGGAATTGCAGCTGCTGCGCCAGCCTGCTGCTGGCTGCTGGTCAGCTCGGCTGCCGAGAGCATGGCATTTGCTGGCACAGCTGAGCTGCAAAGGCTCGAGTAGAGTGGCTGTGTTGCAATCGCTTTCTGGCTCCTTTAGAAACTGATTTGAGTTCAGAAGAGCTTTGTGATCTGGCAATGTACACGGTCAGTTTTAGGGTTGAACTTGACCAGCTGCCACTATGTTGTATGCATTAATTATTTATGGCCTGCAGTCTGTTTAAGATGTGCATCATGGTAGAATAATTTTCCAGTGCTAGTAAGTTTGCATAGCACCCACTGTAGAGACACATTTAAGTGATCCAGAACAGTAACATTAGTGTTATGCTCTCATAGTGTTATGACATCAGATAAATCAATGCATGCGAAGTTTTAATTCTGTTTCATGGTTAATATTATTTGGATTTTTGGAAGCATTTTTTTTCTGTAAGCAAAGTTTACGTGATGTGTTTGGCATGAGGATGAAGCAACAACAGTGCACTCAAGTGAGATTTCTAAGTGCATAGAATTTTCTGAAGCTACACATTTTTTATATGTGCAATAACAACATACCCGGTAAAAGCAAATGGTCAGCCAGCTAATGATGTGTCTTCAAAAGAACAAACTAAAAGCACAAACTAAAGTAAATGCTTACCTGCATCATGCAGTGAGTGGTGCTTTATGTGCTGCTTGTCTTTGAAGTATGGTACTATGAGTTTTGAAGGAATATGAATTATTATATATATATATATATTTAATTTCTGCTGCTTCTGACGGCCGCTAGGGCTATGTCTGTCATGGGAATGCTTTTTGCTTTCCAGATACTGATGTGTAGTTGGGCAGCATCCTTACTTCATCTCAGGAGTGAGGGCCTTCCCTCATATCTCCCCTGCTGAGATGCCCCGACTGCCAGCACCTTGGGCACGCTGCCCAGGCCAAACTGTGGCAATCACAAATGGGGCAGTGGTCTGTGTGGTTGGTGGACTGGGTCCCCTGTAAGGTGCTGCAACACATCAACAGGTCGCTGATGCGTCTGCGGCACTTCATCCTAAAAGAGAACACTCAGAGCTCTGATTTTCTCAAGCTCTCCTGGAAACTCTAATGTGTTCAGGCAACCAGAGAGCAGCCAGGAGAGAGTAACCTGACTGGCTTTAAAAGAAAAAAAAACATCAACCAGAGAAACAAATTTGAGGCAGTGTTTTACCTCTGAAGATGGTATGGACAGGGTAGGTCTGAGGCAGACAGACAAAACAGGAGCCATGAGAAGAGAGCAGAAGCATGGTGGGGACGAGACAAGCATTTGACAGCCTGTATGGGACATTTTGGAGCAGGAAGCCCACCATAACCCAAATTTCAAAATGTCTCTGCTTGCCAGCAAATACTTATGAAACCCACTGGCAAAACGAAAGATATTCTAGCATAGAAAAAAAATCGCATCCCTTCTTGCAACCTGTTCAAAACAGCAATTCCTTGCTGTTTTGTTGCACACTGTACTGCCACAGAGGTCCCCCCAAATGGCACAAACCTACTGCACTGGTTTTACGTGGCAAGATGTTGGCAGGAAGGGACTTGCAGGGGTGGCCTCTGTGAGAAGAGGCCTGAACCTGTCCCCATCGCTGACACAGCCAGTTCCAGACAGCCCCAAAATGAAACCCCCTATGGCCAAAGCCATGCACACCAGCAAAGCTGGTGGTGCCTCTGTGAAATCATACGTAAAAACAGGTGAAAAAAATGTTGTGCAGCATCTGTGAGAGAAATGAGAGAGAGAATGTGACACCAAGGTGAGTGCAGCAGGAGGGCAGGAGGTGCTCCAGGCAGGCAGCAGCAGCTCCCCTGCGGCCTGTGGAGAGGCCCCTGGTGGAGCAGGCTGTCCCCCTGCAGCCCATGGGTCCCACATGGAGCAGATCTCCACGCTGCAGCCCATGGGTGGAGGAGCCCACGTGGAGCAGGTGGATGTGGCCTGGAGGAGGCTGCGGCCCATGGAGAGCCCCCGCAGGAGCAGGCCCCGGGCCGGAGCTGCAGCCCGTGGAGAGGAGCCCACGCAGGAGCAGGGGGTCTGGGGGGAGCTGCCACCCACCCGTGGGGGACCCGTGCTGGAGCAGGAAAAAGCCTGAGCAGGAAGAAGCAGCACAGAGGAGCTGTTAAGGATGGACCCCAAATCCCATTCCCTATCCTGCTGTGCTGCTGGTGGGAGAGGAGGAGGTAGAAGCCTTGGGAACTAAGTAGTGAAGTGGAGCCCTAGAAGAAGAGGAGGTTGAGGTAAGGTGCTTTTAGATTTGTCATTGTTTTCCCACCATCTTACTCTATTTTAAGTGGTAATAAAAATAAATTACATTACTTTTCACCAAATCGTGTCGCTTTTGCCCATGACAGTAGTTGTTAAGGGATCTCCCTGTCTTTATCTTGACCCACTGGCTTTCTCATGGTATTTTCACTCCCCATACCATTGAGGAGGGGGAGTGGGAGCGTGGCTGGGTTGGAGTCTGTCAGCCCGCCAAGGTCAGCTGGCCACAGCCATGAAGACCCAGATGCTGCTGTCAAGGTTTCCCCTGTAAATCTGAAAGCAACATGTTTCGAGCTGCTTGCTATCTTCAGCAAGTGTTACAGAAAAACTGTCAGCATGGTTTTATTCAATAATACTCAGCAATTAGAGACACAGAAAACACAGGAGGGTTGACAGTGTTATTTGGAAGCCTTTGAATTTTGACTTTCTTCAAGCAGGAGAGGGAGATACACACTCTGTTTATCATCTCTTCCACTTCAGTCATGTTTCCTATGATTTGATAAATACACAGCAGTAACAGCAGGAACAACTGAAGAGCAGAAAGCAGAAACAAAAAACTATTATAGATGATATGACTAGGCATTCTCCATCCTATGTCTTCTTTTTTTCTTTTTTTTTTTTTCTTTTTTTTTTTTTTTATTTCTCCTAGTTCTGAAACTGCTGCCTTTGTTCCAGAAAGGTAACAAAATGAGAATATAGCTACCTGGTCAAAGGCAATGCACCCTTGGATATTAGGCTCTTCAGGAAGTATTGCTATTTTTTTACATTGATTATAAAGCATTCTTTATTAACATCTTTTGGACCAATTACAGCTGCAATTTAGTGGGATTTGCTAATGATCAAAATTTTAAAATCAATACCCAGAAGCAAGTAAATTGAACAAGTTTATTTACTACTTTTTTTTTTTTTTTTTAATCAGAAATTGGCTGAGTTCATTTTAGAATGGTTCCAGATCTATTTGTTCAAAATGTATTAAATGACTTTGTCCTACAAAGCAAAATTCACTACAGATGGCTCATGAACAGTGTGTGATCCCTTTCCGGAAATTCTCAATTCCTATTTGGTTTACATAGGTACATGGGTAACCTTCTATGTCGGATAAAATGTCATTGTATTCCATGACCAGAACACCTGTCTTCTAAGCTTTTATTTCATTTACTGAGGTGAAAATATCCACTACAGTACTGCAGGGATGCATTCCTGATACTGTACTTAACAGCAGCAGCTTACAGCAGCTGTGAAATGCTATAACACTAGATGATGAATTAAAAACTATCAATAATCATAGAATCATCAAGGTTGGAAAAGACCTTCAAGATCATCTAGTCCAACCATCACCCTACTACTCATGTCACACATTAAACCATGTCCCTAAGCACCAGATCCAAGCACAGATAAATTTACATTTTGGGGATTTTATTCTTTTCTTATTATTTAGAAAACAAACAAACAAACACAAAAGCACCAAACCACATTATTTTTAAGGTGGAGCAAACACCACAAGACCACAAGACAGCTGATCTGATGGCTTGGTGCCAGCCTAAGGAGCACTCAAGCCCCTCTTGCCTCAATGTTCTTCCTCAGCAGCACAATCCTGCTTGGACTCCCTCCAAGCCCACAGGAGCCAGCAGCCTGGGGTTGGGCAAATGGTGGGCAAGTCCGTACCATGTGGTGTCACACTCAGCAGTAAAAAGGGGAGCTCTTGTGGTGGAAGGGCCTGTCCTCCCAAACAACCATTACACGTATTGAGGCCCTGCTTCCTAGGATGTGGCCGAACATTGCTTTTTGATGGAAAGTAGAGAGTAACTTTTTTTCCTCTCTGTGCTTCCTCGTGGCCTTTTTTGTTTTGTTTTGTTTTGTTATGTTTTCCCTCTGCCTTTTCCTTTTAATTAAATCATCCTTGTCTCAAACCTTGAGCTCTTTGTGTCATATTTTCTCCCCCTTCCTCTTTGAGGAGGGGGAGTGAGAGAGCGGCCATGGTGGAACTCAGCTGCCCACCCAAGTAAAACCACCACAGGGCATTGTCCCTGGTGAGTGGAAAAATGAAAACATCATGCCTCTACTCTTCAACAGTTAAAACAATTGGGAGACATTTCTACTCAGAAGGAGTGGTCAGGCATTGGAATGGGTTGCCCAGGGAAGCAGTTGAGTCACCATCCCTGGGGGTATTCAAGGAAACGTTGGATGTGGTGCTTAGGGACATGGTTTAGTGGATGACATTGGTGGCAGGGCAATGGTTGGGCTAGATGATCTTGGAGGTCTTTTGCAACCTTAATGTTTCTATGATTCTGTGTAACACTGATCAGAGGCCAGAGCCTGAACTGGAAAACGTCATGTGGAACATGTGCAACAAGGTAGATAAGGCTGCAATTTGCGAGATCCTGCAGATTTGCCACCCAACCTAACCCATAAAAGTGGCCCAAAAGAAAGCTGGGGAGGGACTCTATCAGGGAGTGTGGCCATGGAACAAGGAATAATGGCTTTGAACAAATGGAGGGGAGATTTAGAGTTGATGTGATGTGAAGATGAAATTCTTCACTCCGAGCACAAAGCGCACATGGGAATTAGGACTGAAGATGCACCTTGCTTCTGTTCTCTGTAAAGAATAGAAAGAAATTACCTAAAACCCAGTGTTAAAAATAAACCCAGGGCACAGTATGGGAGGCAGAGGGGAGTCCCTGTGGCAGAGGGGCAGCCTTTCTCTCTGGCAAGCCAAATAGCCCAGGGGAGCCAGCCCCACAAAAGGGACCCTTAATCCTCGCAACCCTCCTTCTTCCACGTGAGGGCATCTTCCAGGCCACTCCGACCACGGCTGCCGTTGGCCACGCGTGGGCCACACCATCACAGAGGCTTGCTGAGGTCACAGTGGCCACCACTGCCCTGCCTTTGCTGCAGGGTCTATAAAACAGGACCCCTGCAGGTGGCCCACCATTCACTGAGCTTCTAGGCACTGTGACAGCCAACTTGTGTAGCAGGAAGAAGAGCCGAAGCAGCAAGGCGAGTGGCAGGCCTCCTCGGTGTGAGAAGACAGCAATGCAGTCCAAGGAAGCACCAAGAAGGAGTGCACCCAAGAAGAAGAAGTGTCATGGGCAGAGGGGTAGCGCCTGTGGCACAACAGACACCAGTGCCTGAGGGACCTCGTGCACAGCCCACAGACACTTACAGGCAGTACCACTGGCACCACAACGACGCGGGGATCAGGCCTTCCCCTCAGCCATACAGCGACAGGGGGCCTGGGCCTTCCCACTGGCACAGTGGTGGCATGGGGTAAAGGCAGGAGCGTCAGCCGGACAGCCACGGGGAGCAGAGGCATGCCTGTCATCCAGAACGCAGTGTGGGACCCAGCCATGGCCGTAAAACAGATGGCAGCGTTAAACGCAGGCATGGAAATGAACTGGACAGTGGCATGGGACCTAGGCACGGAACTGGACGACTCCCTGGCTCAGAACCCTGGCCTGAGAACATTCCAGATGGAAGGCATCCCGTGTGGGCAGTCCCGGGCAAGGACTGGCTTGTCCTTCTGCCAAACACCGTGGAGCCCATGGAGTCGGATCCACCAGCAGATGTGGAGGAACCAATGGAGGTGGATCCACCTCGGCCAGACCAGACCTCTGACTACCCAGTACATCTTCCCTCTCCGCCATGCGAGCACACCAGCAGTGTTGCAGGAGTGCCTGGCGAGCTCCCTACTCGTCGTGCAGGCTCCATCCCAAGCATTAGCTTGGAGCCACCAAACACTATGAACATCCTGCAGGCTCACCTGCCTGTAGGATGTCCCGGCAATAAAGAGCTCTGTTGCCAATTCTCAGGGGTTGTGTGAGTGCTTCTTTCCTTCCCCCAGGCCTTGTGCGACAGGTGGCATCCCTTCTGCACAGTGCCTCGAGGAAGAGCACAAGAGAGGACCCAGCTTCCTTCGGGCTGCTGCGCTGGGGTGATAGGAGGAGTCCCCGAGGGACACCATGAGCCTTTAACATGTGTGAAAATAGGAAAACAGTAGTGTGTAAGCAATCATAGGTGGCTAATTTCTTATATTAAGAGTGAGTTTCTATAGCTGAGTAATGGGTAACGACGGACATGGGGAAGGCTGAGGCACTCAACAACTCCTTTGCCTCCATCTTTGCCTACCAGTACAGGTAGATGGGCTTCCCAAGTCCTTCAGTTCCCTGAACCCGTAGATGGAGGCTGGGGGAGCAAAGTCCCACCCACTGTAAGTGAAGAGCAGGTTTGACACCACCTGATGAATCTAAACAGGTACAAGTCTATGGGACTTGACGACATGAATCCCAGAGTCCTGCGGGAACTGGCTGATGTAGTTGCCAAGCCTCTCTCCATCATAGTTGAAAAGTCCTGGCATTTGGGCATGTGCTGGGTCTGTCTGGGATGGAGTTAACTTTCCCTGCAGCAGCCCACACAGTGCTGTGCTCTGCACTCATAGCTAGAACAGCACTGGTAGCACTCCAGTGTGTCTATTGCTGCACAATACTGGCACCGCAGCAGGACTCCCTCCAGGCACCCAAGAGCCAGCAGGGGCTGGGCAAGTGATGGGGAGGGGACATCACCCCTGCAGCTCACCTAAACCGACCAAAGGGATATTCCATACCACATGGTGTCACACTCAGCAATAAAAAGGGGGGCTCTTGTGGTGGAAGGGCCTGTCCTCCCAAACAACCATTACACGTATTGAGGCCCTGCTTCCTAGGATGTGGCCGAACATTGCTCTTTGATGGAAAGTAGAGAGTAACGTTTTTTCCTCTCCGTGCTTCCTCGTGGCCTTTTTTGTTTTGTTTTGTTTTGTTATGTTTTCCCTCTCCCTTTTCCCTTTAATTAAATCATCCTTCTCTCAAACCTTGAGCTCTTTGTGTCATATTTTCTCCCCCTTCCTCTTTGAGGAAGGGGAGTGACAGAGTGGCCATGGTTGAACTCAGCTGCCCACCCGAGTAAAACCACCACAAGATGTACCTCACTAAATCAACAGCAACAACAGCTGAGTAGCTTTCTCTCTGTTTGTTGGACTGAGCTGGCTTACTGAGAGGTCGGACAGGCAACAGCGCAAGGCAGCTTGCAGAGCACCATGGAGGAAAAGAGGAAAAAGTAGTGAACAGTGGGTTTCATTTTTCAGTGGATATAAGTTATTGTACCAGCATTGCCTTTTAACCAAACATGAACGCAAACATAAATTCTTTTCCCCTAGATATCAGGAGATATATATATATATTTTTAATAAACTTTGTATGTTGTAGTTGTCTATCTATATTTGTACTAGAAGCTACTTCAGGCAGCAAGAAATCTTGATGATTCTTGTCTGTGAGAGTCCTGGTTTAAGGTAATGAGCATTTACTCCAGCTAAAAAGAAAGAGACATTGAAAATACGTTTTTGTCATTAAAAACAATAAAACAATTAATTTAATTTTGTCATTAATTAATTTAATTTTGTCATTAAAAACAATAAAAGCATTGTCCAAAGTACTGATGAACATACTGCAGAAAAGCATGGAAAGAAACTTCTTTTTTTTTGGACTAGAGGGCTTCTCTGAACTGTAAATACAGGGACCAGCAGTGCTCTTTATGTGCTGAGGGAGGGATAGCCAGAAGACAGATGTGATTTTGCCCTAAAGACTCTAAGCAGCAGAGCTTACTTTGATAAAAGTGCTTTCTACAAAGAGAAAAGTGGATCTCTGCATAGAAGAGTACCTACAGAAAATATTATCTTTCTATAGTGTTCAAGGAAACACAGTTGGCCTGTGTTTGTAAATCACTTAAACCATGTTGGAAAAACACTTCATTCGAGATGACAGCTTTTCTCTTATCAAGAGTAACCGCGTAAGACTACAACTGTGAACAAGTGCCTTGAGCAAAACATAATGCAAATGAAAGAAAGGCAAGTTAGTGACTCTCACCATGACACTGAGCTTTCCGAAGGGTGAATAATTCTTTTATTAAATAAATGGAAGGATTTCTGTTTGATTGATTATTTTCTGTGAAGATAGAAGTTAGCCTTCCAAGGTGTTTTTCCAAAACCTGTTTCAAATGCAGAATGCATCTTTTCACTTCCCAAGCTATTTTCTTGTCAAGGACAAGCTGAACCAATGTATTCGATCTAAAATGTCCTTTCAGTTTCTGACCAGACTGCTTCTGCTTATTCTGTATTGTGCGGAACTCTGAGGGTGTTTTTGTTTTTCCCTCTGCATCTCTTAAAAATTCCTAACGTTTGTCTATTGACGGATGATCAAAACCGACGAGGTGACTTAAGCTATCTTCTTGCTGAACTTCACAGATATATTTTGTAGAGGAAATGGACTGATTTCATGAAATCAGTGAAATGTTTCTGTATTTTTTTAGGGGCCATTAAAATTACTTGCGATAAAGCGTTCATAAAAATACAGATATTTACCGATGGATTTGCTAAGTGATAGAACTGTAGCTAGCTACTTTGAAGTAAAGTGGTAAGTAATTCTAAGAAGTACATTTAGGATGAAATTATATGTTGTGCTACCACTTTAGGCTTTTTAGGCAATTCATGCATTTTCAGATTCCTTTAACAGTTTCTTCACTGTTCCCTCAAGAAATATTTCTGAATGTCCTACAGAGGAGCACAGCATGCCTGGATATTAACTGAACATTTCTTTGTGCAAGACATCATTCTACGCCCTTTAGTCATTCTGCATAGTTCTTGCTCATGCGAAGAATGCCTTAGCTAATATCCAATATTTGTCTAGAGTAAATAGTACACACAGTAATGGAGGCTCTAAGACCATTACGTTAGCTTGTGTGAATTCATTCTAGGCAGTAAGTAATTCAAGTACTGGCTTAACATAGCACAGTGAGACACCCATAACTGTATTCTCTTCTTCTTTTTGTTTTAAATGTACTGAAGCAGAAGCGGACAGATTCCTCATTTTATGATGTGTGAGAGAGAAAGCACAAATGTGTTGCTGCATTCAATATGTCTCTAAGTCTGCCTTCTTTAAAAAGAACTGGAGGCACTGTAATTACCCTGAAAAGCTTTTTGTAAATACCTGCTTTTCTAAATCTTTTCACTGGATGAAACAGAAATGGCCTTGTCTCAGAACAGCTAATGACAGCAGTTCCCCCTTTTTCACTTCTAAGCCTGTGACATGTAATTTTTCTGTTCCTGTAGTAACTAACATTAAGAAAAACCCTAAATAATTGCCTTTTCAAAATATTGCTCTTTTGTAGAAGAGAAGGCTTTGTTCTTCTTGTAGAACACCTTTTGTATGTCCGTCCTGCTTTTGATATCACTTGCTCAGCATGGAGAAGAAAAGAAGGCTAGGTGTACTTTGAATAACTGGAATGAAGCTTGAAAAATATTATTTTTCTCTTAGAGGAAAGTTTGTTGGCTTTGTAGTAAGAAAACCTCTTCATGTCATGTAAGTAAAAATGGCAGGGCAAGAAAGGTCAGGAATAAGACTGACTTGCAGCCCAATACTAATGAAAATACAAAATCCAGTTCCTAAGAAAGGTGGGTGCGTCCAGATCAGGTGGTTACTTGTCCACGCTGATCTCACAGCCATTTCTGATGCACACTGAAGACACCATAGCTTACAGGGTGATGTGGAATTCCATCCAGCCTTGTATTTCATGCACTCACCAAGCAGGAATTGAGAAGTAACTGTCTCAGGGTAAATAATATGTTTTAATAAAATTTATAAGACATGGCTTATTAATGTTGCTTAAATAAATCTAACTTCTTTCCAGGAGGAATGCTGAAGAAGCCAATGAATGGTCTAAAGAAACATAGTGATGTTTTTTGTTTCCGCAGCAGCTTCTGTATTTCCTGAAATATTATTCTGCCTCATTATTCATTAGTGCCTCATAAAAGACATTTTTTCTTTTTTGAAATTAAAATCTTTTCCCTGATCTTGTACTGGCTGCTGAGTGAAGCACATCAGTGTCACAAACACCATTAAAAATTGACCAGGGACCATTTTTTACAGAAATGCCAAAAAGTTCATCATTTAAAATGCAGAACATACAACAACTCAAACCACTGAAAAAAAAAATAGGTAGAAATAATAAGCTGCAAAATCAATAGCTTCTATAACTTTCTGAGCATTGGAAGGCATTGCTGAATTGTGCGTGTTTTTTAATGAAGACCTCCACCAAGTGACAGCTCAAAACCTTGAGCAAAGAGAGCTAGTAAAAAGCTCAGTTGTCCCTCTTTGCTAGAGACACAATTTCACTTCTGGAAAATAGCCCAGGGAATGATCAGCTGGATGATGGGAACTTGCACATTTCAACTTCCTTGACCATATTTTCTTTTGCAAATTGATCTCCAAATTCTGCTCCTCACATGTATGTTATTTAGGAGTGAAATACTACCTTAGAAGAAGCTATAGGGAGGTGGGGATTGGGCTCTTCTCCCAAGTACCAAGTGATAAGAAGAAGGGAAATGGCCTCAAGTTGCACCAGGGGATGTTTAGGTTGAATGCTAGGAGAAATTTCTTTACTGAAAGGGTTGGGCAGCATTGTAATAGGATGTCCAGGGAAGTGGTTGAGTCACTGTCCCTGGAGGTCTTCAAGAAATGTGTAGATGTAGAACTTAATAGCATGGTTTAGTGGTGGACTTATCAGTGCTAGGTTAAAGGTTGTGCTGGATGATCTTAGAGATGTTTTCCAACCTGAATGATTCTACAGTTCTAGTTATCCCACTTCAGGTCTTATTATTAACAGCTATGAGTGATTCTCAAAAATTCCCTTTTCTATTCCATGCCACATGGTCTCTTACTTAAAACTTTTTGGTCTAGCAAACTACAGCAGTATCCTACTTTTCTGATATTTACTGATAGATTAGATTCAGGTGAGGAGAAATAAAAGCTTGCAGAGCACTCCATAGTGCTAACTGAAATGCATGAAAACTAGGTGTTCTTTATTAATGTTATTGAACTGTGTTTAATTCGTGCAAGTTCTGTGAGTTTAGAAGATGTGTGAACCAGGATATCAATAAATGTCAAAGTTTGTTGATTTCTGGTGTGTGGAGTTAGCAGTTGCTTATCCGTAGAAGAAAAACTACCAGAAAACCACTGTCCCAGAGGGCAGGAGCGTTGCCATAGCACTCTGGAAAAGGGCCATGAATACTAGGAGTCATTCCTAACAAAGCTGCAGCTAGGGACCTTAGTGGGGTAATTCCTTAAGATGATGTAAGTGTGAGCAACTGGGACTGAAGTCACCAATGAAATCATAGCATGAATACTTTATGTTTCTTCTAAATAGGCCTTGTGGTGTATTTAGAAATCTATTTTCTGTAATTATGATTTATAAAGCCCGTTGTTCATGTGGTCTGTTACAGATCACAAAGGGCACTTAATAATTATGAATATGGATTTGCATGGGGCAAGTGCTACCAGAATACTATGGTTCTCCAGTCTTTGTGGACAGCTGCTTTCTGTCCCAATGGAAACACAAAAAGCCTGTGATGTTTCTCAGAAATTCTCCTTGTACTTGTGTATTCTGGTGCGTATGGCTGTATCTCAGCCATCAGGCTGTCGTGCAAGTGGTTATTTGTCCTTCTTTCCATTCACCAGCCCCCCAGACAGTATTTACAAGTTGAAACTGAAAAAAAAATCATGTGAACCTGATGGTTGTGTTTTAATATTCAAAAATAAGAATTACAGAATATATTTATTTGTGTATCTTTATTGATACTGATTCACACTGTTATAGGGACCAATGTATTATTTTGGTAATCACAGCCAAAAGATGTACCTGAGCATTTAATTTAGAGCAGATCCATTCAGAGTTTTTCTTGAACAAGGAAAAGAATGATGCGGTGAGTATAAGAGGCAGCAAACTCCAGTTACTTTTCAAAGGAGTTGTATTTGTATACCAAGCCAGCAAACATTGTAACTCCTTAGTGTAAACTTCCCAAGGTACAGTTTGTTTGGGTTAACACAAGCCCTGTAGTTTCTTAAAAATAGGACACTAGGAATTTGAAGGTAACAAGTAATGTTAAGCCACTGTTGTAAGCAAACTGCAATTTCTTGTGCTACAATTTTATATGTGAGAACAGAGCAGGAGATTTTGGTTGCACGTGGCAATTTTTTGAAAGTGATGACCATTGGAATCATTTTAAAATCAGTTAAGGCTGTGAAAAATACCTGCTCTTCAGTATTTTCATGTGGCCTATATCTGCGTACGGTATGGGTTTCAAACCCTGTTGTAACACACTAGGTAATACACACAGGTCCATGTTTCCTTGTCTGTGTCTGTCTTAAGCACCTGCTATGTGCACTCTTTGTGTGCCTGGGGATGCTGGAATGGATGAATCATTTGGTTCATGAGGATGAACCCAGATATCATTTTGCTTGGTTCCTTTTGAATTTGGAGATATTTTGTAAGACCTGTAGCTGCTTGATAAATCTCCCTTACTCGAAGCCGTACAAGCAGCAGCGATAAAACTGAAGAACTGCTGCCTACAGCCGCAGGGACGACGGCTGGACTTCCATTATACATGACGCCCTTCACTGATGTTTCACCTCTCGGACACTTCCCTCACCCACCGCCCACAGCAGCACCTCTTTCTCCCTCCCGAGCCCATTCTGGGCTCAAAACCCAACTGCAGACAAGACAAGCAGACGAAAACTGAGGTCTGCGCCCAGTGACAGCGGGGGGACGGGGCTGCCCCTGCCCCATGGCGGCGGCCGGCCGAGGCGCCCCGACATGGCGGCCCTTCCCGCCGCCGAGGGGCGCTGAGGGGCGGCCGGGCCGGGCCGGCGGCGAAGGGGTGAGGGAGGCGGGCCGCGGGGCTGCACCTGCCGCCGTGCCCGCCCGTCTCCCGTAATCGCAGCCGCTTTTTTTTCCCCCAATTTTCTAGAGCCCTGGGTTTCCTTCTCTTTCGCCATCCCCGCCTCGGACCGCGTGTGCCCGTCTCTCGCCAGGCGGACAGCGGGAGGCAGCGGACCGGACCCTGCCTGCCTGCGGTAGCCGGTCGGCAGGAGGGGCGGCCCCCATCTCCCCTCCTCTCCGTCGCTGAGCCGGGTGAGTGGTGCCCGGGTGCCGGGTGGCCCCGCCGGGGGGCTGTGGGGCTTCCTTCCAGGTTTTGCTTCGCCTTGTGGCCCTAAGGGACGTGGGGTGGCGATGGGGGTCGGGAGGGCAGGCTGGACGTGGCGATTGGGAGGGTATTTCCAAGCCTAGGTGACTCCATGAGAAACAGGTTCTTGGCTATGAAATGTAATAATATTTATATACAGCAGTTTGGGTTACTTGGGAGTTAACAAGCCTGCCCAGCCAAGTCTTGGCACAGTGAGCGGGGACTTGCACCATGCGGTGGGTCAGGGGACTCTGCCTCAGGTGACACGGGAAAGGTGTGGGGAGTTTGGTGGGCAGCAGCCGGGGACGAGCCCTCCACTGGATGTGGGGAGAGGGAAAGCTGCCTGTGGGGTCCACAGGTATTGCTGCCTGCCCTTCAGGTGGAGGTGTTGGTGCCAGAGGCAGCCCGCCCCGGAGTACGAAACATTTACAGACCCCTTGCCGTGCAGCCTCTCGGAGCGTGTGGTCTTGGGGGGATCCAAAAGCGTGAAGGAAGTGATGGGATCACTGTCTGCGAATGTAAAGGTGAGGAATAATGGGCTTTTAAGTCAAGCTGGCAAAGGCTTAACAACATCCAGTGTTGGAAATTTAAAGTTTGATATCAGGAGACTAGAAAGGGAGTGCAGTTTCTTCAAATAACAACACTCATTAGACCAGTAAGTTCTTTTTTTATTATTCACTTCAACAACAACAACAACAACAAACTTTTCAGAAAAACATCCTTGGTTTAAAGGTAGGTCTGTTTTTAACAGTGCTTAGTATGGGGAGATCTTACGGGCTGTGTGCAGGGGGGAGGCTGGAACAGGTGATGGTGACAACCCCTTACTGCCTGTTAGGCATGCAGTCAGGAGGGCTGTGCTGTCTCAGAGAGCACACTCTTTATAATTCCCTTTTGTTCCCTTTACTCCCCTAACTTTCTTTGTTTTTGCTCAAGTAACACCAATGGCTAGGTTTTGGCTGTATGTTTGTCTGTGTGTTTCCGAATCAACTTATCCCCCATATGCAATTACAGCCAGGAGACTCCGTGCTTGATTGGCATCTGCGTGATTCTAGTGGATTTCTGACGATGAGAGTTGCTGCCTGTAGAGCTGAGTAAGGTTTGAGGAACGCGTTTTGTCAGGCTTGGAGGTATGGTTATGCTTTCCAGACAGTATCAGTGTGCTTAAACATTTTAGGGAACTTAATATGTTAATGTTTCTAAGCTGCCTTTAGCACTATGTGTACTCTGAAGAGATGCTTATCAGCATGCTTTGATTTTTATGGATTTCATGGTAGTTAAATTCCTAAGTTCTTTTGGGATGGAGGAATAAGTCAATCAAAATTCCTTGTAAAAAGCCTTTTTTGGGCTGGTGCTGCATTTCTAGAGTAGAAAGACAGCAGGTATGAAGGATCTTAATAAGCAGTTCACAGTGTGATGTTGCAGTCATCTCCTTGTTTGCATTATCTACAAAACATGTTCTTGTTACATAATGCTATTTCTTCTCCTTATCAGGGGAGAGGTGAATTTCCTATCTGATGATTAACTCTGTTAGAAAGATTTGGCTTTGGGGAGGTGGGGAGAAAGGGAATCTGCTGACAGAGCGAAGGCTGAAGTCAGCTGCAGTGCAGGATTGCTGAGTGACTGAGCACGTTGTTTTCCCAGTTCTTTATTGATGCTGCCTTGCCTACACTTATTCTGCCTTCTTATCAAACTTTCTTGATAGCAGGGATGAACGTATTGATGCGTTGTCCTGCAGCCTGGAAGCATAAGAAAACAGAATAGGTAAGAATGGCTGGAAGAGTGAACCTTGAAGAACAGTGTGGCTCTGAGTCCACGGGGAGTAGTAAAAGGTAGATGTAGGAAGCTGATACAGGTATATTTCTCTTCGGATCTTTAGAGCATTTTTTCCCATCTATTTATGCAGGAGAACCACAAACATATACATGCATTGTATGGCAATGAAGCCTTCTGTTCAGAGCAGCCTTGCTCTGCAACAGGAAAGATCTGTTTAAGCTTGTATCTTAGGCTGTCCTGGGTTGTGACCAAGTGGCCCAGTTCTGTGGGGGTTTTATTTATGTAATTATTTTTTACTGTTGTATGTTGGGATCTTTTGTGTCCCTCCCAATATGCTGAGGCATATCTGCAGAGCCAATTGTGCAGGAGCTGAATTTTTGTATTCTTGGTTGTGTTTTTCTTTTTTTTTTTCCTTTAATGCTTACCTTGGCCTGAACTGGAATTTCTTCATAATGCAATTACTGTAATCTGCACCTTTTTATTTTCACTGTAACTCCTCCCTGGGTATGCTTTTTGTATTGCTTAGAAATTTAGAGATGAAACAAAATTCCACAGTGGTTCATACTATGCTCTACAAATGAGTGTTAACAGGAACGTGCTTAAATGAGCTGCTTGTGTTGTTTCTTTGTTTGTTTTCTTTATTTAAGAGACTGGCTCTGCACCTTCACTTCAGTGCATCTCTGGAATATTTATATTCTCAGGGGTGTCTCTTGCTGTTGACATGTAAGTTATTGTTTCAGTTGGTCTGTGTCTTGGTTCCACATGAATTTGCCATAGTTTTTGTGTGTGTGTGAGAGAGGGAGAGAGAAATTACCTTTCACTGCAGACTTCTATTGCAAGGAAGACTGCTTTTAGGATTGATTGTATTATGCGTTGGGATGACTTGTGATCTGAATGCAACTGAACTTATTAGTATCTCTTCACTGAGACTTTGCTGGGTTTAGGGTTAGACTAATATCTTTCACCTGTACACCTTATGAATAGTGGAAGCAGTGGTGCATCAGCAGATGAAAGCAAAACATGTCCACAGCATGAATGTACCATTTCTTTAATGTATAATGTAGAGAAGGAGACAGTGTAGGGATTGTATGTAGCACCAACGTGTTTCTACGGCTAGAACAGCGGAGTTGAGCTTGAAGGAATTGTTTTTTGTACATATGGTATTGAACTTCTAGGTTGTTATCTGAATACCATGGAAGCAAATGTCCATGACCATGGGAACGTTGTTTCCAAGGATTCTATTATTTGACAGACTTCTGGGAGAAAGCACTGTTTGAAAGCAAGCCATTTGTCAATGATATTTTTCATTTGCAGTTACTACATGACAGGATTGATTGCTTTTTGAGCAATTGTATACAAGTTGAAGCTGAGCTTGGTTCCTCATTTCAGGGGTGTTTCAGAACTATGGAAGGGGTAGGTCAGATTTAAGAAGAGACACTTAATATCTAAAACCTCATTTCCTTTTCTTGAATCTCTACACGAAATTGCTAGGGCCTGATAGGCTGGGGGGGAGAAAAATGGAGGAAAAGGAAATGAATTGTAATTTTCAGAATATTAAACCTGCTTAAAATAATAAACAGGCTTATGAACTCAAAGATGACAGTTGCTTACACATGGGCATAACTTCAGAAGGATAAGAGAAGTATTTTGAGTTATACTGTCAATTAAATAAAGATCTGGTGATGAAAGTACCTTCCATTCACTTTAGTGCAGAAATAATACTAACTGTGTTATGGCATTTGTTAAGAGGGACAGAAGAGAATGAGTTTTATTTTGGAGGGGAGTGGTGTATCAGAAATCTCATCTTGTGTAAAGTGATATAAAAGACATTAATATAATGGATGCGAGTATGCTTCAAACCAGTAGGTTCAGAGCATTTTTGGAGATAAATAATTTTTAAAAATGGCAATATGGCTGCCTTAGGTGTTATGTAACATCGCAGAACACACTTTTTTTCTAACAGCTTTTTCTACACTGACTGTTGTACCTGCAAATTTTCTCACGGCTGCTAACTATGAAGCAGGTTCTTTGACTTCTGTCATGCTCTGAAGTTAAGGTATAAACATATGCTTCTCTCCAGGAGTATTGCTGTCCCTTCGCTCTACAGACGTACCTTAAGTAGGCTTAGGTGATATACTAGTGAGCATTTCTGTTAACTATCAGCATCATTATCTAGAGTACAACCCTCTTTGTTGTTATTACTGGTGTTAAATATTAGAGGGGGGAAAAAGAATGAAGCCATAGCCAAGGTTATAGTGGGAGTGTTGTGTAAACACTGTCTAGTTCTGAAACACTCAGAAAAATATGAACAAGGTGGATGTGGTATGGAGGGAAAAAAATAATGCACTGGAGAATAATGATTCACTAGGTACAACTGAAAACTAACAAGCGAGGAGGATATGCCTTCTTGGTATTTTCTTTCTGCTCAGAGGTGTACATCCTTCAGTGAAATGAGTATGGCAGCAAAGAAGGGTGGAGAAGTATGAGTAACCAGTGCAAACACGGGTGTCATCTGGCTTGTACTGCAGTGAGTAAGGAATGCACTGACAGACGAGGGCGTGACAAGTTCAACATGTGGTGGAGCTGGTATATTCATAGGTCCTGTACTTTCGTTGGTAAACATTTGTCTGGTTTCGGCTTCTCAAAGTGAAGAACCTGAATGGAGGCATTTAGGTCAATTTAACTGCACGTTCTGCTAATACCTGGGGTGTTGGCATTGCACACAAAAAATAACACTCGTCTGGATTTCTTGCTAATCTGAATGCCTTTAGGCAGGGGGTTGTTCTGGTTATGATTGTGATGATCTTTTAGAGCGTTATTCAACTACTAGCATCTGTAGTAAGCTGCAAGTCAAACCTGATCAGCCCTTTTCTTCATGTTTGAGAAGCTCTCTGGTTTGCCATGAATTTGTCTTTTACCCTGAAGTCACTGTGAATCGTGACCTCGCTGATTATATATCATTTCTGTTACGGAAGGCAGCAAAAACATTTCAGAATAATTTGTGGGAAATGAGTTCTGAAAATTCACATTCTCAAATGTAATGTAATAGTTACATATAAAAATGCTTTGAATTAAAATCACAAGCTCATTTCTGATTAATTTTGAGTATGTGTTTTTAATGTTAGTTTTCTACTCCATGTTTCCAGCTATAAAAAGACTACATGTGGAAGTAAAAGCAGTTAAGCGTTCTGCTTTAGGCTTGGTGGAGTCCTGGTGCATGTAAAAGCCTTCTCGCTAACTTAGCAAAGATAACGCTGATGATTAGATGGCTATGGTAAAGTTGGGTTTTGAGAAAATGAGGAGAAATAAATGTTCTAAAGCATTTGTGCTCATTGTCCACATCCTTCAGCTTCCAGTGAGACTGTAGATGGTTTTAACTGAGGCACAAGCTTAGGTGCAATCCTGCTTCTGATTTCATCAGTGTTTGTATAGCTCTGTGCCTTTTGTGTGAGGAGAGTAAACTCTGTTACAGTCTGCATTAACAGTAACAAAACATCAGTAGTAGAACTTGTAAATCAGCGACGAAGTACTGTGTTGATCACTTCTCAGAACAGTCCTGTCGCTGTCCCCAGGGAGCAGAGCTCAGCGCCTGCCCCTCCGCTCCCCTGGTGAGGGAGCTGCAGGCCGCCATGAGGCCTCCCCTCAGCCTGCTCTGCTCTGGGCTGAACAAACCAAGGGGCCTCAGCCGCTCCTCATCTGTCTTGCTCTCTAGACCCTTCACCATCTTTGTAGCCCTCCTTTGGACACTCTCTAATGGTTTCATGTCCTTTTATACTGTGGTGCCCCAAACTGCACACAGTGCTCGAAGTGAGGCCGCACCAGTGCAGAACACATGCTTGGTTTCTCTGCTGGCCTGTTCTCTGCCTGCTTTCGCCGTGAAGTTTCTGGCTTTCAGCCACTGAACCACTACAGTCAGTCATAGGTTGGCTTCTGAGGAGATTGCTCTGAGTGGGCTTCGTTAATTGATTAATCTCATTGTTAAGCTTCACGTCAAACATGACACATTGGTTCAGAGACATGCTAAATGTTTATAGAATATGACTTTAAAATGTGTAGTAATATCACAAATACCGCTTCATTTGTCTGACCTTTCTCCCTTCAGTTGAAAAAGCACGTTAGTAAAGCAGTAACTGTTCCTTAACCTTAAATCTGGGTGATTTAAGGTATTTCAGGTGATACTGGAAAGAAAGCTGTCAGACAATATAGCATGGATTGCAAGTTTATTGTTTTTGTTTTTATTTATTTGTATCACTAGTACACAGAAAGCAGATCTCAAATTTGAAAACTCCATGAATGAAGAAAATGAAAGATATTTAACTATACAAACTATTTGTTGTGGGATAGTGTATTGTAAACACTGTGCATGGTACATAGGACAATCAAAAAAACCTATGCCCTAACATTAGAAATGTGGTACTCCTGTCCTCTGACTCAATAGTTTTTCTGGTTCTATTTGTAAGTAGACTGCAGCTGATGTATAAACTTGCACTTACCTGCAACTGCCTTTATTATTGACGTTTTCAAAAATTACCCCTTTTGGCCCTCCTATTCTTGGTAAGAAGAATTCTTGGTGAGAGAATGAGACTAGGCTGTGATGTTTTTTTTCATTGTAGTACTTGAGAGGCAGAACAATGGCAAGGGGTCCAGAATACAATGTCACCATGTGCAAGTCTCAAGTAGTTGGAGATGTGGCTTTTTTTTTTTTTTTTTTTTTTTTTTTAAATCCAAAAGACAAAAATATCAGGTAATAAGACAGGGTTCACTAAATGGAGAGGAGCTTCTTCTCTTGTTGCCATCGTTGGTTTTCCAGGGGAGATGCTTTTCACTTACATGAATTCAATCTGAAGCCAGAGGATAAGTAAGTAGTTTTTCCTTCTTGGCTTTGGAGGGTTTCTGTCCATCCTGTCTTCTCATTACACCAGGTGAAGATGCTGTGATAGTTGGCAGAGGATATGCTGGGGACTGTTGCATGCTCCCAGGTGTCTGGCATCTGTGGCTTGCTCCTGGGAGAGAGGGGTGCACAAGTGTGAAATGGGTCAAGACAATGAAATACCCTCAGAAGTTCAACATCAGAGTTTAACTGTAGTCTGTGTAGTGTAAAGGCTGGAGATGTGTTCGGGGTGAATAAATGCGTGTGTATTCATATACATAGGAAACTAAATCACAAACAGAATTTGTTAGATAACCATGCAAATACATCTTGAGATAGCTTATGCCTGAGGACAGCAACGAAGTCATACTCAGTTGTTAGTGCATACATTAAGTGAGGAGAGCAAAAGCTTCCTTTTCATTACTGCAAATTTTCTTGAGCCTTGCTGTGAATGTAAGATCCCCCATTGTTATCTTTCCACTTACTTTTTTTTTGTTGTTGTTTTAGGAAGAAAATCAAAAGGCCAGTAAATCATAAACGATTAAATATGTAACAAGGCGTTCTTCTTTCAGTAATAAGCTGATGTTTGAATAGCGTTTTGGGAAGAAGAGCGGTAAAAATACATATATGAGGTCTGAAAAGTGAGTTTATGTTGGGGTTCCTGCAGATAATTAATCCAGGCACTCTTTTATGCCATTGTAAAAGGTTTTCCTTTACTGTTATACCAATATGCATTCCCAAACAGCAATTTTTAGGAAAAATACAAGCAGCAGGGTTATGCAACATCATGTCTCGAGGGGCAGGGGAGGGAATAAGCAGGCAGCCACTGACAATTAGCCGTCTGTGCTTTGTGGTTTAGAAGGAGTTTTGTTCTACCTCCTGGTGTGTTTGTCTCTTTGGTTTTGAAGGACCTAGTATACCTAAACAGCTTGTGGTTTGTTTTCAAAGCTACGCAGCACAAAGACAGCAACTAGTTCTGTTGAGAGACAATCTGAAAATAGCAAGTTTGGAAAGTATGGCTGAGGTTAATGCATTATCCCTGTCGTATGATATTCTGTTTACCAGGGAATATGGATAACGCAAAGAGAAAACAGGCTTCATGCATGACTCCCTAAAGACAAGGAGAAATCTTTCTACTGTTCAGAGGTGACATTCAAGCAGTTGTTTCTGAACTTGCCAGCTGCTAATTTTTGTATTATGGAATTTCTCTATTGTTAAATGCGGGGAGCACAATCAAATTATTTGCAATGACTGTTAATACACTAGAAGTTTTCTGTTATTTGAGGAATCCCACAGTTTCATCCACCTTTTTTATTACTGCTGCATCTCCTGCTAACACCTGTTGGTGTTTTGAGGATATCAATTCTAAAACAAACAGCATTGTACAGCCTGATTTTGGCTTCCTGCCTGTGGGCTTTGTTGCACTACAGCAGTATGGTTTTCAGTAACAGAGGCTCACTTCTCCAACTGGTTTGGTGTAAAACCCTGTCACATAAATGTAAATGCAAGGTCAGCATGAGACAATGTATAGGAACAGTTGAGCCGTCATGATGTTGTAGTGGAATGTTGTGCATTACTGGACGTCCAGGATTATTTCTCTAGAAATAAACTGAAGTTTTGCCAAGTACTCTTTTTATAAATGGTTTATTCCCTCATGCGTATGGACACGTGTGCATGCCTGTGCACATCTGGAAAACTTCTGGAGGATCATGGCAGAACTGTCAGCTCTCACATTCTTCTACCGAAACCTAAGCTATATGAAACTGAGATGTGTGTGTTTGTGGGGGCAGATTTTAATGACAAGCTTGAAAATTAAAGTAGACTTTCCAAAGTTTGTGGTATTTCTGGATTAGAATAAAATCTATACTGAAACCCATAGAAATGTGTTTTAATAAGTTTTATTCTAGGTTGAATTTGATCAGAATGACTGTTGTAGCGGTGACTGAAACCTGAAGAAAATAATTGCCTCAAGCTCAAACCAAATCAAAACTTTTCCCATTTTTAAGGTGACTGGAATCACTTTTCCAACGGTGCAATAGTTCTTTGCTCTTGCATTCCAGTGAAATACTAAGGACAGAATGACTCCTGTACCTAAATACTGCTATACCTTCACTTCTCTAAAAGACCTCACAGGAAAATAGTGATTTTGAAAAAAAGAAAAGGGGTGGTGCCTGTGGAGGGGGTGGGGGGAAGATAGTGGTTACCCACTTCGTGAAGGAGGGCAGTCAGCCAAGCTGAAAACAGCCCGATGGTATTTAAGGCTTACAACCATTAGCCATGGTATTTTGCACTGAGATTTCATGACCCATGCTAGTGCAGCTTTTTATGGGCTCTTAAAGCAAAACCTAAACACACTTGCACTGGGTCAGGAGAAAGAAAAAAAAAAATCCAGAGAGTCTGGCATTTCTGTCTCTCCATTTGAAAGAATCGAAGAAATGGGGCAAATACGGAATAATGTCTTTATTTCCACACACTCCCAATCATTTTCCGTAGCTCCCTAACTAAATGGAACCACTGCCCCTGTGTTTCTTTATTCCAGTTTGTATCTGAACCACTGCAATTTATAGACCTGATAACAGTGAAAGTTAAGACAAGCTTTCTAAGTTCAGTGAAACTTATTGAGTGGAGTTGTTTCTATATTTAAACAGCCCAGGGTAGATAGTCCCCAGTCTAAGGTTTATGTGCCTCTCTGTCAATCTACCCGTTTAATTAACTTTTAAACCATTTATAATTTTTAGACTTAGATAAGATTTTCTTTTTCAAGTGAATTAATGGATTTGATAAGTACTATCCCTTCTTTTTTGATAAGAAAATAGTTTCAGCTATTCAAAAAACTTCATTTTCATTGTGTAAGTGCAGACGGAAATAATTGTGGAAAGTGCTCAAAAGATCCTCACTTCTGGTTTAGGTGAGAAGAAAGGTAATTAGTTGGTCTGGATGTATTCCAGGTGGCATAAACAACAATGCTTATAGATGAGGTTGACCAGAATGTCTCACACTTAGGGTGTTTTCTCATTCTGTATTTTTCTGTTCCCCCCAAATTTGACCCTTGAAAATTGTCTGTCTTCATGTTATTGGTCACTCTAGCAAGTCTTTATCAAATTTGTATGAGCTATGTCTTCCTTCACAAGTTTAAAATTTTATTTTAATTAGATTTATTTTAACATCTTCCACAGTAATATATTTCATGAAAGAAAATATTCTCTCTCTTGTTTAAGTCCCAGCCTACAACATTTATATGAATTAGTGGGAATGAAGATTGCTTCTACTTTATCACAGATGTAGCAACGTTATTTTCTTTTTCTAGTTCTTCTCAGAAACTTTGGCTGTAGATTGTCCCCAAAACTCAACTTGAATATCACGGAAGATTTCAGCTCTGATAGGTAACTTGGCAAAGCTAATAGAAATGCAAGCTTTTACAGTGGAAAAAACAGTTAGTTTACAATGGGGAGGCTTCCTGGTCCACCAAAATTCATAGGCAAACCAAGAAAGAAGGGAGCTGTTTTGGCACAGAAAATAAATGGGGGAATTCAGTTTGAAACAATGTGTATGTTTTAGTGAAAAGTCTGGTTTATTCATGATGTCAGGGAGCTTGGCATCCCTGCATGTATTTTGCCTCCAAACAGCCTCCTGAGATGAGAGAAGGGGTTGTTCCTGTATAGCTGGGAGCCGGAGTAAGGAGAACCAGGAGATCTGCTGTGCATTACTGATGGTGAAGACAGTTTCACCTCAGTGCCTGTCTGCTGTTCTCAGGGATTATCACTGCTCATTTTCTTGCAGGGTGATAGAGGTTCTCATGAGCAGGGGTAAACTGATCATTTACATGACAATATACAAAAGCCTTTAAGAAATGTCCCAAGATTTATGGTATTTGAGGGTAATTTACATGAAAATTAGTTGTAAGGCTGGCACTTATCTTAGAGGTTTCTACAGTAAATTACTAAGCAGACAAAAATTGATTTAAGTGTTAGAGAGCCAAATAACATTAAAACTGTCTTATCCTTAAATGCCTTTAAATGAATTGTAGAGCAGCTTTACCTGCTACTGCAGGAGAAGAGAATATTTGAAACACTGATGAAAACTTCAGAGGGCTCTATATGAGCAGACAAATTGATGGCTGAATTTTGAGAATAGTCTCCTGTGATATTATAGATGTAAATGCACGTAAGATGAGCATTATGTATTCCCCAGCATTCTCTTGAATTTGATGGCCCCAGTCCTACTTATCCAATTCTGCAGCAGAACGAAAGATGAGTGGCGCTGAGTAATCTGTGCCTAGCAATTAGGCAGTCGATTAATCCTGATTTCTCATCTGCCTCTCCACACTGGAGGGTGTCTTCCAGGGTCTGAAAACATCCATCTACTTCGTCTCTCTTTGCCCCCACAGTAGGTCATGAGTAATCTTGGTTTGTCACAGCAATAAGGCCTGCCGCTCAGTATGCCTGGGGACGGTGGATACATTATTAAACTAATTCTAGTCCACACCTAGAGACCTGGAAATGTAACTGCCCCTCTCCTGATTTGTCTTCATGGGTAGAACTTCCCTGTTTGCAAACATTTGGACAGTGTATAAGCAGTTAAGCTTGGTTTCTGTTTAAACAAATTATTTTACGGTAGCCCGGCTTACTCCCTTCACTAACAAGGAGGAGAACATCCCATGGGTGGGCCTTCTGATGGATGCTTCCAGCGCACGTCAGGTCGTTTAGAAGGGTGGAAAGTGCATCCTCCTGGGGGAACACCAGCAGAGATGCCAAGTTATGGGGCAGCGTGGTAGTTTTTATCCTCTCTTACCTCATCTGTCAGGTGTGTGATGAACTGTTCAACTTCGTCAGCCCAGGAGCTCACAGATCAGGGGGAAGCACTTGTGCTGCTGTGATGGAGACACAAGAAGGGAGGCCTATGATGGGGGCTGAATGAATCTTAATGGATGAGATTTGACAGGTCTACATTGCTAGGAAAAAGAATTCCCTTCCAAAACAATAACAAAAAAATATTGAGAAATCAGGTCATTTTTGTAAAGGAGAAACTTAATTCCTTTTTTTGTGGTAGTTTGTCACATCTGTATTCAAGCTGTACTGCATGGAGGAATTTTGACTGAGCAGGTCTGGCATAGGAAGCTCCCTAACAGTGTTCTGGATTTGCATGAACATAGTAGACTGTGTTATGGGGTAATTTTTTCTCCTGATGCATATGAAACTAAACAAATAAGCAATTCCTGAAGGTTTTCTATAGTGCCTGTAGCCCATTTTAGCAGTAGGACATTCAAATCTTACTGTAGCATGAAAAAAACAGATTTACATCAGTTCCACTCCTTTTTTTTTTCTTTGAATGATTTTGATGAGCTACCAGGCAGTTGATTGAACTGCATTATATTGATGCACTTAATCTTTTTATGTACTGCTGGCAAAGTTGAATGATGCAGTAGAGAGACCATCCAGCCATTTTGCTCTGACTAGTGATCATTACCATCATCTAATAAAGGTATCTGTGTATGAGTTTACCAAATGTACTGGGTAAAATGGACAAAATATCAAAGTTCATCATGTCTTGGTCATGAAATTAAATGATGTAAAAATAGATTTATTTCCCAGGAAATTACGTTTCAGTCTGCACCGCTTTTCTCTTCCCTCTGCTGTACACTGAAGAAATGGTTTAAACTCTAATTTTAAAAAGTTAAAGCTTTCCTTGAATTAGTGTTGTTTAATGCTGTGGTATTCCCTGCTTGAACACCACAGGTTTCCCTACGGCAGGAAACCTTGCTGAGGGTGTTCCGTGCAAACAGCTCTGCATGCTGCGGGCTCTCTGCAAATGTTTGAATTCATACTGTGTTTGACCTATGGGCTGGCATCACTGCGCTGCAGAGGTGCCTGATCAAACAGGCTGCTGAACAATACTGGGCTCAATTAGGAAGCTTTTCCATCTGCCATTCCACGGGATTTTGAAATGTGCAGTGCTTCCATTTTTGAATGGAATGTTACTAGTGCAGTTAGTTCCCCTGTAGGTCCGGAAAGGAAGGTGTGAGGAGCTGAGGGTTGGCTTCTTCTCACAGGTAACTAGTGATAGGACTGGAGAGAATGGCCTCAAGTTGCACCAGGGATGGTTTAGGTTGGAAATGAGGAGACATTTCTTCTCAGAAAGAGCAGTCAGGCACTGGAACGGGTTGCCCAGCAAAGGCATCAAGTCACCGTTCCTGGGGGTGTTCAAGGAAAGGTTGGACGTGGTGCCTAGGGACATGGTTTAGTGGGTGACAGTGGTGGTAGGGGGATGGTTGGGCCAGATGATCTTGGAGGTCTCTTCCAACCTTAATGATTCCATGATTCTATGATTCTGCTAACAATGTTGTAATTGAATGTTTTAAGCCAGTATTTAATCCTCAATTACCTCTGCAGAGAGCAAGAAAGTTTGCAAAAGGGATCAAACTAGCCCATTGTTGCATTTGATCTTGAGCATTTTGGGTTACGCTTGAAGCCATTGAGAAGAAAAAGATTCACAAATCTTTTACCAAGTAGAATTTTCTCAAAAGCTGGTTAATTGGAGAGGTAGGTGTTTTATGCTCCCGATGTTTTCAGTAGTCTGAGGTGTTTCTTTACCAGACTGTCCCTTTTATCGAGTAGATCATTTGGTGAAGACAAAGCTCCATTGTTTATTGTTAGCTTCTGGTTGTAATTCCTGCTTTTGAGCACTGGTTTGAAATCTTAATGACCATTATTAGTTGGGTTTTACTATGGCCCTAATAAATATTTGCTCTTTTTTTTTTTTTTTTTTTTTTTTTTTTACTTGATTTGGGTTTTGCATCCTTTTTAAAGGCTTGTGAGGGGATGGAATCTTTTTTCTGTGAAGTGCAGAAAGTATTTTATACTTCAGGGCCTGACATTCAAAGGTGCTGGGAGTCCCTACCTTTATTTAAAATAACATGGGACTGTGGATGCTCAGTATACCTGAAAAATCACGCTCTCTGTTACTGGAATGCCCAGCCATTGGGATGCGTTGAGCTATGGAGTTGCCTCTTCCTTTCTTTTCCTTTCTTTCCCTTCCCTTTTCCCCTCTCATGTTGCAGATGTTATCATTAAGTTAAAGGATTTTGCTTTTCTGTGGAAAAGTACCTTTTGTGGTTGTGTGTTTTAAAAACCTGATGTTCAAAGTGAGCAGAATAAAAAAATTACATATGCTTTTAAGGTGTTGAATAGCTCAAAGTCTGATGTTGGACCAAAGGTAGTGTCTGACATTTCATGGCTTAGGATTTTTTGTTTAAGAATTTCAGGAATAGCATTCATAGTTGGGCAATTGTTTTAAATTTTGTGCATGCACAAGCTTAGTTGCTTAGAGTTGGACTGCTGCTGATATTCCCACATGGTAAAGGCAGGAGTTATTATAGCTTATTAATTTTGGATGGCGAGAAAGTGTTTGTCAAGACATCTTTTTTGTTTGCCTTCACTCTGCTTCCTGGAAAGGTTACTTTAAGGGGCTTTGCTTAAATAGGAAAAGGCATGTTTGAACACACTGATTTGCAATAATGATTTTGGAAAAAAAGTGTAGTAAATACTCAAAATTACGTGCTTCCTATTTATCTGTGGAAGCTCGTTCTTCTGTTATAAAATAAGACTTCTAGTCTTGACAGGTTCTTCCTCTACAGTCTCTGAGAGGATCCAAATTGTTTTCAGAAGCCAATTGTCAGCACGTGGAAATGTGGGGCAGTACTGCTGGTGAGTCTTGTTTTATTGCCAATGGGATGGGATCACTTGATCCAATGGGAATAACTTGATTCACAGAATCATCTAGGTTGGAAGAGACCTCCAAGATCACCAAGTCCAACCTCTGACCTAACACTAACAAGTCCTCCACTAAACCATATCCCTAAGCTCTACATCTAAACGTCTTTTAAAGACCTCCAGGGATGGTGACTCAAACACTTCCCTGGGCAAAATGGGGGGAACAAGGGGGAGAAGTGTTTCTCTTGCTCTGCCATCTAGGTTTAACATTTAGGGAGGCATTTTTTCCAGACTTTGAAGATAAGCTTGTCTGTGCTAATCCTTCAGAGGGTGTCTGCTAGGCTGAAGAGCTTGAGCTGTGTGTAACAAGCTGATGTATTAATATGTGTTTGAAAAGTAATGAAACCTACCCCAAATCTCTGCGTGAGGCAGTGACTGAATATATAAATCTTATTAACTTTTCAGTATTCCCAAGCAAAAACTGTCCTTATCACTCCTATATACTCCCCGAGGACATCTATCAAACCGTAGATGCTGTACACGATACGTAAAGAGAGCTGTCACTGTCTGCAAGGAAAAATGCTCAGCTGTGGAACATGGGTATGCGGCATTTGATGGCTTGGAAAAAGATGTGACACTTCTGACACTGATAAGTTATTAACCAGGCTTTCATAAATGTATGCTTGCCTTCTCAAAGCTGCATCGGTGAATGAGGAAATTGGCCAGGTGGTGATGGGCTGATGGCAGTAATCTGGGAATGGGCAGGAGCGGTGGCAAGAGCTGTTACTGCTGGCATCCCCTGTCTATGCTCATGTTCTTGGAGAACGTGCCCTCCAGTTGAGGCCGTGGATCCCTTCCATGTTGGCATGATTCAGCTGCCCGCTCTGTGTCCACCAGATCATCTTGGAGATGACCCCTCCCTCACTGAAAGATTTTTCCTAGATTTTTCTTCTGAAAGTGTTCATCAACTGTGCTTTCCGTTTCAAACCCAGACCGATGAGGTAGTTTGACCTTCACTAATGATATATTTTATCATCGTATCAAGTGGCATAAGGTGTGTGTATTGCAAGGCAGAAGGCAAAACATTTACTATGCAAAGAGACAAAGTAAAGCTTGGCCAAAAGGCGGCAGAAAGCTTCTATGGAAAGGTCAAGTAATGATTAATATCCAGTGAGCACAGCTCTGCACCATCATTCTGAATAATTTCTGTTGCCATTTCTCCTAAAATCTAGCATCCCAGTAATATGGTGTCTGTTCCCACCATGTGTTTTTTGGTTTGTTTTCCCAAAATATTTTGAGAGTAGTTCTAGGACCGGAAAAAACTCTGGAAGCCCACCTCTATGTTCCTGAGCTTTTCATTTGTAGTGCTGCTGGAATTACACAGCTTGCTGGAAAGGAGAGAAGCGTAAGCTGTGGTAATATATGGAATGTGAGGATAACTGAAGAAGGGTGGGTTTTGTGCTGTGTCAGAGCTGGAGCAGCTTCTTGAGGTGTTCTGTGCCTTCCTGCTGTTTGTACAGCACCCGCTGGTATTAGATTGTGGAATTGGCTTGATGGGTCATGGCCAAGAGGATATATGAAACAGCTCGTGATTTATTTATGTGTTCTTCCCTGCAGCCAGCATGAAGTATCAGAGTGCAGTGTGCTTTAGGTAGCTCTTACATTTGAAAAATTTGGATGCTAACAACGAGGGGTTGAGGCCTCAGGTCTCAAAGTATTTCTGCAGTGGAAATCTGTGTCTTTGGTCATGTCCTATAAAATCATCTTCAGCAGTTACGTCTGCTTCCTTCTACTTTGGAGCACTTGCCACACAACAATCCATTGACCTGCTTTGAACTTTACTCTTCCAGCCCTGTGTCTGACTGCTGCTTGCTGGACAGTGTTGAAAACTGTGCTGCTGAATCTCTACTCTGCTTCTTGTGCAAGCTAGACTGAAGGCAGGCAGTCTGTTCAGCTCTGGAAGCTTCAGCTGCATGGAGAGGTACGACTGAGGCACTGGCTGTGCTGAGAGGGCAAAGAGCTTGAAAACGTCCAACAAATAATGATCTCAGATGCTCCGTTCATTTGATGAGCAGTATTTTTGGAGGAATCCGTCACTTTTATTGGCTGCTTACACAGTGTACAAAAAAAGACTGATCCTGTAAGCGTCTGTCAGGCAGACTAGGTAGCCTTTTACTGAAGTTGTTTATTCGGTTAACTGGTAGGTTTTCAAGTCCAGACTTCCCACCCATGCTCACTTTGAGGTGGATGCAGTGGGACAACGCACTGATGCATTTCATGACCGGCTTTATTTGCTCTCTGCTTAGGAAAGCCTTGGGGCATTGTATATAGAGAAAAACAAAACAAGGCAACAGTCTAAGCTCTTCCCACCTTATGATTAAGCTATTGTATCCTCTGGTAGGTTTCTGGACAGGTGTCCTTTTGAAAAGCTCTATCATGTTTTACACTGCTAATGAGTACATTTGCTCAAGTGTTTTGTATGCCTGCATTTGAGGTAGTCATGCTGCATCTCCTTCGCAGTCAGTGGAGAGAGATGGATGCTACTAGACAAGGGCTCCTCTGACCTTTTTAAAATCTTCTCATGACGAGGTGAGTCATGCCCCAGAAATGCCTGTTTTTCTCATTTGCTTGTGGAGTGAGACGGGGATGACTAGGTTGGAGTAAATAGGAGAGATAAATCTCTTCAAGATTTTTTCATGCCTCTACAGATAAAACTTTTGTAATGTATGGTTATGTTCGCTATCTTTGGTGTACATGAAAACAAATGTATTTCATTTCATTAAAACCTGAATCCAGTTGCTTTACTAAATCAAATACTATCCACTGCGCATGACAGTGGCTGAGTGTTCCTACACTTCATGGATGTTGCAGAAAGGTGAGCGCTTAGCATCAAACAGGCTGAACTAATGGAGGGCTGGATTTCCCACCTCCTGCACACCCACCCTTGCGTGCACACCGCACACACATTTCTTTCTTCAGATCACTCCTATGCAAGGTCCGTGGTTCCCTTCTCCATCATCCCAAAACCAAGAGGGGGATTCCCAGCTTCTCCAGTGTATTCTCTTCCAAATGCTGGTTCCTGCTTCTCTGGCTCTGTAGATTGGCTGCAACCCCTCAGCAGTCTTACTGCAGCGCTACTGCAAAGCTCAGAGATCACCTCATTTTCCTTTATGGAGAAGAAGTCATTGACAGATTTTTTTCATGTGGACTAGAGCTCAGATTGATAGTCATGAGTTTATCTGCAAAATAAAATGTTTTATTTGATAAAATCAAAGCACCTGCTTTGGAGTCTTCTTAATTCAGCAAATTAGCGAAAACTTTTGAGGTTTATAATATGAACAAGCTTCTGTTGAAATCTCTGAAGAATCCTAAGATTCTGCAGAATGTGGGATCTTCTGTTGAGGAGCTTTTCTGTTGAAGGAAAAAAAAAATCAGGCAAATCTATTGATATTTCAATCAATCTCTTGCTGCAGGTAAAAGGAACGTGCTTTTTTTTCATACTTAACAAGGTGCTCTGACAAAAACAATCCTTTTGTTTTACCGTGCATCTTCTACTTCATGTCAGTTGAAGCTTCTGTAGTAATGCTGTGGCACAGACCAGCACTCCGGAGATCTCACACAGTTACATGTGGTGGTTGCTGCCAGAACAGCCTCAAGTCCCAGTGAACGGCAGAGAGGGCACTGAAGGAGGAGGGAGGATGGAGATGGGTCAAGACTAGACCATGGAGCATTAGCTGCTGGCCTATAAGAGGTGTCAGCGCCTTTCAGGTGTCTTGGTTATCAAATGCAATCGTGTCATTCCATCGTATGTATTAATTTAACTTCTAAATTAATTGGATGGCTGGAGGGATGTGTTGTAAGAAATGCTGGTGGTTAGACTGAAGGGCTAGGAGATTTGCTGGCATTGATTTTGCTGCCTTTTTCTAGGAGAACTTCATATCAAGAAGAGATTTCTTGTTCCCAAAGGTCATGCCTTGGAAAAGGGTGTTACAAATTTTTAAAAATAAACAATTGATGGACTTTCTTCAACCTTAGTTAACCAAAACTCACATCTATGGAATTTAAATTTATAACTTACCAAGTTATCGAAGAAGACACATGTAAGGTACATATTAAAACTTGCTTTACTGCTGTGTATAAAGTTGTTCTGTTCTAGACCTCAGTTCATTGCTTTATTTTCCATTTCATCACAGAAAGTGTAGGCAGAAGGAATAACATAAATGTGAAATTCCGTACTGTATGAATACTGCTTTCATACAAACCGTGAGTAAGCGATAAGATTGAGATGACTCAAGCCTTAAGTCATATCTTCGTGGGTGATTTAATATTGCACAGATATTTTTGCTTAATAGTAGAAGTATATTTCTACTTCCTTCGTTCCTTGGTTTGTATCTGTTTTTTTGTTTGCTTAATTTTGCAAGCTGACATACTGAATTTTATTTCTGTTCTTACCCTGGGAGGTATTGTCTTTCCTGGTTAAACGCTCAACCAGGATAGTGAAATGTATTTACTGAAGAATGAGCAAAGCAAAAGGAAAAGATTGCCACCCTGTTCCCCCTCCTTGTGTTTGACTTGTAAGTATATTAGCTAAAGCCATGTAGTATTTGGACAACTGCTAGAGACTTGTTTATCCCAAAGCTTCATCTAAAGGGTTAAACTCAATTTTATGGTTTTGTAGGATCTCTAGGAGGTGTGGGCTTATATTCAGGAGTGACTGCTGGCTGGTGTACTTCAAACCTGTGGGCCAGATCCACACTTGGTCCTCTGCGTATGTCTTTCTCCTGGCATAATGTACTCAAAAAATAGCACGAAGTTGTTGGGTGGCCAAGCTGTGTGTCCTTCAGGTAGTTTTTACTGGGCAGTTGGGTTACTTGTTGCATGCACTATAGCCTGACCGTTTGGGGAGCATGGTGAGCCTCAAGTTCTATGCCAAGGAAACAGAAAATGTGACACGTTTACATATATATAAATGCTTTCCCATGTTACCTGAAGACTATTTTTTTTAAGGGCTGAAAAATAAACACAGGGATGCCTCTAGTAAGAGCACGGGGTTGAATGAATCACTGGCAATGCTGAGCCTTCCTCATCACTCTCTCCTGGTACAAGTTAGGCATTTGAATTTACTGATTTCTTTCATGATAAGGTAGAATGCTTCATGGCCTGAATAAGCATTAATGTTATCGCTTTAGACTTTAAAAACTTAGGGTTTTGATTTTGAGATTTTGTTACAACAATGCTGGAAACTAGATGCAACTTGAAGGCATTGACTGTGGCTGGAGAAAAAACTGCAGTCTTGTAGCGAAATAAGAGCTTTGCCAAGACATTATGAGAAAAGCTGGAATGGTGCCTGACCTTAAAAAAAAAAAAAAAAAAAAAAAAAGCCTGCTTCTGAATCCATTGTTTTTGTTTGGATCTTTATTACTATGAAATCAAACACACTTAGACTAAATGAGTTAAGGAGGCTGAGACTTAGAAAGTCAGATGGGATGGTTTGGCCTTTCTCTCAGCTTACTTTCAGTCTTGTGCACAGATACCAGATTTGTATGGTGGTATTGTCTTGTCAGACAATGCTGCTGCCACACATGCATGACCCTTTCCTTAATGCAATATATGACTTGCCAGTTCATAAATCTTCCAGCTTTCGTGTCTAAAGATCTTTGAAGTTTGGTCATTGTCTAAATAAATAAATAAATAAATAAATTTGCCTCCTACTCACATTATGATACTGAGTAAAGCTCTCAGGCTAATCTGTGTGCTGTTAACTGAGATCAAATTTGGTTTTCTTTTCTTGCCACTTGACTTTAGCATCTGCCAAAGAAGGAAGAGTTGCTTTTCCTCACCTTGCATATTTATTCATTTGGTGCAACAAAGATTTCCTGGTGTTTCGATACCTGCTGGTTAGTTAGCATAGTTGGGCGTGTGTGCTGTGCAAACAGACTGCTGAGAAGGGTAGCTGGTTTTTCTTGCTCCTGTATATGGCATGCTAGAAGCAGTCTGCTTTTGTTAAAATGGGAAGAGAGGTGAGTTGGGCATTACCCTCTGAACGTGGTAAGTTTTACATTTGCCAAGGGTTCTTGATATGAAATGCCTTTTATGTCTTTCTGCCGTTTTATGGGACTTGTTGGTAACAGTCCTTCCCATCCTTCTCCCATCAGAGATTTGTATACAGCTGTGGGCTCCAGAAAAGATGACTGGATATCGAGCATGTTCTGATGGCTACCTAGAAATGCCATCTTAGTTTTGTATTTCATTTCAGACACCAGTGTGAATGACCTCAGGATATGTAGGACTGAAGTGTTTTAAGCAGCATATATGACATGTGCCCCTTTTGATTTGACTGCCAAAGCTGGGTACATCAGATCAGAGTCCATCACGTGGTTACATCGTGCCAGCACTGGGTTTGGAGTTGTGGCCTCTTGAAGCATGTGCAAGAGGCAGCAGTGCCATCATGCCTGCTCCAGCTTTGCCATCATGCTTTGGGCAGCTTTGATTCAATTCGTGATCAGCACCTTTTTGAGAGGCAACGCATCTCAACTTCTCATCTGGTCAGTTACTGCCCACCACACCGTGCTGTGCTCAGCTGCTGTTGGTAAGAGTTTCTTTGCCAGTACAGAAATCCTGTTTGTGCTTGTCCGAGATGCTCCTGTGCTAGTAAATACGTGCAGCACAGACCGTGTTTCTCTGCTGGCAAAGGAATCCCCACCAGCCAGCAGTAGGTGATGCTGCCTCAGTGGAGCATCGTGAGGCGATGCCATGGTCCCCCTGCTGCTTCAGCATGCATGGAAAATGCAGCCCCTGTTGCTGAGTCACGAAATGGTTCCATGTACCAGCTTCTGACTAAGTAAACATAATAGCTTGGTGGCGGGAGTAATTTCCTGCAGCAAGCCTCTTGATAACAGTGCCATTGAAGAAAAGAGGATGATTCCTCTCCTTTCATCTCGCTGTCTCCCAGTTCTGCCTCGCTCCTGGGGCAGGATGCTTCCCCTCCTTCCTGCGGAGATGGGGAAGGTGTTTGGGATTGCTGGGGGAGCTGCTGACCTGATGCATTCAGGGCACGTGCAGCAGGGACCGTAGTGGTCATCGCACCTGTGGTGACAAGCGGTGTAGCAGACTGCAGTGGGTCCACTATATTTCCTCTGTTTTTAATCAGCATCCCTCACAGAGACTCAGTTTCAGGGGTGCTACATTTCTAGTTGTCACAAGCAGCTGTGCTAACACTTAATAAGAGGAAATGGCATGTTCTTCCATGCAGCAATGCTGGGTTTTCTCCTCTTTTTAAAGAAGCCTTAGCCAATTATTTTGCTTTGGGAGAGGGAACAAATGCTCTCTGGATAGACTTGGTACCCAGATACAGTGGGGATAGAGAGAGTATACAGTGGATACATAGGATACAGCAGAATAAAGTGCATCTTGTTGTTCAGCTGTGTCTAACTTTGCAGTCATTGTTGTGCTAACAAGTATTATTTTTAATGCATTTTCCCTCAACAATAGCTTCAGAAAGGGAGATTCTATTCTAGAGCTACCATTCCCACAGGGATAACAGGAGTGGGAAAAAGACATAAATAGTCCCTATGAGGGGTTCTTTACCCTCTTTCCGTGAGGCAAGTGAAAACAAACCCATACTCAAAAAGCTCGCTTATTTATGGTCTTGCCATTGTGTCACTTCATTCCTTCCTCATCCTTCACTAGTTCTACTGCAAGTCCAGTGGTGGATCGTTGCCTTACCCTGAATGAAGAAATTAATGCTCTAGCCCAAACTGAATGTAGATTAAAATTAACCCCATCCTATTAGGGCGATTAGCATTTTTCCATGTGTCCTAATTTGTGATTTAGCATTCACCAAATGCTCTGCTCTGTGAGATCTTCATTTGGCTTAGGATGAAAACAATGACAGTTCCTAACTATCCACAGGGCTGCTTAATAAAACATCAAAGGGCTGTTAAAAGGAGGACGTACTTACTAAGACATTGTCAGTTTCTAAAAGTTAGCTGGTTTGTTCTGTTTTCAAGCTTTCAAGCCCTAAGTTGGTTCATATATTCAGCTTTTGTCAGCTGATTTGCGCTGGAGAGAGAACAAAAGGCAGTGCAGGAGAGGAGCCATTTTTCTGTTAAATCTTAATGTGAACCACAGGCCTGGTCTCCAGTCATGTGTTGTCTGAAGCAGGGAAGTCTTAAGTGCTGGTTTGTTAGAAACAGCATCTCATTTACTTATTAGCTTCCTGTTTTTATGGAGAAAGTGTCCCTGTTGTTTTCGTAATTGCTGTTCTTTTTTGTTATATGTATATTTGTTAAACGAAATGCCTTACCACAGAAGGCATGGGAGCTAAAACACCATCTGCTGCTATAAAGTAGGTGATGTTTTGTGTGTACCTGTGCATGGCACCTCGTGTAACAGTCCATGGAGCAAGGAAGACAGTGTTTGAATTTCAACACAGTTTTTTAAATTATGTCCTTGCCACTGTAACATTAACTAAGTGGGAAAAATTAGCTTACGGGACTGAAGGAAAATTAGCTTATAGGATTGATGGACCTATTATTCCCAGACAGCAGGATTTTGTTGACTAGGCTACTGTCCATTGAGTCTGCTCTAGAGTTTCTAAGCCAATCTCATTTGGCATGGCAGGCAGTGGTACTCTGGAGATCAGCTGCAATGTCACATTGTGGCTGTGGGCAATAGCCGTCATTCTTCCTGTCTCTCCTTCACTGCCCTCTTGCCGTGTGTTTCTGTGCTCTGTGACTTCAAACCTCCGGCCACTTCCCCTCCTGTTCCTTACCATGGCTGGGGTTTGCAGTGGCTGCCTGTTGATCTGTGGCTCTGAAGTGTCTCCGTTCACATGCGCGTCAGATCCTACCAGCTTTTACTACTAGCAATTGCTTTCTCTGCTGCTGATGGTACCTGTTCTGCAGTTCGAGATTCCTCATTGGCAAAAGTTGTAAGACAATTAATGAAGTGACCTGTCAGCTGATGTATATGTGGTTCAAGATGGAGTAGTTCTCTCTTAAATTTTAAGTCCATTAAATCTGTTTGTTTTCATTGCCCTTACTGGTGCTTAGTTCTGCTCCAAAGTCTACATCCTTGACCCTACGCTCCAAGTGACAAATGATCTAACTTTGGATTCTAAGTTCATGGTGTTTTCACACTGATGGTTAACGAAACTCCAACACACCACTCTCTCCCCCCTCCTCCTCCAAGGAACTGGGGGAGAAAATATGATGAAAAAGGGGTGTAAGCATGGAGATAAGGACACGGAAATCACTGTCCAATTACCATCAGGGGCAAAAGAGACTCAGCATAGGGAGATTATTATAATTTTTTAGTCTATTACTAACAAGCTAGAGAAACAAGAAAAAAAGAAAACCAAATAAAAACACCTTCCCCTGTCTACTCTCTTTTACGTCCTCCCCCTGAGCAGCACAGGGGAACAGCAATGGGGGCTGCGGTCAGTCCCTGATGCTTCCTCTCCCCCACTCCTTCACGGTCACTCTGTGTCCCTGCTCCACGGGGGGTCCCTTCTGGAGCCGACTGGAGCTGGCTCTGGTCTGACGTGGGGCAGCTGCATTGCTCTGCTCACAGAGGCCACCCCTGCAACCTCCCTGCTACCATATGCTTGCCATGTAAGCACTGTGCGATCCACCCCTCACCTCTGTGAAAAACCCATTTAACAATTATCATTAAAAAATAAATTCATTGACATTCGTCATGTTGTCTCCACAAATTTCTCTTACAGCAATAACAAAAAAATTCCCCACACCAAAATGAACATAACATCATAAGACTGACAAAGGTGGACGATTTATACACGTTCCACCCATGATCCCTTCACCACATTACAACACAAATTCTTCACCGTTATTATATTCTCTAATAACATCTATTCCATGTTTTGCCTGTTACCTCTCCCAATTATTGTCCTAATCTCTTCTCATAGTGGCTGCCCATGCAGCCCACCCGCTACCGAAACCTTGCCGCGTAAGCCGAATACACAGTTGTGGCATGTCACCTTTGTAATTTTGGGCTTCATATTTTGGAAAAACCTGCCTGCTCCTGGAGAGGGCAAAATCACCCAGGATATCCATGGATAAACATGATGCTTAGCCAAAGGGAATTTTTGAGGCTTCCAGATATTCTGCTAAGAGTTTCAGCTTCTTTAGAGTTAAATAAAAAAGCTCAGAGAAGACGTCCAGATGTCAAGGTCAGGTGCATTCAGAAGGGTCTTCTGGAGTGCTTTTTCTCAACTCTGAATTCCCAATACCAGAATATGTCTTACAAGATAACCTGTTCTTATCAGCCTGCTTGTCATACCGCTGCATTGTTTTCCTGGAAAAAAACAACAACAACAACAACAACAACAAAATATAAACAACAAAAAAACCCCACAGTATTTACCTGCAGGGTGTCATCATGACAGAAATGGTGCTATCAGGAGCAATTTTTAACACTTTTGTTGCACTCAGTTTCTAATTGCATTGCTCATTCCTTACCCTTAACCTTTTGGTTTTCCATTTTTCCAATAAAACTTGTTTTTCTCCATCAAAAAAAAAAAAAAAAAAAAAAAAGCTCAGAATTATGCCATATGCCACCTACTCTAATGCTGCAAGGCAAACTTGCACATGGAAATTCAGAGCACCCTGACCCATCTAAAAACTTAGCTTGTTCTCTGACAGCTGAGCTTGGGTCTGTGCCAGAGCCCCATGCTCCCTAACCCACTGTGATGTTAAGACCTGATTGGGATGAAAGTACAGCTTTCCCCAAGCCTTTTGCTAGGCAGTTCAGGAAAGAATTTACCCTTCTAGATAAGTATAAGTTACATGTTGGATTTCTTCCCTTGCTTACAAATAACTTGGCTTTAGGGATGATATTGAAAGAAACACTGTTTTCAAGAATCTAAGGATAAGCATAGTGGTCCGGTGTTCTTGTTGTTGTTGTTGTTTTGTTGTTGTTGTTGTTTTTCTCTCTATTCAAAAAATAAATGCAGAGAAACAAAGTAGAATTTTTCCATGTGTTGTTCATTCCGTGATGTTTATATGTTTAATATATCTAGCCAGAATTAGCACTCTGTGGTTTATGTTTGTTTCCCAATTTTTAATGACAGTTAGTCCATAACTGGCAGTCCTGAGTTGTATTTCTGACTTGCATTGACTGTATGCTGCTTGTTGTGTGACTTTTCTGTCCCATTTTCTTACCTGATAGAAGTGACACCGATATGGATCTGTATTGCTGAAATAATCCTGAGACTAATATTAACGTTGTACTAGGGAAAAAATAAAAACTAGATGAAAATACATATGTTGCCACCTGTGTATAATTTATCATCATCTTCATTCATTTGAAAAATTTTAAGATTAATTAAAATAGAGGTTAGGAAATATCAGAAGAAATTCCCATGCAAGAATACTCAAGGAAGAATCTAATTTAAACTTAAATTGCGCCTTTTGTATCCTTTGCTAATAAGTAGTCGGCTAACTTGGGGAATAAAGTTAATCAAAACCAAGATTCTGAGGTATATTAATGAAAAACAACACAAGGATTTCATTTGATGCCATTGGCAACAGCATTTGCTTCTTTAGCAGTTGTTATGAATGAAAACTGAAGGATATTTTGTCAAATACTCATAGTGATTTTAGAATGTGAGCACTATGGCTCCAATTCTCTGTGCTATTTCTCTTTGTCAAAAGCTTTCCAAACTGTTGAAAGCTAAGGAAGCAAGGGCTGCTATTAAAATAAATATGTACTGGAAAACGAGGAAGAAACGTAACAGGTTTTGTAACAGCATTGAGCGTTGTGGTTGGGCACTCTCCTGTAAATGTCAAAATTCTTAAAAGCTCTTTTAGTTCTTTCAGCATTAGTAAGAGAAAATAAATCTGCATTATGCATAGCACACGTGCTCCTATATATGCACACAGATGTATTTGCAGTTATGATAATGCACTTCTTTGAGTGTAAATGTGTTTTATGTTCATATATTACATGTAACGTGTGTGCTTTTCAAAGTACAGTATCTATTCGCATAGCTTCTTTTTATTATTTATCTTGGAGGTCATGCATTGTTTCAATATGAAACTTGATGTTTACTTACAAGACTGGCTGTTCCAACCAGTTGACCAGAAGTTTTAGATACTTTTTCAAGCAGCTTCCTGGTGACTTTTTCAAAAGAGGGTCAAGTTCAATGCTCCATAGCGGGTTAGGATGCCTCTTTTGGTTTTGCTTGGAAGTTGATTTCTACTTAGAAATGACAAAACATATAGAGTGAAGTTTGTCTTACTTCAGGGTGGCTACACATTAACAAGTCGTTCTTGGGTTTTGTTGTATTTAGTGGGCTCTTCTAGGACTTGTAATCTGAAACTAAATGTCTACAGTAGGTGGATAAATCACTCCTTAAGAGTGTAAATAAATCACTCCTTCCTGTTTCTCTGAATTGACTGTGAATGGAGCGTGACGGGTGACTTGCTGAGACACAGATAAATACCTGTTATTGGGTGAGTCTTACCTTCAGTGCTGCCTTTTGAAGTCTCTCCACTTCTTAATTGTTACTTTTCTCTTAAAATGATTTCAGAAAAATGAATAGATTTCCCAACCCCATCCCCACCCCTGATGCTTATTACTATTAGGATGGAAGTATTGCAAGGTGAATACAGTCATTTAAGTGTATTGCAGTAGGGAAGTAATTGTAAATTGCATTGCACTAGACAGAGCCCTCGTGGGAGTATGATAATCATCCATTAGAGTAAGTAAACAACAACACAGAAAATAAGAGATATATGTATTCCCTGAGATAATGTGACAGTGCAAGTAGGTATTCCTTCTTTGGTGGTTTTCAAACTGGTATTTGATTAAGCCTTAAATCAGACCACAATGGTAACGTCAAGATGATTTCCGTTTGTTTCTTTTGACTTTCAGATAGTTTGAAATAATTATGCCCAGCTATTCTGTGGCTCTGAACTACAATTATGCCAGGAAGTTGATTCTGCAGCTGTTTCTGAATACAAACTGAAGGCCTGCGGCGTGCCAGAGAGCATCGGCCAGGACACAAGGGCATTCAGCAACCAGGAACATTACTGGTTGTTTTTTTTTCGTTGTTTGTTTGTTTTTGAGGAAGAAGCAAAGAAGAAACCTTTATTTCTCGTGTAGTTGGAAGGCAGAGCAATGCAGCTTTGACACCTGGTTAACTTAAAGAAGCATTTTTCAAAATACCTCAACTGTGAATCTTGTAACTTGGACACAAAAGTGCCTTGGGAGTTGTGCAAATAATTCATTGGAAGAATTGCTTGGACAAAGGACTCACTGAAAAATCATGGCAAAGCACTTGGAGATCATCAATCTGTCATTTTTGTTGGAACATGAAAGGGAAATGATATTGGGAGTATTGAAGAGAGATGAATATCTGAAAAAAGTTGAAGATAAAAGGATAAGGTAACCCTTTTTATTATTATTCTTTAAAAAATAATTATCTGGTGTAGATATTTATATAGCCCCCAGTCAAGATTTTCTAAATGCTTTGGGAGAATGATCAGTTTTGTGAGGTGGCACAATTAATTAGAAGTCAAAATGTGTTGAAAGAAAGAAAATTGCTTCCTAGAGTGGCCTTCTATAAATGGAAGATTGTGATGTGTCCATTGCTTCAAAGTAAAAACTAATAGACCTCAGACTTCAGTCCAGGCCACGTATTGGTGTAGGAACTGCAAGAAGGCTAGTGATTTGTTATGGTAATCATTTCATATAGGTTTAATTTTCAATGTTTTGCCTATTCATAGTTCAAATTTAATAACATTTAGAACTACAGTATTTCTTGGAAAGCTGCCATTTGATTTTCATAAGCTTGTAGAAAGCTTAAAATGTAATGGAAATAAGGTGTAATGAAATCTGAGTGCTTACTCTAAAAGTACATCCAAATTCTGTTGGTTGATTTTAGTACTACATTTAAAATCCCAGAATTCTTTTTCATTCTCTCAAATGTTCAATTAGCCTCAAGGAAATGAATATATAAGCTGGGTTTCTGCATGGATGCCCTGAATTCAAGAACATCTTTCAAATACTGAAAAAGTGTTTCACTAAAATAAAAGATAGCTTAATTTTCTTAGAAATACTTTATTTTCTAGTAGACATGTTCAGGCTGTCCTTGAGAGCTTAACACTCATGCTGAGAACAGGTGTGAGAATATACAGCAATGGTTTTTGAATTTGAGATTCTGTAGATTTTGCCTGGTTTGGCTAAATTTATTCCATGTGAATGGAAGGTTTTAGTCAGGCTCTTGAAGCTTTGTCCTCTGAGAGCAGCTATATGCATTGTGTCTAGGGGAAGGGGATACTGGGAGGTGTCAGAGGGAGAGAACGTGTGTGTGCATGTGGCTGTGTACAGGAGTCCATACAACACAGGGGAAATGTGTGATAACGACCTTTTTCTTTCTCTTGCAGTACTTAAACAGAGCAGGGAGGAGGAGGGATGCTTCATTTTTCACATGGCTTAGATTTACTAATAAATCGAAGAATAAAACTGAAGGTCACAGGTGTGGCTCAGAACAAACTGATAGGTGACATAGAGACTTCAGGGGGTGTTAATAGAGCTCGTGTTCTTTTCTAAGAAAAAAGGTAAAATCAGAGTTGAGAGAACAACGTGTGGAGGCAGTCTGAGCTCCAGTTATTTCAGATGATGACTCAAACTCAGTTAGTTCAGCGAAGTATCAGTTCTGCGAAAGTTCAAATGCTTTTCCAGTATGATTTTGCTGCTTCCCATCCCTTCTTGCTGCTGTCCTTTTATCTAGTGTTGGTTCTGAGGAACAGGCTCAGTGTGGATAATGTGCAGCACTCGGTGTCGCACTCGAGGCTGCCAAGCATAATGGATTACAAAGGGAAGATTTCCAGCATTTGCTGGTTTCTGTCCATGAACTCCAAGGCCAGGTTGCATTGTTCTTCCCTTTGATTTCCTAAAAAGCATTCTAGACATGTATTGCTGAGGCTTCTTTTGTACAAAACTATTATTTGGGAAACCATGCAGAGTTAGCCACTGGTTTTGGAAGGATTCTTCTCCTGAGATAACCAAGTCTTAGTGCAATGCCCCTGCTGGTGTGCAGCCCTTTTAACTGGGCAAGCACAGTGGTTCATCTCAATGGAGTGGGCTAAAACTGGCATGCCTGTCCTGGTGCAGGAGTGGCAAGAAAAGGAATTTCTTTATGATGGAGTGGGCAAATTAATTGTTTAACCTCCTCCATAGTTGGTCAGATGAAGAAGAAAAGAAAACAGAACACAAGAAAACAGATGGAGCACTGTTTGTTCCAGGCATTGTGCTGTTTTGTAGTAGGATAAGCATTTCAAAGTAAGTATTTTGTTTTAGAAGGCACTGGCCTCAGAGATGTATGCTGTGTATCACTCATCTATCAAAGGCTTCAGTATTAAGAGCAAGAGTGTAACAAGTCACTACCTTTCTCAAACCTCCCTGTGATGGTTTTACTCGGGTGGGCAGCCGAGTTCCACCACAACCGCTCTCTCACTCCCCCTCCTCAAAGAGGAGCGAGGAGAAAATACAATGAAAGGGGCTCAAGGGTTGAGATAAGGACTAGGAGATCGCGCAATTATTATCGTGACGGGCAAAACAGACTCAGCATAGAGAGAAAGTAAGATTTATTGCTTATTACTAACAAGCTAGAGAAGTGAGAAACAAAGGAAAGAAACCAAAAACACCTTCCCCCCCCATCCACCCTCTTCCACCTCCTCCCCCCAAGCGGCGCAGGGGAACGGGGGAATGGGGGTTATGGTCAGTCTACAGCACTTCTTCTCTGCTGCTCCTTCTCGGTCACTCTCGTCCCCTGTGCTGTGGGGTCCCACCCACGGGATGCAGTCCTTGCCGAACTGATCCGGCGTGGGCTGCCCACAGGCAGCAGCTCTTCAAGAACTGCTCCAAATATGGGTCCCTACCACGGGGTCCATCCCTCGGGAGCAGACTGCTCCAACCTGGGTCCCCCACGGGCAGCAGCTCCTGCCGGGTCACCTGCTCCTGCGTGGTGTCCTCTCCACGGCCTACAGGTCCGGCCCGGAATCTGCTCCGGCAGGGGTCTTCCACAGGCCGCAGTCTCCTTCGGGGCACAGGCTCCACCGTGGTCTCCTCCACGGGCTGCAGCGTGGATCCCTGCTCCACTGTGGTACTCCATGGGCTGCAGGGGGACATCCTGCTTCACCATGGTCCTCACCACAGGCCGCAGGGGACTTCTGCTCCGGCGCCTGGAGCACCTCTCCCCCTCCTTCTTCACTGACCTTGGCGCCTGCAAGGCTGTTTCTCACTCCTCTCACCCTCCCAGTTGCTGAGTGGCACAGCGTTTTTTTCCCTGTCTTAAATATGCTCTCACAGAGGCGCAAAACAACATCGCTTATTGGCTCAGCTCTGGTCAGCAGTGGGGCCCTTGCCAAACATGGGGCAGCTTCTAGATCCTTCTCACAGAAGCCACCCCTATGGCCCCCTGCTACCAAAACCTTGCCACGTAAACCCACTACACTCCCAAACCTTTTTTTTTCTATTATTGCTGTGTACCAGTCGCAAGTGGGACATGGCAGTAATAGGTGAGTTAAAAGTTCTGTGTGTTTTGTTGTTGTTGTTTCTTGTTCTTTATGATGTCTCAAAAAATGGTATTTACCTGTTTTTGTTTGTTTGTTTGTTTTTTGTGGTTCTGAGAATCACTGCCAAACCTACTGAGAACTAAAGGCACTTCTGCAGGACTTGGTTCAGTTAAGGGACCAGTGGTATTAGGCTTACCTGTATTTTAGTACAAATGGAAAGAGCACCTCAAGAAAAGGTTGGAAATGAAGTTAATCTGAAATGTGATGCTAATTAGGATAACTCAGGTTGTGATATTAGGCTTATACATACTTCTGGCACCTATACTAACCAGTTGGTTTTAGATTCAGGGCATTTTTTGGAGTATTGTCACTGGAACATATTGTGTCTGATAAGGGTGGAATGTAGTCTGTAAATGACTTCCAAGATATGCAAACTATAAAAAGCTGGGTGGGTAACTGCTTCCTGGGAGGCTTCATGATTTTTCTTTCTGAATGCAACTTGGCAAGGATATCTTTAATTATGTCTCATAAGTATACTTCAGAGGAACATGTGTTGTCTTTGAAATTCCATTTGGTGCAATCTGTTACATATTTTATTGAAGTACTTTGCAGAAGAACAAGCCCTTTTGTAATTTTTAATGCATTTTTTTTTTCATTCTGGCAAGATACTTGCTTCTAGTCTATACTGAAGAATTATTTGTCTGCTGTACTCTGAGCCTGCGTTGATAATTTTTTTTTTTCTTTCTATTCCTATGTCTTCAAAATCTATCAGGAAAAACAAAACAACAACAACAACAACAACAACAAAACACAGTAATACCTTGATTCCTCTTAAAACAAACAAAAAAGTGGTATCAACTCCTTACAGTGTCTTTCTTTACGAGTCTCTATTCAGTGTGAAAGCAATAGTAAGTGTAGGAGGATGTCCTAGTAATGAAATTGTTAAGAATTATATTCACTCTGCTCATACTTGAGTTCTGGAATGCAGGTGGCTGTTCTGATATTTTGATAAGATGTATAAATATTTCACCTACGTGTGAGAAAAACACAGAAGGCAACACGTGTGCTTTCTGTGGTCTAGTTATGATGCTATAAAAAATGTAATAAAAAAGTAACAAATTGTAATAAATACTAAGATTTAGTTATGTTCTTAAAGTGTGTGTTGTATGTCACTGGCAATTTTGTTTGAATACGGATTTAAAGTTGCAGATTACTTGTGAAAATAGCCTATAGTGTCTTAAATACTATGCATTTGATATAAGTTGAGTAGTCATCATGATGTTTTTTAAAGGACAAGATTGTTAGGGTCAATTCATTCAATCACAGAGATAAAATAGCTACAGACAGTGAAATTGAGCATAATGGGGGAGAAAATGTAGGGCTGAACATCTGACTTGCTGGGAGAAATTTGCATCCAGAGTGAAATTTGCATCCAGAGTATGTCAATGAATACACTCTGAACTGAATATTCTTGACTGAAATGTTTATTTTTTCCTATTGTTTTACTGGTTTTGAAGTTTTATTCTTTTAAGACCCTTTTTATCCAAACCCATATAACATCATGAAATGAAAACTAAACCATTAGAAGGATCTATGTGCTGAAAGGGAGGTGTGCCCTGTAACAGGTGTGTTTCATCTCATTCTTGGTTCACCTGTGTGCCCTGCTCCATCCTCCCCAGCTGTGGTGTTATGGAAGCAACTGGGTCTGATGGCTGTGACATGGAGCATTTGGAGCTAGCACTTCACCTCAGTATGAATATGCTACCACAGAGCAAACACACATGACACGCTTGCTGCTAATGTACACTGCTTTCTCACCTTGACTGTGTTCCTAGACAGCTTTTAAAATACAAAGGTTCACGTCATTGTTTACAAAGCCAAGCTGTGAGTTGCCAGGCTTTTAGAAGAGGAGGCACCAGTCTAACAGTTGCTGAATGAGAAAACAAAGAAGGAACATGCCAATTTCTTCCAAGAGTAAGGCCTTATTGAGTAATTACCTAAATCATTCCCCCACTGTTTAGGTTTCCAGAAGGTGTACAAGGATTGCATCAACCTCAGTTCTGTATCGCCAAAGAAAGTTGGCATTCCTATCTCATCACTTAACTAGAATGGCATCTCCTTATCAGTCAGAAGCAATATAACTTATTAACTCCATTACAGTATAGGAGAAAGTTAGCATGGATACCACCCTGCGGTAACTACAGGCAAATACTCTAGCTATTTTATTTTATTTTATTTTATTTTATTTTATTTTATTGTTTAAGTGAGTAACAAGATTGCTAAGTGATTTACCTGCTGATTATATATTTGACTTGATTATATATTGGACTTGTTTCTAAGCACAAAATGATTATAAATCAGTATAGAGTATGGTATATGGTATTTGTTTTTTGCAACACTTACTATAAATAATATCTTAAGGGAAGAGTTCATATGTTAAAGCATATTGTTCATCTGTATGGGAAGCATAGGAAAAAGGAAAGTTGCTTGTCTGGCATCTGTGTCTTTTGAAAAGTGAACTATTTCTTTTAACACACTGCTACTCTTTGAACCAGAGACATTTCAAAATAAAGTAGTTCCTGTTGCTGGTTCTCTAAGGGTAGAGGTGCCTGTTTTGTTCTCCATTGTTCTTTTGTTGGTGAAAGAATTTCTGATGGTGGTTAACACTGATATACTCTGCTTACTGTTGACTTTATCGAAGGTAAGTAAGAAGCCAACAGACAACTTGTGCATTTTGAGTGGTGTTTTTTCTTTTTTTTTTTTTGTTGGTTTTGTTTTGTTTTTAATCTTGGTAAGAGTTGTTAGTGGAGAGGATGAAGGAGTTGGTCATGAAAAGGTTCATTTGTGGAAGGTGTTGTTATTCCTCTCCAATATAATTTCAGTTCCCATGCCTCCTTTCCATTCTGCTATTCATCACTCCAGTTCTTTTTCTTTGCAAATTCACTCTTTGTCATCCCCTTTTCATTGTCACCAGTATACCTCCATACTCAGATATCCTTAAGACAGTTTTTATCATTTAAAAAATCCCTGTTCTATAAGCAAAATGTGAAAATCTTTGCTTGTAAAGCAAGTGCCTAACACATTTTAGATACTCAAATGGCTATATTTTTACAATGCAAGGAGATGTCAATGTAAATTGCTAATAGCTCATAATTTTGTGAACTGTCAGTAATATGTACTGTTACTTTCCAGATATCATGTCAGACGGTGGAGGGAATCTGGCTGCATCTACAGAGAGCATAGAGTCAGTCTGGTGAAGAAAATTCCTTTCTCCCACAGCTCCAGGAATTGTTTTTACCACTTTCTGCTCAGAAAAAAATGTCTTGTATCTGAGTTAGCAGCTGCCCAGCTTTAGATGGAGAATGGGGGAACTCACCAGTGCAGGAAGCATAACTTTCTGACAAACAGGTGCAAGATTCATAGAATTACAGAATGGTTTGGGTTGGAAGGGACGTTAAGGACCACCTGGTTCCACCCCCTTCCATGGGCAGGGACACCTCCCACCAGACCAGGCTGCCCAAAGCCCCATCCAGCCTGGCCTTGAACACCTCCAGGGATGGGGCAGCCACAGCTTCTCTGAGCAACTTGTGCCAGTGCCTCACTATTCTCAGAGTGAAGAATTTCTTCCTTATATCTAATCTAAACCCTCTTCTATTTTAAAGCCATTACAAAGATTGGAGCAATTTCACATTTAAACTTTTTTTTCCTCTGCTTAGGCCTTCAATTATAGTTGGGAGAGAACAGTTTGTTTTTTTAATGAATTTTTTACAACTGTTTGAACTCTGGAAAATTTAGAATAGCAAAATAAAATTAGGAATACTTGAATTCTGTTGTTCTACATCTTTTAAGATGAAAAAGTCTTTAAAAACAAGGGGGAGAAGGAAGATACAAAAGCGATTTGAAAGATCAAACTGAGGAATCACATATACTATGCTTTCTATAGTGCTTACCAAAAAAGAGAGTAGAAATGAGGTAGATTTATTTTTTCCAAAATAAGTGTTTGCCAAAATCCTATTGAAAAAAAAAAGGGGGCGTGGGGCTTGAAAGAAATGAGTTACCTGAGTCAAAGCAAGTAGATCATGTTTCCAGTGATGACATTTGTTTGATGCCTGTCTGCCTCTTGGAGCAGTATGACTATTCAACTTATCTAAACTTGGGGAATAAATGTTGTCTGAGGTAAAGCACGTTAAGAAAAACGTCTCTCTTAAGGCTTCTCTTCATTTCTTCATTTCTGCAAGATGATAGGGGTTTGTGATGTTCCATCTCTGGAGGCTGAAATTTAAGGAATGAGCACATTTGATGCATGGAGCCAGGAGGCAGTCGGTAGGGAAGGGCCAGGCTCCTTCAGGAGCTGTTTTGTGCCTCTTACAGGTAGTGGGTGACAGAGCCTGGAGCTAGGACTGCTGGCCATTCCTTGGCTTTGCTGCCTGCATGTTTTTTCCTCATGTTTTCAAGGCCTCAGCTTTTCATGTTTACTTGTTTGACGGACCTAATCTAGGATATGAGCCATATCTTAAATTTGCTGTAGGTTGTCATCTTTGTCTCCTGCTTTGATATCCGTAATGTGTTTTAGGGTTTAGATTAAGTCATTCAGTGCTACCTGGAATACTAGTTACAACAAAACTCCTCTCCAATGCACTTTTGTATTTTGTCAAACAGGAGAGAGATCTTAATATAAATTCCCAGTTAGAGGAATGGCAAAATATTCTGCTATCCTTGCCAGTAACAATTTTCTTCTTAATATCTATCATCCATCAAACAGCTATTATTATAGATGGTTTAGAAACTTCAGTATATTATAGGATTCTTTCTCCAGCAGCTTATTAAATTGGTTTCTGCGGAGTTTATTTTCTCTTTAATATGGGCATGGACCTATTAGAACCAGTCCAGAGGAGGGCCATGAGGATGATCAGAGGGCGTGCGCACCTCTCCTGTGAAGAAAAGCTGGGAAAGCTGTGGTTGTTCAGCCTGGAGAAGAGAAGGCTCCAGGGAGACCTTACAGCTACTTTACAAAACCTAAAGGGGGCCTACAGTAAAGTTGGGGAGGGACTCTTTGTCAGGGAGTACAGTGACAGGACAAGGGAGAATAGCTTTATACTAAAAAAGGGTAAATTTAGATTACTTTACTAGGTTAAAGATTGGACTAGATGATCTTAGATATCTTTTCCAACCTGAATGATTCCATGATTAGATATTCAGAAGAAATTCTTTACTCAGAGGGTAGTGAGGCACTGGCACAGGTTGCCCAGAGAAGCTGTGGATGCCCCATCCCTGGAGGTGTTCAAGGCCAGGCTGGATGGGGCTTTGGGCAACCTGGTCTGGTGGGAGGTGTCCCTGCCCATGGCAGAGTTGGAACCAGGTGGTCTTGAAGGTTCCTTCCCACCCAAACGATTCTGTGGTTCTCTGATTTTATAATACTGCTATGAGAGGATCAATACAGATTAATTATTGTTTAATATTTGAGATTAAAAATGACTAACTGCATGATTAATTAGATCCCTTTAAAAATAAGGAGAGCTCAAATGTTGGAATGGCAAAAGCAAGTTAGGTATTTACCATACAGCTGGTTCCCATACTGGGGAAATAAAGGCTATCTATCAGTAAGTCAGGCCAGCTACGTGCTGCACGTGTTATCCCTGTTCAGTATGATGTAACTGGTGCAACTAGGCTTTGGCTGTTACGATGATGGATTTTTTTTTTATTTTTTTATATTTTTTTTTTTCAGATGACTCACCTACCTCCTTCTAATCTTTCTGGCCCTCAAGACATTTTAGTTCTTTATTTTCATAAGTTACAAACATATTTGTTACAGTCAATCAGTAGTTCAATTCAGTAAGTGGTTTAGGGAATACGAAAGTTCAGATTCAGTATATCTGTCCATACCTTGTTTGCTTGTTTTTTAATTTTTGTATTTTACATGTTTCCGTGAGCAGAAGCTGTGGATTGATTTATTTTATTTTGGTTTCCTGATAGTCCTTGAAGGCAGATCTGTATTCAAAAACCAACAAATTGCACTTTTCAAAATTCATGGTGTTGGTAGATCAACCAGCATCTGATAAGAATTCAAGATTTCGTATCGCATAAAGAGAGGAAAATACTGTTGTGGCCACCATTAATAATAATAGGATAATAGGAGCAATGCCTTTGTAATGTCAAAGGAATACTGAAACATGGATAAGTTTTTCTCAACATGTTGCTCCCTAAGAGAGCTCTTGTTTAAAAATCACTCACTGCTTGTTGTTTTGGGGGGAGAGAGATTTCCTTATTGAAAACTTTAACTGTATTTAAAACACGTGTTGTTCTTAGTGATGCTTCTTAAGGAAGGACCTGAAAGCTGGGGTGGAGGGTAGGCAGGGAGGCCAGAATGGAAGGAGTTCAGTGAAGGTTTTGTTTTAACATTATATGCTAGAATCCAGCCTGCAGGACACATTGATAGGTACTAAAAAAATAACGTCAGCGTCCACAGAGTTCCTGAAATGCAGTGAGCCAATGGTGTTTTGTTTTTTAGCTTAAATGGTCCCTTGCTTCCAATACCTTGCCACGTAAACTCAGCATTGATGCATTGGGAGGGTGTTTTGTTTTGTTTTGTTTTGTTTTTGTGGGGGAAGATGAGTGAAACTGAATATGCCTTAGTGGCTGGTGGTTGTACTTAGAAGAAATTGGACATGGACCTGTAGCTATCTGTATCTCTGCAGGAGGTAGATAGATGTGAGATGCAATCAATGAACTGCAAGAACAGTTAGAAAAGTACCAAGAAAGCTCAGACTGGACAGACTCTTAAGTCTATGGCATGGGAGAAGGGCTGTCTGGATTTAATATGGCAAAAGAAGAATCGAAAGCAGAACCTTGCATAAAAAATCACTTCTGAGTAGAGATCATCAGAGGAAAATGCCTGCCAGGGTTTGTAGTAGCTACCCAGAGTGATGGGACATGCCCTTTTCGAAAGCTGTCTGAGGCTGAGCATCTGCAGACCAGGTGGCTGCAGAGCAGCTCTGGTTCCTGGATACCCCAGTGGGAAGCAAAATGCCGGTCATCCCTGTAACAAGGCCACGTAGCCACAGATAACCCACTGCTGTCAGAGCTTAGCCCCTGGTGACCTATGCAATGTTCTCAGCCTCCTTCACTGGGGCTGCAGCCCATAATCTTTTATTGGTTTTGTGTTCACAAGGTCTTTTTCTTCCTGACCTTTTCACTGATCCTTAAGTAAAACCGGTAACCAGGTTTCTTAAATCTATCTGGAGGTACATGTGGAGATGGTGAGAGTCCAGTTAGCTGCAGTGCTTCATGGCAGAGGGACCCTGGAGGCTAGTGGCAGTGCATGAAAGAGAGCGTAGGGGAGGAATGGGATGGGGGTACAGCAATACCCAGCTGCATAAAGCCAAGAGAACTGAGCACTGCTGAACCAGGGCCCTGGAAAGGGGATGTTCTGGGGTAGACTGGAGTGTGGGAAGGGTTTAAAAAGGTGGAGAAGCTTGAAATGAGAGGGGTTTTGGTAGGGGGAGAGTCGGGAGAGAGCCTGGAGTGGGCAGGGGTGCTGTGGGTTGTTTATTGAGAAAGCTGAGAGGATAACAGGAGCCTGGGAGTTGAGTGGACAGAGTTTCTGCTGAGGCATGTTGAGAGGACATAGCAATTTGACTGCATACAGCATTTATGTTAGCAGTTGAGGCTACTGATTATCTCCTCTGCTGAGCACTTGTAAGACCGTATCTGGAAGAGAGTTTCCAGCTGGGGGCTCCCTGGTACAAGAGAAACGCTGACATGCTGGAGCGTGTTCAATGGAGGGCCCATAAGGATGGTTGGAGCCCCTTCTATGTCATGTAGGCTGAGGGAAATGGGTTTGCTCAGCATTAAGGTAAAGGGGCAACCTGGTGGCTGTCTTCAACTGCAGCTGTTCTCAAGCCTGTAGTGGAACAAAATTGTGCCAGTCTCCAGTACAGTAAAAGAAGCAATGTGAACAAGCTGGAATATGGGAGATTCTGATTAGATATGATGGCATCTTTTTTTTATTCCACTCTTTTTGTCTGTGTGTTTTATAAAGAAAATCATAAGGTTGGTCAGACTGTGGGACCGGTGCCCAGAGGCATTGTGTGCTTACTTCACTTGGAGTTACTCAAGGTTCAATAGAACAGGGCCCTGAGCAACTTGTTCTGGTTGTCTTGGCTCTGGGCATGAGTTTAAGCTATGTGACCTCCAACATTGCCTCCAACCTAGATGGTTCTGTGGGTTAGGGTGTGAGGGGTGAGAGCTCGAGGCTCTGGTGTGGGAGGGAAAGCTCTGGAGTAGAGTTCAGGAATAAAGGTACAAGGAGCTCTTAGTGAGAGGTTTGGGTTATGACAGAGTCCTGCTTGAGTCCCCAGATTGGGAAGACAGAAAACTGCCTCTCCTATCGCTATCATCTTTCTCTTGATGATAGTCATGTCTTCTTGATTCCTTCTCTTCATGTTCTTGCTTTAGGAATGTAGTAGTAGCAGTTAGTTACTTTTCACATATGGTTATTTTTCCCTTAAGGACTTGACTCATGCACCCTCGAAATTGCAGTCTTTAAAGTAGGTCTTAAATGCAGATACCTTTATGCTTCAGGGTCAGTGGTTGGAACTGATAACATTCATGTTGCATTATTTAAACTTATATTCTCCTTTAAAAAAAAAAAAACAAAAAAAAAAAAACAAAAACAACTGGTGTTATGCTGCATCTATTTAGGTGCTTACTTTTGTTTTGTTTCAAGATTTGAATGGCCAGTGTAGAATTGCATTTGTTTTCCTAGCTAACTCTACTCTGGCATAGTATTAAGTGCACACTAGTTACAGGAAAGATTTTCTAATGTGGAAGCACAGAATAGTCCCAGTTTTGAGCTGCAGTCAACCTGGGCTCAGCATGACTTGAATTATTGATGAGGGAAAGGCAAAGATGGTTTGCCAGTGGTCCAGAACTGCTCAGCTGTCTGCACACCAACCACAAGGCTGCAGATTTTCCTCTTGGCTTTACGTCCGAGAGGTTGAGGATAGATGTATTCTTCTTTGCTATGTATGTGTCAGAAATACAGTTAATATATAAAACACAATTATATTGTCCTTATTTGTGTCTTGTAGTTTTTAGTGCAAAATCTTAATCTGTTAGAAAGTTTATACAAATCATAGGAAGATGGGAATATTGCTTGATCTCCAAAAAGTTTCATCCTAATAACATGCAAAAATCAGTTGTATCTCCAAATTCAAGCCCTTTATTTTCTTCCTTCTAGGAAATTGAAAAATGAGCTTCTGGAAGTGAGAAGGAAAGGTGGAAACCGACACTGTCAACAGGACAACAGCAGAGTCTGTGTTCGCTGTCAGAAAAGCCTGGGCTTAATCTTTGACAGGGGAGACCTGTGCCAAACCTGCAAACTTAGAGTTTGCACTAAGTGTCGTGTCGTGGGAGCTGATGGGCAGTGGAAATGCTCGGTGTGTGCTAAGATTGCGTAAGTTGTGCAGCTTTTATGGATACATTTAAAGATTAATTCTCCGTAAGTAATTTTATGCTGGTGTTAGTTTTATCTCCTCTTAGCACAAAAGTATATGCATAGCAGATAAACAAGGTAAGAGGCTTTCTGCTTTTTTGATTTGCTGCAGTATTTCGCAGTATCTTTTTTTCCAGTTCCAAGCTAGTTTCAACTAGCTTGCTTTCTAAAGAAAGCTGCAAGCATCACAGATACTAGGTCGTTGGTGCACAGTGCTCTGAAAATCAGTTACAAAACAGTGACAGTCTATTCACAGTAAGGCATAAATGTAAGAACCAAGTAATTGAAAATTAACAAAATTAATAACAAGCGAGGACTGTACATTCTGACTGATGTGGTAGGTGGATTTGTGAAGAAGGAGATGTAAAAATCGTGAGTCCAAGCATTTCAAGGCATGGGTTTATCCTTGCTTTTTCCTATGTTTACAGTAACTGAGCATTTTTGCATAAAGGGAGGAGGGTGTATTTACGATATTTTTTCCCCTGGATGTTTAGAATTAGAGAGAGTTCTTAAGTAAGCTGTGCCATGGTGGGAGTTGAAACAAAAGGAGGTAGATTAATCTTCACATTTCTCACTGTTAGAATGTTAAGTAGGGAAAATGGAGGAGGATAGAAGAACACAGTGCTGAAAAACAGAGAATTGGTATTTTAACACAGGATATCAAGTGAATAAACAAAGAGATGTTCTATGTTCAAACGTGTATTTACTTCATATATACTTGAAGGAATATTGCCCTTGATTGGGATAGTAATATGGAATTTCGTAGCTTGACTCAGCAAGATAACCACAAAGGAAAGGAGAGGTGTATTGTGCAATAGAACTTGGATAAGTATTGTGATGTAAGAACTGGATGTTGTTACATCCATAAGGGAATTACGTACACACATAAGGAAAAGACGTCATAAAACGATGTTAAAGGGGGGAAGAGTTAGTAATTTCACAAAGGAGTGGGGATTTTGTTGTTGCTTGTTCATTCTTTGAAGACTATCAAACTAATATCATTTTTGTAAGCTTTATTAAAAAGTGAATCCAAAATGGTAGTTATGTCAGACTTTGGCTACCTAGACAGTTGATGAAGAATTAACGCAGCAGGACATGGAGTTCAGGGTTTGTGTCTTACAGCTTCATCTTTAGAAGGCTAACCTCTAAGGGTTATTAGTTAGATGCCTTAACCTTCTCTTGCATCCAGTGGGGGGTGCAACCAGAGAACAATGTTTCGCCTCTTTTAAGATGAACCATGTTCAAGTACTTGATTTTGTGAAATGTTGAAAAACTACCCCTTGTGGTTTGCTTCAGCCAGTTCGTGAGGTGACTTGAGTGCTGTGCCTTTCAGAAATGATGGGGTTCTTGTAAGATGACAGAGTGGAGAATGGCAAATATAAGGCTGCTCTTTAAAAAACAAACAAAGGAAGAACAAGGGATTTGTTAGCCCTGTCAGATTACCTTTAACTTCTCTAAAAATACTGAAACAAATGATCATGGTACCGTCTGAAAGCTGAGAGAAGCTGACAGGACGATGAGTAAGAGTTGGCTCAAAAACAAATAATGGCAAAAGCAATTTAATTTCCTTCTTTGATAGGATGACAGACCTCATGGATAGAGGAGGATCTGTAGATGTCTTATAACTTGACTTTAGTGAACCTGTTGATAGGTTCTCATACTGTTCTCAAAAGCTTATAAACGGGGGGACTGTGCCCCAAAATAAACGATGTCCATGTGATTGCAGACCTGCCAGGAGAACTACAAAGCTCTGTTCTCAGAGTGTTTCACTATCAAAATAACAGTGGTATAGAGCACAATTTTCACTGGGTTTTTACTGGTCAGTATTTTAGTTTAGGATTTAGATGATGCAGCACATGAGTTTACCAATTACATTTGCTGGTGACATTAAACTGTGAGATGTTGCAGACATGTTGAAGGATGGGCTTGGGGTTCAAAGTGATACAGTTTAGAGAAGATGTTTTTAGTAAAAGTAAATGGTGGCTCCCTGTGGGCACATGCAAGTACCACTTGGGCAAAGACAGCTGCAGAAACACAGAATGAGAAAAATAAAAATAGCTTATGCAGCTGTTCCCTAAGAATGAATCTGAATGTTGTAATGAATGAAAAGCTGATCACGAATCAACAGTTTTCTGCCACTGTGGAAAAGTCCTGCACTTTTCAACTATGATGGAGAGAGGTCTTGTAACTACATCAGTCAGTTCCCATCAGCCAGTGGGTGGGACTTTGCTCCCCCAGCCTCCATCTACGGGTTCAGGGAACTGAAAGACTTTGGAAGCATGTCTACCAGTGCAGATGGAGGCAAATAAGTTGTTAGGTGCCTCAGCCTTCTCCATGTCCGTCGTTACCCATTACTCAGCTATAGAAACTCACTCCTAATATAAGAAATTAGCCACCTATGATCACTTATACACTACTATTTTCACCCCTCAGCCTATTTTCACACATTAAAGGCTCGTGGTGTCCCTTGGGGAATCCTCCTGTCACCCCAGCGCAGCAGCCCGAAGGAAGCTGGGTCCTCTCTTGTGCTCTTCCTCGAGGCACTGTGCAGAAGGGATGCCACCTGTCGCACAAGGCCTGGGGGAAGGAAAGAAGCATTCACACAACCCCTGAGAATTGGCAAGAGTTCTTTATTGCCCGGACATCCTGTAGGTGAGCCTGCAGGATGTTCATAGTGTTTGGTGGCTCCAAGCTAATGCTTGGGATGGAGCCTGCACGACAAGTAGGGAGCTCGCTGGGTGCTCCTGCGATGCTGCTGGTGTGCTCACATGGCAGAGAGCGAAGATGTGCCACGGTAGTCAGAGGTCTGGTCTGGCCGAGGTGGATCCACCTCCATTGGTTCCTCCACATCTGCTGGTGGATCCGACTTCATGGGCTCCACAGTGTTTGGCAGGACAAGCCAGTCCTTGCCCGGGACTGCCCACACGGGATGCCTTCCATCTGGAATGTTCTCAGGCCAGGGTGCCGAACCAGGGGGTCATCCCGTTCCATGCCTAGGTCCCATGCCACTGTCCAGTTCATTTCCATGCCTGCGTTTAACGCTGCCATCTGTTTTATGATCATGGCTGGGTCCCACACTGTGTTCTGGATGACAGGCATGCCTCTGCTCCCCGCGGCTGTCCGGCTGACGCTCCTGCCTTTGCCCCATGCCACCACTGTGCCAGTGGGAAGGCCCAGGCCCCCTGTCGCTGTATGGCTGAGGGGGCGGCCTGTTCCTGATGTCACTGCAGTGCCAGTGGTATCACCTGCAAGTGTCTGTGGGCTGCGCGCCAGAGTTGTCTCGGGCACTGGTGTCTGTTGTGCCGCAGGCGCTACCCCTCTGCCCATGACACTTCTTCTTCTTGGGTGCACTCCTTCTTGGTGCTTCCTTGGACTGCATTGCTGTCTTCTCACACCGAGGAGGCCTGCCACTCGCCTTGCTGCTTCGGCTCTTCTTCCTGCTACACAAGTTGGCTGTCACAGTGCCTACAAGCTCAGCAAATGGTGGGCCACCTGCAGGGGTCCTGTTTTATAGACCCTGCAGCAAAGGCAGGGCAGTGGTGGCCACTGTGACCTCAGCAAGCCTCTGTGATGGTGTGGCCCACGCGTGGCCAACGGCAGCTCTGGTCGGAGTGGCCTGGAAGATGCCCTCACGTGGAAGAAGGAGGGTTGCGAGGATTAAGGGCCCCTTTTGTGGGGCTGTATCCCCTGGGCTATTTGGCTTGCCATAGAGAAAGGCTGCCCCTCAGCCACAGGGACTCCCCTCCACCTCCCATCCTGTGCCCTGGGTTTATTTTTAACACTGGGTTTTAGGTAATTTCTTTCTATTCTTTACAGAGAAGAACAGAAGCAAGGTGCATCTTCAGTCCTAATTCCCATGTGCGCTTTGTGCTCGGAGTGAAGAATTTCATCTTCACATCACATCAACTCTAAATCTCCCCTCCATTTGTTCAAAGCCATTATTCCTTGTTCCATGGCCACGCTCCCTGATAGAGTTCTCCCCCAGCTTTCTTTTGGGCCACTTTTATGGGTTAGGTTGGGTGGCAAATCTGCAGGACCTCGCAAATTGCAGCCTTATCTACCTTGTTGCACATGTTCCACATGACGTTTTCCAGTTCAGGCTCTGGCCTCTGATCAGTGTTACACAGAATCACAATAACGTTAAGGTTGGAAAAGACCTCCAAGATCATCTAGCCCAACTATCACCCTGCCACCAATGTCATCCACTAAACCACGTCCCTAAGCACCATGTCCAGCCTTTCCTTGAAAACCCCCAGGAATGGTGACTTGACGCCTTCTCTGGGCAACCCGTTCCAATGCCTGACCACTCTTTCTGAGTAGAAATGTCTTCTAATTGTTTTAATTGTTGAAGAGTAGGGGTATAAGATTTCCATTTTTCCACTCACCTGGGACATTACCCTGTGTCTCTTTTACTCAGATAGGCAGCCAAATTCCACCACAGCTGCTCTCTCACTCCCCCTCCTCAAAGAGGAAGGGGGAGAAAATAAGACACAAAGAGCTCAAGGTTTGAGAGAAGGATGATTTAATTAAAGGGAAAAGGGAGAAGGGAAACATAAAACTGTTCTATATACTGACATTGGATAAGAAAAGCAGTGAGATACTTAAATTGCAGTGAAAAGGATTAGATTAGGTAGTATGAAAAAGAATTATTGGTATAATTTGGAGAGTTTGCAAAATCTTGTTTTAAAAACAGGTTGGTTAAACATTTCTTAGGAATGATGATATCAGTAAAGTTCATTCTGTTTTGTGGTTGAAAAATGGATGAGGAAACTTCTCAAAATGTATGCCACACCTGTTTCTCATGATTGTATTGCATTCTGTATGCCAAGTAATGGTCCTAGCAATCATGTTGGAAATGAATTCCATTAGAAGCCTGCATCTAAGTTATTACAAATTGTGGTGTAATTTGTTTAAAGTGCTAAGGTATCATTAGTGTTCGATATCAGTACTAAATTGAAATCTATTCCTGTCCTTTCTTTTCTTTCATATATAGTGCTTTTGCAGGGCTATGATGGAAAATAATGATCTCTAAAATGCTTTTTATGCTGCTAGGAGAAAACAAAGATTATCTTCTGTGTGGACAGTGTAGAGGTGAATGCTGGAGACAGCTATTTCAGTTAAATCACTGTCCATAATTCTAGTTTAAATTCTTTCATTTCTGCTTTCCTCTGTTTCACTTAAGTGAGAAATGCAAGGAAAAATGGGATTTTTAGGCTCTTTGAATTACATTTGAAAGAGCAGTTGATTAAGTTAATAGAAAGAGGGCCTTTAGCAAGATTGAAAGGCAGAAGGCAAGGAAAAGAAAATGGGAATCATATTAAGAGATGCTTAGTTATGCTGCATGAGTAGGAGACGAAAGACAGGAAGGAAAAAAACTTAGCTATTTAGCATTTATTTGCATACAGTGTTTGAGTCTGTTAAACTGAGTTTTACTATACTAGTGGCTTTGCAAAACATGAATACGTGGTAATAATTTTTTTTTTTTTTTCAACTCCTCCTTTTCTTTTAGCAACCTTGATGAATGAGGTTTACATCGATACCAGCACAGACACTAGCACCTGCTATAGCATACGTATGTTGTTGTACATGCTGTGAGACCCTTAAAAGACACTGAGAAGGATTCATGGCCTTGATGAACTTTTTCTGTTTTTGGTGCTGTGCTAGTTCTTGGTTGTTCTGCCAAAATTCCTCCCAAGAATGTCTTACTAACTTCCACTGAAGGTGATGGTGGTAGCAGTAACTGGTACAATACACTATACAGACATCTCTTCTACCTGCAGGAATACATTCAGAACATTTCTGAGCTCTTGGGAAGCCTGCTGCATTTCATCTGGTGTCAGTGAAGAAATTTGAATACTGGGTATTGAGTGTATTTAACAAAAGAGATGTTGACAAGTACTGCAGGATTTACTGAATTTACAATCCCTTGTATTACAGAAATAATAATCCAAAATAGTTGCTGAAACAAAGAATATCATGTAATAAAGTGTGAATAATATCAGTCAGCTTCTCTCAGTTGCTTCATTTAGTGCATTTTGACCTTTCCTTCCCTCTGAGCATCTTGAGTCCTGCCTATCCACTCACAGGACAGGAGTTCGGGATACTTGTAGTACAGCATGTTCTGTAACATGGCCTGTGATGAAGTGTTATCATTGCTTTAACATTTATGGTAGCTACCAAAAAAAAAAAAAAAAAAATCAAAAAAAAAAAAAAAAAAAGATGAGGGAAAATTGCAAGTATGCCGAATTTGATTTGAAAATCAAGTTATTTCAAGATACTTTTTTTAAGGGTGTGGCAAAACCCAGTATTAATTTCTGAACAAATTAAAAGATTGCATGATAGCATGCAATGGTAGCTGAAAGGTCAAGATACCAGTTGGTTTAATACTAAAATCTGTCTCCGTTAATTTTTCAATCAGAGTGTCTTTGGCAACAAGCAATCTGAATTATCTCCTCACTGCCAAATAATATTTAAAACCCTTTTCCTACTGTTTCACTGAAGTCATACTTGCTTGAATGGTGATGGAGAAGTTCATTACAACACAGTAATTACATTCTAAAACACTTTTAAAAAGAGATTTAGTGAAGTTGAGGAAAGAAATTGGAGCATGAAAAGTGAGAGATGTTTCTCAGGATTTCTAAGGATAATGGACTGAGGTTTGTATATTGCCTTACAATTTCCAGTTACTGAAGAAGGATATTCCCCTTGAATGTACATAAAGAGAAGATTACTGTTTTGTTTTTATTTTTTTCCATGAGAGTTATTACCAGAATATAAAGTTGCAAGATGAATCATTTAAAAGGTCAGGAAAGGTTAGAGCTAAGTCTTCTCCCAAATTTTAAGGTCTGCTGTTACTGAGAGTAGAGAACAAGATAGACTTTATTAATAAGATGAGATGAGATTTTGTAGCATTTAATGAGGCAAATCAAGCCTGTATGCAGTGATGCAGTTGATGAAAAATAAAGTTTTCTACTCCATTCCCTGAATGCAAGAAACAAAAGTGGTCATCAGTAGCTTTCAAACATAGGTGCTAAAGAGAAACTTGCCATCAGGGTCACTTTTCTTTTTTTCCCCTGCATCTTATTAAAATGTGATTGGTTGGTGTTTTAAATTTAACATGAAAAATGGTCAGTTATAGATTGAGGGAAATCATGTTCTTCAAGCAGTCTGCTGACAAACCGATTTTGCATCTTGATGCTGTCTGTATTTTTCATTATGAATGTGTCTAGATATCTACAAACGATGCCTTTATTTTTGAGTTATTTGGTAAGATAAAAATGCCTAGGTGGCCTGAGTTATTACAGCAGAACTAAGTGGTAATGGGAAATTTGTCTTCATCTTTGAAATAATTATGTTGTTTCAAAGCATCATGAAAATTCATCAGTATATTAGTAACATTTATGCACATTAGGAACCTGAAAATAGATACTTCAATTGTTTTAGAATACAAGTATTCTTCAGATTGTCCCCTTCCCCCCAGCAGAACAAAATAAAACAAAAACAGGCAAGTTTACCTCTTTTAATAGGGTCACAGGTTTCTATTTAATAGCCCCCAGGCTTATTGAAAATACTCTGGAATTAATTGATGTTATAGAAAATATTCCATTCAATTGAATGCATGCAGAGATGGGTGTGTACGTTTTGGTGCATTTATTTATAGGCTACACTTTATCCAGCCCTTGGTTTTGCTATTTTTTTCCAAGTATTACTTCCCAAAGAAGAAGTGAAATACTTGGACAATGGGAGAGGGAAAGGAATCTGGAATGAATTTATTTCCTCTGCTGTAAGTGTTAGGTTGGATGTTCAGTCAGACTGTTTTACCAATGGTTGTTGGTGGTGGTGGTTTTTTTTTGTTGTTGTTTTTCTCCAGGAGGAAAAAAAAAAAAAAAAAAAGATTAAAGGTAAAAATTGGGACTTTCCATCTTATATGGAATTTTTATAATTGGACGTGTAACAATAGTGTCTTGCAAAATTGAGAGCACAAAATCACAAGCTGAGTTGTTGGCAGAGACATAGAATCATAGAATCATAGAATCATTAAGGTTGGAACAGACCTTCAAGATAATCTGGTCCAACCATCATTTTCCACTTCATTTTAAGTGGAAAGCATACAAAGATGCATCCACATTACTATGTTCATGATATGCTGCACTGAGAGCTTTCCAACACAGCTCAACTATCAAGACCATTTATTGCTGAAAACTAATACCCATGTAATCATCCATGCTGTAACCCTACCTGATAGACAGAGTAAGAGCTATAGGCTGAATAAGACTAATGGGTATAAATGCCAAATAGTACTTTCAGCTTAAATAGACATACTCAGTTTATAAAAGCTCTACCATTGGCTTGCATTAGGCATATCTCTACCTAGTGGATGGTCAGTCAGCACATGCTGCAAGCAACTTTCCTGTAGCACAAGATACTTGTACAAGCCAACATTTTTCTTAAATTGTGTTTCCAGAAAACAGTTAAAGAATTTGCATTAATTAGCTCTTCTCCAGAGTCTAAGGTCTACCCATACTTAATCTAAATTCCTGACATCATCCAGCTCTTTGGAGTATCATTAGGAACATACTAGCTTACAAATTAAATAGACTCTGTGGAGAACTTACCTAAATATAGAAGTGTTTGAGTTCCCGCACAAATTTAGCAAAAAAAACTGTTGTTTTCTAGTGAGTATCCTAAGAATGCCCCAAACTCATAAGTATTTTATAGTATTTCATGCCACAGGTTATGTTCTGTTTTGAAACTGAGCAGTGTGTTGATGAAGTTAATCTGTTTATTGGGAGATCATAGAGGAAAAAGAAGCATGGAACCATAAAGTAGTCCCTCTCACATATCTATATGAGGAGCTCAATCAGTAATTAATGTATATAATGACTTTCCCTAATATCTAAGGTATTTTGTATTAAATGTAGCTACTTGTACATGATTTTCTTTAAAATTTTCCTGGCTGTTTTTGTTAGATGGCTTTTTTTTCTTCCTTTTTTTTTTTTTTTTTTTTTGTATGCTACATGCTAACTGAAAAAGGAAAGAAAATGCATATATATACCATGATTACAGTCAGCATGGAACTTGAACCCACGTTAAAAACAACATAAAACAAACCTACAAACATTGGTTTTATGTAATGTTGTGCATATGCCCTTGATTCTCTTCCCACTGAAATAATTACCTAGATAGAAACGGTTCATTTAAGTTCTGCATCAGAAACAGGAGAAAGATTTGCTCAGTAGGAAAGACAATAATAATTATAAATGCATAAAAATAACATTAATGTAAGATGGTTAGGTCTCATTCTTCAGTTTTTGTTTCAGAATGTCAATGCAGTTATGAAGCTCAAGCCTCAAGTCAGAAACTAGGACAGTCATTTAATCTGAATTCATTTCCATTTGTGTAGAGCATGAATTATTTTTATAGGTATACCTGAAATATATGATTAAAATAATATAAATGCTAGACTTTCTGTGAATTGTTGAGCATACATGAAGAATACATATCCCAACCAATATTAGTGTGCTAGAAAGTCAAAAGTACAACATTTCTTCTGTCACCCCCTTGTTTCATTAAAAGTGGTATTTTTGTAGAAGTGATCTGCTGTATATGGACATTTTCACAAAAAAAAAATGGACTGTTAGCAGAAGTTGGGGACCCAAGACTGAAAGTGATGTTGGTGATGATAAGGACAAAAGGTCTGATGTGAGGATTGAGGCCTCTAGGCTTGCTCCCAGCAACACTTACAGTGGATGGGTATTGATGTTATTTTTCCCCTTCACTTTTACCCTTCACTGTGGGTAACAAAGTTGGCTGAGGGGTGAAGCTCTTAGACAGAGCAAGGCAATTCTCCCTTTATTTGCTGTTTCATGCCGCAGCTGTGTTGTGCCTCAGATCTGGTTGTGCTGGTGGGGTTGGAGCAGAAGGGGCGCACGCCTCCACAGGGCAGCCCTGCCCTGGAGCTGGCAATCTGAAGGAGTGCATCACTATTCACTGTGCAGTGTTAACTGCTTAATAAGATCAGCCTGATGAAGGAGGTTGGTAATTCAATTTACCATCATTAGCTGAACCAGCACGTAGTCCAGCTCCATCATGGTATTGGCTGTCACAGCCTCTCATACCCACTTGGACCTGCACAGAGGATGGCTCACACTGTCTTCTTGAGGGACCTGTTTGTATTTGCCACAACAGGCAGCAATGGCCTTGAGCTTCCTTGGCTAAGCAAGAAGAGGGCACCAGCTGCCTAATTAGAGGCTATTTGATGGCAGTGGGCTACAGCCTGCAGAGCGAGATTACTGAGAGTAGATGGCTGATTTATCCTTTGCCGGAAAATACAGAAATCAACTGTTGTTGCCCAGATAGACTAACCTATCTCTGGTGTGGCTTTTGGAGGCTGCAAGGAAGGCAATTGTGGGGTCAGTCATTACTTTTACAGGGGGATGGCAAGGGAAAGAAAAAGTCCTTCTCCACAGTCATTCCTCCTGGGTTGGTGGGACCATTCAGGGCTGTGTGTGGAAAGAATTGCAAATTTCTGTTTGTAAAAGTCTGTGGCTTTGTGTGGGGCAGACTCTCGTGCTTCAAAACCCCTGATCATAGGTTGTTCTGAGTGTGGAGAAGGATGAAGATGCTTGCCTGGATAAGGGGGTGAGGAATACTCTTTGTCAAACTGAGAATTGCTAGTGAGATATTAGATATAAATAAGAACGGTATCCAAGGGGAGAAAGGCACTTGGGGAGCTTTGTGGTCAAACTTGGCAGTAACTGAGGAAAAATGAATTAACCATTTAGACCATGTAAACTGTCATTTATATTGTAGCAGAATGCGATGTCATAGTCAAGGGTATGACAGATTTATAGTGCGATATAAAGCAATGAGTTTGCTGTAAACCTTGGCATAAAAATAACTGCACAGAGAAGTGTGTGGTGTAAATGAATTGTGAAAATACACATTCAACAAAAACCTGTTTTTCATACAGCATAGGTTCTAATGCAATTAATCCTTTCCAGTGTTTGTATCTAAAAAAAAAAAAAAAAAAAGTCTTAAAAAAAATTCTGAGTGGAAATGTAGAGATTTCATTTAATGCCTAACATAATGACTGTCTGATTGTGATGATGGCAAATTATGTGGCTTTTTGTCATTACAAGTCTGCAACAACGAGATGAGACAGTCTTCTATTATCTCATTTGTGTGCACATTTTGTACTTTGATTATTTTGTTTAGAGGAATGTGAAGGTGCAAAATTAATTAATAGGTGATGAAGAACTAAGGTTATAATGATAGTTTTTTAGCATTGACAGAATCCTATTCTGTAATTTTTAGTATTTTCCCAAGTCAAACTCTTCATTAGAGCAGGTTATTTAATTGAGGAGATATTGGTCAGTGCTCTAAATCCACCTGCAGTGAATTTCATGCCCAGAAGACTAGATGATTTCTTTTCTGGTATAGGTTTGCAACTAATTTTTCTTACTGAGCATAAAGCAATCAGGGACATCCCTAGAGCTAAAGGTGTTTTTTGTTGTTGTTGTTTTGTTTGTTTTGTTTTGTTTTTAAAGTATTCATGAGTAGTAGCTTTTTATTATCAATTGTACTCAGTGGGGCATCAAAAGTGGTGATGCTTTAGCATAATGAAACTCAGTCAGGGAAAGGCTAGCAATTAGCATCACAAACGTACCTATGGAAATCAGCAGTGACAACACCAGGTGTTTTTTTTTGTGAATATAGGCAGAAGAATTTGAAAAAATACCAGTTATCTTCAGTAGAATCAGCATTATCCAAAACAGTAGCAAAGACAAAATTGCATTGCTCTGAAGCTCAGATGTGTAGCTAATTCATAACAGTGCTGTCATGTGAAGAAACTGCATATACTATGGCAGCATATGAAACTTGGAGTGCTGCATGAAAAATATGGATGAGTTTGCCGCAAACTATATATAACCTGATGGGGTCAATGAACTGTTGACTTGGGTGGCAGGTTTTTTTTTGTTTGTTTGTTTTTTTTTTGTCCTCTATACATTGTGGTTGTTTCTACAGCTCTTATATTTTTGGAGATGCTGAAAATTGTGAAGTTAAGTAGTTCCCTGTCCAAAGAACCTTTTTGCTAAGTAAATTTCCATGTGATAGAAATTACTTTTAATTCACAAAGCAAAAGGATTAAAGGATTTTATTTTTTTCTGCTACCTGCCCTCCTATCTCGAGTTTCTCATTCCGTCTTTTTACTCCTTATTTTGAACTGTATAAATGGTGTCCAGAGTTTGTGAGCATAATGGGTGAATGATGAAATATATGGGTTTAAGCAGCAGTTTTGGTTGGCCAAGTTTGTTAATGTGCACGTCTCCCTGGCTTATTTCTCTTTTCTCCCCATATAGACAGCTAAGGATTGTGACAGGAGAATGGTTTTTTGAAGAGAGAGCCAAGCGCTTCAGACAGTCAAATCTTGGAACCGATGTTGTCAGACAGTCTATCTTACGCAAATCCCCAGGTAGGGACCTCAAGAGAGAGATTTGCTGTGTATGTTTAATACATTCAAACCTTGTTTCCAGAGTGTTGTACTTATGTTGTATTTCATTCTTCACTGTAGAAGGTATAAGTATAATAAATATTTTAATCTTAATTTCACATTTTGGTATTACTATGCACTGTTCTATGAATGATTAGTATATAGGAGAGGTAAGCAATAGATGAATGAAGAAGTATCTCAGTGGGGCTAGAGAGCTGCTGAAAATCTCACTCTCCGAACAGGTAGACATCATTGTTCAGGTGCAAAGCCAGAAGCAGAGACTCTAAACATTCATTCTCAGTTTTTGGCAGGAAGTTTGGCTGTATGCTAAAATCTAAAACCAACTATTTTTTGTCTTTGCCTCTCTTATTTGTAATGGGGATATGTAAAAAGTATGATTCCATTTTTCTTTGTTTAACTCTGAATAGGAAAGATAAATGTTAATTCCTGTACTGTATGCTGCAGCATGGGCTACATCCAGACTACTTGGAAAGCCAAGTGAGAATGAAGAGGTACCTTTTACCCAGATATCTCCAATAAATTGCATCTGCAAATTAAGGAACAGAAAAAAGTCCACAGTTCTGAGTGAAGCAAGCATACCATGGCTATGAGCTGCTGTGGTACCATGCCTGGTATCACAGGACCACTGGTTTAATAAACAGGAGTTTTTTCTGAATCATGATGCTTTCCTCTTCACGTAACTACTTCACTCTGAACACAGATGCTGGTATTTAGGTAGTCTATTTTCAGAGGTATCATTCATCAGTTTCAGTAGGAGTTTGGTAGTTACTGGAAGTTTTTAGGGGAAGGACAGATTTACTGCCCTTGGAAACAATTCTGGTGCAAATATACTGATGGGCAAAATGCTCATCTTTCCATTATCAGTATGCTTCAGAAACTATCAAACTGGCATGTGTCTAACGTTCTTGGATTTTGATACTATGCAACCTGTTGAATTGGGTATTTTGTGATTTTTTTACTATATGTTTACATTTGATGTACATATTTGAAAAAATAAGCCATTTTTTCCCACATTTTGTTTCCAGATGAACATACATTTTAATTAAGAAAACATTCTTTCATTTAACACAGAAAATGGTTCACACTGCAAAATTGTATTTTGGGTCCTTTGGTTTTTAACTACGTTGTCAGTGGTAAATTCAGAATCATAGTTCAACAGTAAAGCTGATAGTGAAAAACATTTCAAACTACTTAAAATTTATTTTTCCTCTATAAAAAAGAAAAACCAAAGCCCTCCCCAGCTGTTTTTGTATGATGTCTAATAATACTGTTTTATTTAATATTGAAAAATGGAAAATATTTTTGCAGGTTGTTTAATGTGTGCTGCCTTTATTTGTGTGAACATTGATTTTATTTTTATTTTTTCTTTCCCCCTCCACTGAAGATACAGTTTCCAGTAAGGATGAAGAAAGAACATTCACAGATCAACCCCAAGAGAATGAAGAAAAAGGGCCAGATATATCAACCTCCTCTGTAACTGGGCATAAATCAGTCTTTGGCGGACATAGAAAGATAGGGTAAAGCCTCTTTTTTTTTTTTTTTTTTTTTTTTAACTGATAAATCAGGTAACAGCTGCATATGTTGGATAGATTTTCTTTTGAGTCTCTCCAGCATTCCACATCAGTCCCAAATTTTGCAGTTAGAAACAATCTTCATTTAAAATCTGCTTACTATAAGTAAACTGCTATCTCCTAGGAAATGCAGCCGTAATTACCCTTCAGCTATAGAGGTAGCAGAAAGAAGGCAATTTTACTCTGGGATTTTTCCTGTTTATATTTTGAAGTAACAGTGGGTCTCTAAAAGCAGTTTTGCTGAGAAAGCAAATGCAAGAAACAGTATTTGGAAAGCCTGTTTTGAATGATCGATTTAGTTTACAAGTCATGTTTTCCTCTGGCTTCCATCTGTGCAGATTTAGTCTAAAAATCAAGTACTGCTCAATTTTTTTGAATAAGCAGATATGTTGCTGGTTGCTTTACAGACTGTGATGTGTGTTACTCCAGTTATGGTATGCCCTTACAGGACATAACAGATGCAGTGAATATATGGTTGTGTGGGTGGTGTCTGGACGTAACTTTAGGAAATCTACGCAAGTAATTTTTCTCTCTTTAATAGTGGGAAAAAGAGCATCAGAAAACCTCTGCCTTCTCAAGTGAAGGTGAAGAAGGAACTGGTTTAGGGAATGTATTGTAGTGGAACCTCGACATTGCTCTAAATCACACTAATCGGTAGCTATAGTGAGAGTGCATTAAAAATTACTTTTCTAATCCTCTTTTAATTTAAATTCATTGTACAGATCTAGTAGTTATATTTACTTACGAGAAACAAAGTGGTTTTTATTGTTTGCTATTTATTTTAGTGGTTTTCAGCATTTTTTTTTTTTAGTTTGCAGCCTGAAATGTTTTCAAATGGTAACATTCCCCATAAAAATAATCCTACAAGAAATAGGCCACTTCTCTTAGGAGTAATTAACTACTTATCTTCCTTCCTTGCTCCTTCTTCCTCACTCAAGTTCCATGCTCATATATCTCATGAATGATTTGCTTTAGCAAAGCCAGTTTGGAGCCAACTCCTTCTGAAATTTAGTGTCATGAGAAACCCTACCACACTATTGTTGTTTCTAAGTCTGTGAAACATGATGTTGCTTTGCAAGACTTCATTTTGTTTCTGGCTTTTTAGGCCACATAGTGCAGTGTAAGGGGGTGACGTTATGTTTCTGGAAAATAGTGTGTTTGGGGCATTGCTGTATACAACTGTAGAAACTGCAAATAGATCTTTAAGGGAAAATACACAGTGTAATTTCCTACAAGAAAATATGCAAATTTGAACAAAAATCCTTTGATTTGTATATACTGTAAAAATATGAGAACTTTCACAAAAGGTTCAAGGCCATGTTTGGATCTCCTGTGTCTTAAAGTAGTTTGTTGTAAATATGATATTGCTTGTGTTTGTAGGAATCATCTTGATATCTAGATTGGGTACTTTATTAGCCATTACATGCAGAGTTGTTCATAGTTCAGACAAGAAATGAATAGAAAGTGCACTTTGTGATATTTCAGCCAGATTGCAGTTTTTGAGAAAGATCTTGTGACATGTAAAACATGTAAAACATTATTTTTTTATTCACTGTTTTCATCAGGAAGCTAATCAGGGCAGTTACCAAAGGAGAAATTACATATACAAAAGATGAAAGTGGAAGGAACATAGGCTCAGAAGCTGAAAGCCAAAGTCTGTGCAGCGGCAAGTCAACACCTTGTTCTGAGAGGTAAGCACCAGAAATCTGTTACCACTTATGCTGGGGTTGACCTAAGGGGATGTGCCAGTCCCTAGACTTACTTTGCCTTTAAATGCCCAATGTGAGAACTACCTGAGAAGCAGAGCTTCTGACCATCCCCCTTTTCCTTGCATTTTTTCTTGCCTCGCATTTGCATGTTGATTGCTGTCAGTGTTTTGGGTTTTGTTTTCTGTTGTTTAATTCAGCAAGCTGTGCTCATGGTACAGAACTGAGGCCCTTTGTTCCAAAGTTTTGCTTTTGTAATGACATGTTAATTAATTATAATTTATATTTTCTTTTTCAAAGGCTCTGTTTGCACTTTTCTTTCCAAAATTTTTATCACCGTTATTTCAAATAGAGTTCCATTTATCATTCTTCTGGGCCTAATCTCTGTTACTGCCTCTGTCAACTGCATTATAAAATGCTACATGCAATATTCCTCTCATGTCCCACTTCCAAAATGAAGGCAAAAAATGTCTCACTTTCTTCTTGTTCAGTTGGATAATCTATACAGAATATAGACATATATATGTTGGTGAGGTGCACACACCTAGAAATTTTACAGTCTAGATTTCTGTAGAGGGATGAAAATTCCCACCTTGTATATATGTGGTTAAATACTTAATTAGATATACAAAGATGCTTGCTTTAGTTCTTCCATTGTTAATTCATAGAGCCGAGTAGTAATTGTTAAAAATAACAACAAACCTTCCCAGGCTAACCTCTTTAACTGTTTTCAGTTCCAAATTAAAGGAATATAACAGTATGCTGTGACACTGCAGCTGCCTTAGCATTGCAAAAACCAGAAGTATTTCACCTACCATCAGGGAGACTGAGAGAATTTGTATTCTTTCCTAGCATTTTGATTTAAGAAAAGCTGTACTGAGCTGGGAACAGGGAGGCCTGGGCTATGAGTTCATCTCTTGGACTGGTTTATTTCTGCTCTAACAACAATATTTACTGGTTTTGCAACTGAATGAACTAAGTGGTTGCATCAGGATACTTCTTGGAGGAATAGTATAGGTATTTCAGACTCATCTACACAAGTACTCTGCCCCGTCCATCATACTGACGTCTTGTCTACCACATGGAAATGCCTGGTATAGTCACCTTATAACAGGTTTTTTTGTTGTCTATGTGCATAAAATAAGTTGAGCCTCTCTTTAATAGTAGACTGGAACAAGAACAAAAGACTAGAGAGGTCTGTACAGTAGATTTGATGCTCAAGTGCTCAGTCTGACTGGTAACTGCAGAATCCCTTGTAACAGATTTTGAAAGCTTTTTTATCCCGGTCCAGTATAACTTCTGAAAACTTCTGTTGATTTACATTAGTTTACAGAGTGAGGAAAAAATCTGTAACAACAGCTTTCATAACAGAAAGTCGCAACAATCCATCAAAAGTGGTGTGACATGCAATAAAACTGATGTTTTCAGCATTTTGGCTACTTGTCATGCACTGGCAGGTTTAGAAATTAATTTGGTGTTCAGCTAAATACAAGAGCTTTGACAAAATACAGTTGACAGTCAGTAGCCTTGATTTTCTGACTTTACAGGACTGAAAACGCATCTTTATATGAGCAGATAGGATTAAAATTCAACCAAAACACATTATTTAGGGTTTGTTGATCACTGATTCATCAGATTAAAAAGTAGCAGTGCATGTATGTGAAGTGCACATGCATAGGAGTGTGTTTATTATGCATAATCTACTGTTGTTAATACAATAAATTGAATAGCAATTGCTTAAAAAAGTTACTGTATGTTCACTAAGGGACAAAATATGGTTGTGCAACTTCAATAGACAGTCCTGGTGTTTGGGGTTTTCCTCTGCATTCCTTTTTTTCAGTAACTCCACTGATGTGAATTCAGCAAATTCAGCATCTGTGTTCACTGCTTAGTGTAGTGGTGAGATTTGAGCATATTTTCTCAGTTCAGCAATTGTTCTGATAAAAATTTCCATTGTGGTAGAGAAGATTTTTACTGCAATTACCTTAAACATGATATGACAGGCTAAGCCAAGTGAACATGAAATTCAGATGTCATCTAGCACAATGAAGATGCCTGCAGATCTGAAATATTTATTAAGCAAGCTTATTTTTGCTGAAAATGTGGTTTAAGTTTCAATAGCTTTTTTTTTTTTTTTTTTTTTTATTCCAGCAAAATAGTGGTACCCCTGTCCTCTGATGCTGTATTTTCCATGTGGTAAAGACTGCAGTTCCTGCCTGAGTTGCTATTGACCAGTAATTGTATGAAGTAGTAAGTAGGAGTTCATGCAGAACTGTTGCTGTCTTGCAAGACTCTTTGAGAGTTCTCTAAATTAGGAAGAAAAATGAAAATGGCTGAACTGATGTTTGCAGAGAAAGAGGGAAAAGTGGATTAGCCAGGAAGTTCTACTTTTGCTGCAAATCAAATTTCAAATGAAATAGAACTTCCACTGGAAACATTAGAATACATTTAAAAATCATGTTCATTGTTTCAAGAATCTAAACTTACAAAAAACCAGCAGCCTATACTTTCTAGCACTGATTGTTCACATAGAGTAATCAATATTTTCTAATGGAAAATGTCCCATGGAAAAAAAACAACTGCCTGTTATGGTATTAGACAGCAAATGGATTCTGGTATGCTGATGATAGATTCTTTTTTGTCACTTTTACTGACTTAACAGGAAACCTGGCAAAGAGAGTCATACGGCTTTCCAAGTTAGTTGAAATAATCAGCCAGTTTAGGTCAGGCGTCATTATAACAACACAAATAGGACTGTGCTCTTCTAAGCAGGAATGAGGACAGTTGTTTTTCTGTAGAGGAAGGAGTGTACAGCTGAGGAATTCAGACTCTGTAGGGTTAGCGCAGGCAGTACCATCAGCTGCAGACATGGCCTGAACTGTCATGGTCTGGTAGTTTTCCTTCAAAATAAAGAGCAGCTTGGTGGGAAGTGTCACATGGGAGGCCTTGTATGTACTGTTGGGATGTGAATGTAGTATGAAATGAACATGCAGGAATGCAGCTTCTGCAGCCCAGAGGGCAGCCTGGACAAGAGATGCCTGCACGGGCTATTTACATGTCTGGCAGAAGTGCTGAAAATAGGTGTAGGTATAAAGTAATTAATTCACCCTTGCTTGTGTTTGTCTTTCCAGGTGACCATTTCCTTGCAGTGGATCACGGTTCATCCAGGGCAATGTAATTCTAGTAAATTGTTTTAATCGCTGTTTTATTGCATGGTCTGCTAAAAGCAATAATGCTTTATTACTCTTATCTCCTTCCCAGAGGGAGCACTCTTTCACTGAACAGCAGCGATACAGAAGCTGCTACAGGCCATCTGAAAGGGGCTGTGGGCCCTGCAAACAGAAGCAGTGCTTCCATACCTTCCCTCCCAAGGTCTCCAGCACTGAGCACACGCAGCATGACTGCAGACTATAGCAGGGTAAGTTCACTGATGTAGGACTGACACCAAATACAGCTATACAGCTGGCGCCAAACAAGATGGTCTGGCTGGTATCTGCCCTGTTAGATCAATTTGTAGCTCAGGAGGGACAAGCTCAACAGAGAAGATTTTGTTTCTTCCTTAATTCTGTTGGGTCCAGTGAAATTATCTACTAGAAAAGAATTTGTCATGCTCTATCAGTGATGCGGTTTGTGGTTTGGCAGATGTTTTTCTTATGTCTAAAAATTGCTGCTAATGTCCAGCATTATATAATAAGTTACAGATTTTAAAGTGGGAAGCACAAGCGATGGGAGTAAGCATTTTTGGCACTGCAGGGTCTTGAGTAAGTGCTGTGACTAAGGATGTGACTTTCCAGCACATAGGGTCCAGCATGCTCCCACTGACTTCCAAAGGAAGAAGATCAGCACTTGTAGAAAATCAGGCCATACCATTTTTTTTTATTATTATTATTTTTTTTCTGGATTTGGACACTGGGCTCTGTAAATTTTGGCATAACATCTACTGTGCACTAGATATTTTATCAAATTGAAAGATGGGATTCCTCTTACTGGTTGTTAGGTCTCTAAGGATGTCGATAGCCATGCCTGAGTCAGCAACCTTGGCTGATTCATAATAAGCAGAAGGATGTGGCTCACCTCAGCCAGATGCAGAAGCCATCTTCATTCCCAGACAGCCTGCCAGTTTGCCAGGCAGCTGTTCCTGGCTGTGCACTGGGTGGGGCACCGTGAATTTCTTTCAGTCACTGCTGCTAATAAATCAGGATCATTCTAGAGGGTTGCTCAAGTCGCCGTGACCTAAGTGTACGAGGAAAGTCAAATTTATAGTCAGAGGTAATGCCTTTTATTATTAATGCTTGGACAGAAGTAGATGAGCCTTTTTACTCACACCCTCATTGAAAGAGTACATCCATTTTTTTCTGGCTTCCAAATACTTTTTCTAATATATTATCCTTCCTAATAACAAATCGGTATATATGAAGGACAGCTCTGGGAGCTGTAAATATGTTAATACTTGTTTTATTTATATTTTTCTTGGCACACGGGATGACTTGATTTCAGATGCATTAGATCTGATTGAAAAAGACAAATCCATTTAATTTAGATACAATTATGTTGTTAGCTATTCCTTTACAGGAAGGCAAAAAGCCATAATGATATCAAGCATATTAGCCTTATTTAAGGAGTTATGCTCAGATAATTTAATTAGTTCAAGTCCACTTAGTTTTACCCTGACTTAAGTTATTATGCTAGTATAAAGCCAATAGCTTTTATTTTTATTCTTTTTGTTTTCTTTAGTTTCTAGGTTAAGTTAACATTGAAAAGATTTGTTTTACTTTCCTTCTGTCACTTCTGATGTGTTGCTCTGATTCTTCTGTTGCAAGCGCAGAACGTATGCATGAACTGCATCTTTGTACAAATTTTATTCATGATCTGTGCTAAGCAACACAGCTTAGATCATAATCTAAATATATTCTGTAATAGCCTGGGTTCTAAAGGAGCTTTGGAGTTCATTTCATTAATAGAAATGATGCTTTTGTAGACCGATGGTGAATAAATTCGCTTTTTGTATTGATGCGATGTACATTTTTTTATTGGGCAGAACACTGGCTTAGAAAATGGCATGGTTATTCCAGCAAGTGAAAGTGTACCTGAAGATTTAGTAAAGAAGCAGCATAGGAGGAAAGCATCTGGAACACCTTCCATTGCAGTTTCTAGAGTATCTTTGTCATCAGGCAAGTATTAAGTGTCCCTTTTTTCTGCCACCCTTTATCATCTGAGGATATTTCCTATTCTTGTGGCTCTGCAATTTCTGTTTTTAATTCATATTGTACAATAAAATATGTTTCATATAGTTGTTGATATTCCTTCTGCAAATTCTTCATTTTTACTGATGAAAATTATGCCACTCTATTATGTTTTGTGTTTGAAAAAAATGAAAATAATGTTAGCATAAAGTTAGTATTTGAGTAAATCACATACTCTTAGTCTTGTTACAAGATTTAATTTGTGGTTGCACTTATTTTAAAATCATTCCTTGTGTGGTCAACTGTATAAAATACTACCTGTGTGCAATCTGTATAAAATATTGCCATGCTTCTGCAATTACGTTTCACACCCAGTATGCCCAGAAACAGATCACTTTGAGAAACAATGACCTGTCAGAGAACAAGTCCCTTATAGACTTCATGCCATTTCATTTTTACTCATGATGCACTGAACCAGTTGATTTGGCTGTGATTTACCTCATTTCATTGGAGGCTGTTAGGGAAATGAGGCTTGCACAGGAAGGTGCTGTCAGAGCCACATTGCAACAGTGGCTGGAGATCCTCCTTTTTCTACCTGAAACAGGAGGCAGGAGTGCCCCACGCTCTTCTGTTTTTTACTTAGTCATCTCCTTCAGGCCTAAAAGGTGGGTTGAGATTTACAGCTTTCTCTGTGTAAGACAGCAGAGATTACTTGGTTTCAGCTGAATTTAGTCCAAAGCAGAAACCTAGTGTTGTATCCCACAGAGCTAATCAAAGGAGTTACATTCTTCACCTTAGATTTTTTCTACTTGAAAGCATCAGGGTTTCTTTGAGAATATTGCATTATGCAACTCCTGACAGAGGCTTTCCTGACTACTACTTTCTATTTGAAAAGAGTGATTCTCCTTTTTCTGCTGCTTTATAAACTAAAGGCCTTCTTAGTAATTAGGAACTGGCCTCATGTTACCAAAGCTTACAGATGCTGAGCAAAATTGCACGCATCCTGGGAACATGCCTCAGACTCTCCATTATTTTCTTGCTGGAGGATCTTAAATGACATAAAGCTCAGAAGAGTGACCTATCCTGTCATGTCTGCTATAGCCCAGGTAGAGAACAAAAAGTTGAAACTTCACCGATTCCTACCTATAGGATCTAAAAGTATTTTCTTCCCTCACTTTCTTTCTCAATTTCTTGAGCAGTGCCACAAGATATTTTTTTAATGGGGAAAACTAAGGAGATATTTCTACAAGACATGCAACATCTCTTATGCCATTAACTATGGGATGAGAGACTTGTAGGGCTGAAAAAACTTGTGTGGGATTTAAGACTTAATCACTTGGTCCTTTTCTGTACAGGGAACAAACACCAGTGATGGCAGAAGCATTTTCTATGTCCAGCTGCTTAATTCTGAAGGAGATGGTGGAGGGAGTTTGGTGGTGGGGGATGTGATCATCACTACAAATGCTTGGACTGCAGGTTTCGCAATGTTCCAAGCTAATAGGTCTAATGGACAAAGTCAAAAGCTTGATTTATAGTGTTGTCCAGAAGAGACCATTACATCAGATAACAGTGCAGGGTAAAAAGTGTTGGCCAGAAGGCCAAATAGGATCATAAAACGTTTTTCCATTTTTCATCTTGACGTTCAGTTGTCATAGAGTTTGTGACAGATACTTGCAGAAATATAGTTTTGATTTTTTTACTTAAAAAGAAAGTTTGAGACAACATTTATAAAAGAGCATCAAGATGAAACAGAAAGAATTTTTAATATGAATTATAATGAACATTTTCATTATTTATATTTTTCTAGACCGTAGCCGATCTGAGATAGATTTGAGTGAATCTTTTTCTGAAGAAAAAGAAGATACCCTGAGCATAAGAAGCAAATCTGTACCTAGTGCCTTAGATGAGGACCTGGTGAGTTTATAAATATGTGAATGTTTATCTAGCAGAAATCCTGTTTGTTCAGACTTAGAAAACCATCACTATATTACTATAAGTAATAAAAAATAATATATAAGTAATTATAAGTAATAATAAATAATAAATATAAGTAATAATAAAAATAATTTTGGGGATATTTAATGAGTTTTTAAACAGTTTCATATTTTTTTTTTTAGTATTTTGGCTGTAAAATGATTCCAATGAATAACAGTTTGCTATTGATTTCCTATTTTTTGAGTTTTCAAGTGAATGAAAACTGGCTGGAAAAGAAACTTCAGGTACTAGGTTATAGATTCTACCAAGTTCTGTTAATTCATACTTCCTTAAGTTTTAATTCTGATGTTAAAAAATGCTATACTTTAAAGACTTTAATCTTCATCAGTTTCTGGTTTTTTGCCCTATATATTACAGCAGACGAAGCTCCATCCTTCCTTTCCGCCACTATCGTTGATCTCTTCTTCCTGTTCATCGTTTTCTCCCATACATCTCCATGCCTCTTTTTGTGTGTTCCATATGAACTGCCTTTCCTGAACTGATGATCAACTTCCCCCTCATATTATGCATGTATTCAGGATACACAAGTTGCAGATGTGCATCAATGCCATAAAAAAAAAAAATAATAAAATCCCAGCTTGTTAAATATGCATGAGGAAAAAAAGGGAGTAATTCAAATATTTCTTTATCTAATCATAGTTTGTTTTTGAAGTTTCCAAATGTGTGTGTTTCGCTTAAAAGGAAAGAGAAGAGGAAAAAAAAAAATTACCTACTGCAACAGTAATGATTTGTCTTTTGTCACAGTACTTCCTTAACATCTGCTCTTTCAAGGGGGCATTGGCCATGGGGGATGTCTCCCTTTCTTGTAGCATTTGATACTTAGAAGTCGCTGAAAAAAAATATGTTGGGATTCCCATCTATTTTTTGGTTTGTAACCACTCAGAGAATTTGCCTGCAGCATTGCTTTCTTTGGATTAAGTATTTAAGAAATAAAAAAGCCATTCCTGTGTATCAGATTTATGTTGAAGTAAACTTTAAAAAATAAATGTTTGGGGTTGTAATTTTAGTAAAAGGGTGTGTTCTTGATTAAGAAGTTGGAAAAGGTGAAAGAAGAAAAGTTTAAATAAGAAAATGAAAGCTTTAAATATCGTACATTGGTTTCCTGTCTAATTGTACAGAGTGTGATAGTTATCACTTAGGGATTTCTCTGAAGCAGACACCAGAAATGCCAAGTCCAGAGTGGTTTTCTGCTCTTTGATTTTTGTCTTCCTTGTATTCAGTGTGGATTTTTTTTTTTTTGCTGACTCCACATGAAATTTCAGATTGCTTTTCAGCAGCTCTCCAACTTCTTTGCTAATAAGTTTTTTTCTTTAGTGTTACCATGGTTGTTTTTTTTGGTAACTTGATGCATGGGACTCCTTCAGTGTCTTGCCTTCAAGACAGTTCAAAACACCTTCTGTCATTTACTGTGGGTACTGTGTTTTGAGGTGGAGGTTGTACTCCTGCTGGAGTTTAGCTGTTGTGGTGCTCGATATAAGAGACAAAAAGGAGGATGTCTAATGAAAGTAATAACTGCTCCTTCAGGCTGGGAAAAGTTATGCCTTCCTTTCTCCTTGCTGGCTGGTGGACATAGCTTAGGTCCTTTAGCCTCTTACTCCTGGGTGATGGGAGTTGGCAGTGGTGGTGTGGGAGATGCCACATGTCAAGAGATTGTCAATAGACATGTCAAGCAGATTACTGGAATTTGTCAGCTGAAACGGTGGAAAAGCCTTTAGCTTCTTTGCTCCAAGTTTTATCAATAAAACCCCTTAAATTTGCGGAGAGATGAGCAGGAGGACTGAATGAGTATTTTCATTCTGTAACTTATTCTGCTCTTGGTAGGGAAAAGGGACAATGCCCAGAGAGCTGCATACCGTGGGAGGTGTTTTTCAAGGAGTACGGGGAACCAGTTAAATGTAGGGCTGCGCTCAAGAGCGAGCACCTTATCTAGAGAGGTGTGTGCTGAATTCCTGACCAAGTAGTATTCATCACATGCTCAACTGCTTTATTAGAAGTAATTGGATAATGTACATTTTATAACTCCCCACAGGAGACCTTGAGATTAATGTCCTACCAGCTCTAACTTTAATAAGCTTTTATAAGCTAATAACACTAACCAATTATGTCGCTGCTGTTCTGTAACACCTCCTGAGAAACATAATCATTGTAGTGCAAAATGATTTAAGAGCTTATGTTAAACATTAGCCATTTGTCTTAATGTTATATATCTGCTTGCAGACAAAAATCGGTGATCAGCTAGCTGTCTTTCTGAAGCACCGTCAGTATTTGAGTGTCTAAACCTGAAACGCCCCAGCTCAAAGAAGTTACCTTATTTTTTGTGTCCTGTATTTAATTATACAGCAATCAAAATGTAGCATTGTTTATTTTTAAGTCCACATATACATATACAGCAGTGTAAAGGAAAAAGTTTGGCATGTATTACCAGAATTGCTTCTTCCTGATGTATTGGCAGGAACAAAATCCTTCTTGTTCCTGTATTGTTTTCTTATACTTGTATCACCTGAATTGTGAAGTTAATAAGGAAAGTAGAAGTGAAGGGTGGGGGTTTTGTTTGTTTTGCTTTATTTGTTTACTTTTGAAGAGTTTGGCAACCTGTCTCCCCAGAATAGTTTACTGCATCTCCATGGACTTTTTCCTTAGAGAATGAAGTATCTGTGACTTTTCTTTGTTCTGTGGGATGCCAGATTCAGAGCAGAAAGGAATGAGACCAAAAGAGGAGGCTCATTGCAAAAACATGAAGCTAAGAGGATTTTTTGCTTCAGTATGTAAATTTTGGTCTCAACTGAAGTAGTGGCTTGTCCTCATTTCCCCTTGCTCAACATTAAATATGCACAATTGCAATTGGAAAGTAGTAATAGAAAATTTTGCATCGCTTTCAGTTGCTTTTATTTCAGTACAGTCACTGGAGAAAAGGAGAAGAGAAATAACAGCTAGTTTTATGCATACTAATGATGAATTTTCTGCAGATTTTTACAAAAATTGTGATAGTTCAACTCTCCTGCAGCATTTCTTTTCTGTCCTGTTCTTCCTGATTAGCACTGAACTCTGAGACCCGTGACTTCAAATACAGTACATCTCTGCTTAGTTTAAGGGAGGAAGAGAATGAGTGAGCAATAGTGAGGCAGGTCACCACTTGGGACTTCATAGATGCAAAGCAGATACAAGGGCCTTGAACATTCAATTTCCATTAAAACTGAAAGCAGTCCTCAAAATACCTGCCACAAGGTTTAAGGAAACCTGAAACTTCCAAGCTACTTTCAATAGGATGATAGCTGTCTAATTTTTTTCATGTAACTTCAAGTTAACAGTCCTATTAGGACTGTCAGTTGGATTTTAAGTTTCATGTTGGGTTTTATTTTATTGCTGTGTTTTAGAAATGAAAATATTTTTTTTTTCCCTGAATATGAACGGGAGGTGTAAGACCTGTGCTATTAAAATTCAAGCATATATATGAAGGTGTGCAGTTACTGATTTTTCTGCAGTTTTTATTATTGAAGTAATACAGAAATGTAAAAATTATTAAAATATACACATCTATTTTTTTGTTGTTCTTTAGTGTGTATGATGTCAGGACAAGCTTCTTTCCATGTGATTTGACAATATCCTGGGACTTTCAGCCTTGCCTGTTAGAAAGCATGTCCATGTTTGTGATTGTGTTTGTAGAGTCGTCATCTGTCACCAAAGACAGCATGGAAGGATGCAAGTGTAATACTAACTGTAAGCTTGTCTGTTAGCGTGTGAGAGTGTGACTGATGTACATGTAGACAATAATCGGAAAGATGGATCACTGGATTGTAAAAATAATGCTGGAAAGCTGGAGTCTGGATTGTAACCAGATCAGCCATCTAATGGTGGTGGCTTCTGGCTACAAATGGCTTCAGGTAAACCAGTATCAGTGATCCCCTGACTGGTATGAGAGCTTAATTTACTGGTTCCTTTTGTTAAGGTTTGAAAAGTGCTGGCTCTGTCCCTCATAAGATTTCCAAATGAAAACTCCTGAATGCAAATAGTACTAAGCAGAATCAGGTAATACAAATGGGATTGTTAGCAAGTGTGGAAGTGGATTTTGTTTATTTGTACAGTTATTGGACATACAAAGTTATATGTCTACAGAAGAAGTCAGGAAACGTGTGTGACATTTTTTTCAGTTCTTAAGCAATTGAAACCTGAAATCCTGGTGACCTCTTTTCCTCTTCTGCTGTGTGCCTGTGCAAGGATGTGGAAAATGTAAATCAAAATCCCTCTAGAGATTAGAATTTTGAATGCATCGTGCACCATCTTCCTGAAGTAGAAAATACGTGAAACAAAACCAGTTTGGTTGACCATATATAGAGCAGAACACAATGACTGAATTCCCTGTTGTTGCTTTTTTGTCTTTTAGGATTACCTGGATGAAACAGAAGAAGATATTGATGACATAGTGGCCTCTCGTTATTCAAGGAAACATGGACATCTGACAAGTGCATTATCAAGAGTAAGATCCTGAGTAGAAAACAGATGCTTTTTCATCTCACATAACACCATTCTTCTTCCAAAATGGAGTTTCACGTCATACCACTTAGCAGCATTCTCTTTTATATTTTTAGTAGACTTCCTTACAAATCATAGCTACTCACTTTTCATCCTGCACTTGAGAAACATCCTTTAGCTTTTAGATAGCTTTTCTGACTATTATATTTTTAAGGCTGTTCAAAGCTAAGATGCTGTTCTGCAGAGCACATAGATAGCAAGAGCCATGTTGTGTACTCATTTGCAGATTTCTCCACACATTCAAGTTACTACCAAGCTGGTATTTGGAAAGGCAAACCATAGATGTTTGCGGTATGTGACTTCTCAGTTTTGCAGAGGAGCACTTAATCTTAATTCACTTGAAATGAAGAGAGCAAGGCTGTGATGTGATCTTTCATCTCATTTCACTTTCTGAATGTTAAGGTTCTTGGGACACAAATAGTTGTTTGTGCATTTACATGTATGCCATTTCTGTCCACCCCCAGCCTAGCTTCTCCCATTTTCCATGACATGATTGCTATGCCACCCACATCTCAAAAAGTATTCTCTTTACTGTGAAGAGGGATATATTTGGGGGGGTTGGATTGGTGACAACTTTTCTACTTTGTGAAATAATTGTATTTTTTTTTTTCTGTCATACCTTTTTTATTATTATTATTTGTCATGTCCACAAACTATATAATGAAAATCATCTGTTTGGGTCTCAAGGCTATCTAACTTAGTTGCAATTTAGTGTAGGTCTTGAAAGGATGGTTACATTTTCAGGTTGTTATGGGTACTTGAGATGCAACAAAATTGGTGTAAGAAGCCATCTATGGCTCTTTTTACGGTCTGTTATTCACCGGGGAAGAAAATGGTTGATAAAAATAGTCTTTAACATGCTTATAAATACCTGCTGTGTAGCACATTTCTGGGGTCTGACATTAAGGATGTGAGCAACTCATAACATCTTCAGTAAAGTCACGGAGCCCTCTCTGGCCACTATTCTTCATGCCTTGTGCTAAGAATAACTCTGGCGAGCACACAGAGTACCAGTAAGCTGCAACAAACACGAAGGAGAAGATGAGAGAGTTCAGAAGGATGAAGAGACCTGAGGAGTCTTATGCTAAAAGGGAAGAGAAAATATGGCCCATTACATTGATCAATGAGCTGTCCTTTCTAGACTGTATCCCCGTTAGTGTTCATGCTGGTAACAGCCAGGGAATGCTCATTTCAATTCTCAATCCCAAAGAGACAGTGTTGGCTGAACCCAAGCTTGGCTTATCTGGGGAGAAGAAATAGAGAATAGAGAATAGAGAATAAAGAGAGAATTGCCATTGCAGAGCATTTTGGTATCTTAGATCTGGCCATGTCCAGACTGTTTTCCCTTGTAATTTGTGTAATTCACAGACAGATGCAACAGAGATGTGTGGCATTTTGCACCAGGTCAGACGTGAGCAAATGCAGCTTTTTTGATATTGGTCTAACAACACCCACTTCCCTGAGGTTGACTGTGACTCACTGTCTCCAGTCCTTGCTGGCCCCGTTGATTTTGTAGGCAGAATTATTTTTCTTTCCTCTGAATACTGATATGAGGGTTGCAGGTGGTTAAGTGCTTTCTCAGTTTAGCCCATTAACTGAGGAACTGCATTTTGAGAACCTTCCATCTGCGTGCTGTAGGTAGTACTCTGTGCATTGGGTTTTGTCTGTTTCTGTAGATTTCCCTTCGACCTTTTTCTTAAGCAGAATACAGCTTTTCCTCTGCTGTAGGTTTGGGAATCTCAGTTCTCAATGCTGTTTCTTTGTATTCATCCTGAAATGATTGTTAATGTCCCTGCATGCTGTGCTAATGGGGAAGTTTTGAATGGCAAAGCTGCTGCTCCTTGCTAGAGCAGGTCAGTTTTACACGTTCTTTGTGGCTTTCTTTAAGTGTGTTTTACCAGTTATTCCCTCTCTCTCTTATTTTTGCCTTTACACTGCTTGTTGTACGCCTTTGAGCCTTCTGCGTTGTACAGAATTTTTTCCTGTATTTTGCTTGTCCATCAAATGACTTTGTACTATTATTATGTCAAATTGAAGTAATGCTGTTAATGAAAAGTAGGTTCTGATTGAATCTTTTCTTATTAAATATGAAAATTTAAAGTACTGAGTAGGTATTCTAACAATGAGCATTTTAAGTTAAAGGAAATATTTCAAGAAGGTAAAGACACTTAAATTTGCCTGTATCATGTGTGAGCTGAAAGGTGACACTGAATAGGAATTGCATCTCAGCATTAGGGTATTGTTGTCTGTGTTTACCCAAAGCTAATACATGAACTTTGTTTTGAGTTTTCCCTGTATCCTTCACTGATTCCTCTCCTAAACACATTAATGCGTTGTTGTCAAGGTCCATCACGTCAGTAAATCTGAGTTTTTCCAGTGTCTTACTGCACCGATAAGAGATGCAAAACAAATGTAATTCTTAGTGAGGGACTAAAGTGAGGCTCAGCAAACTCCATATGTAGTGGTTGTTTACTACTTATGAAAGTGGGAAATGAGTAGATTTCCCAAGGATATTGCATTTAGCATAAATGAAGGCCATTGTAAATGCCACAGAACGGAGTCTGTGGGGAAAGAAGTAAATATTTCTACTGAATATGTGTTGTTTTGTTTGTGGATTTGTTTTCTGAATGCAATTCAGAAATTGCATTTGCATAAATTGTAGCGTCAGAGGTCATCTATTTGTTTAGGACTGTGTCTTCCCTTTGTCCCTTTACTGCCAATATACCTAAAGATCAAGAAAAAGAATACTTGGATTCAGAAGAATAACTATTTTCCCTCCCCACGTTGGTGTAACCTTGTTAGTTTCCTGAGGTGGGCACATGCATTGTTATTTTCCCATTACAGGGATAATTTAGGCATTCTGTAGGACATACTGGGATCTTTGAGTTCACTAACAGTGTCCAAGGATAACCATTTTATCTATGCTAGAGGTGGGAATGCATAAATGGTAAAGGCAGGTATTCAGCTTGAGACGTATTAAGAACAGGAATAAATATGACACATTTGTCAGTGTGTACTGCTAATTGTCCTGCAGTGATGTTCGTGGAATCTCAGTCAACCATACAAAGTAATAAGAGGACAAGCTTTATTTCTTCTCTTTTTTGTTTTTGTTTTAAAGTAAGGATAAAGAAAGCTAGCCCAAATTAGAAAAACAAAAAGAAAAACTCAAAAACCAGGAACATTTTGCTGTTTATTATTCCTACATGATGTATAAAATTAACTTTTTTTTTGGATTTTTTTTAAGACTGATTGCTTGTTTAGTTTCTTAATCTCTATTGCTGTTCACCATATTGACACAAGCCTGCTTACCACTCTAGCTTTCTTTGCTGCGGAGCCTTTAGACAAGATGTTGGAGATTTGTGTTTTGTCACAGACCAATTCTTTATGTGTGGTCCTTCCCTTCAACTCTGTTCTTCCTTCCTCCCTCTAGCTGCTAGGGAATGAGGTAGGTCAAGATGTAGTTTCCCATGAATTCGTTAGTTAGACTGCCAGAAATTGCTCAAAGGAGCAGAGGGGGGAAATGCTTTCCCCATCATTCTGTTACTGTACTTTTTTTTTCCACAGAGTGACATGTTTAAACAAGTATATGTGTTTTTTCACATATTGTTACAAATTCTACAGAGAAACTGCATTTTGTTTTTACAAAGGGATCAACTCTGCAATATATGAACTCTCACTTTTTGATGATATTAAGAAAGAATTAAGTTCATGGAGACATAAATGGAGTACATCCAAACACAATCCAATACAAACCCAAATCTGCTGAGTTGGTATTCTAAAACATTTTTTTTTGTTTCGATACAGCAGATACTTCAGTTTTGTTTTATTACCTGGAGCCATGTACCCTTCAGTGCCCTTCAACACTTGATGTATATGGAAAACACTTTGCATTTCTCTGATTTGGTGATGCCTTTTTCCTTTTCTTTCACTATGCCTTTGCAATGCAAACTTTATTTACCTGTCTGTATCAGTAAAGCTTTTTCACTGCACTTATTCTTTCCTATTACAGCTACCTAATGCTCTTTTCTCTTGACCTTTTCCACTGCCTTCTTTAAAGAACTTCCCAGAAGCCTCTGACAGAAAATGGACCTACTTAAATGTGCCTGAAACAGATGGTGATACTGTGAGTTCTCCTCAATCCTCTGCTTAACTTTGGAGGTTTCTCTCTTTTATCCTTCTGTGTTCAAGACTGTGCCTGTCTGTCTTGCAAGCTTCCTGTGTGATAGGATTTATATGGTTATGTATGTTTTTGAGCAATCTTGTTCAAGGACTCGAACCAAAATATGCTCCAGATTTCTAGAATGCCTTTGTTCCAGTGGCATGAACATTGCTCCAATTTTATTTAAAAACATTTAGTTCTTTCCTAATTGTTATATTTTGAAAGAGGATATTAACATAACAATATGACATAGGGTATCAGTGAAAAGAGATTGGGTTGTGATATATTATGCCACAGTGGAAAATTTTGTGGGATTTTTGCTAAATCTTTTTTGGCTTTAGGAAAATTGCAGAAACAATGGATATCGCAAGTTTGCTCATTCTTTTAGAATTACTAATGAGGGATCGGTGTCTTTAACCAAACATGTTTGTAGATCATCTTCATTACAGGAATCATCCTTATAACTTTTTCTAATGGTTCTGTCAGCAGTTATCTCATGAGACTCAGTAAAAATTAGGTGGACAGCTAAGACAGTGAGGTCGTTATTTGCTTAGAACTTATGTGAGCTTATGGTTTATTTAGCCTGACTGCTCCTCAGCTCATAAATGAATTAAATGGTGGTAATTTAGATTAAGTCATGTTTATAAATAGATTTGAGTTCCCTGTGTAAAAAACGTCAACAGTCTAGACATTGATGCTATTATTAGTTGCAGTTCCTACTCCCTTTACATCAAATAGACTCAGGTAGTGTTTCTCTTCTATCCTATGTCTCTTTTCATAGCAAGTCCTAACAAGGGAGACAGTATTGCAGGGTTGTGGCTGCATGAAAGAGCAGATTCGGGAAATATAATTTGTTTAAGCTTCTAAGTCCTTTCTCTCTCCCTTCAGACTAGCATTAACAGCATGCTGAGCGTATATAGTGAAACTGGTGACTATGGCAACGTGAAGGTCAGTGGTGAAATCCTTCTCCAAATCAACTACAGCTACAAAACGGGTGCCCTCAACATCTTGGTGAAAAGCTGCAGAAACCTGGCTGTTGCAGATGAGAAAAAGCAAAGGACTGATCCGTAAGCACAGAAGATTACTTTTTAGGCCCTGCTAGGGTTGTCCTCCAACACATTGCTCTCTGTAGTCATCAGTGATGTAGCCTGGGGTTGTGATACAAACCTGAGAATTCATAAGATCCAGTTGCTACAGGCCAGCATTTGGGTGATGGTTGGTTTTGGATTCCCTGTGGGAAATGCATTTCCAATATATTCCTTAGGGTAGCATGGACATATTCTGGGGAAACAATAATACTACTTAAATTATCAAACTGTCTGCTAGCAATCTCTGCAAAAGGACAAAAAAATATGAATGCATAGGGAGAATGGATTGATTTCTTACTTTTAGAAGCAACACTAAAGTATATGATGGTGTTTCAGAGGGAGGGAGGGAAATAGCTTTGTGGTTTTCATGCTGTGAATCCATAGATTCACTTTGCAAAGGACTGTGTTTTGTGAGAGACTTTTAGCTTTCTGAGTATTCTTAGTTTTCAGTATATAACGTAAACTCTCTCATAATTAGGAATTAATAATTTATATCTCTAATTATGTCTAATCCTGTTGTATGTAAGGTATAAAGTTTTTAATTTTCCTGTATTTTCAGTGTATGTGTTGTCATATGTAATCAGTCAGTAATCATATACTACAAAAGCTGAAGTGCTAGGAAAGCTTTCTGCGAATTACTTCTGTTAATTTATTTAGCCCTTTTGTTACTCTGAGCCTATCAGAACATTGCAATGCTTCTAGATAAGGTCCGTACCTTTCCATGTTTCACAAAGTCTCTTACATGCGTACGTTGTTTAGACTGCAAAAATTAATTTCCTCATATATGTTGCTGATGCAGCAATGGCAAGTCCTTGCTCAAAATGGTCATTTCTATTCCTTCTATTTCTACTACTTGATCTGCAGATATGTCAAAGCATACCTTCTACCTGATAAGTCCCGCCAAAGTAAACGCAAGACCAAAATTAAAAGTAACAGCACCAATCCAGAATTTAATGAAACGCTGAAGGTGAGAACACTGTCTTTCTCATGGGCTGTGATGAATGTTCTACTTGTGCGCACAGGCATTTTCTGTAAGTGCTCCAGTATGGGGATTAGACTTTGGAAGCAATGCCTCAAAGGGAGGTTATTTAAGCAAAACATCTAGGAATCCTATGAGTTTTAGTTTCTGTTTTTCGGCATTGAGGGGTTGTTTTTGTTTGGTCCTCCCCTCTACAGGTAAAACTTACATTACTTTCCATATATCTCTTTCAAAACTGTTGATGTTCCCATCTAACCTGAGCTCAGAGTTAAGCACACCTTAAAGATTTTACGAGCCCTGTTACAGCTGTACAGAGGTAGAACTAGCTTAAAAAATCCTGTCTGATTTCTCAGAGAAAATAACATTTTGCAGTGAAAGCTCTTTGATAGTAAAATGCCAGCAACAGCTTCACCAGCTATGTTCCTAAAAAGCTGATTGAAGTGCATTTATGTTGCAAAAGAAAATGATAGGGTGCCGCCTTGACTGGTGGAGCCCAAGTGCTCATGATCTTTCCATTCTTTTCTCATACCCGTGTCCAGCCTACAGAGGCTGGAAAGATGTATGTGCAGATGTATTGTCTCTGTAGTGCAGGGTGGGATGGTAGAGTTTGAGTGCCCAGCTCACTGCCTGGCACCTGGACTGCAGGCTCCTGGCGATTCTGCTTCCTGTCAACCAACAAGAGTCATCCCAGCCAGCTGTCATGAAGCCCAAACTTTTGTGTATTAACCTGAAATATTCTTAGTAGAAATTCAGTGATTATGAAATGTAAATAAGTTTCATATAATAGAGGCTAGTAGATGTTCTTTGGCCTGTATACTTGACCTAACCTGGCTACAGAACTGTTTTGCAAACTTACACATACTTGGTCTGGCCAGGCTGCTTTCCAAGGGAGAGTGTCCTGCACAACCTCATTTTTAATTGGTTTCTAGTAAAGTTAAGATTTGTCTGAACTGGAGGGAAAAAAAAAAAAAAGGTGTTAGACTCTCTTTAGCAGGGAATGTAGTTAGCACTAACCGTGTTTGCTGGTAGGGAACTGCAAGAATAGGGAATAGGACCTAGCAGCTTACTAAAAATGCTGGTTGTGTCAAAGAGGGCTTAGTTGTATTGTTGGTAGGTAAACGAGAGCTAGATCTATTTTCTGCAACTGGTATTACCGTTAAAAAAAAAAAAAAATCTATATCTTCCATCTTTGGCTTTTATTCTAGTATTGCTAAATAGTGCAGCTCTCACAGTTGGCATCTAAGATATAAGCATTGCAGACATATCTATGCATTAATAGCCTACTGGTGTGGCTAGCCAACTGACTTGATTGTTTCAGCTTCTGGAGAACACGTCTGTGTCCAGACATTGTTCCTGAGAACAAACAAAAAAAGAAGACATCTGGATCTCCTCAATTAACACTAGAAGAAGGGTGAATTTCATGGAATTAGTAGGCCTTTCCCTGAAAGCAAAGCTAGAATTCCAGATGTTTATAATTCTCTATATATTTGCTAGAATACGTTGCTACGTCAGAGGAGTTTTTAACAGCTTTCAACCAAGCTGCACCAACAGTGCTACTGAGACATTTTGGTGAATGCTTTGCAGATGCAGTTTTACTTGGTTTTAGAACAATTTTTCACAAGTTACAAAGATGAAACTGAATAGGAGAAGAATACACTACTTCTAGAAAACAGTGTATAGCAGCCTCTCTTTAGGGTTGAAAGATCCAGTGGGGTTTCTTCTTACAAAATAAACTTTGGTGTTGATCTACTTCTTTTACATAAGCTGTAAGGAATTAACAGGATGATTGTTTTAATCATCATTATTTACTTTATAGCCATAAATACCCAGTAAGTAATATAGAAAAAAAAGAAAAGAGGTTTAACAGTTCCCTGTGAGATTTCTAGCTATAGACATCTTATTTGCAATGAAAACAAATATCTCTTTCGTGCTCCATTTATTAGCTGCTGTGGGCTTCATGAAATTTAGCTATTGCTGTAAAAGGCTTCATGGAAACTATTATTTGTGCTTATTCTGAGGGTTCCTTTTTCTGTTTTTCTGTTGGTAGTATGTCATCAGTCACACACAGCTAGAAACCAGGACCCTGCAGCTTTCTGTCTGGCACTATGACAGATTTGGACGCAACAGCTTTCTTGGAGAAGTGGAAATTCCATTTGATTCCTGGAACTTTGAAAATCAGGGTGATGAGTGGTTTGTGCTCCAGCCCAAGGTAAGGATTTCCAGGGGCCAATGAAACTGCTGAGAAGCAAATTTAGCAAGGCTTAGTTATTTTTCCTTTGGAACATGTTTGTGAAACGGTGACTTTGTGATTGTCTAATGTAGCCATAAAAATAGTATCTTTGTGTTTTATTCAGTCAAAACCCACCGTTCCTGAAGTCTTTGTGAAAACTTTTTATCTGGTTGGCCACTTAAACAAACAAAACCCAGCACTTTAAATAATATATAAGTTTGTCTTGCAACAAACTGCAGAGGAAAAATGACCTAGTAAAGAAATTGATTTTTTTTTTTTTTTTTCTTCCAGAAAATAGCAGGTAAACTAAAGTGCTTTTCTGCTGCTCCCCCCTACCCAACCCTGAACAGTTCATTACAGTTCATTAAAGCAAAAGCCCTTTTTTGTTTCAGTTCAATGTGCTTCATGCTTTTCAGCTGTAACAAACCAACTTATTAATCTCTTACTCACCTTGACTAGGAAGGTATAAGATGAGGCTTATCATCAGGCAAATCAGTTGATTTATGAAATAGGACTTTCACTGTACTTAGCTAAGGATAGGATGACTTCCGTCTTTAGGGCACCCCCTGCTTTTGCAAAGGTGTTTATTTTTGGAAGAGATTCAAAGAGCCATTGTAAGCTTGAGGATTAAAGGCTTCTCAGTTGCTTGCTTCTGCAGCAGCTGGAATCCCTAGGAATTGCAGGGGTTTAAATTGTTATTTCAGAAAGTTTATTTTTCTTTTTGCAGAAAAGCCCAAGATTGTATTGCAGATGACGTGGAGATAGACTGAGATGACTCCTTTGTTCCGTGTTCATTATATTTCAAGAACTATTATATTTGGGGTTTAGGAGGGACTGTTTGATTTGTCTTACCCTCAAATGTCAGATGAGTTTGATTGCTTCATAATTTCCTGGTATAGCCCTTTTTGGTGCTAAGCCGTCACAAATGTATACTTCAGTAAATAATTAGCCAGAAAATACATAAAGAAACTGGTTTCCTTTTAACACTCAGACACCTCACGCTTTAAAACTGTCACGGAAGATCATCCCTGGTTTCCTCATTTAGCTTTATTAATGAGAGTGACCATCAGCTTTTCCTTCATAGCCCAAAAGGGGCATGAGATACCAGGAAGAGAAAGGGGCTAATGAAGACAAACTCCAGTCAGCGTTGTGTCCAGGCCAGGATTATACCATCCTTCTTACAGGCTTGCAGAACTTTCACCCAACTTGTGTCATGTAGTTTGCTTTTGTTGGGTCTGCTCTTGGAGTAGACTAAATGTCTGCTGCATCTCTGTTGTATCCTTGGCTGGTTTTAGGTGTTGCTCTTACTTAGTACCAACCATACCATGGTCGATGTATCTTGTATTTGTTTTGCTTACAGTTTGTATGCAACATTGGTCTGAAATTGAGCGTCTTTTCATGCAGTAATCTCTTTGTCTTCTCAATTCAGTCTCTGGGGGCTTTGTATGGGTGGTTTCTTCTAATCTAACAGGAAAAAAAAAATGTCTTGAGACAGTCCTGCTCAGGAAAAATAGTAATGATGTGTTAAGCATTTTAGCCATTCCAACTGGAAGGTCTTGTCTGATTATTTCCAAACCCATTAAAAGGACTTTTAAACTAGTTCTTTTTTACCAAAGAAAGCAAACACAAAATTGGTCTTGTCTGCTTCCTAAGTTGTTACAAATAATGTTTCTGAACTTAAAATGCTGCTAAGATTGTTTTCTGGCAAAGATAATATTGTTCCTGAAAGATTAACTATTGGATTTTGAAATTTAAAAAAAAAGTACAGGTTAACATACAAACAAGTTACATGCTGTTCTCCCATATGAATTGCATGATACAGAAAGGAATGGCAGGGAAATGTTCCCTGGGTTTTACTACATTGCTTTGTTTTATGATGAATCATTTAGCTGCTTTAGTGAAAATGTTGGAGACTTAAGACCTATTACTTCTATGAGCACTGCGTGTCCTGTTTTCAAGAGGAGCGTGGTTAAATCAGAAAATAATTCTGTGGTTAAAGAGGGGGGAAGAGTCTAGAGTCACGGTATATGCGGTTTTGGAGAGGGGAAGATTGGCAAATTGTTCCTGATGTAAGAACTTAGACTGTCATTTGTCCACCAGTAAAACAGAAAAAATAATCCTTGCTGAATTTATGGGAAATTTGATGCTAAACCTACATAGTTTAGGCCTTAAATGAACTGCCTAACTAGCAAGATTTAAATAATTTCTTGTTAAAATTATTCCACAGCCAATTACTGCAGCTTTTATTTAGTCCTCTGTTTTAGCAACTGGCATCAGACACTGGTGCCATCTTGGTACTTCTGAAGACTACTGAGTGTGTTGTTTCTGGGTGAAATTCAAACACTTCAAAAGAGAAGGAACCAGAAATATTTTTGGGTGGAAAAGGACACTGAGAATAACCTTAGTTTTCAGTTTTCTATTTCAGAGCTGGACTCTGCTCTCTTCTGCTGCCATAGTTCCTCATATCTCTATTTCAAGAGTGACTCGAGAGTGACTCTTCTAAAATATATTAAACCAATTATAGATTTAAAACCTAACTGGTGTAAATAAGGGCATCAGAATGCCAGCTTAAATTAGCTACAGTTTATTTCTTCAGAAATAAGTTCAAATTCTTTGTTTATTTGAGTCACTCATTCATGCTAGAGAGATCTCTCCTTTCTGCTTTTGTTCTCTGCACTGTGTCTAATGCCACGTGGCTTTGTTCTTCTGAGAGTTTGTGTTCCCTGATTCATAAAGTTTTCTAAAATGTGGTCGTATTCAAACTGAAATGTTAAATTATGTGAAAGGAGGATGATAAGTCTTAAGAAACATTTCAAACAGTATTGGTACAATAAAATTAAATATCAAATGGAGAAAGTGAATGATTAACCTTAGCTGGATTTATGGTTTTTGATTATTCTTTTTTTCCTTTCAGGTGGAGGTTGCAACAGATGTTGGGCTTCAGTATAAAGGAGAACTGACAGTTGTTTTACGTTACATTCCCCCAGACAGAAACCTAATGCTTCCCCTAGGGCAGTTTCAAGGTAAAGCAAACATTAATGGCAATTTATGATAGCATCCCTCTGAGTATTAAAAATCCTCAACTAGTGTGAAGTAATGGAATTAGAGAAGATTGAAATTAGACTTAAATATATTAGTTGTATTTATCTGTGTAACTTCTGAGTTGCGAGTGTGTTTCTCTTCATCCATCCTCTTCTATTACATTGGACTTAAGGAGAGGGAAGGGAAAGAGGAGTGTGCCATAGTCAAGTATTGGTGCATGGCTTTGACCTAATTAAAAAATGCTCAAATGTTAGTTAATATGATCAAGGACAACCACATACAAATGAATCTTCTAAATTGTAGTCTCTGTGTTCTTTGTTCTGCTGGCTATACACAGTGTATAGCTAATCAAAGTAACAAACTTCCCTTAGTTCCTCTTGCTTAATTGTCCATAACTTTACCTATCTCCTCATTTTAAGTCTTTTTCATGCTTCTTTAACTTCTGTTCAGTTTTGCCGTATTACATCTCTAATTCAATCCTGTAAAATATTATTTGAATTGTGTAGGGTAAGCCATTATTTTCATTAGTAATGAGCAAGGGATAATACAGTTACTTACTCCTTGCATTGTAGTAGCATGAGGAACAACTCATCTGAAGAGAAAGCAGTCACTGGATAGCACCTGAGAGTACATGGATGTACCAGGTACAGGTAGTCCAAGAAGAGTTCTTTCTTAGTGACAATATTGCTATTTAGCATTAGGATTAGATAGGTATATAAGATTTTTAAAAATATATATATATTTCTTTTTTTTTTCTTTTCTTGACAAATGATATTCCCTCTGCTTGAAGTAATCCCAAGGTTTTTTCTCTCAAAAGCTAATTGCTGTCCAAAAAGTACGGATATACACTGCATTTTTTTTTTTTTTTTTTTAATTAGTAACACTTTAACATCAGTCCTCATCCTTTTTTTTTCTGATGTTTCCAGTCCCAAACAGTGTGCATGATCCCTGATTATACCTCCCATAGAATCCACAGCAGCGGATGTGTCCTCATGTAGCTGTTCAAATGCAGTAGCATGACAGTGAGCACCATGTCCTTTCCTTTGCCATGGGCTATGAGGAGCAGTTTATCCTTACAAAAGGAATACACACATTATACTTCTGTATTTTAAAATTTGGGACAGATGTTGTATACCTTGCTTGTGGTTTTGGGCTGCTTTAACGTCAGAAATGAAATTAGATTCTGAAAATGGAGCAGGGCTTACAAGATGTGCAGTTCTTTCTGCTCAGCATAATAACACACAAACAATTATATTCAGAAGGGACTTCAGTTAGGACACGCAGTTGTATCCAGAAAGGGTTATCTGGTTAGACAGTCAAGTTCTTTATCAAATATGGAGTGATTTTCTATCCTTTCCTTTTCAGTTTCTATACCCCTGAAAATCAGGATCTTCTCATAGTTCTTTAATCCCATTGAAGAAAATGAGTGAAAGAATCCAGCCAAGAGAACTTAGATGTCCAAATCAATTCTGCAGTCTGCATATAGTTTCTGATTATGCTAAAGATGTTGCAACTTTGTTGTGTGTACAGGAAAGAAGAGCTTTAAAAAAGGAAAAAAGGGAGAGACTCATCTGCCATCTGGAGGTATATTAGAAGTCCTCATCAAAGAAGCTAAGAATTTAACAGCAGTGAAATCAGGAGGCACATCAGACACTTTTGTGAAAGGGTCAGTGTTTTTTTTTTCCTCCACATTTTAATGCCTGCACTGAAGAGTATTTTGTCTGACCCTATTTTTTTTCAATGTATCTGTGTATGTGTGTGTTGGATGTCAATACTGAAAAGCAACTGGAACTTTGAAATGGTATGAAGGCAAAAGATGCTGTTGGCTAAGGGCAGAGAGGTATGAGTTGTCCAAGTGGTTAAATACCAGCATGTCTGGACTCAGTCAAGAAACAGTATTTGATCTGTATCACTAACTCCATTCAAGCATATGTATTCAGTGTGTTAAGGTGCATACTGTTCAAGAATATAAACAAAACACTTCCATTGAGTTGGCAGAGAAAGGTAGGTGAACATTGGTTATTCCTGAAGGCAAGAAGATGTAAACTGGGGTTCACACATTGGAGATGACACCTGTTCTGACAGTGACTTTTACATTTCCAGCAAATCGAAACAATACATATATATATTTTTGACTAGGATAAATAACTTTGATTTCAGGAAGAAAAAAGTCTGTTGGGAATCTTTATAAAACTGCAAATAGCAGTTTTGCTCCAAATAGCAAGCTTGCTCCATCACGCTGAGGATCTTTCTAGTGGATGTCAGCTGAAACATGTAGAAAGAGAAAGCTTATGACGTGTGTAAGGAAATTCTGTTCTTAGTCAAATAAGTATGCTAAATGAGAAGATTTTTCTCTCGTTTACCATAAGTATATATTTTTTTTAGTGTTTAATTACGAAAGATCTTTGTCATGCAGTACATTGTCAAGGAGCACATTTAAGTCCTAAGGGTTCCCAGAAAGTCTATCAAGACGCTTCAAATAGCGTCTTAACTCTAATTGTGTCTCATTGTTCACATTTAATATTCTTTGACAGAAGACATTTAAAAACTCTGCTCTAATGTCTTTGAGGTTTGATTTTAAAGATGCATCATTCTGAATAATGTTGCATCTGTGTCACTTGCATGCCTGTATGTACATATATGTATATAATATGAAACATATTTGCATCTTTTTTATTCAATAAGCAGCATTTTTGTTGGACAGTCAAAATGCAGACTATTTAAAATGCTACATATAGGATATACCTGCATTTGAATAAAATGAGCATAATCCTACACACCTCATCATATTGAATTTTTCACAAATTAAGGAAATAACTAGCTTAAAACATTTTTCTTTGCCAATTTTTGCTCTCAATGCTAGTTTTCAAAATTGCTGATTTTGAAATACGCTCCAGTTTACCATTAATGGTTTGAGTCTTGTTTATTAAATAGTGACTGTACAAAAAAATCCTGCCCTTGATTCCTAGGCAGAGCTGAGACTTTGTCCTAGTCTTTAGCATGCTTCGAGCAATCCCTAAGCTCATACACATCATATAGAAAAGGTTCGAGCTATTCTTTTTATGTGTTTATTCTCCTATGTCATCTCTCTTCTCCTGTTACATGTGAGGGCATTTCCTTTTACTGCAAAATAGTGTGTCTGATCTCACTATGGCTTTTTTCCACTTGGATCTTGCAACAGGTTTCAGGGAGAAACTGTTTTCAAAGCCTTTATATGTTAGCAGTAGCAACGTGTGGCCAATAATTCTGTGGAGTATTTTTAGTTAGTGGCATCTGCTCTTGCTGACATGGATTATTCGGTGTGGTGAAACAGGCATCTGTTTTCCTGGGACTATTTATTGGTTGTCTGTCGTGTCATGGCTAAATGCATAACAACGTTGCCATGAACCCATAGAGGTACAGCAGTAGTCTGATCTGCACTGCTAGTTTGAGACTAAATTAAAGTAATTTAAAAGCCTGCTGCAATGAAATAGCTCATGTTTGTTCTCAAGTAAAAGCCTGGACAGGAAGCCTGACTGAGGTCTACTGATATAATTTGTTTGTATGCCTGACCCTTTAATATTCACATGCAACTCCATAGTTATTTTATTAACATTGCTGAAAAATGTGAAGATACAGACTGTGAAAACTTGTACTGAACTCTTATTTTGAAACTATTAAACTTAAACTTATTTTTGCTTCGGGAATTTGCTTATTTTCGCTAAGGGAATTCTTCACTAAAAAATCAAATGTGAAAAAGTGTGTCAGACTTTACAGTATTAGTGTTTTGGCTCTCAGTAGGGTGATAGGTGATTCAAAGTACCGTTGCTGAACTTCTGAAGTTCTTTCTTTATCAATCCTTTTTTATTTTTTCTTTCTGGAGGACCTTCTTTGAGAGGAAAGCTGGACAAAGTGACTCCAGAGTCTCCTTTTAGCCAACATTTTTATGATTCTGTCTGCATCATTTAGTCTCACTGAAATAAGTATTTTTATAAAAAATGAAAGGTATGGGACAAGGAGACGTAATTTAATTTTCTGATGACTGACATTGTAACTCTAAGAACAAATGGAGCACAAATGCAACATATGCACTTCCGGTATACACTTAATTTAATTACAGTGGGAAATGGGCTCTTGATCTTAATTGAGATCTCTACATGATTATTATTCTTCATTGATATTATATGACATCTCTGCTTATTATTCTTCATTGATATTATATGACATCCTATTGACATATTCAGCTTTCCTTTTCTATATGTCCCAGATACCTGCTCCCAGATGACAGCAAAGCTACGAAACACAAAACTCCCATCATAAAAAAGAATGTGAACCCCCAGTGGAATCATACTTTTGCTTTCAGTGGCTTGAATTCCCGGGACATACATAATGTCTGCCTAGAATTAACTGTGTGGGACAAGGAGTCACTCTCCAGTAATATTTTTCTGGGAGGTGTCCGTTTGAGCACTGGAAGTGGTAAGGTCCCATCTAACTGGTGATTGTCTTTCTTATTCTGCTCTTATCCTGCTCTTCTTTTCCCACCCCAAGTGATTCATGTACATGAGGGGTAGAAATGTTATTGAATGTATGGATAGTATATGAGAATTTGGGAAAACTGGAAGGGGAGAAAAGGCAACATGTCATCTGCATAGATGATTTAGTTCTTTCATTCATTAAGTGAGACACAAAAATGTGCTGCCCAATTGCACTTCTGAGAAGCCTAGAAGAATCAGGAATAGCTTGGAAGCATTTCTCAGAATCCTGTTGAGGCGGAAGAAGCTACTTTTAACCAGCAGCAGCGTTTCTGCTGACATCTGGAAGAGATGTTAATTCGTTTCTCCTCAGGAGAAGGTTGCTTGTGGTGCAGAGTGGGGAGGTTTATGTGCCACTATCTATGTGCCACAAATGAGTTGAACAACAAACTAGTGCTCTCTGGGAGTAAATCTGTACACAGGCTGTGGTGTAAAGTGCTTGCCAGCTTTCTGTAGACTGTTGAAGTGAATGAGCAATGATATTAAGTAACTGCTTGCTAATATGCCAAAATGGTTTGTGTTTTGCAATTGCCAGGTGTAAGTAATGGCAAGGAGGTTGACTGGATGGACTCTCAAGGAGAAGAGCAGCACCTCTGGCAAAAGATGATTGACAGTCCTGGAGCTTCTGTGGAGGGGATATTGATGTTGAGATCCAGCATGGGAAAACGTAGACTCTGAAAGACTTTCAACTACTGAGGGGTACCACAGGTGCTCCTGATTTCAGTGGTGTTCAGCTCCTCACACTTTACCTATTTGAAAGTGGTGATGGGTTGTACTCTTTGCCTTGGATATTAAGGCTCCAAGTGAAATTTTAATGCATTCTGCACTTTCATGCACATATTTTTAACCCAGGCTTCTTGGACAGATTTTCTCCTGAAGCTTGTGAGAATTTGACCTGGTACAGAGATCAGGCTGGCTTTCTCTGTCCATTCTGGTGACTGCTGTACAAATGGTAAACACCTCTGCTGGTGGTGGACATGGAGCTAGCAAACTCTATGTAGTCATTTAGTAAGTAATGTTTGCTTTACATATCTCCTCCTGGGTCAAAGATGGCCTAGAAGACAGTAGTGATACAGTACAAGCAGATTCAGAATGAGTCTGTGCTTTGTTATTTGCAAGATGAGAAGCCATAATGTTCTGAAGGATAACAAACAACATTTCTTTTTCATGTTTGCCTCTTGGGCTATGCAGTGTGCACGAAGGCAGGCTTGGGACCAAGCAGCCCTCTAAGGAAAGCCAATGCACTCGTCATTGCACACTAGAAATAGTCAGCAGATGAAGGGGTATATAAAGTGCCAATGTTGCAGCGTTCTCTGGATTATTTCAGTGCACTATATATAAGGCAGATTTGGTTCAGTGTGATCGAAGAGCCTCTAATGAAAATAAATGATAACAAATCCCTAAAAAAAATTCTACAACTCTATGGTATTACCATGTTTTTTGTTCAGTTGACAGCTCTAGCCAAGATCTTCCAATGTCATTGAACAGAGGGAATATGTTCACATGCCTGTCCCACCTCATGAGTTGCTGAGATGAGACACATACTGGTTTGGGGAATAAAAAAAGTGGAGTTTTCTCTGAAGGGGCTGGGATCCTGTGGGTTTGGGCCAATTCAGTCATTAACCTTATTAACCACAGCAAGTGTTCAAGAGTAATTTTGCTCTTTGGTTTCATAAAGTGATCTTTGTACCTGCTTAGATCTGCCATCCTCTGCAGACTTATTCAGGTCACTTTTAAAGAACACGCTGTTTTGTATAGTCGTGGGCTACTGCAGCATTTAAACAGCAGTAGTACCGTAATAAGAGAGGATTATAATCTCTTTCAAGGACAGGACAAGTCTGGATAAAATGTAACTGCATCACACATAATTACTCAGGGTATGAAACAAAGGAAGACTGGTAAACTGAATGAAAAATCCTCTGAATCTTTCAGAATTGGAACATAGCTTCCTGTTTGAACAGGTGCATTAATCTATAGCTATGCTTATCCCTTATTTTTCTACAAATGTTTCTCTTTGGGAAGTAATATCTTATTAGTACTATGGAAACAAATTTGAATATTTGGAAAAGTCATCCTTACATAAAATACTGATGGGAAAAAAAAAAAAAAAAAAAAAAAAAAATTTTTCAGAGGATGTTTCATTCCCTGTATATCAAAATACCAGTGTTTAAAGATTTCTGTGAAGAATCAAGGCCATAAAATCTTACTTGTTTGAGAGATGGAAATGCTCTTCTTCACAATGTACAAATTGCAGGAATTCTAGATGGAGCAACAACATATGGAGAACTGATAGCTGAGTAACTGTAGGTTAAAATTTTGTCATCCATTGCTGTTCTAGTTTATAGTCAGTAAATGTATTTAGAGCTGAATCCAAAATATTAACATTTAATATCCATTCCTTCCCCCTGCTCCCCTCTTTCCCTCCTCCCTGAAAATATTATATTGTTTTTGGTCTGAGTGGCTTGAAACTGTGGGGAAGTTTGCAAGCAGTCTTTAAAAATCCTATTATTTTTAGATGCATTTGGTTTTATTTATTTTTGTTAAAAATAGAATCTTAGTTTTAATAAAACAGATTGATTTTAAATATTTTTTGGTTAAAATTATGATATGCCATTGAAGGTAATGCTTTTGCCCAGTTTGATACCCCCAGTTTTTAGAAACTGCTGAGTCATCTTTGGAGTTCCCATAAAGAATCTCAAGTAGGGAATCAAATGTAAATAGTTGTTCCAGTTGACTTCATTTTCCTTCTTCATCTGTTCTTCATTTTCATCTGAAATCCTGGTCAAATAGGGCAGTGAAGCAAGCTTACTTTAGATTTAGCCTGCTTTTCAACCTGTGCCGCAGATGCTGTGAGCTGATGAAGTAGAGCACAAATATCAAAAACATTTTATGAGCTTTCTTTTATCATAATAGGCTTTCTTTAAATACTAGATTTTTTGTATCAGCCTCACCAAAGTGAAACCAAACCTAACTTCTGGCACATAGACTACATCTCTGTTTACAGAGTCAGAGTCTGAGTTGTCTTGCTTGTTTGCACCACAAACCAGAATTTATTTGGGGAGTAATAATATGTTGACATGGAGCCACATGCTTGATTTTTCACTGGCTGTAAGTAGATTTTAAAAGATAAAGCTTGTTAAATCTAAAGGAAATGATTCTTCAGGGTAAAATTCCAGCTAGGCTTATAGAGGAACAGCGGGAAGTCTGATGAGTTGTTTTTGTTTCATTTTGATGTTGAAACTGGGAAAATGATAACACAAAAAATCCTCCATGATGGACCCCACAGTGAAAACCATTCTTTCACCAGATTGAAAACCTTAAAATAGTTTGGAACTGAATTAAACCTCTTACTTAAAATGGTGCATAAGCATTTCTCTAATTTTTGAAGGGTATTTTCTAACCTTCTGAGCATTAACATTGTAGATAAATCTAGTCTTGCTTCAAAAAGGAAGTAGTCCATGCTTCACTACTTTAGCTTCTGCCCAGTTTACTCACATTTTTAGGTCCTGTGTTAGAGTTTATGATGAATGTACTCACCTGGAAGGCATTACCTGGCTCATACATGGACTTTTGGAAGAGACAAAATTTCTCTTTGGGCCTGCATCTCAAAGCATATACCAGGATATGAACAGATTGTGGCATCAGCTGCAGTTCACCATATGAGGGGAACGATGTCAAGTGGGTATTTATTTCAGCCAAGGCAGTGGTGTTAGCCATTGATAGGACTTGGAGTAGGTACAGTGAAATTACCTCTTAGGTTGGCAGTGACAATTCTACATTATGGTAACATACAATGCATATCATACTCTGCCTCAGAGAGATGACGATCATCAGTGTAAACACCAGAGCAATTTGGAAGGCTTTGATATTCTGTGATGTTATCGAAAGGAAGCATTTGATTTGTGGAAAATGTCACATTTAATTATCTCTCTTATATCCTTGTACTCTTCCTTTGCAAAAATGATTTATGGTTTGGAAAAAGCATGAGATGATTAACTGCAGATGTGATTTCTTGTTTCCCAGATATTTGAACAAATTGCCTGTAATTGTGTGTCATCGTGTGCCATGTATTACTAGGCTGCACAAAACGATGGAAAGCCAGGAGTCAGACTAAAGCCTTTCTTATGTATGTATATTTGTGATATTGAGGATGTATGGCTGGTTTAAGGCTAAATTTTAGGAGAAAATTGCCACAATTTTAACACTGATTCATAAAATCCTGTCCTAAGTAATTAGACACAGAAGAGGTGATGTTTCTAAAATATTTCTCCACACAGATTTGAATAACTTAATATGCTTCAGTGGAGAAGAAATTTTCTCTACACTTTTTTTTTTTTTTTTTTAAATGATGCATGTTACTAGCAATGGAACTACAGGGCTTTCATTGCTGTCTTCTTCCTCGTTGTGATTAGATTCTGAGGGCTTGACCATTAAAGAAAAAATAAAAGTACAATTTGGCTGTAAAGTGTCAAGTGGGGACAGTAAATAATCTCTTGACAGTGTGGTTATTGCCAGTATCCATCAGGAAGAGCCGATGCTGGGGGTTGTCCAAGACCTGCTATCAGACTTGAGTATGCAGACCTGTTTCCTGGAAGTTTCTCTGTTCAGCTCATCAGTTACACAGGGACTTTAGGCTTCTAAAAGTTCTTGCTTGCATATGTAGATGCTAAAATAGGTTAAAATGGCCTCCTTGTCTCCTCCACCTACATCGTATTACATTTGAATGAGGGTGGGAGGAAAACTGCAAAGACAGTGAGCCTATTGCCATCTTCCTGTACTGATCAAAGTGCCATTGGCTTCCTTAAATGCCTTTTAGACACCGCATTTTGATTTTTCTTTCCCAGCTGGATGCTTAGCAGATGATTTATGAGAAAAGGCAACAGGATGGTGAGTATGCTTTGACCATGATCATAGAATTGTTAGGGTTGGAAAAGCCCTCCAAGATCATCTAGTCCAATCATACCCCTACCACCAATGTCACCCACTAAACCATGTCCCTAAGCACCATGTCCAACCTTTCCTTGAACACCCCCGGGGACGGTGATGCCACCACCTCCCTAGGCAACCTGTTCCAATGACTGACCACTCTTTCTGAGAAGAAATGTCTCCTGATATCCAACCTAAACCTTGCATAGTGCAACTTGAGGACATTCCCTCTAGTCCTATCACTAATTACCTGTGAGAAGAGGCCGACCCCCAGCTCCCCACACCTTCCTTTCAGGTAGCTGTAGAGACCAATAAGGTCTCCCCTGAGCCTCCTCTTCTCCAGACTAAACAACCCCAGTTCCCTCAGCCACTGCTCACAGGACTTGTGTTCCAGACGCTTCACCAGCTTCGTAGCCCTCCTCTGGGCACATTCCAGGGCCTCAATGTCCTTCTTGTACTGAGGAGCCCTAAGCTGAATGCAGTACTCGAGGTGTGGCCTCACCAGAGCTGAGTACAGAGGGATGATCACCTCCCATGCATTAGTTTGGAAACTGTTCAGTGTCTCTGTATTGGAAGAGACACAGATTATGCTAAGGTATCATGAGAAAAGAAGCATTTTTAAGTATTGGTTTTTGATTTTCTTTTGATTTTTTGATTTTCCTTGTTAGGCCCTGTCAGGTGCAAGTGTAGAAGGCTGTGTTCTGCAAATATGAACTAAACTACAACAGTAGAGCAGCCATTGAGCATCCACTGGTTCCAATTGATAAGGTGAGGTAACAGGAGGGTTGCATAAAGACTGGCATTATTTTGGCTTCACAAGAAGTATGCACATTGGCCAGCTTCAGACATGTAAAGCTTGTTGTTTGCTTGAGTCGATGAAGGCTCCTTGGATCTCTTACACCTTAAAAAAAGAGCTGAGTCCTGTGGGTTCACACGAGACATTAAGGGTTGTGCCTGAATCTTTGCAGGATCTTTTCCTTCCATCCCTCTCTTTAGTTCAGCAACCCTCACCAGGAAATTCTCCAAAGATTCTGTCAGTATGTCAAACTATGACCCCATGTCCCACCCAAACATGGATCTCCAGTACCCAGGAGACACATGCAGTGGTTAAGTGATAGCTCCACTTACTTTCATCTGTATGAGGTAAAAACTGATATTAACCTTCCCTAACATACAATGTTGATTTTTGATGGACAGAAGTAGCCATCTCCGTGTGCACTTTATACACTCTTTTTTGATACATTTTTAAAAGGTGATTATAATTGATTTATTTTTACATGTGGAAATGTTAACACTTGAGAACCCTAGAGAAGTTGCAATTCATTGTACAAACATGCAATTAATTCCAAAATAAGATGCAGACTTCTATTTGCAGAGATGTCTTTTACCTTAACTCAGTCTGAGATACTGAGAAGCCTGATAGCAGAACCTTACCACTGTGTCCCCTGAATTTCCTGCCTAGTGATTTCATGTTTGCAATTGCCATTTGGTAAGTGGTAATAATTCAGTGTTAATTATACTGTGTATATTGACACTGGAAAGTGAATCTCAGCGTGCTTTTAGGTGTTCTTTAGATTGCTTTTGAAACTCACCCCTTCTGTATATTGGCCCTTTATTTAGATTACCTATTTCAACAGTTCTGCTTTGTGGCAATAACACGTCTGTGGCTGTGTACTACTGCTCCTGAGAGTTAGGTGTGTATTTTTGAGGGTAGCTCTAATTGTCGGGTTTTGCTTAAAGCTAACTGTAGTCATTTGTTGCAGCAAATAGATAATGTCATGTATCCTTCTGCAGCCTTCGTTCTGCTTAAAATCTGTTGCTAGCTATTTGTTTAGTTATTCTGCTGGACTTGAACAGAAGTAGCAGTAAATGGCATTGCAGTATGTTGAGTGCTGCCCAAATCTAGACAAAACAGAATGTTTCCTGCCCAGAACATTTTTGTACTGTGCACTGTATGTTCAGTTTTGTGGACAAAGATGGCTGATAATACATTTGCAGCTGTTGTCAAGATTATTGTTCTATCTTTTAAAATTAAAATAATGAAACATTGCTGTGTCACGTCTCTTCTAAAATTCATTACAGTGAGCTATAAGCGTGTCTTTCAGGAATATCCCATATTATCTAAATAAGGTAAGCACATCGCTTCATTTCTATGTAATAATAACACCAGAGGCCTGGCATGTCTTCAGAGATTGGACTCCATTGATAGTCTTTCCCTCTGCTGTTTTTGTCTTCACTTCTGCAGCTTACATCATTGTAATGTTTATTTTTGTTTCATAAGTATTAAACATATTTTCTAAGAACATTGGAAATACACTCTTCCACCTTGCTAGAGGATTATTTTACCTGTACCTTAACCCTGCACATTCAGTTCCTTTCCTCCATCTCCAGATCTCCTCCCCAATCCCTAGTTCAAGGTCCTGCCCACCTGAAAAATCCCAGTGGTGTGGAACACCTGTTTTGTCCTTGCTGTGGACGTGCAGCCCAGCAGCCATTGCCAGGGGAGGCCAGGACCGAGGTGAGCGGCTGGAAATGTTTGACCACCAATAACCCAAGCTCCATTATTTCACTGCCTTAATTTAAAAAGCGGATTGTGATTGTAAGAGTATTTAAATGCACTTCAGGTTACTTTTTAGCCTCTGTGTTTTCATTAATTATGCTATGCAGTCTGACTCATGCTTTTATGTAAGTACTGAGCTGTAACGAAACGACACACTGCAGTCATTTGGCGCAGAGCTGCATTTCGGAGCTGCGAGGGTCATTGGTGCTTTCATTAAAATGTGAGACTTTCTGTCCTAGAGGGGAAGATTTGTGCTTCAAGAATTAGGGACATGCAACTTTGATGTTAGTCTCTCCCTCTGTAGATAATAGAGTGGTTTTGGTGTGTGCGATGACAGGTATTGTTCTCATCAAATAGGTGGATCCTTGGGTAAGACTGGGGGAAAATCAGGCCATGTAGACAATTGTTTGGGGTCATGAGAAATTACTGCCTCCTACAAGATATCGCAGTGGGTTTGTTGCAAAAGATGTTACGTGACAGAAACATTAATTCTGTTCAGTTCTAAAATGATTTAGCTCCTTTGGTTGTTGAGAACACATTCACAACTGAAATGTCTCCAGATTGATGCAAAAACCTCAAGCCCATGGCTGTGTCTACACACTGTGATCTGTCACTTATGCAGTGAATAGCCTGGAGTGGGAGAGGAAAGGACAAGAATCGCTGCAGGTCTTGCTTCTTGGAAACAGCCTTTAATCCTCCCAACCCAATTTGTGCTTTAAACAGGGTTTGCATTTTGACAGCAGTGGTAGGATTAACAGCTGTGGCAAGAAGAGCCATGGTGGAAGTACAACAAAGACTCAAGCCTGCGTGCTTTTGAGGGAGGTAAATTTTCTGTTAAACATTTTGAAAAAATGCACTAGTGTAGGTACTGCACCTTGTTTACACAACATTATTTTTCTGGTAGCAGAAGTCTACAGGATGAACTACTTGAATATATTTGAATATTTGGGATTTATTTAGATAATACAAAAGCTGGGCTAAAGCCAATAATACCAAGTCTCTTGTTCAAACAGTCCTTTCCTGAAAGGCAGATCTGCCACGTTCCTGCATACCGTTCTTGCAGGATGATTTGACTCCAAAACAGAGATGGCACATGATGTTTTTCGCTGTTCCATTCCTCCCCACAAAAATGTACAACAGAAAATGCCAAAAAGCTTGTATTTGTAATCAAGAACAGCTTTTGTTAATCACAAGATTTCAACAGATGTTCTGTGTAGAACGATAACCAGTAATCTGATCACTTATGCACTTCCATCCACTTAATTCAATTTCCTCCAACAGCCTAGTGATTGCAATCACTTTCGTGGTCGTAGCAATTGTAAAGCCCCACTCCTGTTCAGCCAGTCATTAAGGATGACTGGATGCACTGATTCTGCACCCAAATCAAAATGGAGCAGCAGCAGATTGGAACTGCAGGAATACAACAGAAAAATCAGACCCATCAGACCTCCAGATTTATTTATTTATTTGAAAAATCATTGGGGATCAGTTGATATGTTTTTTTGACAGAGAGTTGGGAGAAACCACCTGTATACTCTTGTTATGAGTGCATGCCTGCCTAAGCAGCTGAGGCAGAGTGCTGTGGCCACAGCAGTACGTATATAGTTGTGTCTTCAGGCTGGCTGCTCTACTTTTGACTCTTAAGGCACAAAGTGATTTGGTTTGCTGTGCCTAGTTTCCATAACCTCCAGTGTTAGGCAGGCAGCAGAAGAAAGGAAACTTGTGGGGTAGAGCTGTATCCAGCAGCATACTGGCGCTTACCTTCTTTACTCCTTTGTAGTTGATCGCAGTGTCTTTGTGGTTTGGCCAGGTCTGGAACAGAAATGCTATTTCTGTGATTTTGTCACCAAAGCTGTCCTTGCGTCTTGGAAATGCTGGGAAAGTTTATTCAAAGGAAGGCTTCCTTGTCCTCCAGTCGGTCATGCTCACAAACCTGGCAGCACCACCTGCAGAGGTCAGGGTGCATCTGGATTTTCTTTGCCTTTGGCATCAGCTCTGCAGGCAGTCACTGCCTTGGCTGCATCATGCTTTCATGCCTACTCTCTTGTGTTCAGGAAGTCTCCTAACGATCTTGGAGGCAGACCGTTCTGCTGAGAAGATCCCTCTGCCTCGATGCCCTTGCACTTCAGTCTACAAATTAGCTTTTCTTAGCTAGTGTCAGGATTGAATTCCCTATCTACACATTCACTCCCTCATTAATTCGTTTGCAGGAGCAACATTTTTTAAAAATATCCTAATTTCAGAGAGCGTGAAAGATTGTATTCTTTGGTAAGGCTTGCCTTAAGGATGGTGATAAACTGTTCCCCAGCTGACACAGGAGTGTAAAATCGAACAGTCAAAGACAAACAAGCATTTGGCTTAGGAAAAAAAAAAAAAAGGCTTTGCTCTCAATGGTATGAACAGCACAGCCACTGAAATGCTGTTCAGTGATGTGAAATTACGCACCTGATCCTGTAAGCAAGTGTCCAAAGCTTTAACTCACAATTTTAATTCCTTTTGGGTTCATATTCTTCATGCATGATGTATATTCTTTGCAATGGGTTGTCAAGATTGTGGGTTATTATGAAACACTAGAGAACTATTTCCTGTTTTGATTGCCTCTTAACACTTTTTGCTAAGCAGTGAACTTTTTTTTTTTTGTTGTTAGATTGTAAAGGATGCGTTGCAAAAAAAACCTGTATTCACAGATCTGGAAATGACAAACCCTTGATGAAGCTTCCCTGTAGGGGATGTTCCCCTGCCATCAAATCAAGAGTCTGATCTGTCTCCAAGATGAAAAGGGAAATAAATCTGTTACTCCAAGTCACTGGACACGTAACGCCAGAAGCAGACGCATACCAGGTAGGAGCAGATCTATCAAGTATTGCAGTACATAGCCTTTGGTAACTTACCACCCATTTTCCATGCTCACTCTCCTGTTACTGAATTCCTTCTGGAAATATGTTCATACTCCTGCCATCACCATTTTCTTTGCCACTGCTGAAAATAGGTACTCGTGGTGCCTTTGGCTTATGCTTGGTGTCTGTGATTGACTGTATTATAAAGCGTCTGAAAGACACTGCTGGGTTGCTGTACGCTACGGACAGAAACATTAACCTCTGATTTAAATGGTTTACAGAGGGGTAGTTGGATTCAGCTTTTGAGTCATTCAATTATCTCTGAGGGTTACACAACTCTTTCTTTGCAAAACAATATTTTATTAATAAAAAGACTTATAAACAGTAAGAAAGAAACCCCAATTTTACACTGAATGAAAAATCCAAAATAAACTCCTAGAGACGTGCCTCAGGTCTTTGCTGTCTGTACAAGAAACTCCACTGGGTAGTAATCCTACGTACACGTTTCTCTAAAGATGGCTGAAAGTACAAAAAAAGCATCATGCATATGTCTATGCAGAGTAGCTACACAGCTGGACAGACCTAACAATACACACAAAAAATCTGTACATCAGTGATTACAAAAGCCATGCTTTGTGTAGCACCAAGGGGAGAATTATGTGGATTAAAAAAATTCACTGGCAAATGCAAGCCCTGCAATTCTCAATTAGGGGCATGACTGGCCAATTTCTGCTTGCAGTTTCATCTCTTCTTTTCTCAAGGGAAAATTGTCAATAAGTGCAAAGAGCTCGGCTGGCGTTGCTGGGAAAGGGTAGCGTTCCTTGTCCATGCCGTGCTTGTCCATCACCACGATGTTGAAATTATAATGGGGGATCCTCAGCAGCAGCCTGCAAAATAAGGAAGTCATTTTGTGAAAGCCCATCATGTGCCCAGGCACTTTAAACAGCAATAAATGGCAGAACCAGGCTGCTGGCTCCAGGCAGAAGACTCTGGGGATGGTCAGAGGGGGCTGCACAGGGTCTGCTTTGTCTCAGTTGTAAGAACGGAGTCAGGCAGTGAGCGGGTGTCTGCCTGTGCTGCAAGGCTGTACCTCTGCAGTGAGGAAGGGTCAGAGTAACTGCACTCAGCACTGTTTTCTTCTCAGACATCTGATTCGGCAGCATGGCACATGCCCTACCTATTGCTCTCACAAAAGAAGAAAAAAGACAAAAGTACAGTACTGTATACACTGCTGCCTAAAGAAAAAACGTTGTGATGGAGCTCAAGAGTTACAGGTAGGCTATTCTCTTTTTTTGCTGCCAGGCAGTATAAAACAAACAAAAAACAATGAGAAAGAGCAGAGCAAAATTACCGGGAGTCAATTCTCATCACTTCCTAAAAGTAACTACCTACCTGGTGACAACTGCAATTTAGCAGAAAAAAAAAAAAAAAAAGCCACCACTAATCAGGGCAAAGCCCTTTCCTTTGGAGCCGTGGTGAAATGGGTCATTCAAGCTCCTCTGGAGGTGCAACAGTAAGAAAAGTATGTCCTTGATGCTCATTTAATCTCGTCCTTGGAGGAGTAATGAATTATAAGATCCTCAGACATGCATACAGTCAACATCACTGGTGTGGGGAAGATAAATTCAGGCATCTGTGATGGAATAGGGTCAGGACAGGAAAGCTGCTGTGAAGAGGAGGGTCTCTTGGGAGTTGGATTTCAGAAAGGTTTGAAGCATAAAAATTGACCTTCTTCTGCCTTCCAATGGGTTCGAGTACTGTAGCTGTTGTTTTGTTACGGTGAGAGAGCTCAGCTATTGATTTATTTAGTGATTTAGTTTAGCAAACTGAAACAATGCTGGAGCTAATTTATGGCGATAAGTGAGATAAGGCAGAGGAGGAATGCGGTTTCTTAATGAAAATGTTTACCCTCTACAACTCCAAATGCCAGCCCCTCCGAGGTTGCTGAAGTTTTAACTAGGGTACCTGTGACTGGTTAGTTTACAGGGTACTAATTCTGGACAGCATCTCTATTCAAGATGTTTCAGGGAGTGTTTCATTTTGATTTAAGTGCCTTCCAGAACTGGAATACTAACTCACACTGTGGTAGCAACAGTCTAGGAAAAACATCAAAAGGAAAGCTAACTTCCACTGAGCACAGGGCAGGTTTTATAGCCTCCCAATTTCTGAAATTGAAGGCTAAGGGGGGGGAGTGGGGCTGCAGGCAACAGAAGGGCTCAGGGAAAAAGGTTATTACCAAAGGTTATTTTTCTACAAAGCCACAAGAAAACCACTTCAACTTCAGTAAATGCACTTTTTTTTTTTTTTTTTTTTTTTTTTTTTTTTTTTAAGTAAAAAGAAGCTCTTTGTGTTCCCTCTTTCTTTTTATAGGAAACAAATACTTTTATTTCTTTTTTCAATCCAAAAAACCTTTCAGACTTGTCAACAGCCTGAGAGAAGAACACATTTTTATTGTTCCAAATTAAAATTTACACCATTTTCTTAGACGTATCACAGAAGATGCTGCCTAAAATGCTCCTGGAATTCTTTCCTAAGTAACGACTTCTTTCCCTGCCAAACAGGCCTTCACTTTTGGCTCTTGTAGTCCTCCTAACCCTAGGCAGTGCTGGCACTTGAGATCTCCCTTTCAAGTAAAAATCAACCCCCTGCTTGTCCAAAACTAAGTCAAAACAGTTTAGACTTCAGTAAAACTGTTGAATGTCAGTCAGGCTGGGGAGGCTGAGATCATCTGCCCTTTGAAATGCTGCCCATGCCATATCTACATGTGGGACTTCAAAGAGCAACCACTGCTTCTCCTCTGGCCTGGCCGCAGCCACGATGAGCCGGTGGTGCTGTTTGGGGCTGCGCTGGCAGCTGCTCCGAGGCTGTTCTTGCAAAGTGATTGCAGGCCGGCAGGACTGCAGCAGGCCAGCTCCAGCACAAATACGAACACGAGGTGTCTTCAGTGACTCAAACCCATAAAGATATAAGGGGATGCACAGAGAGCTCACCTAAATTCAGTGTCATTCGGTGTGAGCAAAGAGGCAGCAGAGGCACAGCACTTGAAAGAGCCAGCTCTTTTAAATACGAAACACACTGAATGAAGCCTGTGCTCCTAGTTTCATAAATCCCAAATGCCTATGAATTTTCAGCAGCTATTGCACAGTTAATAGAGAGGAAATTAATGCTGAACCTTACTCATGAACATCTACCTACCTTCCAGCGTTGAGTTAAATACACTACAACATCCCTATTTATATAATAAGATGCAGGAAATCAAAAGCAATACATTATAGATGCTACAGTGCACACACAACAGCAGTCAAACTTTACTTTACCTGAGTTGCAGTGCAAGTGATGGGGGCAGCAGCTTTACCCCTATTCTTCCTATCTGTGCGGGGAAGACACCAACCAATTCAACAACGGTAACATGTCGAAGGTCTAGACCACACTGTGCTGGCTGCAAGGGTTAGAAGAAGAAAGAGAGATGTTAGAGAGAACATTGGGTTGTTGTTCATAAATGGTCTGATCCTGTGTTAGTGAGATGGTTTAAACTGAAATGAGTGTGCTTTGAAGAGTCTCTCTCATTCTCACTGCGAAGAACCTACAGCCTCATAACTCCAGGGGCTGTTAAATGATGGATTCTCATCTGCTCTGAGAACACCACACAGGGACCACCTAGGAGAAATGTATACTTGTGTTGTAATTGCATGAAAAGATGCCAGCGTATCAGTGTATTAAGCTTTGTGCCAGTAATCTCATGTGGTAATCAAAGTATGTGAAACAGAAGGCAACTGCACAAAGTTGTTTTTTTTTCTTGGTGCCAACTTGTTTGACCAAGCAGTGGGAAAAGTAATACAGCCATTAAAATAGTGTTTTAAACTACCTCGTTTCAATCAATATATTGAATTTTCTTGCCCAAGTAATCTACTGTGGGAAAAGAAAAGCTTTTCATTTTGTTTCTAACACACCTGTGACCGAAGCCAGCAGTTAAAAATGTTATCATGTTCATATCACAGTGACTATTCTTTTTGGATGTTGTTCCACTTGTGGGAAAAGAAACAATGTGCAAGCATTTGCCACTACGAAAGAGTACAGGACTGGCTGCTTCCCCAGGACACAGACACATTTTTGAGGTACACCCCTTAGTCTAGCACAAACCCAACAGGAGGGGAAAAAAAATTACATAAGGAGCATTACCAGGTGTTCTTTTATTTTTTTTCCCTTTTTTTGGAACACAATACCACAGTGGTATCTCCACTCTGGATGATTTCTGTGCTGAGTCTGTGGTCCTCTGTCTGCTGATACACAAGTTATTTCTATCCTGTTTCTATCTATTTTTTCACATTTTTCATAGTGTAGTGGCAACGCCTGTAAGCCTGGTTTGCATGAAGTGTAGCCACTGAAGTGCTGGATGTCTATTTTTTTCCTAACTCCTCTAGGAACTGAGTTAGGCAGTGCTTATTAGAGCACAAGTTTAATATTAAATTAATCTTGGGAAGGTGGAAGTGGGCCAGAACTGCCTGGTATTGAGTAACTGGTCAGTCAGAGGCAGTACAACCCAGAACAGAGCTGCATTAGAAACTGGGGAGATGTTTAAAGTAAAACAAACATTAAAAGGATGAATCCAGAACCACCACCACTTCGGCTAGATCCTCTGCTGGCTGCAGTGCAGCATCTGAAGTTTACAGATTTATACCAACAGTGGAGCTTGTTCTCCTGTGTCTTTAAAGAGAAAAATTGGTTGCTACAACCCACCCTGAGCTGTGCTTTACCTGCAGCATTCCCAACTGCATCCTGTAGAAGAAGTTGGCTGCAGTAGGAGTTGAAATAATTAGCAGCCTCCGCTTCTCATAAAACTGATCCAGAAGTGCAGCTGCAGTCCTCACATTCACATTAATATTCATGGCTAGAATTAAATTTAAAACAAAAGTTATAGAGCATAACTGAAAAGAGATCTAGTTTTAATAGGACAAACAACAGTTAGATACCAGAAGCACAGGAATAGAAGAATAATATAAAGAGGATACAGGTGAAAGATTGGCCTCATAGAAGCCAAAAATTTTATCTTAAGCTGTACTCTGCCTTACAAGATGGATCAACTCCAGTATGTAAAGTTTTGTACAAAGGTCTGGGCTGAAACACACTGGCAGTTTTAAGGCACCATCGTTATCTTCTAGGACAGAACAGCCAAAGGTAGCAGATGTTTCAGGTGTAAATGCAAATTGGCAGGAAGACAAAGATGCTGAGTTTCTTATCCCTAGGGCATTAGAGTTTTCAGCTGTATTCCACGCCAAGCTCCCTTCCCAAATTCTTTCTTCCAAGAGAACCATTGCTCCAGTAGCCCTTCCAGTGAAGTGCTGAAATACTCACTTACGTGCACAGGTTGGCTCCACTCCCGACCACCCCAGATTGTACTGGCACACTCTAGCCGGGCTTCCTTGCAGCTCGTAGCCACCAATGCAGGAGAACTCGCACGTAGCACCATAGTTATTTCCATCACCCGAACACTTGATGTAGCCATTATCTGGGGCATTTAATTTCACACAGCGCCTGACTTTAGGCAAGGAAGAGGTGAAACAAATGAAAGACAAGGCATGAATCACCTCGCTACTGGGGTAGCACAGCCAATGCAATACCAGTAGGGAAGATGTTTTTCTATTTGCTATCTCAATTATTAAAGTATGTAAAAACAAACAAACAAGACAAAACAAAACCTTCTTAACTCAAATGTAAATTAAAATGATGCAGATATGTGTGTACATGTGGTTGTGGTATAGGGTGACCAAAGGTCACGGTGCACAAAGAGATCTCCATGGATTTGACTCCAGATTGCAACACCTGGCGAAAGAGCAACCCTTCTTGGCAGATGTGAGGCATAGCTGAAAAAACTTCCTCAGGTATTTTTTCAGCAGCCCACAGGCTCAATGTTATGGAGCAGGACTGATCAGCAGAAGCCTTCCCCAACTTGCAGACTGCCTGGCCTCTTGAGCAAGACAGTGCACTCAGGTACAGAGTCAACATAAACTTTATATACACGTATGTATGCAGGCAAATATAGAGCTGAGGATGTTTCTAAAACTGCCTCCTAAGCCAGATGCAAATCAGTGACTGTAGGTATAGTGTAAAACATTAGTCTTACCTCTGACTTTAACGAGAAATTTGCAAGTGCCTTTGTTTTCAGCTCTGTCGTATACAGTATATTGGATTTTGTGGTCGCCTTCTGGAAAATGTGACCCTGGTGGCAGGCCTTTCAAAATAACACTAAAACGGGAGATAAAATGGGACAAACATTCATAAATTCACCGGGATTGTCCTACCGCCAAAGCTGTAAAAGCCTAAAAAGAGTGAATTCTGGGGCATGCTGAGCTCGTCTGGCTGTGCTACATGACTGAAGACTGAGAGCAAGCACAGAAAGAAACTGCAAAGCAGAGACCAGGGCAGTCAAATATGCAGGTCCCGTCCTTAACAAAAGGGACCTGTCCCGCTGACAAGAAGGGAGCAGAGCAGTCAAGGACGGCTTGTTTCCTAAAAGACAATTCTTATCATAGCCAACCATCATGTAATGCCCAAGAAATTTTGGTTAAGCTTAACCAGTCCACTAATACACTTTTAGAAGATTTAACTTGCCTCCTGAAAGAAGCATATATATATATATACACATATATATGTATATACTATGCTGCTACCCTTACAATAAGCTAGATAGATGGAGATAATTCCTGCATGATAGAGGTGGGCAAATCAGAGACAGTGGTACCATCGCATATGCACCTTGCTCTTCTGGAAAGTGTAACTGCGAAACCATAAAGATGAATGGGATTTTTGAAGAAACTGTTAGGTAGCTATAAATATTTCATTTAAACTTAAGTTTCAAATTAGAAGCGTTACTTTAAAGGTAACTGAAGAACTCTCTAACAGCAGTTAGAGACTTCTGACAGCCAGCACTGCTTCAGGAAGAAGCTTAAAAATGATCACAAATATTGTGACACTATTTTTTTAAAGGCAGTCAAAATTGTCTCATTCTCTACCTCCAATGCAGTACTCTCTTTCCATTGTTTTGTGTAACAGAACTTGTTGACTATGAGAAGAGACCCATAAAGAAGCTCTCGAAAATTTCGCAGGTGCAATCAAAATGCTACTATTATTTATTCCATCAGCTCTGAAATAACCACACCAATCTGCTGCCATTCTACATGCCAGGTCCTGGGGGATTCACCTCCAAGCTGTCAGTTTTTATCTTTTTCAGTTAAAACAATTCTTTACAGGTCATTGATACACAACAGCTATAATAAAGATCTTTAATGAGCAAAGAGGAAAGAGGCCTGGCCACCATCATGAGCTGAATTACTAACCAAGGATCCTAGAAATAAAAAAAGAGAAAACACAGACATTACACATTTCCACCTACTCTGTCAAAATCCCATCGGCGGTGTCCCTTCCCTCTGGGGTGTCCCAGAAGACTCTGGCCGTCAGCTTGTTGGGCTCTGCAGTTTTCTCCTTCACACTCGGGCACTGGATTCTCGGAGGTTCTGTATCTGTAGAAATAAATCTCAGAGAAATGAGCACCTGTGCTTCTGTTCTCGCTATTCGTGTTCTTCACAGCTCCCTGCCATCAGTGTAACCCGGGGTCGTGTTCAGGTGGCCTCCTCAGCACCAGATTCAAGCAAGGCAGGCGGAGCCTGTACTCCTCACCTTTTTGGAGTAAGAGCAGGAGATGACAATTAATAAACAAGTAATTAAAAAATACCTCTAATAACTTTCCTTATATAGTCACCATTTAAGACATATTGCCAAAAAATTACCTGCCTTTAGCTTTGAACTCTAAGGAAGGATGCCTGAGATTGTACCCAAGGAGCCTGGACCTTCTGTTTACCTGCTCTGCCTGTAGTTGTGCATCTGTGCAGTGTTTGTTGGGATTAACTATGTCTGTAAAGCACCAAACATAAACCTGTCTCTGCATGCTAACTTTGCACATCATTGCCATGAACTTGTTGGTTATTTTTCCTGCAGCAATGGCAAAAGAGAAGCAGCAGCAGATGGATAAAATCATCATTATTTTGCTGAGAATTGCTGCTGCATTTGATTTTCTCAAGTAATTCTTGTAATAATGCCTTACAGGTAATACAAAGCAAAATGTAGAGCTTGACTGAAAGTTTGATTAAGTGCTACCAGAATGCTGTGACTATCATTCAGCAGAAAGAGACCAGTGGTGATGATAAGAGATGCTGATGTGCAGGATAAAGGTGATGCACAGCTACTTGTCTTTCCTCGTCAATACAGCTAGCAGAGGAGAAATTCACGGGCGAACCAATTCCAAAAACCATCACAAGCATTAAAACACCTACTTTAAATAACTTTGTCTCTGTTTTTTGATTGTCTCTTGGGTTATACCCAAAATGAAGTCTAAATCCGTGGAGTTACACACCAGGCTCTGTAAATAAGCAATGACAGAGGATTGCTCTTCACCTACGAATAGAAGACTAGAAATTGGAGCTAGCAAGAGTGGGTTCCCACTACAGAGCACAGCAAAAATAAACAGCTGTCCTCTGAACAGCTTTTGAAGTTTCCTGTACTTTGCACTAACACCCTTTACTAAAGATACGTAACACTTATTTTTTTTCTATTGCTTCTTTTCTTTAACTTTTTCACTCGGTGAGGCCATTCATGGCTCTGGGATGAATGAGCAGGATTTCCAAGCTCCCACCCCAGCTGCAGGGAGCCCTTTGTCTCCTTTCCTCATGTTTGTTTTTCACTCCCTTACTTTTAGAATACATTCCTGCTATGTGTGGAGACCTGCTCACACCGTAGCCAAGAGCTCTGCCCTGCTCTGCAAAACTGCACTGCTCTCAGTAACCCACAGCACAGCTGAGCTGGGGTGAAAACCAGCCAGATCTCACCAAGTCTGCTTTTTGCCTGGTCAGTTTGCTGTGCTACAGCTCAGCACCCCAGGACCGACAAGATGAATTAAATAAATGTAAGGATGGAACAAAAGTCTGAGTGGTATTTAAGGACCCAGCGCTTTAAGCACTTAATTCACTAGAAAGCTCACTGCATTATTTAACATGGAGAAGACTGGCTGGTATGACCCAGCTTGGACTTCCACACCACCAAGACAAGAAATACAGCTCTGCGGGAACCAAAACACCAAGCAGCCAGGGCCAGGCAGCCTTGTTAGCTGGATGTAAAAAATCCTGGAAAAGGTATTTTCTTCGGTCATTTCTGATGTCTCCTAGCATTCGAGAGGCACTGAATAAACCCCGCCAGAATAATTCCAGTTTGAGATGCACCACGGGAATGCAGCTGTCTACCAAAGGCTCTTTATCTCAAGGGGCCTCTGGGATTGTTACGCCAAGCAGCTCCAGGTCCTTTTCCAGTGTGAGCACCTTGGCCACAGCTTGGCAGAGGGGAGACAGGGCAGAAAAATAAATCATTTAAATGCGTAAGTGGTAACCACAAAACATGCAGGCAAACACACAGGTGACAACCCCCCAAATCTTCAATGCAAACATGTGACATGAGCGAGGTGCCCACCTGGAGGTTAGAAAACTAAGCTGATTCCAAAACAAACCCCAGCAGATGTAAGATTGCTGACTGCTGGGGAGGTTTTTAGAAGAGGAGAAAAAGATCCTGGAAGAGGTGGCTTGTCTCAGACTCTCTCACTTAGCACGTATTCCTGGCCAGAGCTGGAGCCAGGACACTCTGCAAGGTGCTCCGGCCCCCTGCAGCTCTTCCTCTGCTGTTACTGCAGCATCACTGCTGAAAGACTGATGACACATCAGAGCCAGTTGTTAAAGCTGTTTGGCAGAGCTGTGTATTCAATGGGTGAATCTTGCCTGCAAAGCTGACATCATAGGCAGGGAAAAGGAGTTTTCTTAAAAAAACTCAGAGCAGTTCAGCCACTGCTCTTACATTCTCGTCAGATGTCACTTTTTTGGCTCCTCAGCAGCAGCGACAGGTACCCTGTCCCATGCTAGGCAGTGGTGTTGCAGAAATGGCAGCATTAAAGCAGAGGAATATTCAATTTTAAAGCAGCCTTTTGAACTATGTGGAACAAAATTGTTAGGTTTTTAAATAGCTTTTGGATTTATTCTTTTTTACATACTTCTGGGAGTGGCCCTTACTGCCTCGCTCACAGTAGCTTGTGAGCTAGGGTGAGGAGAGGACTTACCAGGAAAGAAGTAGAGGGGATGGTATTGAATGGCCAATGCTTACTCAGAAGTCTGTGTGGGGTAGGTAAACAGCCTGCTGCTACATAAAAACCCTGTCATTACTGCTTGCTGATGATGTTAACGATGGCTGGAAGTTAATTCAAAACATTATTCTGCGTCAAAAGCATAAGGAGATTAAGAGACTCAAAAGCATGAAAGGGTGAATGAAAAACATTGTTCTGCTCTCCCCACCCCCTCCACAAGGCACTGCTCTGTATTTCAAAACATCCATTATCAGGGCCTGTATAATTAATGACTCAGAGTGCAGAGCTTGTTTCAGGCACCATAGCTGGAAGCTGTTCGTTTACTACTTATCAATATGATCTTCCGAGGAGGTGACAAAAGGATGACTTAGCACGGTGAGAGACATTTACCACAGCCTCTCTTAGACAATCTGCAGGAAAATGAAACCTTCATAGAAGGAAAAAAGGTGACATTTTTCAATCTTCTAGAGGAAAATACCCATTTCAATCTATGTTACAGTGCATTATGCATACAATATTCAAGTGAGCATTGGCATTTTTAGCTAACTGATAACCAGACTGGCTATACATTGAGCTTTTTTAGTCAAAGATATTTCAGCGTCATGAAGGACATCCTTCTCCTTAAAGGAGGGACAGGGGACAGGCTGCTTTTTTAGGACAGAATACCGTAGAAATTCTATGGGGACTTCCATAGGTGACTGTAAAAAACAACAACAACTAATTTTCTTGTAAAAAATGTATTTCCCCCTTTTAATGAATACCTGTTTCAGCAATGATACTAGCCTGATCCCTTTCCTACATGGGTCTTTGATACTGCACCGTGAACCCCAAGTACTTTTGTGCAAACGTGCTAACCAGTGCAACAAGAGTATGAGAAGGTAGAGGAGAGCCCCATGTTTTCAAGTGGTTTATAAATTCGGGTCTGGAGTAATTATCCATAATTATGGTAATACCTGTGGTGTCCTCAGGTCTCTTCCCGACCTGTTCCCAGTGACATGAAGCCTGTGGCTGTGATCACGTGAAACATCCCTGCTGTGCACAGTGCAACTAACTGCTCATATGTTAAAGTAACAAATAATAATAATAATAAAAAACTTCGCCTTTGCATTTCATTGCCTCCCTCACCTTAATTTTAATCCTCAGTTGAAAACAAGGGAGAGCCTTTGCTCAGCCGGATCTCTTCTGGTCCATGGGAAGCTTTGGCCCAATTCATTGACAGTGTCTTTGTACTACTGAATTACAGTAAAGGATGTGTATTGAATCACAAACTGCATTATGCTGTTACGGTCATGTCTGGTCAGAAAAAAGTCCCCCTCCTACCTGCCAACAGGTCAAAAATAATCTTCAACAGTTTGCTAAGTGCTTAACTTGCTAAGTGTAAGAACTGTGTGCATACATGGTTTGAAGGGGTCCTCTCCATACTGTGTGGTATTGTCAGAGCTTAAATAATGGTCTTATTTTTACTGGGTTACTTGGGATTTGCAATCATATCCTGTATAACAACCAACCTGCATTTCTGGAACAAAAAAAGAAGTGTAAATGCTATCCCTCGCTTCTCTTTTTTTGATCAAGCTGTATTTGCTTACCCCCTACTCTGCAAGACAGCATCCTCTGCAATAAGCACCCTGTTGCTGCAAGCAGATGAGCTTCTGAAAGTGCCAGGAAATAAAGAGAAACAACATTTTATCATTCCCAAACCTAAAAGTGTTTGTTTTGCTTCCTCTGCACACATCACTGAGAAGGACAGGGCTCGTTTTTGTAAATAAAAACAAGAGGTACCACAGACAGGTTGGACCTAAGCAGCAGGATCATGTATACATTTGTACAACAGCAAGTAACAGGAAAAGTAAATAAAACCTGATGAATGGAAAGCCACAGTGGAGAGACTCCAAAGCTATCTACTAACCTAGACTGAGCCACAGGCACTCTGAGGAAAACCAAATTATCATACACACAAAAAAAATGAGCATAAATGTCCTGCCGTCCACAAGCTTAGGTTACTGGTAGCCAATTCAGATGGCCATAAAGTGCTTTCTTTTGTGGGTATCTGCTGACCCTTTAATCAGAGGCTTCTCAGAAACAAGAACACCAGCTGGGACCTTGCTATCTGCTGAAATCTCATTAGTAAGAAGAAAAGTTAAATCTCAACATTTGTTTCTCTCCATTTTGATGTATGGATATAAAAACAGTTATTCCAGCTGGGGTTCCAAGGAGACTGCTGACTACATAATGCAAATTGCTGGTGTAACTCACGTGAACTTGGCTGAAACTCAGTCTAGCTCACTGCAACCACACTGGTGACTATAATCCACCCATATTCACTACGTATGGCTGAAAACCTTGACAGCAAAACCCAAATGCAGCAAGGGAGGTACGGAAAAGGGTTCTTTTATCATTAATAAAGTTAAATGATAAAAGTTAATTTAACTTTTATCATTAAATTGCAGGCAGCATGACAGACAGACAGCAAGGCAGCACAGAGACCATGCTAGAAAAGCAGCAGGGCAATTACAACCTAGAAAAAGTTACCCATGAGATCAGAGAGGGTTGTTGTAAGTGTTGTAAAGCACAGACCATTGATAGTAGCCTTATCTCTGGCGGTGTTGAAGGAAAGGTTGGACCTGGTGCTTAGGGACATGGTTTAGTGGGTGACATTGGTGGTAGGGGGGGGTGGGACCAGATGATCTTGAAGGTCTTTTCCAACCCTAATGATTCTATGATCTTTAATAAAGTGGTAATGCCTGGAGCTGACAGTGCGTGCACTAGAAAGATAAGTGATTTTTAGCCACTTGTGACTGAGTACTAAAGGACAGAGAGCATATTGTATCTCTTGGAAAATTGTTCCCTGTTTCCAAAAAGGACAGCTGCTTTTCTTCTCCGAGGAACCGGACACAAGCACATTTTGGAATTCATTTGCAGGACCCACACAGCAACAGGTCCATGGAGCCCTCAAGATGCAGACGGAGCATCCTACTCACCCACGCAGGAAGCTGGCCGCCCGCTCCAGATTTTGTTGTCCATGCACGTCACGATGCGGTCGCCTTTCAGCTGGTACCCCGGCGAGCAGTAGTACTCACACCTCGAGCCGAAGTAGGCACCGTCCAGACACTTGAAGCCCCCGTTGGTTGGCATGGAGAGGGTGGGGCAGCGCTTCTCTGCAACGGGAAACACGGATTTATGGAAATCCCACTTTTTAGAGTAATGCCGCTTGGCTACTGTCTTTTCTTCTCAGAAGATGTTTTACTGCAAGAGCCCACTCAGACACCCGATAAGAATTGCATCAGCTTACAAAACCCACGATGGATGACATTTTAAAAACGTTTTACGGCTCTTGTCATAAAACTCTCCCTACAAATCAACATCCCACGCTCATAAAACGTTCATTATCTTTGTCCTCTCACGATACTTATCATGCCACGTACTCCTGCAATATCCTCAGGTGACAAGCCAGTCTATGTAGCCAAACAAATTGTCGATGTCTAAAATACAAATGACCATCAGCAGATGGCTCCTTCCTTTCCACACCTTAGCACTCACAGGCTGCAGCTACGCTGAGCCCAAAAACAAGCAGAGCCCAGTGGCTGCCCAAACTGGGGAGCAGCCCCCACACACGGAGCTCAGCACTACTCACGTTTGCACAGCACCTTCCCGGACCAGCGTTTGCTTGACTGACAAATGAGCTGCTGAGGGCCATGCAGTTCGTAGCCTTTTTGACAACGGATGTCGCATCTCGTCCCCAGCACGTTCTTGTAATATTCCCCTTGAGGTGTCCTGCAGTTTGCATAACCATGTTTCACCTTAATGGGAGAGCACCATGGTGTTTCTAGCACAGAGAATTAAAAATAAAAAAATAATAAAAAACAAAAAAACAACACACACAGCACTTCACAAAATGTAAAAGGTCAGACACAAATATAAATCCATTTTCTTTATTCAAGGTCACAGAGAAGAAACAGAAAAAAACAATCTTATTTAAAAAGCCCCCTGTCCTCAATAGTGGAGAAGTAACAGTGCTCACACAGCAGAAGGTCAGGCCTTCAAAGCCTGGCAGCTCTTTTTTATTACAAACATTACAGATCATAGCCAATATACTGGGGGTCTAGGAGGGGGAAATCTGGTTGTTTGATTTTTTTTTTGTCCATGGAATAAGTGTGCCACCATGTGGACAGAGCGATAACAGCCAGAGCTTTTTTTCCCCCTCTTGTGTTTAAATGGATGCATCTAACTTTCTGGTAACAAGTTTGCATCACTAACTTACTGGTTGTAGGTCTAGTTGTAGGTGTGATCATTACAACATTGAGCTCTCCTGCTGCCCATAATATCAAATCCTGCATAATAATGTGAGCAGTACAGAACATTGCCTTGGATGAACTCTTGTCAGTTCAAGCTCTCTCCCATTTAAAAAGGATGTCACCTGCACAAATCACATTGCTAGCGTGTCATGTCTGTAGGTACACCACATACTCCACACAACAGAACAACCACTCAGGGTTTAAGTTTGACTCCAGTTTTTCAAAATTAATTTGCAAGTTAGCACCCAGGCTTACAGCTGAACTGAAAAGTGGGCAAGAACAGTAGCTCCCTTACAGTTCTCTGGTGCCACACTAAAACATTCAAACACTCGCTGTATCACCAACAAAACAGCCTTCTACCAGCAAATGTGTACAGTATCACTGCCATGGTTAAATCTGAAGGCAACTGTCTGCTCCAGCAGACTAACTGAAGAGGCCTTGAGAAAGATCTAACCTTATTTAACTATTTTTGGCAGTCATTTGAAGCTTCCCAGTGCAATGTGTGCATTCAGGCACAATGCATATATTTGACAGCACAAAAATCTGCACTTCCTCCTGTCAAATCCTTCAGAGGGTGTCTGTTCCTTTATGAGCACACGCTTAGGGCACACACAGGAAAAGCAAACCAAGCTGCAGAAACCTAAATCATGCTCTAAATCCAGTTCTCAAAAGTCCAGTCTTCTCATGTTGTACTCCTCACCTCAAAGATGGGCACAGGGCCACGTCCCCTAATAACATGGACCTGCGGCCTGGAGTAGGAGAACCACTTTCTAGCTGCTCCTGGATGCAGGACAGTGACGTGGATCATGGACTCACAAAATGTTTGGGTTGGAAGGGACTTGAAATATCACATGGTTCCAGGCCTCCTGCCATGACAGGGACACCTCCCACAAGACCAGGTTGCCCAGAGCCTCATCCAGCTGGGCCTTGAGCACCTCCAGGGATGGGACATCCACAGCTTCCCTGGGCAACCTGTGCCAGGGCCTCACCATCCTTACCATGAAGAATTTCTTTCTACTATCCAACCTAAATCTACCCTCTTTCAGTTTAAAGCCACTACCACCTGTCCTGTCACTGCACTCCCTGACAAAGAGTCCCTCCCCAGCTTTCCTGTAGGCCCCCTTTAGCTCCTGGATTGCTGCTGTAAGGTGTCCCCAGAGCCTTCTCTTCTCCAGGCTGAACAAGCCCAGCTCCTTCATCCTGTGGATGCATCTGCCAAGTCAGAGGAAAGCTGGAATTTTGCTGGGACTTCATGGATAATGCTTCTGCCAAATTTATGGGGAAAAGGGAAACCCAAATGCCTATAAAACTAATTTTTTAATAATTAGTCATCCCTTTAAAGTAGTCACAATATAGATACTGTCTTCTTGTGAGTATTTAACACCATAGCGACGGGTGCAGTATCAGATAGATCTCTGCTTCACAGGAAAAGCTTAAAAATCTGTGTTGAGCTTTGACAACATCGTGGGCTAAGAAAGCACTGCCTTTCTCTGCAGTGGGCAGCTTTTCAGCAGGAGTTTCCTACACAAGCAGTGACTAAGCCTGCCCCTTCTCAGCTCCAAGATTTGAGAAGGACATGTCTACAGGGATGGAGGGACTGCAAGGTAAAAGAGAGAGGTAACAGGCCTGAGATCCTGCATGACACTGTGTGACATGTGGGATGTAGCTAACAAAACTTTCAAGGTCCTAGAGAAGTCTGCCAGAGAGATGGGAAAATAAAAATAAAATTAAGCCCTAGGCAGAGTTTTAGCTTTCATCCTTACTAAGTCATAGGAGACATTTAAAAATAACTTCTGGAAAGAAAGCAACGCTTTGGCAGATTTTTACTTCTAACTCTTAATTCTTGTAGTAGTTATGTACATTTTTCTACATGATTAGGATCAGTTTCGCATACAAAAACAAAAATCAACACAAGCTGTTACAGTTTACATTCAGTATAGAATGTCTCCAGGCCGTATTTACTCCTTCCCCATGGACACTGGATTTACAGCCCACGTTTTGCTGTGTTGGTCGCAAAGAAGCAGTAAGAGCACCTGGGGACTAAGATCAGAGACTTGTTATCAGGGTTTTGACCAGTCCAAGAGCTCTAGGATATTTGGTTTCTGAAGAACTCTTACTGCACCGTGGTGTGCTTATTTTTGAATTTCACCAATACATCTGAAAACATTTGACAAAGATGTTGTCATGTGGCATTATTTGCTGTGTCACCAAACAGGCCATAACTGAGGCTGGTGAAAATCAGCAGAGGAGTCCAATGGCAGAGTGTAGTTCAGCTTTTTGGCCTAGCCACACAACCATCCCATCTTTTTTCTTCCCCACCTATCCTCCTGCTTCCTGAAAGTACTGAATGCAAAATACATACTATTTACCTCACAATATTGAAAAATTAGTTTGGTGGAGGGTAGGTTTGTTCATTTGTTTTAGAACTACTTCCTGTTCCTCGCCCTAGTCTGTACCCTGTAGCTACCAAAATAAATAACAGAAAAAATAAAAAAGAAAATTTGTCAACTGACTGAGGCACTGGCACAGGCTGCCCAGAGAAGCTGTGGACGCCCCATCCCTGGAGGTGTTCAAGGCCAGGCTGGATGGGGCTTTGGGCAACCTGGTCTGGTGGGAGGTGTCCCTGCCCATGGCAGGGGGTTGAGATTAGACGGTCTTTAATGTCTCTTCCAACCCAAATCAGTCTGTGATTCTATGATTTGTGCCACTCTGTTGAAGGGCTGTATGACCATGGCTCTCTTGCTGTGAACCAAAAGAAAACTGGGAGAGCCCACGAGGAGCATGAGCTATCAGGAACTAACAGTCAATCAGCCATTGCTGAAATATTAGCAACAGCAGTGCCCACCTCTGCAGCCTCTTCAGCTGCCAGCCCCACTGCTGTGGACGCAGTCTCAAGCCTCAGCTTAGACCTGAGGGCAGGCCACGCGTGCTGGATTCAGAGAGGCAGCCTCTGCCTCCTCCATCTGCTGCAGAAACCTTCCTCCTCCTTCTGAGCTAACAACACCTTTTGTATAATCACCCCTTCAGTGGGCTGACTAACACCCCCCCCCCCCCCCCCCATTTCAATCCCTTCCGTCCCGCTTTCTTTTCTCATGCCCCAGACGTCAGTAAGAAGGGCCTAAGCCTGAAGTCAGTAGGAGAATGCCACTGACTGAAGTGCCACAACCGGGGGAATGAAGAGTGTGCCAGGCTGGGCTTTGCCCCAGACAGCTAGGCATTTTTTTTGGCTCTAATTATTCATGCCTAAAGTTTACTGCATACATAAACTGCAAATGAACATGACCAATTTCCTTCATGAAGGGCACTAAGACAAACACACTGTGCAATACGATGGGAGGCCAGTCGGTAAGGCAAGGCAGCTGCTCCAGGTACTGCAAACTTGCTCGAGTTTTTCTCAGAATTTTTGTGGCTTTACAAACATGCTTGCCTTGAGTAAACAACTACACATATATTAAAAAAAATGTCTAACAGCTAACAAATGCACAGACTGAATGCTGAAAAAGAAAAAAAGAACAACTTGCTGTCGTTGCAGCTATGGTGGCCTACAGAGAGAAAGAAGGCAAGGCTCCTAGGGAGGGGTAGTACTTCCTTTGCTGGACCAAATGATACTGTTAGAAATAAAAAACAAAAACAGACATGCTTTTGGATGCAGATAACTGGAAGAGCTTAGGAGGAACATCTGTTTGATCTAAAATATTATTATGCTTACTCTGAAACTGAAAGCGATTAGGAGAAAATGGGTGAGGCGGGGTTCATAAGGGGGCAAGGATCTGAGTTTGGACCAACTGATATCACCGAATAAAAACCAGCTAACTTGAAAAGCTTTATGTGCCTGAAAGCACATCAAACAACACTACAAAGTTTCAGATCAAAGCCTGTTTATTTTTAAGTGAAGAAGCATACTTTTTCAAAGGCTAAGCAGCCACATGTAGTATTTCTGTAATATTAGGGCTGGATAAGGCCTGGAGAGGTCACACATCTATTCCCTGCCTCAAGACAAGATGAGCCCTGTTCCTGGAGGCTTTGGCAGTAAGAGAAGCTACAAGTTTCCCAGGCATTTCTTCTCGAGCTTCACAGGGGCTCTGTTCAAACAAATGAAATTTGAGTTTTTAGGTACAAGTCCTTTATAGAGTTTTTCTTTTTAATGGACAGTTCTCACTGTTCCTTAGTGTTACAATAGGCTGCATTATCATTTAGTAGTAAAACATGTCAAATACTCAGCTGTATCTGAAATCACTGGAAAACAGACAGCAAGCAGAAATGGCCAAAGCCACAATGTTGCCTCTACAGCTGGGGCTACAGTTTGTTCACTACAGTGTTTGAGAAAACATGTTAGGAGAATCAGGACCATCAGAGCCATTGGCATTAGAGCAGTGATGAACACAGGAACTGCTGTGTTCAGGAAACTTTTCCTCGTAAAACGCGATCTAAGCCATGCCAAGTGGCAGGAAGGAAAGCATTTTTGAGAGCATCCTTTCCCCCAGCCCCTCAGCCGTGTTTAAACACCAGTCTCAGTTTTCCTTCATAATCAGCATGCAAAATGACCTGCTGTACTGGCGGGTACACCAGCCAGCAGAGCAGCAGGTTCACCAGGGAGGGAAGGAAAAGCTCTGTAAAAATGCTGCAGATACAGAAAGTCTTAGCAATGTTTCTCTGGAAAACTGAGCAAGCTGAAAAGCATCCAGATGGAGACAAAAGGGTTTGGTAGGAGGTCAGTTCCCTCCCATAAACTGCCATTTTTTTGTGTGTGTCTAATACGGACAAATCCATGTGCCTGCTTGTGCACTGTTTAGTGTGCATGTGTGCAAAGAAAAACCACAGCACTGCTCACGTGCGTTAACACAAGTTAAGGAACTTCATTTAGTTACTTGCTACTGGGGAGTTTTGTTGATCAAGCAATAGGCCATAACCAAAATGCTGGAGTGCACATTCAGGGAGCTGCTCTGAACACAGCTACTTAGGCCATTTTTCTTCGCTTTGTCCTTCTCTACTCCCCTTCCCCCAGTTACCAACTTAAATAAGTATGCTAATGAAGAGCGAGCCTTTTCTGCTCCATGCTTTATACTCTTAGATTCACATTGTCTGATCTTCAACATTTGGCAGCTTCCAAGAGCTTCCAAGCTTGGGGTAGTTTTTAATATCTGTGTGAATGAGTCATTATGCTTCACTTACCCCAGTGACATTTTGGCTGACATTAATATAATCCATTTTGGATCGCCGTACAAAAAGAATTTATACAGAATCCGCATTTTAACTACTTGCCTGCCCTGGCATGAATTGGCATAGATTTATCTTCACAATCTCTGGGATTCTTTTTCTAAGGGTCCACAGAGGGTTACACATTAAAAGGCAAAGAAAAATGAGTTTACACAAACAAAGCTTTAGAGAAATATGCATCTGTTTTAAAGCAAAATTTTACATGGAAGTATTTTACTGTGAGGAATGTTAAGAACTTTATGAAAACAGCAATATAACCACAGTATGATTGCTGCTCATAAATGTCTGAATTACTTTATGACTTACCTCATCTTTAAGGCCCATTAATTCTCTGCGAAGTAGCACTAACATACAACACGACACCAACATCCAATGTTCCCAAGTAATCAAAACAAGCACATTACAATTCTTGAATGTTCACAGATCAGTTTACTAAAAAGCTACAGCTGCCATTTAAAGTGACAAAAATACGAAATTTCTTGTTTGGGCTTCTGATGGATTTTGGCAGAGGAGAGCCATGTTGAGATGGACTTTTTTAAGAAAATGGGCATAGCAAATGGAAGATTTACAACTAGTGGCATAAAGTTTCTCAATCTTGCTGAACAGCAAAATCTTCTAGAATATGGAAGAAAACCTGAATTCACTTTATGAACATGCAAACTATTCACTCATTCATCCAGCTACATAAATTGTTTTGCAACATGTGCGTTCAGTTGTTAAACACACTTCACTTAGCATTTCAGGTAGCAAGTTTACCTGAAATGAAAACAATTCTATGGAAAAAAGTCATGAAAATCACGTTCTCTTGCATGTACTTCTACATGTTACCATCAACAGGCTCAGGTTTTTAGTCAGCTTATCATTGATGGTTTTGTTACGATGTATGAAGAAGAAAGAAGAGAAGCTCTTCATAGATTTTCATGATCTTGCAGCCTGAACTACCAAGAGCCACGGCAGTGCAGAAGTTACTTATTCTGTGCATGAGTAGTCATTGAGACTTAGTCTAATTTCCATTGTTAAAAAAAAAGGTAAAATGTAAATCTTGATATCAAATCCATGGGAAAACAAAACAAAACAAAAATACCCATGGAGTTAGATCTGCAAGATTTTATAATCCATGAAAAGAAAAAGGAAGCTCTCAGCAACCAGCTGATCCTCAATTAGCATATAAGCGAAGCATTCACCTTTATATCTATTGCGTGCATACACATCTTCATCGTCTTCAAGGGGTGAATATCCCGATCCTACAACAGAAAAATAAAGAGAAAAAAACTACAGCAAGAAAGGAAATATAAATTAAGAATAAAAGAAAGCTTTGCCAAAAGACATGCAAGATTAGGATGCAATAATCTATGCAACGCCATTAGCATGGGCTTCTCTGAAGCTCAGATTCATAGCAGACCCAATTTATAGTGAATTCAGAAGGGGCAAATTGATTTAATAATCAAGTGAAATAATTGATTTGATAATCAAGTCAATTAAAAATCTCTCTCACAGCTCCTAGAGCTATGTCGTGCAATGCCGTGCTGCACAATTCAAGTTAGAGATCCTCTGCTTTGGTAGCCCACCCATCAAGGAGTTTATCTCTGGAGCAGAGGAGGCACAAGCAAAGGGCCACACCAAAAGATTTCACTATAAAGTGGTTCCATAATGTAAGCGGTCATCAGGACATTGTTAACAGCCATCAGGCCAAACAGCAGAAGTAAAATGTGTGTAACTCAAGAACAACCCTCGTTTACAACCTGTGTGATCTTCACACCAAAACCAGAACACTGAGTTACGTTACCTGCAAACACAAGTTACACTCATATCAAAAACATAATTTGCTATCAAGCAGTCTTCTGTGGTTGTTCAAAATAAATTGTACACTCCTACACTTCTAAAGATCTGCACAACAGCTATAAGCTTTGTTATAACAAAGGTAGAAACTGCTTAATAACAATCAGAAACCATTCAGAGTGCAAACATTCAAGTAATTCATAAATAAACCATGGTGGCCATCAATAAAGCCTTCAAGGTATTAAGTGCCATTTAAAATCACAAGCACACCATCTAGTCTGAATTCTAAATAAGCCTTCTCCAAGAAGAAGGGCTCAGGCGGATTTCCCTTCTGCAATATCTTGCTAAAAATTTGGCATGCAACAGGCCAATGCTAAGGAGGAAGATGCTAAGGAGTCTCAGCACCACTCTACAGCATCTTCTCACACATGGTATCCCAAATTACAGCTGCGGAGATACCTCATCACGTTGCTGAGGTCCAAGACCATGGTTTATATGTGGTCTGCTGCTTAGAGTAAGGCTAAATAAAACAATTTAAACTCCTCAGAAAGCTACTGATTTCACATGCAAAGCACACCACTTTCTGCTGAAATCAAACCCATTGGACATTAATGACTTGGATGACCTAGCGTCAGGATGAAGGAGCTACCAAAGCAATGTTTGTCTCACGCACGACTGTCAGCATCTGTCCAGAGACTCCCCACCCACACAAACTGCCCAGAAACGAGTAACACTTCACTCGTTACCCCATCAGCCTCTGGACAACTTAACTTTGTTCCTTCAGGATTTTTTTTTGTATAGCCAATGCATCATTCCTGCATCACAGCGTTTTTGACCTTGCTACCCTCCATTCATCTTTCCATTTATGTTTCCCATCTCTAAATTTCCAGCCTAGGCCACCAGCTGGATGGAAGCACACGTTCTCCTCTGCCCCAACAGCCAGGCAAAGGCAATTGTTCTCCTCTTCTAACAATAGCACAAAGCAATTAGCAGGGTAAGCCAAGGAGCTGAAAGCCATGGCAAACCTAGCTTCCCTGATCTACTTCCTCACCATTTTATCCAAAACCCAGGAGAGAAACCCAGCCCACGTATCTGCAGCTGCTGCACAGGAGAAACTACAGTGCACAGGGTCCTTCTGCAACGGGGCAGGTCCCTGCACAGCATCAACACAGCAGTGCTCACCAGGGCTTGGACCACCTGAAGAAGAGACTCAGCATCGCCTGTGACCCTTCTTGCTGCATTACTTGAACGTCAGACACAAGTGCCCAGGACTCAACGAGCAGTCCGTGGTGTTCAGCAGCACCTTCTGGGAGCTGCAGGGAAGACAGGGACACGTGCATGCCTTTGCAGACCAAAACCTTGCACCAATACTACAGCTATGTGAAACATTTAGGCTCCTTCCTGCACGGGAAAGAAAAATCAAGAGCCATGCCTACAATAAAAGCAGTAAAAAACCACAATTCATCTGATTCAAAGCCTGATTCAAAGCTTACTGTAATCACTGGGGATCCCTCTGCCAGTTTTCAAAGGCTTTGAGTTCACTCCTTGTGGAGCTAACTTCCAGTTTCTCCCCTGAAACCTGGCGTTTTATGCGGCACAGACTTCCTATCGCTTGGGAGCTGTTTCTCTGGATTTTTTATTTTTGTTGTCGCTGTCGAAGTTTTAATGCCTAAACAGTGACTTCTTAAAAACTCTTCAACATAAACTTTGCTGCATTTGAAGTCTGAGCGTGTAATACAAAAAAGCAAGCTGTGATCCTCGAGGGTTCCATGAAGACCTTGATATGTAGATGAGCACCTCCCTCAGCATCTATTATTCCATCAGAAATTGGGATACTCTTAGCTAATTACTCAGTTTGAAAGTTAAAAATGAAAACAGTGAGGTAACATTTTTATAATTGTCTGAATTTTCCTGTGCATATAAACATCAGCATAAGTTAGGGCTATGTGAGCTCTTACATATTTATCTTTCCTTAGACAAGAAATAATTAAATGCCCTTAAAAGTCCTCTAATAAGAAATGGCCTTCAGAGGTGTTCCTAAAACCCCTTGCCCAAAAACGAGGCTCTGTTCTTCATGATTTGCTGCCGTACACTGTGGATGAAAACAAATAAAGCAAACATTCCCAGAAAGCTAGTGTTTGACTTCTTCCATTTCCAGCACATTTTATAGCTGGAAATGAGAAAGCAGTCAGGTTTCTCTTCTAACAAACAACATTTCATTACTGTTAATAATCATAGGAGGCCTGGGTTGGAGCAACTGCTGAGGAGCTTTTCCTTGCTGTCCATTTGGAGGGGCCCACTTCAACTTCCCTTGACATCTTCTCACATCACCCATGGGAATTTTACATAAGTTCAAAATCAACTACCAAACCGTGTAAAGACAAAGCACTAGTCTAAGTTCAAAGTGCTAAAATTATCTCTGTACAAACCCCAGGTGTTTCAAGGAACGAGGACGAGCAACAAGCTGCTTGATAGACATCTCACATCACGGGACGTGTAGCAAAACCCTACAAAAACTGGCTGCAGATTTTGTTCAGGCAGACTACAAGCAACATCCACAAAACAAGACTTCCATTTCATCATGGACCTACTATGAGATTAATCTATGGAACTTGATCCTCTTTCTGTCAGGAAAAATTATTTCTTCATTCACAAAATAATTACTACATTTTTATGACCAGAGGTTTTACAAGAAAGCTTAACCTTTTCTTATATTTTATCTTTACCTTTTCTTATATTTTATTAGGTCATAGTATTTTAAGGAAACTTCAATGTGCAGTACTGTCTGTTATTGACCACTCAGTCTGTGCTGAATTAAAAAATCCATGGATAAAACTGTAAAACAGAGCAGGACGAGCGGTAACAGTAAGCATTTAAGCATGCTGATGGATGTGAGATCCTTGTATAACTAGAATTCACGAAAATAAATATGATCTTTCTGCAAGTATTTACATTTAGTGCTCAAACTGGCAACTTAATGGAGACACTCAGACATACAGTAGTTACTCATTGCACTGAATGTGAATCAGAACTTTTCAAGAGCAACGTTGCCTTTTTTGTGCTTGCCAAATCTCCAAGTGTGCTACAGATGTCAGCTGTCAAGACTTCAGCAATTCTCTTCCAACAAAGCGTTTAAGTATCTCCTTAAGTGGTCTCACCAGCCTCTGGGAGGCCACTTGGTTGACCCTAAATCCACTCAAAATTGTTTGCAGACATTAACATTTGATGTCAGTCACCTGACAAAGTACTTTGTTGCTTTTGTACCACAGTCTAGACCCAGCGAAGGCAGCTTTCTGATGATGGCTCTTATTTCCATGCTTACAGCCAGCCCAGCATTTGCTCTCCTGGCCGGGGACTTTGGTCCTCTGAAAAAGAAATGGAGGGAAGCAGAGCACACAGCTGCACTTGTGAATTAGCACAGATTCCAATGTCAGCTCCACAGCTGCAAACAATATAAGTATGAATTATATACAATCAGCCAAACATGCATTGAGAAAGCCACCTGCTATACTTCTTGGATATGATCATCCTCCCTTTTCCCTATTGATAAGGCTGCAAAAGCTTTGAGATGGGTGTACCTAGACTGATACATAGCTAAGAACAACAATTGATTTGCCAGAGAAGGAAGACAAATGCTGTCAAACAGCAGAAGAAGTTTTAAGAAGATTCCTGCAGTTCCTCAGTTTTGCTCAACAACTCATTTTCTTAAGCATGTTACTCCTCTGTGCAACATCTGTCTAAGCGGATTGAAAGTTATTCCAGAAAACAAGATCCCAAATCTTAGGCACACTAATTCAGCCCATGAAAGGTAAAACCTCTCTAATGGGTAGGTAACTTGCACAAAAACACCTTCCAGATATTAAACAGTATTAACCCATAGTATGAAAACAAACTTTTTATTCTGCCCTACCACCTCGAAGTTCTCCAGAACTGTAAGAGTTACCATAAATTGCTTAGCCATCTTGATCCTACAACAAACTTCACACCTTCTCAAGGCTAACAAGGCTATGTGCCGTGTCGTGCACTTGGGGCACAACAACCCCATACAACGCTAGATGCTGGGGGGAGAGTGCCTGGAAGCTGCCCAGCAGAAAGGGACCTGAGGGTATTGGTGGACAGTCAGCTGAACACGAGCCAGCAGTGTGCTCAGGTGGCCAAGAGGCCAACAGCATCCTGGCTTGTATCAGAAACAGTGTGGCCAGCAGGGATAGGGAAGAGATTGTCCCTCTGTACTTGGCTCTGGTGAGCCTCACTAGAATTTACACCTTGAATACTGTGTTCAGCTTTGGACCCCTGATTACAAGGACAGAGGTGCTGGAGTGTGTCCAGAGAAGGGCTACAAAGCTGGTGAAGGGTCTGGAGAGCAAGTCTTATGGGGAGCAACTGAGGGAGCTGGGGTTGTTTAGGTTGGAGAAGAGAAGGCTGAGGGAAGACCTCATTGTGTCTTACAGTTACCTCATAGCAAATTGGAGACTGGGCTCTTCTCTGAAGCACCAAGTGATAAGATGAGAGGAAACGGCCTCAAGTTGCACCAGGGGAGGTTTAGGTTGGATATTAGGAGACATTTCTTTACTGAAAGGGTTGTGCAGCGTTGGAACAGGCTGCCCAGGGAAGTGGTTGAGTCACCATCCCTGGAGGCCTGCACGAAACATGTAGATGTAGAACTTTGTAGCATGGTTTAGTGGTGGACTTTTGTCCTAGGTTAAAGGTTGGGCTGGATGATCTTAGAAGTCTTCTCCAACCTGAATGATTCTATGATTATTCAAGCAGAAGTCAGTCATTTTCTCACTGGATCATTTCATTCTCACAAACAGCAACCATTGAATGGCTCAGGTTGGAAGGGACCTTAAAGATCATCTAGCCCCAACCTATCTGCCATGGGCAGGGATGCCCTCTACTAGATCAGGTTGTCCAAAGCCTTAAAAGCAAGGCAAGGTTTAAAATAATAAAAATGCACAAAATGAGAAAGCAATACCATTTAGGTTTCTTAAAAACAACAAAAAGTTGTTTTTACTGGTTATCACCAGTAAGTGATAACCAGAACTCGAAAGCCTTCAGCTCTATATAAATGTTAGTAGAATTATTCAATAGAAGACCTTCACCAAGGTCCCTGGGATCACCTGCACGGGCAAAGGGAATGAGGACTTGTGCTCCCACTGATGCCCCTGGCTATGTGAGTGATGCCATGTGGGCAAATTCAGGGATATGCCCAGGAATGACCTCCCCACGTCAAACGTTCACCCATGCGGGTCTGCTGGCAGAGTCAGGGCACAAGAAGCTGATCTCAGGGCAGACACTGCATAGGCAGGTGTGTACATGAACCGCATTTAACGTGCTATTGTGTTATAAATCCTGTATAATTGAGAAAAGGAAGGAACGTGGGTTTTAAGAGGCAGATTAGCCATGGAAAGTTTGTTTTCCCACGACTAACAAACTTCTTAACTCTTCTTGTCCTAGATCAACTGAAAATAAGCTACAGACCCACAACAGCGTCCTTCATGAAATCAGTCAGAAACTTTTTACAGCTTACTGCCCTAATACAGTACAAGTTCAAGCACTGAAGTAGAAGAAGCCACTGCCCTTCGACTGCAGATGGGACTTCATTCTGAACAGCTCTGTTCTCCCTCGTTTAGCACCAGGCAAACTGAAAAGTTTTGTCTACTGCACTTACAGATGCAGATTAATAACAGCTCTGATGATTTCAGGCAACACTATTATGTCACTTTCCACCACGGAATTTCTAAAGCCTTTTTTTTCCCTCCCCTTTCTCCTGCTCTTTTGCTCAGGGTTTACAAGATTACCTAAAATTGCAACTTGTGTTGTAAAAATCAGCAGCTAAAGTCAACGTGCCAGTTGCAGCTCTGTATTTCTATTGAAGCTTGAAGCCTTAAATATAGCACCAATTTACTTAAATACGTATTTCAAAAAGATAAGTACATTTCCAACTTTTGGAACATTGCTGGGAAATGTAAAAAGAACACAACCCTAAAAATACAGTGCTAAGGCCAATTTCCAGTGTCAGCTGTATGGCAAATCTCAGAGAGAAAAAATAACAATAAAAAATAAAGTGTGTGGGGAAAAAAGGTCAGTTGTGATGTTGTTGGGTTGCACACAGAGAAACAAAACAAGTTAAATGAGCCTAGATAGCATCTTGTCTGGTCTACAGACACCAGCTATTCCTGGTACTGAGAGGAAAGAAAAGGCTCATTCCCACATGGTCTCTATCCTTTGAAACAGAGCACAGCAGTTGGGAATTCCTTCTACATTCAAGCAACTGATGAGTTTCAACATGTAATAAGCAGATAATGAGTTTCCACCATTAAGTTCATGTCATCTGCATTTAGTTCCTCTAACATTTTGCCTCAGAGTTTTAAAGCCACATCAAATATATGAATAAATCAAGAAGACCTTTAGCTTTACACGCAGCAGACTACAGAGCTTGCTGCAGTGAGGCAGGGCTGGGTCACGGCAAGACCTCTGCAGTCTGGAAGATGTCCATCAGGAGCCAGAGAGGGCACTGAAAATGGTCATGACCCTCCTATTAGAGGGCTTTGCTTTGGGTGTAAAAATACCTGCACTCATTTTCTGACAGTAGTAAAGCTAGAAAGCCAGGTTTTTGATCTCATCCTTTACCGGTTGAATGTTACACCTCACTTTTGCAAGACTCATGCTTCAATGTCAGTGGCTTCAGTGGGATTTCAGTATTGGTTTAAAAGCTGACTGCACACTCAACTGTTTGGTTGCATCCAGTCTGTAAGGCATAAAAAACACAACAAATGTAACATTTATTTTGTTACAGAAATCAAAGGAGAATAAAAAGCAGCATAAGAGTCAGTCAAATGCAACTGTATCAATGAACACCTTAAACATAGAGAATTTAATGGTGACTGATTGCATTAAACAGCCTCCAAGACGCACAGTAACTCCAAAGACAACAAACACTTGCCTCCTCTTTCCTCAAAGGATGATCCCTCCTGGCCATGCCACCTTTCAGCCTCCTGCTTAACTCAATCACTAGTCCCAAGTGTCTTTGCAGTGCAGGGGGAAGCAAGTTAAGGCACAGACACCTGACATTCAGCAAGAGCTGTACTGACCAGAGAACTACGGTGTATTCCTGCAAGCAAATCGGGCTGACTTACCCAAACCAAGTTACCAGGTTTTTCAGTAAGCCTCTATGCAGCTCTATAAGCCCAGATGATTAACTTCCATTGACGTCTAGAAGTTTCCCTGCCTGTATGCATGGAAATACGCACGTGGATAGCTCAGATTTGAGCTTCCGTGCACACCCATAAGCCACACGCCACTGTTTTGCTTCTGTTTCTTGCAGGTGTAAGCTCTTTCAGGCACAGAACGTAATCCTATATGAGAAAGATCCCCTCAGGGCTATGCGTACATTAATTCACTGCAGCTCAGTATTGATTAAGATGCAAATAGCTTGCTTTAAAGCACAGGTTTTAACTTGCTTCAAGAGAGATGCCTCCTATGCGATCCCATCAAAGTACAGCTCTTTCAAAGTTGTCGTAATTAAAGCACAATCCAAACGCAGAACAGAAAGCTTCATAATTAGCAAGTTCAAAAGAGGTCAGAGAGGCCTGAAGTTTGCGTGCCAGCAGTAGCTTATGCTTTGTGGAATAAAACCACCCGATTACCCAGAAATCATGGATCCGATTAGGAAAACGCAGGCCCAGGTTCTTGTCCCCGAAGACAATCTCTTCCCTCTTGCCTTGCCTTCTGTGACCTACTGTGACTACGAGGAAACTGCAGCTGCCGCCACGCAACGTAGGTGTTGCAGAGGAGATTAATTACACATGTTGAGAAAACCATTGCTGTACACTGTTCAGCTTACAAAACAGACTCTTTTCATGTGCTGCCAACTACTGAGTGAGAAGGAAAACAATTAATACTGGCATAAGGTCTCGTTTATTTCAAGGAAACCACATACCCAGAACTGGGCAAGCCCTGCCTGTGCTCTTAACTCTCCCAAAAGTCAGCGGTGGGATGGAAGTGGCACGGACACGGAGCTTAGTGCTGATCGAGGAACGCTCTGCAAAATAACAATTCCACTGTGCTCCCTTTTGTGCACACGCGTAGACATCTTAGATACAGTAAATCCAAAGCAGAACGCATTCTGCCACTGGTTTGTGTTATTTTTCTCTTCCCCTCCAGACTGGCAACAGAAGTGGAAGTTGTGCAGGTGGCTTGGAGCCACCCCTGGCAGAAGTCCCTGAACAACGCGGCGGTCGAGGGAAAGGCTGGCAGACTTCACAAGAGGCTACGAACGCCCTTGCCAACACATGCATGGAGTGCAGGGACGTTAGTGTTCCCTGATAATGTGTCTGCTTTTACTATAATCACGGGTTTAGTGCCAGGACGAGGATACTGCTTATAGCATACATATAAGGTGACCAAAGGCCTTGGGTGACTGTTTAAATATCACATGGTTGAAGCAGAAAATACAAAACCAAAAAACCCCGTGAATATTTTTCACTACAGTTGTGTCCTTACGTTCACCAGGAACAAATTAGGGATTTCCAGAATCCTGACGTATGCTTTGCACTGGATGCTCCTGTGAGATTTCAAATGATTCAATGGAAAGAGAGGATTTCATCACATTTTCCTTAAAATACAATCGCAGAGTTGCAAAATATACGTTCATACACATAGCTGGTTTTCAACAGAAATTTCATTTAAGGAAAATCTAGATAAAAAAGGGAAACATGGATAAGAGGCCTTTGTTACTGAAATAAAGTGTTCATTTCTGTTTAATAACAAAGCTAAACAAGCTGATAAAGATATACTTGGGAGCTGACATTGGTATGTCTTCAAGAGAAATACCGCTCATCTCTTGTGTTGCTCCTTATTTCCCACATGGTCCACGCTCCCTTGACTGCCGAGCAGCACATCCCACAAGGTACCAGTGATTCATCAAGCAGACGGGCGATGGGGGTCAGGCCGGCAGCCTGGCTCACGGAGAAAAAGCAGAACATTACGCACATGAACAGCCCTCTCATGAATTGCTGATTTTCAGATTGGCCAGATAGTTGTTTTTTTTTTCATTGGACTCACTGCCAAACTAAACATTTAAATAACTAGGTGCAGAGGAAGAGGAAGAAGTTGGTTTCTATGATTTTTTTTTTAAGCTGTTATAGAAGGCCCAAAAGCGTATGCCCTTCCCTTTTAAAAGGCTGCATCTGATGATGAGCTTGCTAAAAACCTGAAATCCAGCGAAACAAAATAAAACCCCCAAAAGGACAGATGAACAAAAGACATCCTTGAATATTTAGAATGGCAGCATATTATGCCAGCAGGAGGCCAACAAAGCAAGGTTGGAGAATAATACTCCCTTTGTTCAGGCTGTGAGGAACTTCAAGTTTGATTTTTGCTTAAGGTCCTCTTCAATAAATAATGGTAAAAAAAAAAGAAAAAAAAAAAAGAAAAATAAAGGCTCTTCTCATGATCAGGAATGGTCATGATACCACAGACTGCTTCCAAAGAGGAGAAAAATACGTCATGAACACTGAAACATAAATCAGTTTAGGTGAATAGAATGCATATTCTTTAACCTCTCTATATAAATAAACTCTCTGCACTATATCTATGTAAACACAACTACCATAGCTTCATGCTAGATAAGAATATATTTGCTATTCTGAGCACATACACTCTGTATGTAAGCATAAGCCAGAGTGTAAACAGACCAGGAAGGCAGTAATTGACAGCAGTTGAGGGCTGTGCATGGAAAATATATAGACGACTCGTGATACAGAAAAACACACAATGTGACAAACTAAAACAGGAGGCTCTGTGAAGTCTGTCCGTATGTTGCCCGTGGTCTGGACATCCACAAGTGTTGCTTGTTTCTTCGCTGCTCTCACACGGTATTGGCCATCGGGAACACTTGGCTACAGCTCATCCCAGGCGGGCACCAGCTCATCTCAATCTTTCACAGCTTTGGTGCTGTTCAAACAGACTACAATAACATCATCTAAGCACAAAGTTCCCAGCAATTAAGGAAATTCCAGCTTTATAACCCTGCAGCATGTCTCCACCTGCCCTTGGTTTTCCACGCTAGCTTCTCACAGTGTCTCTACCCCTTACATAACTGCGGCCCTTTCCTCCACAGAGGTTTCGTAGCCTGACCGAAGAACTCCTCATCTGCGTCCTGCTAGCCACTGCTCCTCTCCTGCCAGGACTCTTAAGACAGGTAACTGCCTACTGACATGCGTGACCCGTGCCTGGAGGCGCTCTATTTTCAAAGGCCTTCTGCTGACAGATCTTAATTTACACATCCCAGAAATCACAGGGATCTGTAAATTCAGTCACGAGCACTGGCAGGGCCCTCAAGAGTTTTCACCTCCCCGAAACAAAGCCACAAAGGTGTGTTGGCAGCATCGCTCAGCTGTGCACAACTGGTCTCATCAGAGCTTTCCAAGAGCTGGGATGGCTGGAGCCCACCAGGACATGGGATGAACTGTGTGCTCCAGCCAACAGCCACCCTCAGGAAATGGCCACACGGACCAGTTTGCCTCCAGGCTGCTTGCAAGGGTGAACGTCTATGGGATTTGGGATGAAAACCTGCTGAGAGGAACATGATGTGTTACAACAGTGGTCCCCACCCCTGATGGCAGAGCACATCTCCAGCAGGACAGCAGGTCCTGAGGACCAGCCCCTCCACGGCACGAACCCCTGCGGCACAAAGGGCTCCGACAGGCCATGCCACCTTCTGTGCCGGGCAGAAGCAATTGGGTGTTCGGGGGTTTCTTGTTGTTTGTTTTTTTGGCTTTCCTCCTAAAATATGAATTTACAACAAATCATAAATAAATAAAAACGCATAACTGCCAGTAACTAGCTAATTAAACAAAGCACATTTAAGCTGAAGATCTCCTTAATGACAAGTTCCAATGAACTTTAGGATAACATTTCCAAAGGCTGAGATTGAAAACTAAGCCTGATCTATTCTGAATTGGTGACAGATGGAAGAAAATACTTTTTCTTTTCTTTTTTTTCTTCTTTTTTCAAATGCAGACAGTGGAAACTGGCACATCTCAATACCTAACTTTTAATAGTATAGCACCAGGTATACTACTTTCCTGCCTTCTCTCCATCCCCAATTCATGTGTTATTTCTGAAGCTCTGCCATTTTACAAACATTTTTCAGATTTTATAAGGAGACTAAAAGAAAGGCTCCCTAGGAAAAAAAAAATCCCAGTTTTAAGTATTCAACATTACTTCCACATTTGAAAGCTAGCATCAGGAGCTATCTGTATTCCACAGGAAACCCTCTATCAAGATCCTAGAAAACAGGAGGGGAGGGGAAAAACATAAATTTAATGACTGAAGTTACTGACTGTGATCTCACCTTACTCCGTAATAAGCAGAGTCACAGTGTCTGAAGCAACACAGAGCTACTGTGTACTCTATGCTGGCAGTGAGCTCCCTCGAGGATTTCTCCCTTACCCTACTTTTCCTTACCTTCTCTGCTTAAGTCACCGCCTACAAAAAGAAACATGTGTACACTATATATATATTTTGTAATATATACGTAACGATGTAATGATCCAATGTGTAACTGTTGTGGATCATTATCCTCAACTGGCTCAAGCAGGACATCTTCCCAAGTTAGCCTGCATTTTCTCCCTTTTCATGCATAAATACAATGGCAATCCAGAAGCCTGTCACAGCGTACTTTAAGTCCCAATTCCATGTGAGCGACTTCTTTTTCTGAGAAACTGGAAGCATATACATTGTTTTACAAAGCCGGTGCTCTAGAAGATTTGCTATTTAATCCATGGCACCTGCAAACACAACATGAACAGATGAAAGCATGAAGAGCTGTTGGTATTAATAACCAAGGACCCCTTGAAAGCAAAATAGACTTCTAAGGACTCCATGACTACTCACACTTTGTCACTGCTTTGCAAGGGCAGCATGAAAGGAAAGGGAAAAAAAAAAAAAAACCCTCAGAGCCAGTATGGCAGTCAGCAGGTCAAAAACTCAGGAAACAAGATAGAAAAACAGGTGGAACTTTAAAAGGAAAAAAAAAATCAGGTAGAGAGGAACTTAAAATTAAATAGCAAACTAATCAATTGAAAAGGAAACAACTGCAGTCAAGACCCAGGAGGTAGGAATTTAATTCATCTCTGAAGACTTGTATTAAAAACAGCCTAAAAGCAAACAATATTTAACATGGAGTTCACAGCCAAAAGCACAGAAGGTGCATAAAGCAACTGATGAGAACTGGCTTGCTCATTTTGTTTAAATGAATGAATGCTAATTATATCCTCAGGGAGACTCAAAGGAGTTTACAACAGCCAGCATAAAATAATGCAGGTTTTAAAGGAACATTTGGGATGCTCTCTCCAAATCATCACTCCTTTTTCATTAATACTTCTTCCAGTGGGAAGTCCCAACTGAAAGAATATTCCCCAAGTTCTCACATTTAGAACAAGGTAAACAAGCTTCCTTCTGAAAGCGGTCACAAAGGTCATTTGTGAGGATACTGACTCTGAAACCTCAGTTTCACTAATGACACCTGCATATCACAGAAGTGACAAGAGTATTAAATAAAACAAAACAAACAGAACCAAAACAAGCAAACAAAAAATTGTATTTTATTGTTGGCTTTTGATACAACAGACTTTGATCATTTTGTGATTCTTTTAAACTATACCTGAAATTACATGAGAAACATTAGCTTTATATTTAAAACAAACAAAAAAATACAGCTTTACTGCCAAAGGCAATGCTTAGAAAACCTGCATCCTCAAATGCCCCAACCAGAAGATAAATACAAAATCAACAAAAATGTCCTCAACCTTTAGAACCCTAGTTACTGGTTTAAGGCAAGGAGAAACCTGGCAATACCAATATAACCACTTAAATCAATCACCTCAATGCACCAAAGCCAGTTTTCCAGAATATACACCTTACTCCTTGAGGAGACAAAAGGGCAGTGAAAATTCACTGTGACTACCAGAAACAGCAGAGGTGGCCAGAGCAGCTACAGATGGACTTGAAAGAAAGTCCATCTTTCTTGTACATGAACATCTTGTACATGTACATCTTCCCTATAGAGAAGAGAAACATGTACAAAGCCAATTGATTTTTTTTTTCCCCAAAGTGTATGAGTTTGAGGACAGATGAGTCCTTGCAGTAGATGCTGTGGCTTTCCCATCCTCTCTTGGTAACCGTGTCCCACCTTCAGCAGAGCCACCCAGCACAGCTCAGCCAGCAACTTGGAGGAGACACCAGAAGGAACAGTCCTGCTCGCTTCCTCTTCAGACACAGCTAGGACTACCAGGTCTTCTGTGAAGGACATCTGGAAACACCATCACATCACTGAGAATGGGAAGCCCAGCTCAGCCCCCTGACATCAGGGCAGCACTTGCTGGGAAGCAGCGGGGTTAATCAAAAAAACATGAATCAGAGGGCAGCACCTTTCGTTGAGGGAAGGCTGACATCTACTGCTGATGAACAAAGTCTAGCAGGAATGACCAACTTCAAATTACCAAGATCAGGGTTCACTTTACTTCATTAGGATATAGTCCTTTAAATCCTTCATTAGGATACAGTTCTTAATAGTCTTTTTTATAGTCCTGGAGCTTTGATCAACCTGGTGTAGCGGAAGGTGTCCCTGCCCATGGCAGGGGGTTGGAATTAGATTATCTTTAAGGTCCCTTCCAACCCAAACCATTCTGGGATTTAACACCTAGTTCTACCAATTTTAGCTGCCAACAGAGGCAGTTTAGTACAGATATATTGCTCAAGTTCTATAAACATCCTGAAGACGAAAAGTAGAGGCTCTTAACAAGCCAAACTCATAGCGAGACATTTTTAAATAATAGATTTATGTGTTTGTTTGCATTCTAGTCACACCAGTTACATTTCTTTTCTGAGCATCAAAACATTTTGTTACCTAATAAAATGGGCATACAGCAAAGATCAGTCATTTTGCCTTTTAAAGACAGTGTATGGGCCTTAACCACACTTCTCACTAGGTTTCCTCCTCACAGAAGCGTCAAAGCCTGAAAGACTTGGTCGTGAGATTTCAGGGCTTGCTGTTAAAGATAGATGGACAAACGGGATGTTTATTACACAGGCCTGTGATATGGGTACCATATTGAATACTCTGGACAAAAAAAAAAAATCCACAAAAAAGTACTAAGCTAGTGAAGATTCTCACAGAAAAGTGCAACCATCATCTAAATAATTACCAGGAACTAATAAACCCTAAATAAGGTGGAACTTAACCCAAAATCCAGCTGGAAGTCAAACACAAGAGACACATACGGCTCCCCATAACACCCACACCAGGCTCCAACCCTGCAAGGTCCCCCAGATCTGACTGGGAGCTGCCCTGTCCCCATGGTCCCAGTGAGGCCCGGCCACCACCGCGGCCTGGCCATGGTGGGACAGGGCCGCTTGGCAAGGCCTCTGCCCCGCTGCTGGTCCTCGCCCTACACTCAGCTATGTAGAAATGAGAATTCCAAAATACCTTTCCCTTTTATACATATATATACACACACACACACACACACACTCTACAGTCTTCTATGCAGCTCAACCAAACATGAAATTTCACAGAACAAAGTCCTGTACCGGCCTTTTTACATACATGAAAACAGGACGCGGCACCGAGCACACAGTCCTGGCAGAAGGCAGGGGGTCACACAAGCTGTGACCTGCTGCTTTTTCACTCCTTTGCCTCTCACCACTCTGCCCCTCAGCAGCAGGGGACTCCTTGGCATCCCTTCCTTGCAAAGAAGCCAGCTCAATAGCAGCCTACGACACACCAACATTTGCCAATGTGAAACCAGACAAATGGGCAGCCTCAAACAAGGTCTGACAGTAAAACACTCCGGTTCACCAAATCCCTAACCCAGCCAGCTCTGTGGGAAGAAAACATATTCTGGGAAAAAGCAGTAACATTGGGTTTGGTTTCAACCAACCTTGGACAACCCGCTGCCCCAGCAAGAAGCATGAGTAGCACCAATCCAGCAGCCAGCCCCTGATATAAAACACGCTCTGACCTTCAGTGGTTTTCAGGAGCCTGTTATGGGGCTGAAGTATGCTGACGGCAGACAGCTGAGAACTACAGGCCTGGAAGAGATGCAATCCTGTATGAACTTGCAAACTGCTGTATGGCGGAGCCTGCCAAGCCTTCCTCCTCCCCTGCTCACTCACACACTGTGACGGCAGTGACTCCTCACAGCTCCTTCCACAGAGGAAACTAAAAGTGACTAAAAAGAATTAAATAGAGTGGTTTTAAAAGAACCGTTCAAGCAAATACAACCCGAAGCACAAGCTGCTGCATTAGCTCTCACAAAAGCTTGGGATGGGTGTGATAAAAAGAGCCTGCAGTTTGCTGACAGTGCTGGTGCGCTGGGCTTTTCAGTCAAAGTTTATTTAAATTGTGCAAGAGCTAATTTATGCAGGCACAAGATCTTATATGCCTTCCCTTCCCGCATTTCTGCTGTTCGTCAGTCCCTCTTACCTTCACCTAAATCAGACTCAAAACATTTTGAAGACAGCTCTGTGTGAACTGGAACCCTGAGAAGCATCTCACCTTTATACCACCAAAATCATTAGCAGTAAATGCATTCATTTTGTGCCACATACCGCAATATGGAATCTTTCTATTCCCTGTCCCCCTCCTTTTCGTTGTCTCAATGCAATAAAGAATTAACTTTGTTACAGCCAAAAGAGTAGAGAAAGACCAGAACTGTACTTCAGAAACATCGTTCATCAGCTGCAAATAAATCAAAAACTGCTTGCACTGTGAGGGGCTTACAGATATGAAAATATTTCATACATGAAATAGAAGACTTATTTTCAATTTCTCTGTAATGATTCATTTTGACAAACTGGCTTACGTTTCCAACAGGGAAAACAGCCATAAATCAATCAAGTTATCTTTCTGATGAGCTACAAGTTGTCTTTTACTGCACACAAGCAACATATGTGTTTTTAATGTATTTTACAGCTAAAACATCTGAGGCATTTTCTAAATACTCCACACATTTAAGATTTTCCTAAACAACCCTGGAGCCAGAAATATTGCAAGAAGATGATTTTGAGTAACAGTAAAACCAAAGAACTTGCAGGGCAGCAACGTGCAGCCTGTGCCATTACTGGTACCTAAAGGGTCTGAAATGCCTTGAAGTCATCTACAGATGCTGTTTAATATTCTTGGTTTCAACACTCAGTCCCAGAAGCAGAATCATCAACCAGAAGAAACAAAAATAATTCAGGCATTCATAAGTGCAGAAAAGACCACAGGACACGTTGCTGACAAGTTCTCAGGCAGTTAACTGCTGCAAACTTCCAGTGTGCCAGTGGAAAGAATAAAAAGGTATCGGTGATAACACAAACAGCACTGCTAGCTGCTCAGAATTTGATGCATGTGATAATACAACCCCTTAAACAAGAAGTCAAAGGATGTTCACGGTCAGGGTTATCTCCTGGTTCTCCCAGACACAGATTTCCTGTCTAATTACAGTGCGTCCCGCAACAGTAAGCTACTCGGGACTAGTTCCTGATAACTACAAAAAAAAGGAAACTCATCCAGATGTTGTGGTGGATGGAGAGACTAGTCAGGCGAGCGTATGGATGTGCCCCAAACAGCAGTCATGCACAGGTCATACTTTTCCAGTTGTGAAGAGCTGAAGGAGCTTCCTGTAGCAGTTCCATAACTAAACACAGCCACATGTTTTCAGTTAATATGATGCATGGCACGTATAATAGTGCTTGCTCCTTATATGAAGGTTTTCAGCCAAAGCCTTCCGAGTGTGCTCTCTGGTCAGATAAACCATTTATAAAAGGGACCCAGCAGACACAGGCTAACCAGCTCCCTTAATGTCTTGAAAAGAAATCAGTGGTACAAAGTAGAAACAAATTACCAGCCAGATACCTTCACAGAAGACACCTTCAACAAGCCGTGTCTTTTCTTCCTTGCTACATTAATAAAGGAACATACCTCCTTTCAGCAAGTAATAGCTTTCTGGAGTGGTCACATCCACTCCTTTCCCAGAAAAATAAAGTATGGGAAAGACCTTTTTATTATTTGCTTTATTATTGTCATTTTTTTATTTAAACATTCCCTGCCACCATAACTCAGTGTCTGGTGCATTGTCTCTGGTATCTGTCTCTGGGCAGCTTCGAGCAGTGAATGGCTGTGAGCCAACACGTTTTTAATCTTCAAGAATAGCTGGATAGAGGCATGCAAATTTTGGCCTGTTTTACTTATGAACGACACATTATAAATAGAGAGCCACAACAGACAGAGTCAAGACAGGGAGAATCAAATTAAATCATTATGCTAAGTGCATTGTCCGAAAACTCTGAAGAAAAGTGTAATTGGCAGAGGCTTTCAGCTTGGTGTGGGAGTTGGAAGCAGCATCTCACCCCATCCGGCAAGGCAGTGTCAGGAAGTCTGGCAGAAGACCTCTGAGGGACACCAGCGAGGACCACAGACCTTGCTAGGTTAAAACTCATGGGACAGCCACAAAGGAAAGACTTTGCAAAGTGACTCACTTGGCCAGCCCACGCTGGTTAAGTGCAGGCCTCGGGTAAACCGTGCAGCATGACAAGGCACTGCTGGAGAAGCCTGAATACACGACTGCTTCCAAACGGTGCTGCTATTCTTAGTGTATAGATTTAGGCATGCCTAAATCCAGTACCCTGAAAAGCAACGGCATTTCCTGAAAAGAAGAAGAGGGCGAGACGTAGGGGAGACTAAAATCAGTTGTCTTTAATCACATTTCCAATTGTAAGGAAACCTGTCTGTACAGAGCTGGGTGAAATTTAAGATTTGTCACGACTGAAAAAAGGGATTCTTTCTGTAACAGCAACATAGTAATTTTGGAGTCTTCAAAACAACTTTCATTATAACACCAGCTTCTAAATCATCCAAATTACATACATGTAGTATTCTCACATATGCATATTTTTGTCTACTGCAAGATCTGAAGCAAAAGATAGCATAACATTTACTGCTATGTTTTCCTGCAAAGCTGCAGAAGTTTCTTCTCTGTCTCCCTGAAGGACACAGCTGCACGTCACAATTCAAACACTGCACAAATCAAAAGATATACATATATATGCACACGTACAGGTATCCACCCACCGTTTTCAAACAAATATAAATACAATCAAAAATCTTTGATATGCATCTTGAATGTTCTGGTTGTGGGTTTTTGCCCCTTGAAGATAGCTCATGACATCCTGCAGACATCTCAAAAAGCAACCCAGAACATCATAATTTCAAGCCTTCCCACTGTTTCTTTTTGGGCTCTATGCATCGGGTAAAACTTGGTTTCACAACAGCTCCTAGGCTAAACCACACTTAGTTACCTGTGCTCGGCTAAAGGCACGTTCTCATTGACTAAAGCACAACGCACGGAGCTATACAAGTGGTATCTGCTCAAATGGCAAAAACCTTTGCCAAAAGTGCCCGACTTTCCCCCGCTGGAGTTGCACACGTTAGCAGAGGCTGGGTGATCTGATACTGTGGGGGTGCCTCCATCTCCCAGGCTTTGGTTCACCCTGCGCAGTGCAGGGGGGTCAACAGCTTTTCCAGCTGCTGAGAGGACACAGTGAAAAGTAGCCCAGGGAAGAGCCTGGAAACAGCATCCCAGCCAGTCTAGAAACTTCTGTGCATGAAGCACGTAGAGAACCCAGAATAAACAAAAAGCCAATAAGCAACACTTCCTCCTCAAATAAGCCTTTTCACAGAAAAGTTTAACTCTGGTCCAGCCCCAAGGTATTTTGACAGATTGCCTTCAGCATGCTGGTAGCAGGCTATTGAAGTGCTCCCGTGCTAAACATATTCATTCTCCTTTCATCTTCACAGAACTCAAGATGTAATTTTAGACATTTCTCTCAGGAAAAAACCTGCAGCTGCCAAGAAACACTAGTTAAAGATAATGGGAGGTGGGGGAAGGATTTCTAATCATCCTTACGTTGCACTTGCTAGAACTTTATTCTCCACATACCTGCTGCTTTCACATTTCTGTGTGTTAAGTACACAGCAAAAACACCATTTACCTCCTCAGGCACAACAAAGTTTTGTCAAGCTTGTTCAGGTAAACTAACAGAATACATTGGTAAAGCTGAACTTTCCATACTTATCAACTTGGGTAAATTTAATTTATTTCCACTGTTGTCTCGGAAGAAATATAAGACCCCTTCTCTCTTCACGTAGAGATAAGCAGGACAAGTTAAAGTTGTGTCAAAATCTGGCAGACCCCTGACGTAGCTCTTTCAAGTTATAGGGAAGAAGAGAATCAAAGTTAAAACCACTAATCTGGACCCCCTTTCAAGGTATTGCAGCATAAATTTTCAGTCTGAACAGCTTCAACAGTGTTCCTTTAAATATAATTAATGGTTAGAAGCAGTGGCAGAGAACTGATGGCCTACCAGCAACATTCTGCATGCTAAGTTTTCAACTTACCCTACTAAAAAAAAAAAATTAAGTGAAGGTCTCGTGAAACAAACTAACCCCAGCAATCACAAGTACTTCGCATATGACATAACTTGAAGCAGCAAATTAAAGAAAAAACAAACACAGAGACATTTCAGAAGCAGAAAAATTAGCCCAGTATTTCAAAGAACATCTACTTTGTTAACCAAGTTGGCAAAAAAACATTTTTTTTACCTCTCCTGATGAAGGTGCTCCTGGGACCCTTGCACTGCCCTCACCTCACGTACGGCAGCACAAGGCTCAGGAGTTAGGACTACCAAAATGTTTAAGAATTGAGGTATGAGATATTCCACTTTACATGCTCATTTATACCTTTTCACAGACAAGATTCTCACCTGCACTGACAGCAACCTCAATTGCAAGTTTTTATAAACCCTGTGTTCATACCCTCTAGTCTCTCAGGAAGCCTGTGTCACATCTCCTAGCATCGACTGCTTCAGAGGACCAGCAGCAAGCTGCACCCAGCAGCTGGCAGGGGTGAAAAGTAACTGCTTCTGAGCTCTACTGCATCTCCTTGACATCCATCCTTGAGGATGCAATCCCGTAAGGACCAGGACCACTCAGAAAGAAATACTTTGATAACACTTGGTGATGTGAGGAGCTCTCGGTGGGAATTACTGTATCTCATGAAGATGGCCAACGTTACGTGAGAAAGCACAGATGCAGCACCAAGGGATGAAAATGTTCCTGGTGGATATAAACAGAATGTTTGTTGCATTCAAGGTCACTTTAACATGTCATTTCTGCTAGGCCTCTCTGTGGCTGGGAGTCTTGCTCATTTCTTCACATACAGTCATCCAGCTATCTGGAACTTATTTAGGAGGAGACAACTGGTCCAAGGGACAACTCTTGGGATAAAGCTGTGCCTTAGGACATACTTATCTGCTTGTATTCACGTGATGTTTTTTGTCTTTTACTTGGCCTGCAAGCTATCTGAGGGCAGATGGTGCCTTTCTGCTCTGTGTTCAGGTTCAGACAGCCTGAAGGACACCCGGCCTGCATCGTCCATGAGCTCAGCATCGGTGCGCTTGGCTGCAGGGGACTAGCACACACACAACCAAGAACATGAGTGGGTCCTGCACATACTTCTATGAAAGTTGTCACCTAGGATTAACAGGCAGGGAGCAAACTGCATTAAAAAAGCAACAAGAAAAACCTCAGCTGACGCAACGGGCCCCACCCTTGGCAATGCAGAACACCAGCTGCTTAGGGGCTTGGAGACAGTTTCTTGACTGCTGCAGCCCAGTCTGATGGATAGGAGCTATAATTGGGAATCAAGACACTAATTACAACGCCAGATTTTTTTTCAAGCCTGCCATACGACTCTAAGCCATCTTAAATATTTACTTCTTTCAGTTTTCTCCTCCAATCCCCTGTCTACTTGCAGCATAAGCTCAGCTGGGCAAGGAGTGCCTCTCTCTCAAAAGCTGCAGCACTGAGAAGTCTCACCCACAGATGCACCCCTTGCTCTACAGCTTTGAGAAGAGCTGCCCTTCCTGCAACCAGACAGACATGCATCTGCTCGTATTTAATGTATACCCAAACACATACATGTTGACAAACATACTACACGTGTACATTGTTTTTCAATGATTTAAATATCATCCAGGTTTTGAAAACAGTTCTCTAGTATTACGTATTTTTAGGTGATCTTAATGGCATCTCTTGAGGTTCGTAATCTCTTCACACCAATATTTTCCTCTAAAACGCAGCTTCTTTTTTAATGCAGTACAACCACTTCTCATTATTTTTGTCAGAGGTCAGCTTGTACTTACCACTGTCTACTAGAAGTGTAAAGACACAAGTATGACAGTCTGAAACCACGCAGCGTCACTTGATTTCAGTTCCACGTACCTGTAGTACTGAACAAGTGATTTCCTATGGAAATCCCCCAAGGGAAATCTTTTGGGATTAGAAACTAAGAATTCAGGTATTTTTCAGTCACCTTCCTAATCCCAAGGAGAGAGTTAACTCATCACTCAATGATTTTCACTGCCTACCATCAAATACGGATCACAGAACTCTGTTTATAGCACCCAAATTACTTTTATTTAGTATACTGTTCACCATAGCCTTTGGGTTATGGAGCACAAATGCTCTACAATAAAAACTTCAATTTTATCAAGTTATGAATTCAAGAGTTGATTAAATTACTCCTGCTGTTTAAATAACAATCTGCTACCCAAAATAAGCAATTTGTGTGTCTCTAAAATAGGCTCCTTGGCTTTATAAATTAAAAAAAGCATTCAGTTCACAGTAACAGTTCATTACAGTACACGCACGTATCATCTGTATTCAAGGGGGCCACATACACATACATCCTACGGAAATTATTTGGAGAAGCTATTTCAGTTTACCTGAAGGCATTCTGTCACCTGATGAGCACAGTTAGAGACCAACGCCGTGTCATGAAAGAAAATACTTACTAGAGTTTGTGCTGAGAATAAAGGTTTGAAAGAATATCACATTTTCTCTTAATAAAATAAACAAACAAAAGAAATTGAACGTGAAACCTTAACTCAATGTTAGGGTTTACAAATACAGCTGCTGATGATTTAAACTGTTTGGAGCCTTTATCACTAAGCTTCATGGGAAAATTGGACTTTCAGACGAGTGAAAGGTGAAACAAGCAGGCCATTGTGTGGTCAGCTTGAAGAGCACACGCAAAGAGTGTATTTTTGAGATGGGAGAAGTTTCATTTGGCCTTCTAAGAAGAAAGAGAAGAGCAGGATATTAGCATCCTCTGCAAACTAATTGAAGGCTAACATTCACATGAACCGCAAAATAAAGCATTCAGTCATCTTCCTAAGAAAATAAGGAGTTTGGCAGCACAACAGTCCTCAGAGAAATGCCAGGACAGAAACTTCTGTTGTCTTTGCTGATTTAGCAACTGATGCGTCCAATACCTTGGTGTTTTGTAAAGAGGGAACACAAACGCGCGTTCCAGCATCTTTCACGCAGTAAAGAAGTCTGTTGCTGCATGCCAATAAACTCAAGAAGAACTAACTTCAACTCACAAATACCACCACTAGGACGTTTTATGGCCCTACACAGACAGGGGCTATCGGCTGCTGGATGCGAAGAGCAGGAGCCGGCAGCAAACGGCAGCTGGCAACCACACCAGACGCCTCCCTTACCTGATTATCACTTCTCTGCGGTGCAAACCCCAGTAACACACCTGAGTTTGAACCAGCCCGCATTTCCACAGCCTACACCTGCTAAGCCATGCCTGCTCAGAGCCAGCCCCGGCTGCACCCGCAGTGTCCCCGCAGCCCCCCCGGGCAGCGCGGCGGGCTCATTTTCTTTCCCCGCCAAAACCGGGCCTCCATCTCCCCCCTTTCAAACCCCGTGCAAGCGACCAGAAGCCAAAACACCACGAGCACACGACTTTGTAACCACCAGACGCCCGGCGCACCGGGCCGCCTTCCACCCAAGGGGGCACGACGAGCGGTGCCAGAGCCGCCCCCCTTCCCCTTCCAAGTCCCCCCGAGCCGGGCGAGGCTCGCTCTCCGGAGCCGTCCCAGGTCTCCCCGGCTCGGCAGCCCATTTCATCCCCCTCGGGGGGCTCCCGGCCCCCGCGGCTGCCGCCCCGTTCCCTACCCTGGTAGGCGCGGCCGGGGCAGGCGGTCAGGGCGAGCAGGGCGGCCAGGCGCAGGCAGCGGCTCGCCATGCTGCGCGGCGGCGGCGGCCCTTCCCGGCTGAGGGCTGCGCGGCAAAGGGGCAGGAGGAGGAGGAGTGGGACGGAGACATCCTCGGAGCGGGCTCCCGGGCTCGGACGGAGGCTCCTCCTCCTCCTGCGGAGGGCGTCCGGCCCGGCCCGGCCCCTCCTCGCCTCCCCTCGCCCTGCCCTGCCCGCCGGGACCGGCCCCGACGTGGCGCCCGTGCCCCTGCCCCTGGTCGGGGGGAGGCGGCCGGCTCCGGCCCCGTTTCCTCACCCGAGGCTCGGGTCCCCCCGACCCGCAGCCCGTGAGGGAGCCGGAGCCGAGCCCCTCTCGCCCCCAGCAGCCTCCGAGAGCAGCCCAGAGAGCACGAGCCTGGCCCCTGAATCGCGGGGTTATGAGGGAAAAGCGCGGGGTCTTTGCGTTTACCCCTAACGATTTGGGCTGCCGGGGGGCTCGGGGTCACAACTGTGGGCTTTCTGCCAGAACCACGAAGACTGGAGGCCGTCCTCCCTCCCCATGCCAGATGAAAGCGATTCCCCTAATCCTAGCCTACAGAAGAGAGGGCTCCAGGCGGAGCATCAGATATTCCAACGCTTGATTAAAGTTGGAGATCTGTCAGCCCCGAAGCTCGACTACAGCTAGGCTTAGTTATTTTTTTATTTTTCCGTGTTAGACAGGTAGCATCTATGTGTTCAAAAGCTGCTGGCGGTGTGGTGAAGCACGGGCCCAAGCTGCTGTGCTGCTGAGGAAGAGTTTGTGCGCTAGGACAGGAGGGGACATCCTAAAGTGGCTCCTCACGTCCCAGCTGTGGGCTGCCCTGTTCCCAGCAAAGCACAGGCAGATGGGGGAATCCTACCCAGTAAGTCATGGGATATTCCTTTAGAAACACGAGGCACCCGTTTTCAGAGGGAGGATGTCATCTGAAGGATAAATAGATGTTCAGAAAGCGAGACGCCAATTTTGCCCACCTTTGAGGCTGGCTATACTAAAGCAATCTAAGAAATGGGATTCTGCCAGTAATTACAGCAAAAATCTGGAAGGGTGCTGCATTTGGGATCTTCCTCCCATTTTCTTCTAAACAGTTTTTGTTCGGATCAGGAACGAAGCATCCCTCCCCACCCGAATCCACCCAGCCTGGTGTCAGAGGTTGAACCCTGCCCCAGGTTTATACCCTCAGCACCAGCTCTTCTCCCACGGGATCGTGCTCTGCCTACTGCAGAAGCAGCTGGACTAGGTCATACTTCAATATTCAGTTTTTATTTATTTATTTTTTAATTAAATAAAAATGACAGCAGTATCATCTGAGCCATTACAGCTTACCAGCCTAAGGAAAGAACAGATTTCCCTGTGAGGAGAGATTTAAAAGACCGACATTACTCTGTTTGAAAGTGGAAGAATAAGGGAAAAAGGCTTGCCTTAGGCTGTTATTATTGGCACAGATATTGTAGAAAAGATTAAAGTAAAAGGTTAGAAGTCTGCAATAAATAGTGATTATCTCTGCAGTTCATCTGTGCTGCAAGGCTTTGGTAACAGTTCAGCATGAGAAAGTGCTGGAACAGCTGGGATACCTGAAGCAGACAGTAATGGAGCAGTTACCTCTCACTTTCTCTTTCTGCGAGTCCTTCCAGCCACCCATTTCCAAAGAAGTGGCTTTCATTTAGAATACTCTTGTTATGAGCGTAAGGTTTATACAGGACTGGTAGCATTGTACAAGGAGCCACTGCCACTCTGAATGCAGCTGCTGCTTCTCCGCCAGCTGTCCCGACAAAACGAAACCCCTGAGGCCACAGCCACTCTCGGGTCACCTTTTCTAGCCATTTGAAACTGCATTACTGCAGTACAGATCCCCAGTGCTGGTGACAAGCCCACCTTGCCTGGTTAGTCAGTGTAAGAAGCTAAATTGTCAGCAGTACATGAAGTCAGTTTACTGCTGTTTTGGTATCCATTTTAGTAGAGGCACGAATCCTATTTCAATCACAGTAATCAACAAGCTTTTAAATGACTTTTGTGCTGTTCCTAATGGTGAAGGTGCGATTCCACAGGCTCAAAAAGCTTAACCACAGATGTTTTTTGGCTGTTTTTTACTATCCCTGGGTTGTCAACTGCAGGGGTTTCTGCAGAGCTTTGTGCATGAGCTTGCCTGTGATGCTCTTCTTCCGCTACTGTCCAGCTCTTGGGGTGTTCTAGGTGCCCTGGGAAAGGCAAAAAGATCTAACAGTTTACAAAGCCTGTGAGTTATAGCTCAGCTTTAGATGCAAGTGTGAGCATAACTAACAGTGTGAACGTATCCTGGACAGACTGGTTGAAATCAGCCTTGTAGACGTGGCAATGCTGAGATGTGCATTTGCTCAGATGGGATTTCGCTCCAGAGTTTACCCGTGCAATGCAACCCTTATTCTGTGCCTTTGTTAGGATGGCAGTTTTGCAAAATCCTCCAGAAAACTGAGGCTTGAAAGACAAGTTCAAGACATCTTTAAAAAACTTTTCTGAACTTGTAACACAAATTAGATTTTTGTGAAGTCATTTTATTGCTTTTAATAGGAGAATAGATTCGGTACTAGGAATGTATTGAACAAGTGTCACATTTCTTGAATTTGAAAGTATAGTCTTGGTCAATTTTTCTTCTCAGTTCAGCTTTCAAACAGTCATAGAAAAAATTCCAAATATTTAAGTTTGTGGTTATTTGCAGTTCCAGGCACTACTGGCACTGCACAAGAAATAACCACCGTGATTTTCACTGAAGATTCACAGTTTTTGACTGTTTAGAGGAAATGAAATGCAGTCTCCAATTAAATAAAGCTTTTTAAAAACAAAATTAGCCGTCAGTACAGGATGAAAGTGGGTGAGAACGTCAGTTAATACACAGTAAGACCCAAAACAAAGTTAAGTGTTGTTGGAGGCTTACAGATGTATTCTTGATAAGCCTATGAGTTAATTTAAGCACATAATTCCTCTTTCATGCTTTTTTAAATAGAGGTACAGAAGTATAATTTCCTTAGTCTGTACCACAATTGCTGTAACTTAACTACAGTTACAGTGATAATACAAAACCAGCTATTGATGGAGGGGAGAAATTCAGTAACGTACTATTTTTAATAAGGTTTAACAATCCGATTAAAGTTTTTCACCAATTAGTAAAGAATGGTAAGGAAAAAAAAATAAGAAAACAACGAAACAAGCCTAAAACAACAACCCAGCTGCATGTAATTAAGCTTTGGAAGCCCCAGCTAAGACTTTATTAGTCATGATAAGAAGATGACAAAGGGGGGGCCCAATCCAGGAAACTATTACACTCGTGTTTTTACCCCGGTGAATTGTCCTGGTGAACGAGAATGCTCCGATACTTAGAGTTACTCCTGTTACTTTCTGCAGGAAGCTCTAAAATATCAATGATGTAGCACTGTGCAACCCTTACAGTTCTTGAAAGTTTAAAAATGACTTTCTTGTGACGTTTAGTGGCAGCAACAGTTTGAAATGCTTGGTTGTTGCTCTGTGTTTGCTGTTACCAGACCCTCTTCTCAGCATCTTCTGCCTACTAGGGCTCAAGTTTTCACTCTGGATGCCAGTCTGTTGCACTTGAACTCGGTCTCTGATAGCATCCCGCTCTGGGGGCAGTCTGGGTGCTTGCAGGCTGGTTGGGTGCACTCCAGTGCTGGGTCGTTTCTGTGACTCTGACAAAGATGGGATGGAAAAGAAGAACAGATTGGGACTGACCTGTGGAGATGATGGGAAGGAAGAGAAGTTCTGGGGTGGGCGCTGCTGTGATGAGGCATGGGAAGCACCGAGAGGAAAAAAAGGCAAAAAAAAAGCATCTGGGGAAGACATTGCCGGAAAGAGGCAGATGGATGTGCCCCACACAGCTCAGTCCTGGGAATGAAATACAAAATTTCTCAATCTTACCGTAATGCTGCTCTCAACAAATGCCTGTGAAACCCCACTGCAGCGCTTGTGCTTCAGTTCACACAGAGTACGTGCTTCATTCGGTGCTGCTTGCGAAAGGCTTCTCCACTGCTGATAGCATGCCTGTTGAAGAGACTTTGCTCATTTTTAAGTGACATATTCATATTTTCCAATAGAAAGATTCTTCTTCTTCTTATTATTATTATTTAAGATACAAACAGAAAACAGAACACTAGGGAATAGCCTAGAACACTTTTAGCTTCATCACTGGATAAAAATGTCAGAAGAATGTAGACCAATGGAAATTCTATAAGCTTCAATAACGGAGATAATTATCAGTTTCTTGCATGCAACAACAATCTTCATTTAATGACTTACTCCTTGACAAAAATACTGAAGAATACAGTACTCTGGCTGTATATTTTAAGGGAAAACAATGTTCTTCAGGCCAGCATGCTCTTCATGTTCCTTCCCCGAGCACATCTTTCCACTGTGCGCCCCATACCAGTGATCTGACGCAAGTCTCTTTGGGTCTTCCCAGTTATTGGTAGCCTCATGCTCTCCTGTAGTAGAGGAGATGGCTTCCAATAGTATAAAGAAGATGGCTAGGCTAACTTTCCCTCATTTTCTCCACTAAGAAAATGTTTTCTGCAGAAAATTTCAGTGTAGAGGTCTGGGTCGGTCGCATATATTGCATATATGTAGTATGCACACGTAGCAAGTCTTCAAGAACACCAGTTGCATTTTCCTCCTTCCAACTGGATGACTCACAGTTTTTTCAGCAGTGACAAAACAGAAGGGAGGGGGATGGAGGAAGAGAATATTGGATTTAGTTAGATACTGTAGAATATTCTCAAGAATGGTATGAGGTGTATCAGAAGATACATGTTTTAATGTTAATAGGGCAAAGAACAAAAGCTCTGTTGTTTTTCTTTATTATTTTTTAAAGCTGCTAACATCTCTTAGAATTGTAACTGGTAAGATCTCTTCAGTTTTTGATGAGTTTGATTGGAAACAGCTGTGTCCAAACTGTTTCAACATCAAATGAGAATGGTCTTGAAAATGAAAGATTTCTTTGTGTATAAATAAAAGAACAGCAATTTTAGCCAGATTTAGATTTTGCAATGTTTTTCTTGAGTCATTACTATCTGAAAAAGAGACTGGTAATTATATTCTGTGATTAAAATGCACTTCCAGCACTGTCTTAGAAGCAAATAGGTTGAAGTTTGAGTGATACCTGATCACTCAAGTAAGTGATTGAGCAAAGCAGACCTACTATCAAAGCATTAATTTTCCCAACTATATTAGTGATCTCATCACACTTAACTAGGACACTATTTATGTTCTTAAAGGAATTTAGCTATCACAGGGTGTGAAAGTGTAACCCTTGTGAGAAGTGAACAGTATAAATTACATAGCTCTTAAAAACACTCTTAGGACATTTAGATTGTTTATATTTTAAAAAGAGAAAATTGTCCAGGGATGCTGTGAATGGTTATCATTTTCATATCCAACACCTGGGTATCTTTAAATTTGCTCAGAATTGGACTTTAATAGCCAATTCAAATGGACTTCTACTGCTATTTCACATACTTTACATTTTTTGAAACTTTTTGTTCTGTTGTCTAGCATCCATGCTTCAAAGCGGATGTCGTAAATCTAAGTGAAGCATTATCACTTCATGTGGAGGTAGATGTCTAGAGGAGTGACAGTAGTATCAGGAGTGGTAGTGTAACTATGTCACTTTACAAAGGACCCCTTTCTCAGCAGGGAGTCTGGCCAACAGTTTCAATGGAAATTGAGTACAGAATGGGCTTTGGGTGCAAGAAAGCATTTCTGATATACTTAACTAAATGTAAAAAATTCTAGATGTCCAAAGGCACTTGTAAAAGCTGGCACTTAATGTCTTATTCATTAGTGCAATTCAAGTGAACCCCTACTAATTTAATCAATAATCACATTAGATTAGCTTGTGCATACATGATTATTGGGACTTACATTAGTTTGCTATTAAGATATTAATTCATTTCAACTACTCTAATGACAATAACATGACTTAAACCTTCCTTAGGGACAAAAGTTGGACACAGCTTACCTATTATATAACTGTTTCCTGGAAGAAAAAATAAAAAAGTTATATGAAGTTCATTTGATATTTTAGTAAAACCTTTGGGTATAGAAAATACTGCCTGAACAGCATGTTCTCTCCTTTTCTATTTCAGTCATCACAAACTTCCATAGGAGTGGTAGATGCATGAATGAACCCTGTGCTTCTGGAAATCAGCAAACATATGTAAATATATGTATGAAATGGTAATTTCAGGTCATATATATAAATGGTTGATCATTTATAAATGTATACACATACATACATGTGTGTATATATGGTATCTTAGGATATATACACTCACTTATATGTATAACTGTATGTATTCATATATATCTAAGATGTATGAAGGATTTTTTTCAGATCAAGCATTTACCTGAACTTCTGTATTAGAATTTGCCCACTGAACATCTATGTATACATTCAGAAATACATGAGTGATTTATTTTTTCTGCCTTTAAATGTTTATGAATGTATCTCTCTATAACACTTAAAGCAAACAAACAAACAAACAAACAAAAACACAATAGGACTATACAAAAATCTTAAGGTACCAGAGGACCTTAAAGCAAAAAGAGATAATCCAGACTAGATAAAGCTTTCAGATAATTCTGAATCAGAAAAAAAAAAAAAAAAATGATAGAGTGAGTATATTTAACTGCTTGTTGGGGGCCCAAGGAAGGAAAACCGCTGGCTGCAGAGACTGGGACGATACAGTTACACCACCGAAGAACGCAACCTCCACCTGGTGGTAGCTCCGATGATGAAATTTTAGAAAACCAGAAATTCTGAAGCACGATCTCAGTTGCATAACTGGGCTGTGAAATCTACGAATAAAGATATAAATTATCTTTGGGAAAGTAACAAACTATAGAAGAATATACTGCAAATGTTTCTATGTCTTTTTGTTATTGTTCACTTGATGAAAGCCTTTTAATAATAAAAATACCTTATATTTTTATCCTAAGGGTTGTGAACTTGTTAAAGAAGTTTTATATTAATACACAGGTACATGTAACTTGTTTTACTTGTTTATTATTTTTTATTTCTGAGGAAGACATGTAAAAAAGACATCTGAATGGATTAATTTTCTGCTTCTTTTTCCTAAGCAAGCTGGACTGTCTGGTATGGACCAGATAAACGTAGAAGTTCCTGAAACCAGCTTTGGTGAACATGAGCTTAGACTCCTCTGCGTAAACTTTGGTAGCATTAAGTTCAAGGGTAATTACCACTCCAATGTACTATTTTCCTCTTAAATAGTTCACATTTAAAAGAAGTATTTGTCCTTATGGTAATAATTTCTGTGACTGAATTTCTCCCCTTAAAAATAACTAAAGCTCATTTAAATTAATTAGGGCACTATTGGTCTACCCCTCCTTTTCCACTTCTTTGCTGTTCACATTACTATCCAAGCAGAGCAGAAATGACATGTACATTTAGGAAAGCAAGAAAATGTGTAAATATAATGCACACTGGGAAAAAAAAAAAAAATCTCATGTACAGTTCATTGCAGAATTCAAGTGTAGCCCAAAGGAAAGTAACAGTTCAAAACAAAAAGATCTTAAGTAACTCTGGCAATGCATGACCCAAACATCCAGTATACCTAGGTTTTCTACCTAAAGATCACCTGTCCCTTGCAAAGTATTATGACAAGTACTCAGTTTAGCAGTAATTATTTATTTTATAATTTATCCTAGGGCTTGTGTATGTTCATAAAAACTATGCATATTTGACTAAGGGACAAGCAGATACTGGATCAGATTCATCAGGGTAAGGGTTATATTTTCTGTTTGTCTAGACTAAATGTTCAGAAATGAGATTTCATTTAGACGAATGCTGGTAATTAGAACAGTGGGTTTGTCACTTTTGCTTCTTGGACTAATTAAAAAACAAAGATTCTGCTCATCCATAGCAGTAATGGGATTAATTACTCCTGCTTTCTAATCACCATCTGAAGAAAAGCCAGGTTGCCTACAGAAAGTGTGAATATATAGCCCACAGCAATCTGCTTGTAATATCGAGGTATTCCATAATAACTATTGCATCCTTCTGTAAGAAAAGCTTCACTAGAGACTGACTAAAATATGGATGTTCAAAGACTATAGCATTAGGATCCAACTGAAAATACAGTAAGGATGTCCACCTTTTATTCTGTGAGGAGAGAGTCCCATCACCTTATGTTGATTTCAGCAGGAGTGAAGGCATTCAGCATCTCTCAGATGAGAAGTTTGTACAACTGCCAGTTTGGAAGGACTCTGACTTACATATTTATGTTATTGTTAGAGGTACCGTTTCCAATAGAACTACTGCCATTTACAAAATTAGGCACATACTTAAGTAACTTCCTCAACGAGGGCCTACATGTTAAGTACACAGGGTGTTTATTGCTGTTTTTCTAAGTCAAAACAGAAAGAGGCACGTGTAAGTGTGTACTGTCTTTTGTACCAAGTAAGTACGTCTTTAAAATGTGAACTTCAATATTCTCACACAGTTTGTTAAGCCAAATAATATCTTAACATCAAATATTTACAGTTTTGCAAGAGCATCAAACTGAAAGTGGTGCTCTGTAGACTGAAACAGAATAAAGTTATTTAGCAAAAAACATGAAATGCCTGTATTCAACTTTTCACATAAAAAAATATATTTTGTTTTACAACACTACAGTTAAGGCCACAGAACTCCAGCAAGATTCTGACCGACATCAATTGCAACTATTAAAATTACCAATAAATACCAAGAAAATGGTCTGCATGTTTAAAATCACAACAATCAAATCAATCAAAGCAACCATTAACAGTAACTCGTAACTGTTTTCAAGTATAAATTACATTATGTGCTTTAAGACTGTCACATTCGTACAGATTATAACAGTGTTAGAGTAATATACAAGTAGAAGATTTCATCCTTCTATCCTCATTAGTCACAGTTTCCTTGGAATTCTCCAATGTATGATTCTGATTTTCATCTTTACTGTCTTCACCAGACAAATCTTCCTTTTCTTCTTCTTTTTCGCTCTGGAATGGCTTTCCAGATAAATCTTCCATTCTGTTACATACATTCTTCTGGCTTGTCACTGGCTTTCGCTTAAACAGGGAAAACTGGAGTATAAAAAAATAAATTAAAAAAATAAAAAGTGCCTTTTGTATATAACAGGGTGAATTTAGGTCACAAATTTATCCTTGGTAAAATAAATCTTTTTTCAACACAATATGACTGTTTAAAAATTGCTAACAAAAAACACCCTGCTGCACTATTTGAAATGTGTCAAAGTAGCAGAAATGAATAAAAGAAGTTAAAATGATTGAATTTTGCCAAATTGCACATTATATATTTTGTACATAATAATGCAAGTGGTGCAAAATTATTTGTGCTTCTTTCAAACAAGTCTGAGAAAAGAGCCAGAAATAAAGGCTCAGATCAGCAAAGTCCCAAAGCAGTTAATGCTTAATATGCTTCATTATAACCATGTGTCCCATTAAAGTTAATAACAATACCTTTTTATGTCAATGAGACTGCACACATGCTCGAAGTTAACTAATGCTTAAGGACTTTGTTCAACAGGAAACAGCAGTCGCTGCAGAAGCCTTTGGATCCTAAACATCTAAGAAGTTCCATGTAGAGTGTACCTCAACATATGTATTTAAGATATATATGTATATCTTAAAGCAGTGCATGTTGGAAACAGATACAAGATCAACTAGCTGAGACGCTGCTTTCAGAAGCAAACATGGTAGAAAAAGTATTTAGCTAATGTCTCGTAAGAATCAACTCCTAAGCTTTCACCTCACTGAAAGCTGATGTGAGTAACAACCTGTCTTTCATGGTGTGCTGTACGCAAACAGGTGATAATGGACCTTTTCTCATTCCTACTGACAGAAATACTATGATTTATTTTAACAGAACATCTTGTCTTCTGGTCTTGCTAACTCTCACTATTACATACTAGCCATTCACTGCTCAAAAATACTCTCACTAGGCTAATTAAAGCACTGTATATAAATTTGCAGACTGACTTCTATACTTGCCCGTAGAAGAAATCAAATGAAACTATCAGTTACATATGCAAAACGATACTTTTTTTTTTTTTTTTTTACTATAATAAATTATAATAAATATAAAATCTTTAAATAAAGTTTTTTTTTTTTTTTTAATCAGAGGATTTCTGCTTATGAAAGGGTCAAGCATCACACAGCTATTCTTTAAGGGCAACAGACATAACTCTGGGAATAGCAGAGAAGTTCTTTGAAACATCAAAAGTGTAGTTATGTTGCTTACTTTCAAACTAATTATAGTAATGTCTTATTTGTTTTCATTCACTTGCTATTTCCTTTATTGCAAAATTTACCGCTGTGTATATGCCTTAGAGAACTCCCCATTATAAGCTTCATCAGAGCAAATGTATCAACAGAAGACATTTTTTAATAAAGGAAATATATTGTATCTATATATTACATATACATAGAAAATATATAAAAATAAAGGAAATATAATTTAATAAAGGAAATATATTGCGATATTTTTAGCCTAACAGGAGCTGACGCCATAAAACTGTCTCTTAACTTTTTATAGCTTCACAAAACAGTTGTTTTTACTGCAACAACACAATACTTAAAATAGCTACTTATGTTTTGTGTTATTCACGATGTAAATTCTAGTTTTGCGACTGTTCCATCTATATTCCCTATTATGAAATATAACTTGGCTTTATTTTCAGCCTCACACTATTTCTCCCTCACATGAACTGGTGTAAAATCAGAAGATAGCATAAACATACAGATGGCAAGAAGGAGTGCCGGAGATTTGCGTGATTAATTTAAAAAGACTGTTGTCTTGTTCCCTTCAGTCTGTAATTATGGTGTCACCTCCCAGGTACAATGCTGCATTTTTCCTTACTAACACTTCCATTTTGATAGGAAATCTTGGAAGAGATTTTTGTGAATAGAAAGGGTATACTGAAGTTAGTGGAGAATTCTGCCATCCCTAAAGGTATTTCATCTTAACTAAATCTGTAACAATTGGTGTGTGTGTTTGTATGTTGGCTATATATTCCACTTTGCAAATGGGGACTTATCATTCTCTCTCCTCCTCCTAAATCAAGGCAAAACCCTGGCTTACACCTGAGTCCAGTCAAGTCACAAATGAGTGACCGTTATAGCATACATACCTGTTGGACATGCACACAACTCAACTGACGGTTGTGGGTGATGGGTGGAAGTCATTTGGATTTCATGAGACAGGTGTCTGTTGTCCACATGCAAGGTGCACATTTACTCCTACCATACAATCCTAATAAATGTGCTTTGGCAATAGAGTTGTATGCTTCATTTGACTTCCATTTGACTTTATTTGAACTTTATTTATTTTATTTGACTGTATTTCACATTTGACTTTCATTATACTTTCATTTTCCACTGAAGAACTAACAACTTTTTTCCTTCCCTGTAAGACTTTGCCATTACTTCCAAGTCTAATCTGATCACTCAAAATACAGTTTAGGTACATTAGTTCCCACTATCTCAGTTTACCTTCTAGTTTACTGTTTTTAATGTTCAAATAAAGGCAACGTTACAAACGGACAAGGACAAAAAATCTGACGGTAAGAGCAGCTTGTAATGCTTTGAGACATATTAAGAACATGACAAGACAATGGGCTAACACATTACAAAATCCTAACAAAAAATACTAAATATCTGGCCTTTTTCCATAATAGTAGCTATTAAATTACATTAAACTACAGGCATTATCTATCTCCGCTAAATCTATATATTATCTCCCAAGCACTAAGCAATAAGATGAAAGGAAATGACCTCAAGTTGCAGCAGGGGAGGTTTACTTTGGACATTAGTAGAAATTTCATTACTGAAAGGGTTGGGCAGCGTTGGAACAGGCTGCTCAGGGAAGTGGTTGAGTCACCATCCCTGAAGGTCTTCAAGAAATGTGTAGATGTAGAACTTCATAGCATGGTTTAGCAGTGGGCTTTTGTCCTAGGTTAATGGTAGGGCTGGATGATCTTAGAGGTCTTTTCCAACCTGACTGATTCTATGATTCTATGATCCAGTCTACAGTGGATTATAACACTACTCTAATATTTGGATACATCCATAGGCAGTAGTATCTCCTCATTCTGCAGTGCAGTTCATCTAATGTTATAATCACTCTCAGCTTTCAGTGTGAGCATCTTCCTTCCCTAACTGTACCGATCTGTCATCAACATTTTGGAGTCAAAGAGCCCAGAAGTATGTGGCATATCTAAGGTTATAAGGCCCTCTATAATTTTAAGGGCAAGGAGTAGGAGTATAAAATACACACCAACCTACATGTCTGACAGTCTCTGTCAGAAAAATGTTGATATACATGCTTAATACACAAGCTTCCAGTAGGAAGATGACAAATTGTTTCATTTTGATCCATGGACAGAGCACAGTAACAAACACTTTCACAGCAAGCAACACACACAGAAATCACAAAATCAAATTTTAAACAGAAACAACAGGTGGCCAAGCAGTTTAACTATGCAATTCAGGTAAATTTGGGCATTTGCTGCACCTCTGCAACTGACCACTGACTTCTTGGTCACTACTAAAATTAGAATGAAAAATCAGGCCACTTACCTTTTTTCTCCCAGTTATTCCTTCAGCTATTTGGTCCTCAGTGTTCTCTGAAGAATCATTCACAGTATGATTGTCAGTACTTTCTTTCTCTACAATAATATAAACCTTTTTATTAACTTCCCTCCGATTCTTGCAAGTTAGGAGCAAAAAGACCTCTTATTCAAATTATATTTGAAGTAAAAGTCACTAAATAAAATGTGGTTCTTAAGCAGTCACAGTATTCAATTCAACTTGATGCCCAGCCTGACAAGAATGTTTTATTTTCTTCATTTCTCTATATAAGGCCCATGTATTATTCTCCAAATGCTTGATTTTCCAGAAAAGACTAAACATGGCAGTAACATATATAAAATGTTTTGACTTGGACACTCATAGTTTCCGCCTGTGGACATAAGACAATGTCCACAAGACACAGATTTGAAAATATATTCTAATTTGGAAAAGCTGACTTTTAGGGCAAGAGTTATTGTTCAGCACTAATCTTTATTCCATAGAATCTTCTGGTAAAGGAAAAGGTTTCCAACTGAGCTGATATTCCCATGTTTCAATTTTCCTATACTCTCTGCATGAATGATACAAATATAGAACTTAATACCAAAACTTCCAGCTCACTGAATGATGGAAAATATTTAAGCATCCATTCCACACAAGCTGTTCCAATTATAATACTGAAGATAAATGGCATAGCTTCTTCATTATTAAAGGGAGTGATCTTTTTTATATCACAATTATTTTTTCTTACAAAAGAACAATTACAGATTATTCTAGAATTTCTAAAATTCTAGAGAAAGAATCTTTTTTGAGTTGTCTTGCATATAGGGCAGCCAACTTCATGCTCCCCTGTTTTTCTAAAGGAATATCTGTTATCAGCCCGCTTGACTTGTCCTCAAAACTACAAGCAACATCTAGACTCAGATCTTCAGCATCTTTGAACAGTGTTCAGAAATTACCACTTTCCACCAAAAATAATCTGTTTATGAACAAACATAATGAGGAAATGCCATTGGTGGGTGGGGATAAAAAAGATTTCTGACAAGCTAGTCTGCTGAAGTGAAGAAACATGGCACCTAAAGAAGTTGCTTGAGAAATAATCCAGTTACCAATACTTCACAACTAGAACTGCTCTTTTTAAGTACAACAGTCCTTTTAAGAGAAAGTCTTTTTTGTGGACTTCCTCCAAAACATAACTGGGAAAAGAGTTTTTTTTTTTTTTTTTTTTTTTTTTTTTTTTTTTCTTGCAACTCATTAATAATTAGTAGTATTTTTTGCCTCTCAAGAGGCAAAGAAGACATGTCTCATTCTCTCTCAAGATCTACTTTACCAACCACTGACAGTAACTGTATTGTTCAGTATTTTTATAATAGAGAATATTTAGAAAAGTTTTATCTTTTGGAATGTTTTATATATTTTTAGAATGTATACAATGGTCCAGTTCTTAGGAATTGTACTCTTACCCTGCTCAATGATGGTCTCTTTCTGAGTAGTCTCTTCTGTCTATAGAGAGACAAAACAATGAAATTTCTACTTTCAAACTTGCTAAAAAATGAAATGTTTAACTACAAACACCTACCTATGTATTCTTCCCTCTACTAAAACCACCCCAAACAACTCCACAATTCTAAGATAGCTATATTAAAATAAATGCAAGTTAAAGAAACAAATTATCTCACAGACAATAATTTAAAAAGAGTAAAATATTTTACCTCTACAGTTTCCAGCATGCTATTACTGCTTTTCTCTCCCTCAGGTGTTTTACTATGATGTTTCTTTTTTTCATATTTTTCCTCCATTGCCTCTTTGTCTGTTCCTTCTCCTTCTGCTTCTCCTTCTTCTGCTTCTTCTTTTTCTCCTCCTTTTTCTTCCTCCTCCTCCTCTTCCTCATCTTCCTCCTCGTCTTCCTCCTCCTTCTCCTCCTCTTCTACTTCTTCTACTTCTTCTTCTACATCTTCTTCATCTTCTTCTTCTTCATCTGTCTCCTCATCTCCAGGTAAGTTTTGTTCCTTTGACAAGATGGCCAAAAAAGAATTCAGAGATGCATGCTGCACGATGCTATCATGCTCCTAACCGTAGACCAATTCATCATACACATCACTATTTGACTAAGAACAAGAAAATGCAAAAGAAAATGTTCTAAGGTAGATAAAATAAGACAGAACCTTATTCAAGGTTCGCTCTCAAACAAGGACTCTCAAAAATCTAGCTGTGCCCTCAGAAAAGAATTATTATGTCCCTTATCTGAGGGCACAGTTGAGTTAGCTCATGGATACACTACAAAGTCTAACATTTTGTTATGCTAAGTTTAAATGCTTTGCCACTGCATGACTTACTTTTTCAAAACAGGAAAAAGATATTTTTTTTTTTTCAGAATAATTCTGTGTATCTTGAAAAGCAAGGGTTAATGTCTTGACAGATCCTTTCACCTTAAACAGGGTTTAACTCAGCCAGAACTTTCACAATGCATGGACCAAACTTCCTGTTACTATATATAAGGGCAGAAAGTTAATGAGCTGCATGCTTCTGCATCAGCTGCTCCTTCAGCGTCTAATATTGGTGGAGAACATGCTACATTCTGTGAATGGATGTGAAAGGAGGCTAACAGCAAAGACCACACGCTGATGCTACAGGGAGCACCTGGAAATCTGAAAGCATCCTAGTAGTATGTTATATTGCAACCTACATATGCCAGTAAAAAAAGTGAAATTTCAACTCTTACAAAAGAAAATTAAATGCAAAGTATTTGGGCCAGACACCTTTTCACACAGCATGTAGCCTGAACAGCACTGCTGACACAGTCCATCCTGTTTAGACATACCATTTTTACATTACCATCTGGTCCTGAGACCCTGTGTGCTATTGGGAAGTTTTCCAGTAGCAGTGCAAAAAGATTCCATGTGGAGATCCCACTGTGGTTTCCCTGGGGCTCTGCACAGTGGAAAGTAATCGAAAGAACACTAACAATAACTGCAAAAACCCTGTCTGCTGGCATTTGGAATAAGGATAAGGAAAATGACAGCAGGTTTCTGGAAGGGTGCGAACATTTTTTGGAATGTCCTTGATTTTTTCGTTTGTTTGTTTTGGTGAGAAATTTGATTAGGAAACTAAACATGACAAACTTGTTATGCACTTGATTCCTCTATAATATGTTCAGACATCTATGACAGAAAGCAAAAGCAAATAACTCTTCACCTCTCTAGGAGATGAAAAAGGTTGTTTCTTAGATATTAGGATATCTGAGGAACAATGAACAATAAAAACTGAAAATATTTTCATCTAAACTCCTTTGGAAGTGGTGTTATTTATCACTGGTATACTTTACCTGTAGGCTTCAATGGTATCACTATAGGACACTGCAATATTAAATACAGAAGTGTTCAGAGATAACACATGCATAAGATTTTGTCTTTGCAAAAAAAATGTAAAAATAATACATATCTAGATAAAATAGTGACACGCACTCTTCCAGAGGACTGTAAGATTGACATGGATTTACTTAGAATGGACATCTGTGAAAAAGAATTTTCTATTTTTGATTCCTTCGAAATTAAGACAGTTTTCAGAGATATTAAGTACAGTAATGGCCTATAGAAGACACTCCACTTAGTCATTGCAAACTGGAGAAAATTTAAGATTAATAGCACATGTATGCACTATACAACATTCCTCTACTAAATGGAGCATAAGGTAAAGATAGTTAAATGTAAAAGAAAAGTTTTGTCCAGCTTTGAACCCCCAGAACCATTATCCTAGTTTATAACCACATATAAATATCTCTAGCTGTGCTAATATGGGGATACTGTTTAAGAAATCAACAACAAAAATGCTGACATTCCATATAGTGTAGGCAATAAAAGTAGTTAGGATTTGAGTTCTGAAGGGTCATGACATATTCGCATCAAAACTAGTTCCCAAAGTTAAACTGATTTGAAAAAGCTCTTCTTCCGATCTTCACTTGTTCAATTACATAATGCAATCTCAAAAATCACCCATACTTCCGGCCTCACCTTTATTCACACTTCATCTCCAGCTTTCTATCTACTCAAAACTGCCTTCCTCTTCATCTAAATATTCAAAACATAATTTAACAATACAAAGCATATTTTCTTTCAGGACCATTTCTTCTGCACAGATGATGTGTCTGATGGTGAGCAGAACTCTTAATTCTCATTAAGCTGGAAGCTGTATCTGCCAGAGGTAACTAAGAAAAGCTGAACTTGGTGTTTATGCCTACTGTTAAACTGAACAACCTCCCAGACAGACCACATTCCCACCGACTATACTTGCAGCTAGGCAGAGGTGTCCCTGGCTGTCACCTCATCTTTTCAACTTCTAAAATAACCCATTTTCAATGGTAACTCTTGATAGCATGGTTTAATTACTGTCACTTTTGCATGCTCATTTACAGGCATGTTTTGGAGAGTGTTTACCAATGTTAGTGTAAAACAGATGAACATGTCATACTAAAGACATCCTTTTTACTTTAAAAGATGAAACGTCAGGCCATTAAAAATAATCTCTGAATAGTTTGACACTACTATTTAAAGGAAATATATTACCCAGTATAAACACTGCATTATTCTCCATCATCATGCCTTAGAAGGTTTATTTTCTTATTTATGTTCCCTGGTCATAGAAAGATAAAGCTGTAAGAATAGCTTCAACAGTTCTAATTCTAAAGTTGAGACACTGAAAAGATGACTTGGTCAAGGACACACACAGAAAGTCAAGAGCAGCAAAGAATATACAAGCAAAATACTTGAAATGGCTTTCATTTAAGCCTGAGACTCCAGTTTCTTCAAGGACAAAAAAGTTGTCAGCACTATGAAACAATGTTTTCCATAATGCTGTCACACCTCTTGTCATGCTCTGGCCAAAAAAAAAAATCACAGTGAAGCCTGAAGACATGTCTCATGGTGGACCTTGCTCAAATGACAGCTGGGAACCAGGTTTCTTGATATTGCCTTCACTGTTTCACATAACTTACAGAATCTGAGCTCTAGCAGCCTGGCTGTCCATATTGAACATTTCAGAAGGGGAAGTCTTCTGGTATCCTTCCAAAGCTCCTCAAGAAGTCAAAATATTTTTGGTTTGCCGCCACCAATTTATGTTTCTAGGGAAGAAAATCTCAAAACCACTGACAAAATATATCTGGGTCTTCTCAAAGCTTTTTAAAATCTTGTGAAAACTCACCAATGAAGAGAAATCTGTAATTACTATGTGTACCACTAATTGGGAGTTCTGGGAAGTTCTGGTCTACAGAATATTTCTATTTGTCCATGAAACTGTTAATAATCCACAGAAAAGATTATTATAAAGACAGCTGAGAATGAGGTAGTTAGCTATAGGCTTCTTCTTTGGCTACCTTCTGCCAAGCAGCCACAAATTTATAATTGTTTACCAGAGTTTTTAATCACGGATGGAACAGGTTCCTCCCATTACCTGTTTAGCCTATTACCTTTAGATGCCTCAAAGTATCCTATGGGTCTCTTATACAGCACAACAACTGAACTAAACACACACCTAATAGGAGTTTAATTGTGAAGAAGAAGACTCATAGAAGATGGATAGCTCTATAGAGGTTGATATATGGGCCACAGCTGCTGTCATATGGGAGTTAACAACACTCCCTTTGTAAAGCACTGGTAAAGACAACAACAAAATATGTTTCTACAGACCATCCTTCTTTTTTGATGCAGGATTGAGGAGGAAGAGGTATAGGAATTACGACTTCCAAAGATCTCTGAAACACTAGTGCATGTCAATGTCACTGCTAGGAGAATACACTGTTAATATTTTACTAACAAGGCATATAAAGTGACAATGTTAACCATTAATTTACATATAGATGAAGAAGACAACAAAAATAATTCTGTTTACCCTCTGTGGGTTAGAAATATATGGATGGGTAGGCACATAACATTTTGTTGATAATGATCTTATAATAATGTCAAGTTGCATAATATGATTGGAAATACTTTCTTACAAAACTCTTCATAAGGCTAAGATACATACCTCACAGTTTTTTAGGGGTCACAGTGAAAGCTTAATATCTTAAAAGCCATACAGTGCTAGCCATGTCATTAGGAATTTGAACTGGACTTTCATTTTGTAGCTATTAGTATAGAAAAGCTATTAGCTCACTATTCTAACCCTTAAAGAATTATTTTCCACTTTAATGATTATTAAAGAAAAAGCTGTACAGATTAAAGAAATAAGTATTCAAATGAGAGTAATCAAATGAGAGATTTAAAAGCTTATTCTTTCACTTACAAGCAGTGAGTCAGACAAAAAGCCAAATTAGGCTTTCCTTGTATGTTTTCATGAAGACGAACAGGGGAGCTCAGCTGAATACACGCAAAAGAATTTTCAGTAAAATGCAAAGCCCATTGCCATACCTTGTCTAAACATTAAAATCTGGAATCCTATGAAGTTTTATTTGTTTGGTAATTGTATAATTCTATGTCAAGAGCATTTGACGCAGATTATCTGATACTTATAACCGTCCCTTAACATGGAAGACTTCTGTCATCAAAATGTCCTGGAATATTAATGTAATGCTGAGCTAATAATTTCCTGCACACTGTGCAGACAGTCAAGCAAATGAAAGTAATTTTTATGTCAGGAATGAGATTCTGTTCCTAGATGTCAAGCAAAAATTTAATGATAGCTGCGTTTTTTTGGTTAATATGATGGAAAAAAGTGTTTCAAAGTATTTGATGCCCACACAGCTATACAATGACTACTATGAATATGTGACGACAAATTACTACAACAGTATTTGTGACACTACAATTGCATCCTCTAACAGGATGGTGTCACTCTGAGAAAACTTGAATAAAATAGTGAATAGCTGTAAACAATGTAGATAGAAACTGAGCAGACTCATTTTTCATTGTTGTGTTCCTAAGTCATCTCAGACTGTACTTTACTAAACAATATATTTTGTTTACCAGAAACCAAATAAGAGGACCTGTAAGTTTCCACAGATCTGCCCACTTTTGTCACAGGCTGGTAGTACACATACTTTGCATTAAAAATAAATCGGATTGTGTTTTCAGGACTTTAGATATCACTCAGAAGCAGTACAGTGATGTTTAGTACACAGTACCAGACAGTCCTTTGTTGCTGCCATTACCTTACAGATTATTTCAGCTGGCTATGATGTAATTAGTATGTGGCTTGCCAACTTGCTACTGTAGGAGTAACTGAAGATACCCCTCTGAATTTTTGAGTATAAACAACTCCTTAACAATGTATGAAACCTTAATGTAAAACTACTTTCTAAAAAAGGCAGCATTTGTATTTTCAGGTTTGTTTTACATTTTGACTTAATCTCTTCACTACAAAAATAATTTAAATAGAATTACCTAAAGGATACTTTCTCCAGCAACTCAGAACAAATTTTTATTATTTATTCCCCAAGATAAGTCAACATGTAACAATAACTTCTCCAAAAAGTCTGCTTTCTTTGGAGAACAAATAAATAATATCAATTTCAAAGGTGGAAAGGAAAACAAACAAACAACTCTACAGAAGTAGAGTGTTTTGTGACGAATCACAAAACAAGCTGGAGACTATTTACATCGAATATAATTCCCTATAAACCATTTTACATAAATACCCATTAATCTTTAATCACTTGGAAAAGGCATACCAAAACAAATCCTAGGTACTTAAGCAAAACAGATGAAATATGAGCGGCTTCAAATCAGAATATATTATCTCAGAAATTTGGTGCGTCTTTGAAAGATATTGTGCTGCATAAAAAAAATAATTCTTAATGTTAACAGACAAAGAGTCTGCTACAAGTATGTTGGGAATATTAGTCCACACATGGATGCATTTCTGCATTTTTTCGAAATTCTTATAGAAAAATGTTTACATTGTTCTTTTTCTTCTTAGAAATGACACTAAGTGTCCATTTTGCAGCAGTTCTGCTGCTGCGTTTCTAATTACAAGAGGCATTTTGTGCCTTGGCTAGACACTGGATAAAATGAAAGTAATTATTTTAAACTTCCTTTTAAGAAAACGAGTCTCTGGCAGGGTGGCTCACAGCCCCAAACTCCTATTATGATGATGATGATTGCTGAGTTTCCAGATGAATGCCACAGCAGTCTCTTGTAACATCACTGGTACAGAGGAAGTGGGAAACATTACTCTTCAACACTAGAGTGATCTACATCTCCTCAGGTATAAATGCAGATTAAGGCTTTGTTTAATACATGATTCTACTTACAGCTACCTTTGTTTAGCTCACTCTCAATACGTAACCACAAATACTTTACATTTCATACAAACGACTAATAAAATTCTGTGTGAAAGGAGGACTACTTATTACAAATTACAAAGCTCCAGACCCAGAAAATTAAACTTGGGATGTTTCTTCAGGCTGCCCTGTAACCTATCCATCATCCAGAGACAGAAAAAGCAAAGAGCTGTGCTCACTGATGTTTCAATGTTGGGACATTTATGAAAGCCAGGATGGTAAGTAGTCTACTTAACAATTCAGGGCCCTGGTAATAAATATTTTCGTAACAAAGTATGAGTTTCTGAGATCATGACATTAACATTTATTTATATGATTATACCATAAGGTTGCCAAGGAAAGAAGCAATGGGCATTAATATAAATCCTTAAAAAAGACAGCGATTAAGTGTACTTGCTTTGTCTTTTTGCAATAGAAAAGTAAAGCCTCAGTAACTCTCAGCAGTGCATTTTTTTGACGCCAGATATATCTCACCAAAATCTTTCACTATGCATAAGCAAACCTCTCTTCTCTGCATTAAAACATACAAAAAGTGTATTAAAGTACTATGTCTCAGTGACTTCAGGTCAAGAGCATGCTCAGAACTTAACTGAGGACAGAACTGTAGGTTTGCCATTGGTGCAAGAAACTTACTAACTCAGTTGCTCATAGAATGCTGCAGTTCTAAACACTGCCATTTATCTGAATTGCATATTTAGAAACCAGTTGAGAATTTGCCCTTGTATATCAGGTACTATGCAGTCTATTACAGACTACAGATCTGACAACATTCTTTTGTCTGAAGATTCTGTTATTTCTGAACTTGAATTGGCTTCTCATAAAATTAAAGACATACAAAAAAGTTCACTTGAGTTCATGGTTCATAAATCTAGTCTATATGTCCTAAGAAAAAGGTCAGATTGCATTAAAAAATATGCTTTACCCTTAAAATCTTTTTTTTTTTTTTTTTTTTTTGTACCAGAAAGAGTATCTCAGCCATACATTTGTCAAATGACTACATTCACACTGCAAATTCAATTTGTTGTTCTGAGAAATAAGATCAATAAAGTATCATTCTTTTATGGAGAAATTAAACTAAAAGTTGTATTTTAGCTAAGAAAAGCTAGGGGAGAACCATACAACCAATGGAAACAAAAGCTAAATGTTCTTTTCTGCATGATTCCTAATGGCCCCATACTAAAGAATAAGGATGTACCTACCCAGATAAGACACCAGGACAAAACATAGTTAATCCAAACCAGGTATTTTCTGTAGTTTGGAGAAAGACATTTTTGTTTTTCAGCCCAAATTATGCAAAGAGAACAATTATTTGAATAGTTTGATATTTTCAGGTATAACATGACAAAATTTAAATGCTGAAATTTGGCAAGGATGAGGGAAAAGTTATGGTACAACTTATTTAGAAACAATTTGGGAAGAAGTGAACCAACAGGGCTTGCTGTTTTTCTGGGTAGTAAAGACAAAAGCTGATGGTGAAGAGTTGCAGAGGGGGTTCATGACATAAAGTACATGGGTGACAAAATTCAGTGTTGACAGATATAAATGTGTGGAAGTTGAATACCAAAAACTGAAGAGTCCATTTGCCCTCAGATTGACAAAGAGAAAACAGACAATGTCAAAACATGCTTAAGATAAGCACTGGGTGGATTACATGGTAACAAAGAGACTTTTGAAAACCCAAAGAAAATCAGTCAGCTTGAAAAGAAGTATAAAAGCACCAATTTGTGTCATTACGGGAGGGAAACTGGAACAGAAGAGTGGACAAAACTGAGTGTGATACTGCCATGAGCTCCCCCACCAGCACCAGGACCTTCTTCAAGGACTGAGAGAACAGCCTCTCTATCAGGTGCCTGCATGCCAGCTGCTGGATGGGCTACAGTGAAAAAGCAGACCCACACTTCATGTTGTTATGGGTTGTTATGGGTTGCTTTCTCACCAGCATGGGGATTAGCAGATTGAAGGAAGCAGCTTGGGTACCGATAAATCTAGAACACGTTCATCTCTAACAGGAGGGGTTTGGCAATAGCAGATTTGCCCGTCCCCCTGAAAATCAGGTATGTGCTTGTAACTTGTGCCTGCTGTGAGAAGAACTATATTTATGTGCAATTCTGTGAACGTGCTCATGAAGGTGTATGTGGGGATTTGAGTTTCTGAGATCATCAGCAAAAGGCTGTTCAGAAATTTGCATCTGTTTATTAACATGTTATTGATGTCTAGTATTGTTGGTACCTGCTGTGTTACTGCAATTGATCTTGAACGTGCAGTTCACTGATTGCTGGTTAACTATTATTAACATATCAATAAACCACTTTGATCTTGACTTGGTTTCAACCACAGAGTTGAACACTTTTTCCCTGTAACAACCATGAGGGAATAAATCATGAGACAACTAATGCTCTCTTTCTTCTCTAATACAGAGACATCAAATGTAAGTATCACAACAGATTCGAGACAAAGAGAAGAGTTACTTCTTCACACAACATTTAAGGTAATCGAAGAATTGTTTGCCAAAACATGTACTAGACACAAAATGCTTCCATGGGTTCAAAAAGTGAGTGTACGAAATTAATGAAAAAAAAAACCCAGCTATTATATACAACAGATACAGCTTCTGAAGTACAGATTATTGAAGGCTGAGTGATTATAGAGGAAAAATATCGTTACACATTTTTATTTGTTTTTTTGCCAGGCATTGACAGGTTGCCTCTAGCAGAAGTAAGACATTGGGCTAGACAGACCTTTGGTCTGGGCAGTTATGCCTGTTGTTTTCTCTCTCTATTTCAGGATTTTTTCTCCACTAGAAAACTAGTTTGGGAGTACTTCTGCCTTGTTGTTTAAGTACTGCACATAAATCTTTTTTCTATAGTAAATACCAAGGACATGCTGAATTTCCATAAAACCGCAACTACCAAGCTTTAAAAATCCACAAGAGTCAAATAAAACAGAATTCCACTCTAGTTATTCTGATGGAGATACAAAGTCCCCCCCAAACATTGGCATAGTGTACAATTTATGTAACTGTTCTGTGGAAAACCATCAGAAGAGACGCAGCAATGCTATGCTTTTCCCCTACCACAGGAATGATCCACAAAGCAATATGAAATCAGTTCTCATTTCACAGAATTTTTATCCAGACAGAATAAAGAAGAGGAGATGCCCACAACTTGGCTTCTTTTACACTCCTAGGAAACACTGGGAAGACTTACACTACCAGCATGTGTTAAGAGAGCAACAACAAATGTTCCCTACTTACCTAAGAATCTAGATTAAAAGCTACACCCCAACAGTAAATGAAGATTTATTCCCATGTGGAACCTGAAATCACTTGTTTCAAAATGCTCTTGTGATGTTGTGTTTTTTTTTTCTCTCTCTCTCAAATATTATTAATAAGAAATAACAGTGTACAGCCTTCTTCCAAGACTGAATTTCAGAATCACAAATAAGTAGGCATCGTATTCAAGATATCCATGGTCTATAAACATGGTTTTAGGTACATAAAAATACTTCTCAGTATTACTCTAAGTTTAGTCACAGTAACATCCTAATCTTTCCTAAGAAATAAAATAACACAGTTTAGTTAGTTTCAAATGTAAATATTTTCACAGCACTCCACTACTACAGCAAGCTGCCTTCTTAGGAAGTGCATTTAACTGTTAAAATGTTCCATTCTATCACAACATCAGGATACTTACCCTTTTCTTACACATACTCATGTCAGCATAACATATTCCAGAAAGTTCCAAAGGTTGAACTTAATTTCACAGGGACAAAATACAGTCACTGGAGTAAGTATACTTGTTATAGTTATTGCATACAGCACGTTACTGAAATCGATCTTACCTTCAAACATGCTACATGAAAGGGGTGACTGAAGTAGGAAAGGTTGAACTGAACTGAAAGCTACTGGCAAGTCATTAATCTACCACAGTTTTTATAGAAAATAAATTCAGGAGACATTGTGTCAAAGAATGTTTAATGTCAGTATCTTACAAAACAACATTAAAAAATGTTTCATAATCTCAATATAATGGTCCCATTAACATTTTTATTGAGTGATGTTTACTCATTTTGGCTTCTTTCTTCTCCTGTACTCATTTTAAATAAATTTTAAATAATAATTCTTCCAGAGAATGTCAATACTGAGATCTGTTTACAAAATTTCATCAGACCACCCATTATCATAGTAATAACTAACAATGCTGAATGACAAGTTCATTTCCCTTCTTTTGCTGGTTCAACCACTATTAGCAATAGCAGAGTATTTCAAAATCACAAAAATAATTTTCAAGATTTTTTGTGCATTTTAAGGAAGCTTTAGAAATATTAGCATACTTTGTATTTTACAAAAATAGTTTAGTGCCACTTTTGCTACTACTCCACCCAGTTTCTTGGTTTATTACAGTATCTTCTTTCTAGAGATCACTGATGTGACTTTTAGGAAGGGAAAACACAAAGCTCCTCCAATGAGAAGAAGCTTAAGCTCTGATCCTGAAAACATACATATATACTTCATACTGCAACAAATACATTCCCCTCCTTGGGAACCTTAAGAGTTAGATGACTAATGTAATTTAGACTTTTATAGGCAGGTATTGAATCTTTTTTCATTTTTTTATGTCAAATCACCTAATGTGATAGTCAAAAATTATCACTAAGTAAATGTATTCTGACTATACTGCAATATAGGCAAAATTCTGAGGCTCCTGTTTGTCTTTTTGCACATAATTGTGCACCCAAAAATAAGAAATCAACCTTAAGGCCTCTGGAAAAGCCTACGCCACCATTTACCCAGGTTTGCCTTTCCATTTCGCTCCCATCTGCTGATCCATGCAGATTCGGCAACTTGTCCTTTCTTTAATTTATGTTGAATACTCAAACATTTTATAAATACATAAACGGAAGAAAAGTAGTAAGAATGAATATGGAAAAATAAAATTTTAAAACGTGTTTCTATGATTTACTTACACTCTTTTTCATATAAGGCACATTAACAAGTAAGCTGCAACTAAAATTCATGTATTACTTCAAAAAAAATGTTTCAAAGGCAAAGATTACACTATTACAATGTGTAATTCATGTTATCAGCATGCAGTTATAATCTGAGCCATATACATTTTGCTTCCTCAGCAACTGTCATATATGATAAAGTTGATTGTGCAAATGACTTATTTCAGAAGAGCTTCCCAAATCTAAACATTTCCTTCAGTCCTTTTCAAGAAATAGGCACTTCAGCATATGTATAATAAAAAGCTTTGGCTACATTTTAAAACCAATCTACCATAGTTCCAGATCTTCCTGAGGAGGCTTAAAATACATATCCAGTAGTCCATACTACTTTAGAGTTAAATAATGAGGCAGCACATTGTTCCAAAATTGTTCTGAATTATGCAAACCATTTGCTACACACTGTTTGGACTTCATTTTTTGTTTCGAGCTGTTCGGTACAGCAGACCTTTCTGTCTTCCCTGGTTTCCCATTTTGGCTTTTCTTTTGTGGAAGCTTATTATTAACAATTTTTATTTTACCTTTTCCTTTTTCTTCTTCCTCCCCTTCTTCTTCCTCATTTTCCTCTTCTTCCTCCTGTCCCTCATACCCTTCTTCTTCTCCTTGCAATTCTTCTTCCTCCTCTCCCTCTTCCCCTTCTTCTTCTTCCTCTTCCCCTTCTTCTTCCTCTTCTCCCTCTTCTCCTTCCTCTTCCTCCTTTTCCTCTTCTTTTTCTACTTCCTCTTCCTCCTTTTCTCCGTCTTTTTCTTCTCCCTCTTCCCCTTCCTCTTCTTCCTCTCCCTCTTCCACCTCAGCTTCCTCTCCCTCTTCCTCCTCAGCTTCCTCTCCCTCTTCCTCCTCAGCTCCCTCTCCCTCTTCCTCCTCA
>CM021765.1:117313971-117358770 GCA_011076525.1 Nettapus auritus | reverse complement strand
CCTCTCCCTCTTCCTCCTCAACTTCCTCTCCCTCTTCTTCCACTCCCTTTTCTCCCTCCTCTTCTTCTCCTTCTCTCTCTTCTTCTTTCCCTTCCTCTTCATTTCCCCCCTCCTCTTCTTCCTTGTTTTCATCTTCTTCTCCCTCCTTCCCCTCTGTTTCTACCTCTGCTTCTTCCTCTGCCTCCTCTTCTTCTCTTTGCTTTTCCATTTCATCCTCCCCATCTTCTTCCTCTTCCACTCCAAAATCCCCCACCTCCTTAGCCCTCTTATCTTTTTCTTCTTGTTCTTCTTCATCTCTCTCTTCCTCTTCTCTGCCTGACAATGTTTCTTCTAACTCCCCCTCTTCACCCTCATCTCCTTCATTCTTCCTTTCTTTTTCTTCATTTTCATCTTCTTCTTCCTGTTCTGCCTCTACATCTTCTTGTTCCTCCCTGTCTTTGTCTTCACCTCCTTCCTCACTCTCATCACCTTCCTCACTTTCAACACATTCCTCCTTTTCTTTTTCCGTTTGTTTGTCTTTTGCATCCTCTTCCTCCTGCTCAACATCCTGTTTTTCTCCCTCACTTGATATTTCTTCTTCCTCTATCAACCTCCCTTTCTCATCTCCTTGGTCTGTGCTATCTTCTTGATGATTTTCTTCAACCTCTTCTGCATTCTCATTCTCAATGTCTCTTTCAAGCTCTGATTCATCTCTTTCATTTTCTTCCTCATTATCTTTTTCCTCATCATCTCTTTCTGCTGAAACCTCGTCTCTATCTTTCTCAACCTCAGTATCTTCTTCTTCCTCCCCTAGTTCAACTTCACTGTCAACTGTTTCATTCAGTTGATACCCATTTTCTTTTTCACTTTTACCCTTTCCACTCTCTTCACTTTCCTGCTCTTGATTAGATTCCTCATCATTCTCAATTTCTAACTGTCTCTCTTCATTAGATTTAGCTTCTGAGTTTGTCTCTTCTTCATTTAGGCTTTTTATATCAGTGTCTTCTACATATTCTTTCATGTTGTTTGTAGCTTGCACCTCTTCGATTTCACTGACTTCTTTTTCTAAGTCCAAATCTTTTACATTTTCTACTGTTTTCATTGTGTTCTGGATCTCTCTGCCTTCATAACGGTCCCCTTCTTTTTCGGTACTTTTAAGTATGTATTTTGCAAGGTCGTTACTATTTTCTTCACTTGAAGATGATGTTACTGCTCTTTGTTTCAAAATCTGATCCTTTTTTTTAAACTCCCTCTCCTCTACGTTATTTTCTTTCCCTCTGAAACCTATTCTTTCACGTTTATTAGATTTTTCAACAGCATTCTTTATTTTGTTTCCACTTTCTACTGCTTCTTGACTTCCTTGGTTTTCAACAAGATTGGATTTTTCTGCAATTAAACCAGTCTGGAGCTGATTACTGGATGCAGATGGAAGTACCTCTATTTTAAGGGATTGCTTAGATCTAACGACTTTTGACTTTTTATCTGAATAATTTTCTTTTTCGGTCAGAAATTGTTTTTCAGTGGGAAAACTATGGGTTACTTCCTCTCTGGCAATTTCAGGATTTTCTGAATATTCTTTTTCCCTTTTCACTAATACACATTTGTCCTTAGTTTGTTGAACACCACTTTTCGAGGTACTAATACTTTGTGCATGCTCAGATTTACCTTTCATTCTATTTTTTTTGGCCACGGGCTTTCCTACAAAGGCACTACTTTTTTCTAAATCTGTGCATTGTCTTGGTGACTCTAAAAGTGAAGACTGCTTTTGTAAAGAACCAGAGTCTAATTCTGGACCTTTCTGCATGAAATCAGAATCAATGGTTTTCAGCCCACCCTTACCATCTCTTTTAAGTTTCACATTTTTATTGTTCTTCTATTCCACATGAGAAGCAGAGAATTAAAAAGAAAGAAGGAAAATGTTAAGGACAAATGACAGCAAAAGAAAGACTACAGAAACATTTGAACAAGAAAAGAAACAATTTGCCTGATGGGCCCAAAAGGTAACATAAAAGGTGGAGTATTTCAAATGAAATTAATTTTGATGTATACATATTAGAAGAATATAACATCATGTTGATGGCAAATGTACTGTTTTTCACTGTCCAAGCACTCAACATGAATGCAAAACTAACTATTCAGCCACTATCACATCCCATAAGTTAGAGTAACAGCAATTTATGAGTGACATAGTGTGAACAGAAGGAAAGAATTACAGTTCTCTTACACCTTTTTCCACTTGTCCCTTTGGGAAATCTTCTGATGCAGTCATTGTTATGTTTTCTCTATTAAGTTTGAAAATCTTTTGTCTTCCTGCTTTGAAGTTTACCCTTACTTAACAAATTCTGCAAAATCTTTTTTTAAATGTAGAATGAAACGATAATTAAATATACCAAAATGCTGAAAAACTGTTAGCATTTTAGGAGTAAAGCAGAATAATAATTTCAAGATATTTTAATTTTATAATTAAGACAAGTATTACTGGTTCTTTAAATATATTCAAATATTTTTTGTTGTTGTTGTTAATACAATCTTCACTTATTTTGTGTCCCAAAAGTCAGTTAAACCATTCTGGTATCAACAAAACAGGAGACATGTATGTTACTGGAATAAATTATAAAGTGTTTACGATAACCTCTTGCTCCTTAGACTGGGAGAGTACTATACACTCTCATTTCAAACTGCTCCAGACACATGAGTTCTATGTGCCTGCACAAATCCTCCCTAACTTCAGCTAGCTTTCTATAATTTCACCTCTTGGATATTCCTAATATTAGCAAGAGAAGACCTATAAAATTTGTCTAGTTTTTGTTAAAACTCGGAACAAAACAATGAAGTACATGGATAATACAAGGATTAAAGATCTTTTAAACATGAGTATAAATATACGTATATAATTAGTTACAGTACCTTTTGTTTTTGGATTGGTGATAGTATTAAGGACTTGTCACCGGAATTCAGTTTCATCACATGTGTCTGCAAAGAATGAGATCTCTATTAAAGAATGAATATAAATAGTAAAGAAGGGTTGCACAATGACATCGTATCAACATTTTCAAAAAACTTTTTCATTGGAGAAACTGAGACTATTTTTCAAGCCTCATGCTTGCCAATTAAACTGCTAATTAAATGAAAGCTATGGTTTCTGTGAAGGAACTCAAATCTTCACACTATTTCAAAGGAAATATGCAGTATAACATTTTAAAAGGTTTCTGTGTATCCTTACCAGTCTCATTCAGTAAGGAAGATAGGTAAATGTTTGTCTAGAGATTATGTTTCTAAATGTTAAATGAACTTAGTCTATTGCTTACATTTAGCTGATAACTTTTGAGTCAAAAAGCACTTTAAAAATCCCTGAGCTAGAGATTAAACTACTGATTTTAAACTTAGTATTCATTGATTTTTTCATTGTGTTGTCACTAGATGATACACATCTAACCAGTAAACACCTTCATACATGTTAAAAATGAGAAAGCACCCCAACAAGTAGAGGGAAATTTAATTAATAGAAACTTATACCTACTTCTATATGCTAATTACATTCTTGCAGACAGCAAGGCAGGACCTCTTTGGAGCATACATATAGTAAAGAAGCTTATTTAATTAAAAAATTAGTAAAATCACAGATTCTTATGTTCAGACAATTATTAATATTATGTGGGCTGCAGATTTTCACTACCTGAAAGTTAGTGCTTTGTTTCTGTTCTCATATATATAAGCATATTGCATCAACTGGCACTTTCTCTTTAAAACAATTGCCAAATTAATAATTTCTCCAGTGAAGAAAAGGGATCAGGTAATTTGCCTTTTCAGGTCATCTGGTTCTTGGCTGAAAGGACAGTGAGTTGCTCCTCTGAAAAGCAGAGGAGGCAAAAGGAGATCTGTACAAGAGACATGACTAGACAGCACCATCTTCCACCGTAACTGTTAATTTTCCAGCTACCAGCACTCTAGGGGACAATCACACTTCTTCAGAAAAAGGGCTCCTGAGAAAATGCTGGATCTTCCAGCTGAGCCCAGGAAAAAAACAAAGCAACCTCATAGTGAGAAACTGTAATCTGAGTGAGTTTTCTTTTAAAATTACAACTGCTATTTCAATTATGACATTACTAGTAAGTTAAAAGCTGAAGAGGCGGTGCTATTTGATTATATAGGGAATGCACACAGTTTTTGAGAAGTGTGAGAAGCACAAAGCACAACACCAATATGGCATATGACCATTGTAATACTATTGCACAGCCAGGCTGAGAAAAAAATCTGTGTGATTATTCAACTCATCTATTTTACACCCACTCCTTCATTTACTTCTTAAAAAGAGAGTTAGTGGTAACCAGCTTATATGTCTATACTGGAGACTATGGAGCCTGAAAACTACATGCCTTCTCTTACTGCCCACAAGCACATTTTAGGTCCACTTCCCACCCAGTGTGAAGTTGTGGCTACAAATAGAACACTTTACTACCATAGCATCCCAGCCTCCAGCTTAACATCCAGTTTGATTCCACAGCCTTGAAAGAACATGTTCAAAGAAACACTATAGCAGAAATTTTCATTGGAATCTGACGCCTTTACGTCTCAGCAAGAAAAACATAAAAGGCAAGGCAATGAAGAATACTACTAGGTGGGCAAGAATAGTGAGATTCTTGCCATCCTTTCCCATATATTATAAATGAGTACAAAATACTGTCTGCAGCTGTTAGCTAACTGCTAACTAACAGTTTAACCACCATATTATTTTCAAGACATTGAGCATGGATAGTTCTAGTTTCTGACTCCCAGAACTTATAGAATCAACATGCCACTAAAGGCTTTTTCTGCTCAAACACTTGACAACAATATCCATGTTCCCACAGTTTAGAAAAATTTAAACAACTATGCTGTAACAGCTTACTTTCATTTAAATTCCTGAAGATCAATTGTTTTTGTTTTAATTTTATTTTGACAATTTGCCTGACAGATGTTTTTCAAATTTACTGTTTCATTCTGATAAGTTTTGTAACTGATTCGTAATGGATACAAAAATAAAAAGGGGAAAGAAGTCTACCATATTAAGTGTGTAATGTTATGTCTCAGTAAATTAATGAAAGCCATGTTGTCCATCACATCTGAGACCATTTTTTTCTTGTAAATGAAGTTTTCTAAGTCTTAATTTTATATGGTATGCACACATTGTTAAATTACTAAGTACTTGTTAAGTACAAACAACTAATCATTCGTAAAATGTGCAATCCCCCCAGTACAATTGACAAGATATCTTGAGCTGAGTCCACAGTGATTTGCACATTGCACATTTGTTTACATTCCATTGAAGGAAAACAAAAAGTCTCTTTCTGCTGCACTGGGTTAAGGCTGGGACATGCCCTACCTTCTGAGAGAATAAAATGTTTTGGGAAGATGCACGAGTGATAAGGTGAACAATTTTTAAATAAGAATAACGTAGGAACATGCTTGAGGATCCCCAAATAATCAAACCATCTCCATTTTGGTCCTCCCTTTAATATGAACCACCTACACTAAAAAAAGCTCTTTAAGGAACAGAGAGATCTGTTTCTTTTCCTGTGGTTCTCTCTCCTGGAAATCATCAAGAGGAAGACGTTTAGAGATAGAGATCACTATGGGGTATCCAATGCTCTTCTTTTCTTTCTGATATCCAGAGCTAACGTGTTGGGAGGGGTGGTGGTTGTGCTTCAGTGTCATAATACAACATCACTTGGAAAATGAAAATAAATGTTTTCATTGCATAATGATGACATTGAATGCATGCTCATTTAATAGCATGTCATTACTTCTTCATGTCACATATGCAGTTCTGGGCTCCACAAAAGTTCTGTACTAGAACCTGAAACATGACTTATTTGTGTTGTTGTCCCCCTGCACAAAAGCAATCGACTCACAGATTCGTTAGTGGAATATATTACCATATTCAGGATGTCAGTTGTATCTCCAAAGTTTCTGTCTTTATTTTCATTATCTGAATCTTCCACAGAGCCTTCACTAGGTTCATCTTTTTGATGATTCTTTTCTTCAAGGTAAACAAATATCATTTAAGTAAGTGATATATATCAAGCAGTACAGCCTACTATCATAAAAGAGAGATTACCGATATTTTACTGACATTGGGCTGAAGTTCTGAGATTCCTCATCCTCCCAACCTAAGACACAGCAGAAACACTTCCACCTCATTTTGATCAGTATTTTACATTAATGGTAACTCAAAAATCTAGCCTCAGTGCACTGCCGATCTCTGGTCATTTTTGCAGGCTTTCAAAGGATAAATGTTACATGGAACAAAGCTTTTTTTTGGATAATCTCTCAATAATAGTGTAGCAATTAGAGTAAATTATCTGCAGTCATATTATTGACATTGCACATTACCTGCGTAGAGGATGGAGAGTGAGTTTAGTAACTCCAACACAGCATGATGAAAATGTACCTACATTTTCAGGTTCATTAGGTGTATGACTAGTTTCTTATGGCACAAAACCCTAGGTTTTGGACCTCAAAAGACTCTAAATGCACTTCAAATTTCACTTCAATGCTTTCCTGGAACCGCTATGGACATACTAGCAACTCTACTAATAATCATTTTAATTCTAGCTGAATTAATTACTGTCAAATTGGATTTGACTGTCCAATCAATCTGAACTAATTCTTACATGAAACACTGCATTCTGCACTCTTCAGCCTTCATTCTTCCAGGAAACTACACACCCCGAGGAACTCAGATAATTCCAGTACTGCTGTAGAGAACCTGTGCACAAGTCCAGCACAGTATCAATCACTATTATCCTAGTTTTGGCATTAGCTAGGATATTCCAAATCCGTATTATCTTCGACAACAGAAAGTGAACAGTACTTTTCATTTCCAAAGGAGGAAGAAAGCTGCTGTATGAATTAGTATACCTCTGTTCTTATCTAATGGTCTCCATTAAACCTTCCTGAGTCTTTAAGATGTTTCCTAATCACTTTTTCTCTGTAATTCTTTTTCATCATGACAACAGAGAACGTGTTTACTGATCTTTTTATAAAGTTGCATTTCTATAAGCTTGTATTTCTATAAGCATGGGAACCACAATCTGAGCATTGTTTTTCTTTCACTCATCCCTTCTCTAAATCTTTATGCACATTTTCCAAATGTGAACCAAGTTTGACGCCATTTCTTGTACATATTTCTCAACTTCTGGGTCTGTATTCTACCAAACACTCATTAATTCTCAGAAAAGCGCAGCAAAATGTGGTGACAATTCACCTTTTTCATGGTGTCTCTCCTCCACAGGCACAGATTTAGGATGACTTGTTGCAGAAAAACAGAATGGGCTGGTGTTGCTAGACACTGGCAATGAAGATTTTAAGTGTTCTCCCAGTGGAGGCAGAGTTCGTGCCATTCGAATCAACTGTTCTGGTGACCTTTCCTGTAGAAGATTAAAAAAATATATATTGAGAAAATCCTGAAGATAAGGGTAGAAAAATTAAACATAAGTAACCTCCCGTACATAAGAACGGTGTTTTCCTTCATTTGATGATACAGTGTTGTAACTTTGTTATACAAATATAAACTTGTTCTCTTGAACATATTGATTATTTGTAGTCCTAAAAATTGGAGAGATGTATAACGGGATATTTTACATGGTTTCTACACAATAATCTCAAGCAGTCTTAAAATATAGACAAAGAAGAAAAATAAATTTGATTTTTATTTAAAATAAAAATACTTGTTTCTCAGTTGCATTGAGTTATATGATCCACAGCATCACTACAATTTTTAAAAATAAAGGAAAACTATTCTTTTGTATTTTTGTGGTGGAGCTAGATTTCAGACAGGAAAGTGAGATGACCATCTCACCGCGCTGCTCAAGGAAATCACATGGAATATGTAGCTGGAAATAAAGGAGAAGAAACACTGTTGCAAGTAGCAACAGGATCTTAAGATTCTTTTAAGACGACTGTGAGAGGTTCTCTTTGAAAATGTATAAACTATAAACTTGCTCAATCTATTCAATGACTCAGAGGGAACATCAAAAGGAGTCAGGTTCTTGCTTATTTAATTGTATTTCTAAGATATTTTGAAAAATGCAAAGGAACAGAATATATATTTTAGAATTAAAAAAATACAAGCCCAATTTGAGTGTTCTTCATACACATAAACAAATAAAATCTGGCCAATAGCTATCTTTTTACCTATATCAATTTTGGGAAGAGGGTGGAAATTCATTCTTCTTTTTATACATTAAAATTAAACACATATTTGAAAGAGATATATTTGTCTGCTGAGTATACGCTGTTAGTTCAGTTTAAAAAATGACTGTTTCCCATCAAAAGTAGGGCAACTCCCAACAGCTCTCAATTTACCCTCTCTCGACGTCGCATTCGTGCTGATGTTAGTTGTAAGGTGTTTGTTACTAGTGACTCTCCACTCATGTTAGAGATAGTAGCAATCAAACGGCTCTCATATAAATCTTCTAAGAGTATTTCTTCAGATTCTTTAGGTCTTGGAGTAGCAAAAACAAGCATGTGACAACCACCACAAGCCACCTACAGCACCAAAACAAAGTTCTGATTATTTCATTTGCAAGCATCAACACAAGGATCTCATTTTCTTATAATTATCCCCAGGGACTTAGATCATAAGAAAAGCAAAACAAATGTAAGAGATACTAAGTTACTTCAAATCTCGTTGCTACTGACTTTAGGTAAATAAAAGTACATAATTATGATTATTACTGACTAATGATCTATGTTCATTTCTCCTCACTAACATACAATATATTTGTATTCAACAAAACATTGGATAAGGCTAAGAAACCACTGATACAGAACAAAACAAAGATATTTCCAGTGATTTTCAAAGGACCGTTGCTAATTATTTTAAAGGACTATTTATGCTATTTATTTTAAAGGACTGTTGCTAATGAGTTTGAGTGAGTCAAATGTAGACAACAGATAACTACAGTAATATAAACCCAGGCATTTTATTACAATATCCACAAAATGTAATGTAAAATCCTACGACCTCCAGTAGACAAGGTATTATTACTGGAAGATCAGAAGTTTCCCTTTTAAAAAAAGTTTAAAACCTTTACCATTTCTGATAAAACTTTATTAAACTCTATGTCCTGTAAACAAACAGAACTGAAAGCCATGTACTTAAGTCTCAAATTTTGCTCAACCTTGAATAATGTTTGCATTTCTGATGCTGGCAATTCTGTTATGCTTATTTCTTAAAAACCCCAGGAAATATATAAAAATAGTGCTCTTAAAAGGAAAGAGTACTTCTCTTTTCCCATCCCATGTGGATTGCAAAAATAATAATAATAATAATCTGAAGATTTTACAAATATCCCACTGTACAAATAATCATTAATTAGATATTTAAACAGGTATCATTCCGGTGTTTTCAGAGAAGATTTAGTGTCCCCCCAGACCCCCTGCCCCAACTGCCAAAAACCAAAAAGAATCAAGTATTTTCTTTCATAGGCTACTATCAGCTCTACAAACTAAAATACTATAGCCCAATGCTACTGAATAAAATCCCTCAAAACAGCCTATATGTGTAGTCCAAAGAAACACATTCTAAATGAAATGTAGTGTGATAAGTGAAAACAATGTCCTTTTTGTGTTTGCCTTTGTGTTATCATGGAATCACAGAATGGTTGAGTTTGGAAGGGACCTCAGGAGGTAACCTGCTTCAATGTCCTGCTCAAACAAGGGCCACCTAGAGCAGGTTGCTCAGGACCACGTCCTACAGCTCTTAAAGATCTCCAACGTGGGAGACTCCACAACCTCTCTGGGCCACCTATGCCAATGCTCCATCACCCACACAGCACAGGAGTGCTTTTTGATGTTCAGAGGGATCCTCCTGTGTTCCAGTTTGTGCCCATTGCCTCTTATCCTGGCACTAGGCACCACTGAAAAAAGCCTGGCTCCTTCCTCTTCACATCCTCCCCTCAGGTATTTATAGCTATTGATAAGATTATTCCTGAGCCTTCTCTTATCTAGGCTGTCTAATAATTAAATGTTGCAGGAAAAAAACATTCTATAATGAGATTTCAGCTCTCAAACATTTCATAAGAATCTAAACATCTTGATGTCTGAGAAGCATGACAAAAAGTTTTACCAAAAGGACCGTGAAACTCAAAAAAATAGAACACAGAGCGGGATCAAACTGATTCGCAAAATTCTCTTCTCCGAGGCCTAACTTGCCGTGTCGCCCATCTCCAAAAGTAAACATGAGGCCATTCTCTGCATGTGGAAAAAAAGAATGTTATTAACAACAAAGATTCAACAGAAAAACAGGACAAAACCATTAGAAACAAAGTAACAGGCCTTGCAAGTAAGGAATATTTCTGTCCCCAAAGCAGAAACTGAACAATTATTTTTAGATTCTCAACAGATGAATATGATCTAAAAGTATGTATTCTTTCAGACAAAGGACTGGCTAAGATTAGAGTTAGTCTAGACAATTTGGGAAAAAAATGAAACAATAGGACTGAAACTGTGTAGCTAAAAAAAAAAAAAAAAAAAGGTTTCTAAACAAGCATACTTGTTAGCAATACATGATTATGAGGTTGCAATTCTCCAGGAGATATTGTACACAAAACTATGCATGGTTGTAGATCTGAAATTCCTAATATTGAATCTGAGTTTGTCACTAACTCCTTTAGAACCACTAAGTTTGCAATGCCTTCTTCTACTACTGATTTTATAATAAAAGCTTTAACAGTACAGAGAAACTACAAGTGCATTTCTGAATTTTTCACTTACATACCTGCTATTACAGCGGTGTGATTTTCCCCACATGTAACGTTATGTATTTTACGCCTCCTCAAGTGTTTCACAGACTTTGGTACTGAAGTTTCAAAAATAAGAGTGCCATGTCCCAGCTGCCCATACTGTCCAAGTCCAAAAGTATATACATCTGTCTCTAAAAATGTACAAGAAAAGTTAACAATAAATATGCTGCTACAGGAAATTCTTTACTCAGAGGGTGGTGAGGCCCTAGCACAGGCTGCCCAGAGAAGCTGTGGATCCCCCAATCCCTGAAGGTGTTCAAGGCCAGGCTGGATGGGGCTTTGGGCAACCTGGTCTGGTGGGAGGTGTCCCTGCCCAGGGCAGGGTTGGAACCATGTGGTCCTTAAGTTTCCTTCCAACCCAAACCACTCGGTGATTCTATGAAGATCCTGGAACAATAACAGAAGATGTTTCAGTATTGTCTTTGGCTACTGAATCAACCCTGCATTAAATACAGAGAACATTATAACTGTGTTATCTTGTTACAGAATAATAATCTTCCCACATTTATATTTTTCCATTTAATGGACTGTCTGTGCCAGGAAAAAGAATGTGATGTTCTCCAAACAATAAAGATTGTTGGTGTGCCCATCCCTTGCACTCCATCACAACAGAAGATGACTGTGAAGCTTAGAAATCTTGATGAGGTGATGAAAAGAAACTACGTATTTTTGGGAAAAGAAGAGGTTTTCTTGGAATTTTATTTCCTGTGTTTTTTTGTTTGTTTTTTTTTTTTCCTGCTTGTTTGTTTGTTCTGCATGTAGACAACAAAGGAAAAGCTAGAAAAATACTAATTAGAACTTGTAAAAACTTCAAGAAAATCTGTGAAGGATTGGGAAGGAAAAAAAAAAATCCTACCTAAAGCAAAAGAACTGTGACTTGGGAGCAATATATCCTTGCATCGTTATTATGAACACAGCACAGAGCATGCCTGCTCTTGCCACATGGATGCCATCAGGCCAAAAACCTCAGCATCTTCAAGAACAAGACAGGAATAGGCATTTACAGCTGAATGTGTGAAAAAAGAATTGAAGGAGAATCTTTCCGTTTAGAGCACTTCTTTGAGTCAAGGACAGGTCACTGGAATAGCCAAGTAAGTGTCAGTGCCACAAAAGTAATTATTCTGCACAACTCCATGCAACTCTTTTGCTGTTGCTCTTGGACCAGCAACGAACCACAGACACATTAAAAACAAATTATGTTGCCATTCACTCCAAACTGATCTTTCACTTCCTTCAGGGAAAGAGAAAGCAGCGAATGGACCAGATTTGATATCACCACCACAGTAGCACACTTACTGCTTTACACAGAACTTCAGTTTCAAAGGAACCATGATGAATTACTGCAACACTAAATATGGAAAATTTCTTTTTAGAAAACAGTTTGCCCTTTCTGCCCCTTTCAAAATTGTTCCATACGAAGATGTCACGAATTTACATCCTTAAAAAAAAAAAAAAAAAAAAGTAAATGCTGTCACACTATTTTAGATTGGAGATGCAAAATACTCAGCAAAATAATTTTTCTCCTAAATGTAATAGTAAAGCTCCCTCTACTGGAAATTTCAGTGCAAGAAAGCACTGAACATCTTTGGGGATCTTTAAAAAAAATCAGAATTTTTCTGTGACATTTTGACTTTCTGGGTAAGAATCAGTAAATGACCCCTGAAAGATACCTCACTCTAAGTGAACTGAAGAAGTCTTATCTTCATTTTAGTAAATGGCTTTCTCAGGATGGCTGATTCCATAAATCCTATTTAAAAGCATGCCATTAGTCTTACTTCCTTGAAAACCAGAAGATCTTGTAATTTTCAAAATACACAGCTCTATCAGATTCACCTAATTATTTTGAGTGAAGATGGAGATTCTTCATATTGTCTTCAATCTTAGGTTGCAATATGCAATGCCTTTTTCATAAAACAGGCGAGACCTCTAAAGGCATTTGTGTTTAGAGATGCTAACTTTAAAAGTACAGGATACTATTTTCCTCCCCCATTGCTATTGACAATGAGATCAATCCAAAACCAGTTTAGAGTGCCTTCATAAGAAGAATGAATTTCTCTTCTGCCTCTAAATACCACAGGCTCCTAAATTTTTCTCCTCTTAAAATTTGCTTATTAGTCATTTATCAAGGTATAGAAAAACAAAAACCTTGCACCGTTCTTAAATGATTCATCTCTTGTGCAAAAGTGAGGCCTAACCTCCGTAATAATTCCACTTAGCAGAAATGGGGATAAACAGAAGTCTGTGGCAAAGCAATCTCACTGACTTTGTTAGAAAATGACAGAGCTGAACTCAATTCTGAACTTGAATTTGAAAATGAATTTGCTGACAAGAATCCAAAAGGGGATACAGTCCCACGGTTGCTGCCTTCTTACTGTCCTCAGTCCCAACAACGATATGATTAGATAAAACAATGATATGATTAGATGAAACCAAAAGGGCAGATGTCACTTCCCCATTCTTCTCTCTTGCTTGCACCGTCTCCACTGTCCACCTGGCTACACAGTAAGACAGCTCAGTTCAGTAAGCCAGGCTGTTGGGTTTTTTTTGCTTTTTAACTCGTGTTTTCCTGTGGAATGGTCAAGACAGTTACCAGAGTGGTATAAGTGGAAAGAAACACGGCTGCAACAGCATGAGGAGAGCACCTTTTCCTCCAATGCTTTAGTGAAGCATGAGGATGGCTCAGCTTTGTTAACAGCATGCAGGGGAAAGAGCCCAAGTCCTGTCTTGGCCTCCTGGATGCTGGGATTGCTTCTCCTTTACTTCCTGTATTCCCTATTTTGGAAGAACAGGGATATTTCCCACTGAGTTCAAAAGGATACCATCCACATTTACAAGCTTCTTCTGGAGTACGTAACAGCTCTTCAATCTCAATGACAGTTGTCACTATAAATTTAATAGTCCTAAGCAAAAATGTATATATATATATATATATTAACACATGATATTTGCTGAAAGAACTGAGGGAGCTCCAATGGTCTCCAAGATCCATGCATTCCTTGCTACATATTTAAGGCTACATACAATGTTAAAAATCTGCAGAAGCATAACAGAAACAGTTACGCTCACAGATCTCCATATGTCTTCATTTCCCCTGAACATTATTATTACTATTATTCTGTCAATGAGCCATTCAGTCTTACTATAGTTTCATTTTTGAACAGCTTACGCAGAAAAATGTTACTGTAAAAATCAGCTGTTGACATAATACTCAGTTTTACCACAGCTCATAATTGGATTTGGAGATTTCTGTATCAATAGCACGCAGACTTGTTTGAAAAATCTAGATAATCCTATACAGTTTGAACAGTCTCTCAGTTTTGTCACAAAAAGGTAGAGCTTTTTCATCCTTCTCATTCTCTTTCAAAAGGGTATCTTGACTTCCTTTTCTTTTTAAAAGACCTTGAGACACAAGATAAAAAATCCATCATTTTACATGCTAACATACTAATGTGTTGAATTGTAATGTCAAGTGACCCGTTCTCCAAGAACTGCTTTCACTTCTTTCCTTTGAAGAGATACCTTTGCTTTCCCTCCCTTCAGAGAATAAAAGGAGGTAATATATCCTTTTATAGAGAGGATTATTACCAGAGGATCTGTCATCATTTGAAAAAAAAAAAAAAAAAAAAAAGATACTGAGGCCACTCCCAGTCATCTGTTTCTTCTCCAACTTCTAGATTCACAAGTTGCTTTCAGGCTACTTTTTAAAAAGCTTTATTGAAAAAGTACACAAGTCGGGATTGCTGCGCTCTCATTCTCGTTTCTTTTCAAGGTGATGGTACCAACAGCGTTCATTTTTGGTAGCAAGCTTTTGCAAGAATCATGGATAACAGTTGTTTTAGTCTGAATGAAAGAAATCATCTGAAATGAGGATATGATCTTCATGAACTGGCTGCTAAGACTGTTACGAAATGAGTAAGTTGGTGCTGCTACTAAGAGAGAAAACTTTTGCAGAAACTGAATTTTAACTGTTCTTCTATTTATTCTCTAGAACAAATGCAAATATTAAAGGAAGAAGTAACAAGAGTTGTAGAAAAGATGGTTTCCAATCCCATATTCAAAATCTCTAAAACCTTGTATATTTAAAAAGTGTTTTTTGTTTTGTTTTGTTTTCATTTTCTTTTCCTTTTTTCCCCCTTATTACTGTTATCAAGTAATAGTGATATTTAATTTTTTGTTCTCTGGGAAAAAAAAAAAAGTTTTCCATTTTGGAATTTCAGACCACAAAATTCATTATTCTCCATCCTAGATTCTACCATTTACTCCTATACATTGCTGGAGAGATTCCAAACAGCACTTTGATTTAATAACCCAGATAACAATGGTTCTTACCATGCAAAATTACCAATAGAGTAGATAAGACAGTCATAAGAAAGAAATCAAATGAAGTGCTTTGGAATAGACTAATTATGCATGAGAGTCAGGAAGAAACTTGTCTCATACTCAATAAGATAACTGGATTATGCTTTCTTCTAATTTGATGATCCCTAAGTAGAACTGATGACAAGAAACGAACAAAGATGTACGACAGTTTCTCCCTACGACATTTGCTCCTACCTTATTCCTATGTTAAATGAAATAGATGAAACAGAAGAATATACAGTAACCAGACACTCAGTCCTTACTAAGACTGAAATGATACACCTCAAATAACTGGAAAGACCCTGGAAAGATGAAAACTGTATCAGCATACATGGTGTTACTAAAGCCAAGCAGGACCTATTTTACAAGACATGAAATTCAGGATTTCTTCAAAATTGGAAGTTTAGGAATTTACTAATTTAAGAAACTGAACTTAAAAGAGATATAAATGTTTCTGAGGCTCTTTGAAGCTATATCCCTCTTCAGAATTTTGAATTTGTGGTCACACCACTTCATCTCGGGATGCAACACACACTCCAGTATGTTTCCAAGTTTACTTTATGGTGCAAAGCCTAAAATGCATGTATGCTACACTCACTTTTTAAATGATTACAGTGTCCCAATATTGCTCGTTTCCCAAATACTTTTCACAAGTTTGAGTCAAAAAGATTTGTGTATGTCAACACAAATGACAATGCACCCTTCACTTTAGATATTTCTATTAACTTTACTCTTTTGTTCAAAGTGTCTGAGGCAGAATTTCATAGCTGTAGCCTATTTAATGATAGAATCATAGACCTATAGAATACCCTGAACTGGAAGGGAGCAACAAGAATGATCAAGCCTAACTCATAGCTCTATACAGAACTACCTAAAATTAAACTGTATGCCTGAGAGTGTTGTTCAAATGCTTCTGTGTTCAAACTCCAGTAGGCTCGGTGTCATGATTGAGCAAAGCCTGCACCAGTTCCCAATCACCTTGTCACTAAGAATCTTTTCCTAACATCCACCCTGACCCTCCCCTGTCCCAGCTCCATGCCATTCCCTTGAGTCCTGTCGCTGGTCACCAGTGAGCAGAGCTCAGCGCCTGCCCCTCTGCTCCCCTCGTGAGGGAGCTGCAGGCTGCTATGAAGTCACCCCTGACTTGTCCCTTCTCTGGGCTGAACAAACTGAGTGACTTCAGCTGTTCCTCATACATCCTGTCCTCTAGACCCTTCATCATTTTCGTAATCCTCCTTTGGACTCTCTAATAGCTTTATATCCTTTTTATACCATGGTGCCCCAAACTGCACACAGTACTGGAGGTGAGGCCACACCAGCACGGAGCAGACTGGGACAATCCTTTCCCTCGACCAGCCAGCAGTGCTGTGTCTGATGCACCCCAGGGGATGGTTGGCCCTCCTGGCTGCCAGGACACACTGTTGACTTGTATTCAACTTGCTGTCAACCAGAACCCCCAGATCCCTCTCCACAGGGCTGTGATCCAGCCTCTCATTCCCCAGTCTGTACATATATCCAGGATGTTTTAATCCCAGGTGCAGAATGCTGTTCTTGGTCTTGTTAAATTTCATACAGTGGGTGATTGCCCAGCCATCTCACTTGTAAAAACCTTTCTGCAAGGCCCCTCTACTCTCCCCTGTAAAGGGAGTCAACGCCTAATTTAGTATCATCTGCAAATTTACTTAGCATGTTTAGTATTAATTATTTGAGTCCTGTCAGCCAATTGTTCACCCATTGTATTACATACTTGTCTAGCTGTATGCTTGATGTTTTGTTCACAAAGCCCCTCACTACAAGAAGAACATCAAGGCTCTGGAATGTGTCCAGAGAAGGACTACAAAGCTGGTGAAGGGCCTGGAACACCAGTCCTATGAAGAGCGGCTGAGGGAACTGCAGATGTTTAGTCCGGAGGAGGCTTAATGCTCTCTCCAACTACCCGAAAGGAAATTGTGGGGAGCTGGGGTTTGTTCTCTTCTTGCAAATAACTAGAGTTAGAACAAGAGGAAATGGCCTCAAGTTGCACTACACAAGGTTTAGGTTGGAAATCAGAAGACTTTTCTCAGGAAGAGTAGTCAGGCATCGGAATGGAGGTGGTAGTCACTATCTCTGGGGTTGTTCAAGGAAAGGTTGTACCTGGTGCTTAAGGATGTGGTTTAGTGGATGATATTAGCGGTACTAGTGGTAGGGGGATGGTTGGACCAGATGATCTTGGAGGTCTTTTCCGACCTTAATGGTTCTATGATTCTATAAGGATACTGTGAGAGACAGTATTGAAAGCTTTGCTAAAATCTAAACAGATTACATCAACTGTCTTCCCTTGGTCAGCTAGGTGGGTAACCTTGTCATAAAAGGAAATTGAATTAGTTAAACAGAACTTTCCCCTTGTGAATCTGTGTTGGCTATGACCGATGACTGTCATGTCATTCAAGTGTTTTTCAGTAACTCCCAGAATAATCTCTTCCCTAACATTACTAAGAACTGAATAATAATAGCTGAATTACATTTAAAATCTTCTATCTGACCTTTCACTCTTATCACAGCAACTATCAATCTTTAGGCATTTTTGTCAGAGGATATTGTTTTTTTCTTCTCTTGACCATACTGGAACTACTGGCACTCAGCACTTTGATCATCAACTGACAGCTAAGCCATCACTGAATTTCTTATGTATGTCTATTACATCATCTATTTCCATAGGCAAATAAATCTTACATAGCAAGACACTGATTTACTGATTTTGGCATTTATAGTTTGCCTCTGTGTTCTACTTTTATCTCCTGTAAGATTTAACTATAATGCAAATATCATCCAGGTCTACATCTTCCTACTAAATCTCTGTAGAAGTCATTTGTTTTAATGAAATTTTATCACATGAAACACCATTAAAACAAAGTATCTTTTGGTTGTTTTGAGATTTATGGTCAAAAAAATCAATAATGATAATCTAATTCTTTCTGCTGAACTTCACTTTATAACCCATATAATAATGCGAGGATTTATATATTTGCTAGCTTTAAATTTATGGTAATTTTTTTCCTTATAATGATAATCTGATTTCATGTAAAGAAATTTATTTTATGACAGAATACTGCCAGGGTGAGACTGTATGTTGGTGGAAGAACAGAGACAAAGCCTTTGAAATGTAGACAAATGCTTGCATTATTTCCTGGATTGGCTGCTGTTGTTTCCTCTTCATACTCTTCCCAAAGGAGTTTTGATTTACCCAGAATCTTGCAGCTTGTCTCATCATTACACATAACTATTTCCAGCACATCACTTCCACCTTTATTCTCGCAGGGACTTGCAGTACAATATCACATCAAATTACTTAAAATCCCCCCCCAGATAGATTTTCAGTTTATATTTTAGAAACTTTGATTTTGTAACCTTGAAGGCACTCTGCCAGATTGACAACAGATGACTACTTAGCATTTCCAAAATACAGATTTAAGGACTTACAAAACCTACTTGTTTTTATAGCTTTTGCATTTTGATAGAAGATTAATTACAGGCATGCTATACAGTTGTGGAATTCATAAAAGCTAAAACTGATAATTTTGAAATCATCTGTGAGCAAAGTGAAACACTCCTTTCCTGCTTCTATAGTATTTTATAATTATTAAACCCAATGAATAGAAATTTTGACAGGCAGATAGCAACTCAAACAGGATGGTCAGGAAAGGTGGAGAAGAAGGAAGGGGTCTTCTGTTTGAATTACTGAAGCTCCCAGAATCTCCCAGGAATAAGATACATGATTAGATTAAAACAAGACAGCCACAAAAAAGGCTGTAATGGGAACATGGAAAGAACTATGCCAGCAGATTACAGAAAAACATAACATGCTTTCTGAAGGAGAAGGCAGACTGACTGTTCCATACTTCCCTGCATCCTACTATTTCTTCTTTGATCACAAAGATACCACAATCACTGAGATGCCCCAGTTTTTTAAATGTGTCCATCCTTATGACGGAAAATTCTACTTAACATCTAACTTAACCTGTGTTGCAACCAGAGTCCTACTCTGAGATCCCACAAAGAGAACAATTGATTACCTTCCTTCTAAGGAGGAATTTATGCCAGTGAAAAGTGGTGTCATGTCTCTCCTTAGTTTTCTTTTTCTTAGCTTAACCAGTTCCACTTTTTTAAAACTTTCTTCTTGGGTTATGTTTTCTTAACCTCTGATATCCTTGCTGTTTCACTATGGACTCTCCAAATTATTTTATGCCTTTCCAAAAATGCAATGATCAAAATGTACACACCGTTCCAGAAGAACTCATGAAAGTCCTTCATGCAGTGGAATGTAAACCTGGTGGTTTTACACATGTATTAGGTTTACGTGGCAACGTTTTGGCAGCAGGGGGGCTGCAGGGATGGACTGTGACAAGAGTTCAGAAGCTGCCCCATGTTAGATAAGGGCCAAGTTTCTCCAGCTCCAAAGGGACCCGCTGCTGGCCAGAGCCGAGCCAGTAAATGATGGGAGAGCAGATTTAAGGAAGAGAAAAAACTCTGCTGTGCCACAGCGGCAGGGAGACAGGAGTGAGACCCAGCCCTGCAGCCCCCCAGGTCAGTGCAGCAGGAGGGCAGGAGGTGCTCCAGGCACGCAGCAGCAGTTCCCCTGCAGCCTGTGGAGAGGCCCCTGGTGGAGCAGGCTGTCCCCCTGCAGCCCATGGGTCCCACATGGAGCAGATCTCCACGCTGCAGCCCATGGGTGGAGGAGCCCACGTGGAGCAGGTGGATGTGGCCTGGAGGAGGCTGCGGCCCATGGAGAGCCCCCGCAGGAGCAGGCCCCGGGCCGGAGCTGCAGCCCGTGGAGAGGAGCCCAGGCAGGAGCAGGGGGTCTGGGGGGAGCTGCCGCCCACCTGTGGGGGACCCGTGCTGCAGTAGTTTGCTCCTGGGGGAGCAGGGGCAGGGAGTGACCGTGAGGGAGCGGTGGAGATGAAGTGTCAGGGACTGACAGCAGCCCCCATTCTCTCATTTCCCTGAGCTGCTCGGGGGGAGTAGGTAGGAGAGAGTGGATGTGGGGAAGGTGGTTTTGGTTTGCTCTTAGTTCTCGCTGTTCTAGTCTGCTAGCGATAGGCAATAAATTATATTTATCTCCCTACACTGAGTCTGTTTTGCCCATGATGATAATCGTTTAGTAAGCTCCCTGTTAATCTCAACCCCTGAGCCCTTTTGACTGTATTTTCTCCCCATTTCCCTTTCCAGTTGTGGTGGAACTCAGCTGCCCAGCTGGGTAAAACCATCACAGCACAAAACTTCTTCTTACATATCTACAGTGTTACTACTAACATCACTATATGGCTATCTTCTTTGCAATGTGCAGTCCTCTACAGTTCCATACCTGATTCCAGAGAATCCCTGTTAAAAGCTATTCAAAAGCCTCATGAAATTCAAAAGATAATAAGATCTAGTGGTTTCTGATAGAAGGAAATTGTATTGGTCTTATAATATTGTCTGAATTGTCTTCCAGTTGTTTATGAACAGGCTGTTCAATTGTCTCAACACTTCCATACAGCTAAAGAAGTTACAGTGACTGATCTGTAATTTTCAGGGTCTTTAAACCCCTCATCCATCCTTCTGAAACTTTCAGGAAAACCTTGCAGATTTCTAAGAGTCTCATTTCTTGAAGCTGTTCAGGTTGAATTTTCATTAGGTCCAGACTGTTTGGAAACATTCAATGTAATAAGGATCTAACTTATTTCTCTGTTCTTTCCAAATTTCCTTTTCCATTTTACTATTTGTGTATTACAGCTGATTACAAAAGACATTGCTTTTCTCTCTTATTACTTTTTTTCTGTCTAAAACAGTCCTCCATACTGACAAAAAAAAAATTAAAACACGTAAAATAACACAAAATAAATTAAACACTTAGGTATTTTGAGGCCAAACGGTAGGATTTTTTGTTCTGACAATGGCTATGAACCTCCTCAATTCCTGTCTCCTAAAACCATAACATTATTTTGTGTACTGTGAACCCATCTAGGCACAGTCAGCCAATGAATGCATTTCAACAAATAACATTATGAGAAATAAATATATACTAAAAATAATCTTTTTTGTTGTTGTTTCTCATTCAAATCTCTAGAAATACACTACCATTCTTGGTATGTTTTAAGTGCTGTACAGTATCTTATTTCCTTTACTCACTCACTCATTCAAAACTTTAAAAAGTATTTCTTATATGCACAAAAAAGAAGTTAACTAGCATTTTCTCTGGTACTTACTGTACCAGGCATCACCTCAAAGGTGTGAGACAAGCCATTTTACCCCATCCCGATATTGTCCATAAATGACTGGAAATAGCTCCAATCACTGAGAAAACTTCCCATTCAAATCAGCTGATTGAGATATTTCAAATGTGCTAAAACAGTAAAGCAGTAACATTTGTAAAATGTCACTTTGTAAAACAGTAACATAGACCATATTTTATCTTCCAAGTACTATAAATTCAACCCTGTGAACTACTGTATAGCAGTTTTATTCAATGATTTTTATATACTTGTATGATATGTTTAATATGCTGTATCTGTACTAGTTTTATATGCATGTGAAAGATTCTGCTCACCTTAACACAGAATTCACCTGAAGTCACAGGTGTTGCCTGTATTACAAGAGATATTTAATCCATTTAGGATCCATTAGATTGTGCAACTTTTTCGCTATTTAAACAGCTAATTGAAAAGTGACTTTCTGTACACCACATATTCTGTGTCATTTAAATTTACTACAGATTGGAAGCTTGCGTCTAAGACTTCCTCCCCACACTCCCAACACCAATTTCAAACTCCTCAGAAGAAAGAAACACTGATCATTGGTGTTGCACTAGGAGGTGCTAGCTTGTTAGGATCCCAGTAAAAGAGGCACTCAGACTTCGTAACTATCTTTAAAATGCTATTTATAGGGGATAACATGATAAATAAAAAGAGATTAGTACAAATAGTCTTATATCCCTTCATATGCTGGAAATCCTGAGCTACGTGGAATTGAATGGGCCTCCAACCATGCACAGAATGCCACACAGATCCCATCCCTGGAAAGGGATGAGATCATCCCTTTTGGTCAATTGAGCTTTTAGAGCTTTTACAGAGTTTTCTTACAAGAAAAAAAAAAAAAAAAAATCAGTTCATCACTTCATCACTTACACTGTCAAATAAAAATGTCATTCACATGGGAATGTGAAGTTTTAGATAAAGGCAAGAGCACGCAGGTGAGATAACCATTGGTACTGAGTAGGAGCTGCCTGTTAGCTTTCTGTTACAATTAGCTTGCAAAGCTTATCCTCCAGCAAAGGGGTAGCACAGCACAGTGCAGGCCTGCACTTACTCAGGTTAAACATCATGCGGATTTCTACCTCCTTGATACACAATGGTCTTCTGGTTAGCATCACTACAGAACCATCTCACTTTACAGTGGGATGTAAATTCTTTAAAGCAAATTGAGATTACTAAATTACAGGGCTGTAAAAAAGCAATTAAATATCTTACCTGTAAGCACTACTGTGTGTTCTCCACCACAAGCAACCTTATTAACCTTTTCCATAATTCCCAGTACAGGCTGTGGGACTCTATTGTTCTTCAGCTGTTCAGGCAATAATCCCAGTTTGCCATTCTCAGGCTCTCCAAAAGTATAGAGCTCACCATCTCCTGTGAAAATACAGAAGAGAAGAGGATTTACACAAAGCACTCAGAAACAAGTCTGGATCATCTAGACAGCTGCAGACACAAGTCAGTACGACAGAAAAGTGTATGAACCTTAAGGACAACTGAACATATTTGTATGATAGTTGTTTTAGTTGTTTTAGTATTATTGTCCCCCTAAGGAATGGGACTTGGAGGAGCTAAATTTTAACACCACCCTCTCCACGAGATAAGAACCATAGCATTTGGCCTGCAAGGAATATAGCCAAGGAAAAAGAAAACAATAAACATCCCATGTCAGGGAGGTAATTATTCCTTCTGTTTTCAGTATTCATGTCAACTGAAGTCACTCATAAGAGTCTCAAAACAGAAAATCTTGATGGAAAATATACACTTTCTTCTTGTGAGACAGAGAGAAAATGTAAAAAAGCTGAGTAAATCATATGATATCAAATCATATCAAATACAGTGGTTCCATGGCAATAACTCTACCAGAAATAAGTTCAGAAAAATACTGAGAGGTCTTTACAAATACATTCCTGCAGCCTCTTTCTGATCTGCCAGAAGATGATACCGGAAGAGCCTTCTCATTTACCCGGTCTTTTTATGAATTCAGTTCAAAATCTGTTCAATCCAGAGTCTGGGTAACTTATTTTACTTTCAAAGTTTCCTTTGCTTCATATTCCCAATCTCCCCTTTTGATTTTTCACTACTATGGAAATCTAAAGTACCATTCAATATAGCATCCTTCTACAGTAGTTAAAGAACTAACATGTAAAATGTACTTTCCATTGCTATATTTACAATTTATCTACTTCCTGCCTTCACCTACATTTTTGATTTTCTGTGCTGATGGGCCTCCCGCTATTCCAATAGGTCAGAGTGAGGTTTTGTTGGGAAATATTTCCTTACTGTCAAGAACAGCTTTAAATTAATAGCTGTGTTCTCTACTCCAGAGAAAAATGAGTTCTATGGAATAATATCTTCTTAGCAAATCATGGCCCAAAGTTTACATGTGAAAATATTTACCCCGCAAAAATCAACACACACTATTTTGTAAGAAAAAGGTGTTTTGTTTTGTTTTTTTTTTTAATCTAATTTGGTTAATTTTTAATCTAATTTGCACATGGATAAACAGAACTCTCACATGGAGCTAGTCCAAGACAATTAAACATTTAGACTAATGTAGGAGCTGTCTGCTCAAGGAAAATTTGAAGACATAGCTACACTTACGTAATCCACATAATAACAAACCACATACTTATACTCCATTACTAATGCTCAGTCATGAGAAGCACACATTTACAATACTTTTGGAAACGTGTACATTTATGTTTCTGTACAAAATGTACTTTTGCTTTCAGAGGGATACATTTAGTGCTCACAAATTTGCTTTTACAGAATTCAGAGGCATTACTATTGCACTATGCACAACAAATGTTTGAGAGATTCATATTCAAAAGCTCTAAATTCATTGCCAATATTAAAGTTGACTTAACTTTAGAAATGCTGTTTTTTGCCCAATGACATTGAAAATAGATGTGCTCGCAGTGTTTCAAAGCTGAAGCCTTACTTATGTGTTCAGAACTGTCCATTAGAGAAGTCCCACTCTCTCCACTGAAAATAAGCAGGGAATAAGAAAACAAACTCACTACTAGTTTTATGTTAGCCTTTTTTCTTAGCATAGCTGCTACATTTGTTACTTTTCATTCCACTTTCATTCCAGCCCAAACATAAAATTTTGGAATTTAAGGTCAGTGACGACTAGAAAAATAAGCTTACATAGAAATAGAAAATAGGATCTAAAAGTAAACTAAGGCATCAAAATGTAAAGTAGAAAAAATGAAGCTATATATGCTTTCTAAAAAGCAAATGAGATTAGCCATATGATCAAAATCAAGTTAACAAAAACTGAAGGACATAATTCAGAATGAACTGAGGTTTATTAAAACTTGAGTGTTACAAGCCAAGGCAAGAAAGGAATTTTTTTGATTTTTTAATTCTGAGGATAATAAAGTCAAAACTGGTGTCAGTTAGAAATGGGTCTTTTTTATTCATTTTTCCTGGCTTTTACTCCGGCAATACACTCACTTAAAATCTCCTTTTGCATGGATAAAAACTGAGCAAGAATTTCAAGAAGCAAAACTACAGCTTCCCTACACATAACTATGGGATGACTAGTTACTAACATGTTTTCATTTAAGCTGTCTGATATATTCCAATAGATAAACTAGATCCGAAGTGTTTTTCCTGGCAAAGTCTTTGACAGTGACACTTTTTTTTTTTCCTCTGTGGCGCTTGACTCAAGTATTTGTGCTGAACAGTGACTACAGCAGCTGGTGCACACAAAGAGCAGCACTGAGACCGCTGTTGCCAGGACCTTCCATACAAAATTAGAATAGAATAGAATAGAATAGAACAGAACAGAACAGAACAGAACAGAAAAAGTTTAGTTTATTTGGAAGGGACCTACAAAGATCATTGAGTCCAACTTCTGGCTAATCACAAGTTAAAGCATATTACTGATGACCTTATCCAAATAAATGCCTCAAACATGGACAGGCACGGGGTATCAACCACTTCACTGCAACCTGTTCCAGTGTTTGACCACCCTCACTATAAAGAAGTTTTTCCTAATGTCTAGTCCGAAGCTCCTCTGGCACAGCTTTGTGCCATTCCCACGTGTCCTGTCACCAGTTACCAGTGAGAAGACACCAGTGCCTCCCTCTCCATCTTCCCTCCTCAGGAAGCTGTGGAGAGCAAAGAAGTCAAGAAGGGTTCTGATGCATTCAGAAAACCCTTAAACTACCATGTCTTTTAATGAAACAGTGCTTCTCTTCACATCTTCTCAGAGGAAGTAATTCTGGAGCCATCATGCTCATCTAAGATGGATGCTACCTTTGTTACCAGTAGTCTACGAAAAGAAAAAAAAAAGATCTAAATTATGAAGTATTTTCTTCAAATGAAGCCTGAGGACAGGTTTTAATGAATTTTACTTATAGGGAGAATCTGAACTATGTCTCTTATTTTATGGTAATGTTCATTCTGGACAAAAACAAAAAAAAAAGTTTTTTAAGATACCTAAGCTTCAAATCAATTCAAATTCATAAATCAATCAATTAACTTGAAAATTCTGGGGGGAAAAATGTACCCCATACTCAAAGCACAAAAACTGTAAAAAGGCCTTTTTTCATAAAAGCCAAATTCCTGCTTTAAATGGAAACTGGGTCCCAATCCTCAGTGCAAAGCTGCAACCCAGCACTTGCATCAAAAATTTAGAACCTAACTTTGACAGCACAATATTTATATCTAAAGCTCACAAGACCTACCCAATTTGGCCTCTGTCTTAGTCAAAAAAATAATAACCCTGAAGTATTTTATATGGTTTTATATGGGTTCTTAGTGTTTCAAGATTTCATCTGCCTCTCACAATGGCATGGAGTCTTCAAGTACCATGCTTCTAGGCTGCTAAGGCCAGCAACTGGACCAAGTGTCTTTTCTGAATGCTCTGACTGCAGATGCAATCAGGGAATTACAATAATACAAAGACACTCAACATCAAGTTTCTTGCAGGGTTTCAGAGGAGTCAGGTTATTAAGAGTGGCCACCCACAATGTATTCACGGAGCCACATTATCTTTGGCAAGGTAATGAATGAGGTTAGCAGCTGTATTTCCTACCTACCATCATCAGAGGTGTAACCACATCCTCCTGCCTGTCCTTATTTTATCATTCCTTCCTGACATTTTCTCTTTTCTTTCATTAATGACATTTTCACCCAAACCATTTAAAATGACACCAATAATGTTACAACACTTCATTTATTTGCACATATCTGTGCAGAAATGTTTCTGTTGCATGCTTGCACACTCTTCTAAGAGGTGTTTCGTAGTAACTTCAACGTGTTTTTTAAAGAAACGGAATGGAATGTAATGTGTTTAGACTTCTCTGTTCAGTTTGATTTTCTATTTTAATGCTGATCTTTATTCCTATGTGCAGAAACTCTCTGAATAGGCCTCTGTAACAGATACTTTGCAGTTATGTGCAGCAGCATTTTTAAAATTCTGAAATACTAGCCTAAGTAACAGAAAAAAAAAAATCAATTACAGTGTCAGAGTTCCTATAACCAAACCATTCCATTGACAACAAGAGGTGTCGATGCTCCCACTGGAAGAGGAAAAAACAACAACAACAAAACTTACATTTTCTGGAAGGTAAGCATTAATGTCTTAATATTCTCAGATCTGCCATATATTTCTTGAAACAAATCCATAAACCCAAAAAGCACTTGGGGTTAACTGCTAATGCAATTCTCTTTGAAGATACCACAGCATTTTTTAAAAAACACTACTGCACAGTAAATATTAATCCAATCACAATCTAATTAATAGGATTAGAGATTCAAATGGTCAAGCTTCCATTGACTTCCCAAACTAATCAAGTTTATTACATTTTTTAAACTCAATAATCCAGCTAACAAAGATAAACCCATTTACTAAAGCAATTTTTGAATACATTACACATCCCTTTAAGGCAAACTGTAGTCTAAAAATTATGAAGAATACGGATAAAATGTAAATAGCATCCAGCCAAATTCAGATAAATTTTCAGTACAATTATATGTGTGCAGTACAACTGCATTTTAAGGACATTCTGTCCAAAATAAGTCCATGGAACCTGGCTATTCAATTTTTTCCTCTCATATGAGTCTTCTCACATATTCAGCTTTCCTAGTGTGGTATGTTTTTGGTATCACTAAACACGGGTCACAGGAGCATGTCAAGGAAGTGAACACGCAACAAGGAAATCAAAAATTATCATTGCTCCTCAAAGATAGTGAGTACTGTAGAAGACAGAAGAGATGAGATCTGGCTGATGGCAGGAGACCAAATAATTGAATCACTGTATGATCTCTTGAATAAATAAAGAAAAAAATGAAGTATTTTTTCCAGATTAACTTGGTTGACACCTCCTCAAAGACTGGAATTCTAAGCATGGAAGTCTTTGGAATGGATGACCTTTAAAACTGGTCCTTAAAAACAACCGTAAATTATGTAACAGGAAGGAATTTGGGGAACCCACCAATCTCTCTATGAGAAGATATCTTCTCAAGGAGAATTTACTTTGACCTTGCTTATAGGTAACAGTTCTGGCACGGGAAGCATCAGAAGATGTTTAATATATTCAATTCCTTTCTGTTTCCAAGAATGTAATTCTGCTTTAGACACCACAGCAGTGGTTAGATACATCTGGGTTTCCTGCCCTACATCTCCTTCAGTGGACAGATGAAGCTATAGACGCTTGCCAAGCTTAGCACTTTCCGAAAAATTGTTCCCCCTTGAGTGAGTGTGGCCAAAGACAAGTCAAGTAAAGATCTGTAAATGGACTCAAAAAGTGTTGCTACACTCTTTTAGCTCCTTCTTTCTCTTTTACTTCCTCTGAGAGATACTGCTAATATAGGGAGCTAATGTCCTATGTCCACAAAAAGATTTAGTAGATAAAAACTTTGGGGTTTTCTGGTAGAATGGAATTACAATTTCAGATGACCAAATACCACAATTTCTATAAAAACATACTTCTATTTACTGAAAGGTTTGCATCAAGATTACACTCTTCATTGACTGCTACTGTACGCCATAGTACTTTTCTGGTAGCTAAGCACCTTAAAAGATATGCCTACTGAACCTACTGGAATCTTCTTAAACAAAAGGTGTTTCAAAGAAATAATTAATTATTTTAACATCTTTAATTATTTAAACATCTTTAATTAAAAAAATAAAAATAAAAATAAACAAACTTGAATCTATACAACATAACTTTTTTTGTCCTCAGTTGTTTCTTATTAATGAACATCCTGACCTGGAGAGGGCACTCTGCGACCATGCTATGTATTCTAGTGTGTCCTCATTAACCACCCTATATGTTTTAACCCAAACATGCCTGTGATCCTACCAGCCCGCTTAGCCAGTATACAATTTATATCAATTGCAAATATATTAAGAAAGGGAACCATATGGTGACATGTTCATCAGTTCAACCCTGCTACATATATCAAGTCCTATATCCTGCAGCCATGTTTTATTATTAAAGATAGTAAACTATCCGATGCTTTTCAAAGTACAAGTCATGTTTAAAAAGACAAAATGTGGTAATTATACAGTACTGTAAGAACTGGCAAAACAGATGTTGAAAGTCTGCTAGTGACAGTTTCTTCCATTTCCTAACAGTAATAACAATCACCATCTAAAAACGTTCCTTTGTGTTATGTTGAAGGAATTAATATTGATTATACACCCACCTGAACTGTTAAAATTTAATTCCTAGAAATACAGAATCACCGTTTTTTTCCCCAGATATTTCCTCCAAAATTATATATCAAAAACACTACTAACTACTTTAAATTCTAGTGTACATGATAAAATCATACAATCAAAACACATGGAAAAACCCCTGTGCTAGACAAACTTTTAAACATAATTTAAGGCATAATTCAATGATGAAATGGCAACTTAGGGAAGAAAAACCCTGATCTCTCTTTTATAAGAATATTCCAGATACTCCATAATTATCTGGTTTGCTATGTTCTGCTAACCCTCAGAGGCAGACTACTGAGGATGTGAACCACTGTTCTGAGCCAGTCTAGCAAGTACTACAAGCAAGTCTCTTCCATAAAAGAATCCTACCGGTACTAGAAGCATCACCCTTTTTTTTTTTTTTTTTTTTTTTTTTTTTTAAACAAAACCTTATAATAACATCGTGTCTTCTTAAGTAGGCTATAAGATAAAGAAGGTAACTATATTTGCAGTTAGATTCAGTAGACTCAGCTTGCAGAACTTCCAAACTCTTATGAATGAATGGCTAGCATCACAACTACAAAAATGTGTGACTATGGTACACTTAAATTAAAACTCTGTGCAACAGAAGATTTTTTCACTAAAAAGTCCAATGCTAAACTTCTATGCTAGTTGCAATATCAGTCATATAAAACTGCAAGGGCCCAAAGAAAAAAAAATTTTCTTCAAATTTCTTTTTTTCCCAAAGGAAAATAATGAAAAAATATTTCTTATTTCACCATAAAAAGGTCATCTGTGTGCCAGTAGTTTCAGGGAGGTAGAGTTAGGCTCAATTTTTGCAGGATTTCCAGATATTAGAGGCTGAAAATTAAGATCTCCCATCCCACAGCCAGGCTTGTTTAAACAGTAATGGGTTCAAAAAGTCCTCATTTTCACTGGTGATAACCAGTTAATCTTCCTATTAATATTTTAAGGGGCTCCATTTCTCTCACTCAGCTGTTACCCTAATTCCTTTTTTTCATCCCCCTCCATTAAAAATTTCCACTTCCTCAGAGAACCTGGCACACACTGTTATCTCCTTGCTCTTAGATGCTTGCCCTCAGCCCACCTTTTAATGAGAGCTTTGTCAGATCCCATTGCGATCTTGTCAGAACTTCAGCTCTTGGCTCTAAGGCAGAAATACAGACTTTCTTACTATATCCTTGAATTATGGGTCTTTTTTTTTTTCCTTTATTTCGAGTTCAGGAAGATGTGGACTTCCCAACACGTGCTGAGCTCCTGATCAGTCTGAGGTCCTTTGTTCATTTATTGTAATAAGGCATCTGTAGTAACAGTTGCATACTACCAGCATAATACCTAATTAATACCTCAACACCATAGGAAGCTCTCGTTCTGTTAACACCATGTTCTCAGAGAGCTGTATAGATATTCTATGTGGAAAAGTAATATTTATCAAGTTGATGGAGTAGTTACTAGGAACCTGTTAAAGGCTTTACAATCAAAACTATTGATCCTTCAAAATCTTTAATTACTCTTACTTTAATTTGCTACATTGTGAAGCTTAATAATGTTAATATATGGCTGGGAAGAATTCATAGCTGCTCACATTTAACACTATCCGTACTGATTGATAAATTCAACCACATTGGCATTATTAAAAAATGAGTGGTATCACCACTTTGTAAAGAAAAAAAGAGGTGGGAATATGTACAGATCGCTTGGAGAACAGACACCAACTCATTGTAGGGTATGCTTCTGCTCGCAATGTATATTGTCTGACTGACTTAAGAATAAGACATAATATCAAACTTTGACAACAATGTTGCACTGCTAGTAAATGAGATTAATTTTACCTCAAAACATAGTAAATCTATTCAATATTTGTATTTTCTAGATGATCATCACACAGACAAGGGTAATTTCAGGAAAAGCTGGATTATTGAAACCTTGGTATTAATCTACATTTGTCATAACCTTCATGAAAATAAATCCCTGGAGGTCTTTAAAAGACGTTTAGATGTAGAGCTTAGGGATATGGTTTAGTGGGGACTGTTAGTGTTAGGTCAGAGGTTGGACTCGATGATCTTGAGGTCTCTTCCAACCTAGAAATTCTGTGATTCTGTGATTCTGTGAAAATAAAATTATGTGTAAGACAGTCATTCTTCCTAATATCCTTCACTGTGCATATGCAGAACAATTACTGCAATTTTTTCTCATGAGATTGGTAAATCAATAATAATAAACAATTACAGAGTAGACTATACATAAGTTTTCCAAATAAGTGATACAGTACCACATTTTAGAGAACCTCTCACCGATAAGATCTCCCAGTGTGATACAAAACCACTCAGATGAGTTTCTCTTGCACATAACAGTTTGTAAGTACTATGGTCTCCATAGTTTCAAAAGTAAGGAATGTCATATTAACTACCTTTACCAAGAAAACAATCTGAGAACCGGTGATTTGTCTCCACTAACCATTATCTCATCCTCTTACCTGTTATCAAGGCAGAATGATAATACCCACAGGATACAGACGAAACAGGTTTTCCAACATCCACTTGACAAGGGACACACACATAAGCTTTATCAGCCAAGCCAATCTGACCTTCCGAATTATCACCCCAGACGAAGAGCTGCCCATCCTCTAAAATGAAGACACAGAAAGTTAACAGATTTCAAAGCAAAACTACACTAATTAAAAGTTAATTTACCTATTTAAGATATATTTCATAAGCTCTGTGTGCAACACCACTAAATGTCATTATCTCAGGGACATGAAGTGGTATTTAGCACAATGCAACAAAACAGTCTGAAGTATGAGGGTATTCCCTAATCTTTTCAAGAGTGACTCAGAACACTGATATTATCCACTGATATTAGAACATAGTACACTAGTACAAGAACAAACCTTCAAAACATTCCTTCAAAAAGAGGAAGATGGAGAGTGTAAGACAATTCAGTTGCCAGAGGTCAGCATGAAAACACGGTGAATTGGAGGCATATTCTCATTTCTATTAGCACGTCACCACCTTCCTGTTCTTCCAAACCTATTCTCTATTCTAACTTTGGTACTCATCTCCCTTATTCTTTCCTTATCTTTCAGTTCTCTTCACAGGTTATTATATTGCCCAGCTCCATTTTGTTTTATTTAAACTATCACAATAGCTGTTCCAGGTTTATTAAGACCAGCCTCTGGTGACACAAAGACCAATGACAGCAATAAGAAGCAGAAACAGGTAGTGAATGCGAAAAATCTCAAGAGTTTTCTAGAAGAGATAAGGTCTTCTCTCTGCATAATTCTTATTGGTGGGAAATAAACTGTGAATAAAACAACTATCATATACAACACTACTGAGATGACGCTTGGCACTAAAACCATTCAAAGTTCTTTTACAAATCTTACAAGAATGTTCACAATTGTCACAAAAAATACAAAACAAAGAAAAGCAGGCTAACATCTTTCTTAAATACTCCTCTGCTCTGTTGCTTTCTGAAGTCATAGCCTCAATAACTTACCCTAAAAATGTACAGAAACAGTTGCTTTGCAACAAGTCTTGAGAAATTACAGGGTAATAAAGGACTAAGGCTGAATGTATTACAACTGTGTAGACTTCATCAAGTCATGATCATGTAACTTCGCACTGGAGAAGTAAGTCATAGGTTAGGCCACTCAGAATTAGTAATGACACTGTTGTGTAGCCTGTACCAGCAGACCAAAATAACTGTAGTGAGAAGTAGAATTAGAGAAACTTTGTTTCTGTTAGATTCATGTTTTGCAGCTGGCTTCCCCAGAAATCAATGGGAGTTTTTCCCATTTGAGAGTATTCATACTGTCCTTCCTTAGTACAGATTCTGTAACTAGTACAGAATGAGACCCGTTGCAGGCCACTGCTCATGGAAAAGTTCCGTTCTCACAAAAAATTTAACAAGTTATTCAGCAGCCATCCTTTACTACATCGTGCTGAAATAGCCAATTGTCTGTAAAAATAAAAATAATGAAAAAAAATATCTTAGGTTTACTGGGGAAAGAAGACAGGGAGGCACAGGAAATATACACATATATGTAGGCAGAGAGAGGGAATAAATGTTTCCTTGGAACACCAGGCTCGAACACACATAAATAGATTTTATTAGCTGTTGCTCTTACCAGTTACTGCTGCTGAAGTGTATGATCCAGCTGCTAGCTGTTTGATCTTGTGCTGGTTGGTAAAAAAACTAATTAAATGAAACGTGGTCCTTTCCTCTGTGTCACCTAATCCCAACTGACCTTCACTGTTACCTCCAGCAGCATACACGTTTCCTTTTTCTGCATACAGAAAAGCACATGCAACACACAGAATGAGGATATTCTCATCAGCGGCAAGAAGTCAGAGAAATTGCAGGAAGTAATTTAATTTTCTATGGAAAAACATTACAGAGAAGTTGGGGTCTACTGCCCTGAAATATTCTAGAGTTGAAGCCAGACGTTCCTGTTGTAATTAGCAGGGAGGTTTTCCTGCACACATTTAGATCGGAATAGTCTTGAGGCCTTACATGTCTGTGAACTGAGTGTGTTCCCAATCACTTTGGAGGCTGATCTGAAAAGCAAATATAACCTGAAGTTCTGCAAGAGTCCTCATAATATTACTACCTGTGTCCCTCACAGCTGGAAGCAGCTCCTTCCCCAAAGAATTTATAGTTTAATCAAGATAAAACGGGGGAAATGGAGAATAATGTCACAGGCAAGAAAATTAAAGTTATATTAGTACGTAAATTCAAGAGATACATAACTTTATAGTTTTGAACAGTAGGAATGAAATACATTTTTACTTACATTTTCATTAGAAACCTTTTACTCATTTTAATATTTAAATCACTTTCATTAACTAGTTTTTATTTTGTTTTAGAATCATAAAATTGAAGTTAAAGCTGATGATTGATATCTTTAACTTAAAAAAACTTCAAAATTTATATTTTTAATTTTAGTATGTTTCGTATTTGAAGTGCTTATCTATGACGAAAAGGACAAGGCTCATTAATAACACAAATCCAGACAGAAATAAGCAACTGACATACAATTTACAAATGGTCCATGCTATAAAAAAGGTCACAAATTATTTAGCCAGAGTGTACACTAAAACTGACTAATATTTACGCTGTGCAGTCTTGCATACTCAGCTGTTATTAAAACGTTCTGTTTTATTCTAATAGGCCTATTTACAGTGCTCACGGTTTCCACGTATGTAAACTCCCTAATAAACAAGCAATCCTCTTTATCACATTACTGCAAGCGACAGCATTGCCACCACAAAGATGGCTATTCCATTACACAACTTTTAGAACCATGACAATAATTTGCATCAGTTCTCTGTATACTCTCTCCCTAAAAATGTATTTGCTTTCAATTTCAATTTAAAGTTTATTTATTTATATCTTAGTAAAGTAACTTGTCAGTGAAACAGCAGACTACCTTGTCTAACTAAAATGCAACAAACTTTGAAGACTTCAAAACATAATGTTCTAGTATCTTTACTCAAATATATAGCTTCATGCTAATAAAGATACATTCCTTGTCAAAGGTAAATTTGAGCACTAGCATACCTATAAAGGTAATAAACATAATATTGGTAATTGTTAGCCATACCTATGTAGGCAACAATTTTTTTTCATCTCTTTACTATTAGTGAACTCCTATGCCACATTATTTTCTAAATGCATTGCATAGAATAATTCAAGCGTTCAAAGAACTGGATATCAAAAACCATGATTTAACAGCCCATTTAGCTTTTTCTTCCTCTTTCCTGAACACTCATGGGGTTACCAATTTAATTTGGCATTAAAACAAAAGAAAAAATCTACCTTCAATATGTACATAGTATGTTACATACCTGTGTAAACTAAAGTGTGGTTTCTTCCACAAACAGCAAGTTTTGTTTTTTCTGGTTTTAAAGCTATGAATTAAAGGCAAAGAAGTGGATAAAGTTACAAACAGTCTGACAGCTGGTTCAACAACAAAATGTTCTACGCTCTAGAGAAAGCTATTTTTTTTTCTCATTTTTACCTAGAGAATGATTACAAGATTAGTTGGCCATTTGATCTTAGCAAACCACTTATTAAATCAGGATTCTCCTAAGAGAAGAAAGCAGATATATTGTAAAAACTTATAGCTGCTATACTCAGTCTAACTTGATGATGACTACTTTATCCAAATGCCACATTCCACAGAATTTACATTTACAGGATACGCCTCAAAGAATACGTCAACTTGCAGTGCAAAATGCATGCTTAGAGCTTTCTTCAGTTTTCATTAATAATACTGTTCTTAATTCACTCCTTCACTTCTCCCACTATTTTAAATCTTTAAAATCATACCTTTTTTTTTTTTTTCTTTTAACCCCTACCTTCCCCCACTTTGCACAGCTACTTTCTTGCTAGACTTTTGCTCTGTACAGACCTTTTATTAATCACTAAACTCCCAACTGGTAAGGGCAGTCTTACCTGGACTACTGCCTAAAATAACAGATTTTGCATACACCATCCTGACTTAATTTCAGCTCAATTACCACCCACCCATGCATATCTTCTATGCAGTCACGTCACACCAATTTACCTTATACAATACTCATGATGCTCTTAAAACAACATTATTTTTACATATATATTTTTTTTTTTTCCACTGCACTGGTCCATGAGAAAGGCAACAACCATCATCCCTTTCACAAAAACCTTTTCAGTCTTTCCAAATCAACCTTCATCAGCATTGTAGCATTCAAACTTACCTCTCTTCTCCTTCATACTGAACAAATCTTCCTACTTAAGCCTGAACTCTCTCTGGTGTATCACATGATGCAAAAATCGTGCAAACTCAGAATCCTACTTATCCTACCCACCACCTACCGTTTATACCAGTTTAGAGTCATAGTATTTCCAGTATTAGTTTCTTCCTAAAATTTAATTTGCTGCTTTGTATCCCACCACTGTCTCCTACATCAGCCTCATAAGCTCAGCAGAAGCCCGTGCTCCCTAACCTCCCACTTAGGCTAATCAATCACATCCAATGAGCCATGCAATATTGACAACATTGCTGGCTGTTTCTCATAACCAATTACATTAGTCTCCGGTTAAACTCCAGAACTATTTTGTCAGAAAATGAGCAGCCACAACTACTTGGCCCTGAGCAGAAACTGAAATGTGTTTTGCAACCCCATTCCCAGAGCCAACTGATGTCTGAGAGGTAGTGAGAAAAGCTCCAGGTCTTTCTCCTGCTGCCTACTGCCAAGAGAGGAAAGATATCCCCTCGTGACTTTTTTCAGTGGAAACCAGGTCTCTTTTGAATTGCTGTCATCTCTCTGTTTTCAATTTGTTTGGTGAGTTTATTCTCCATTGCAATCTGACAATAAAACAGAACTGGATACCCAATCCATTCAAGCCAAGGTAAGAATCCATCTCTCACACGGCTGGCAGAAGATGTGAACCTGGGAGTAGTTGCATTCTCCCTCTGAAGTGAAATAGAGAGAGGAGCAGATAAAGAATAGTAGAATAAACTAAATTAGGGAGAAAACAGCTTGAACAAACACAGTTAATTTGTTTTCAAGCAATAAACTAACAGATCAGTCTGCTCACAGAAAGGATGAAGATAAACATTTAAATGTGAAAAGGAACGTGTTAATGGGACTGGTCTGATTTGACATAAGTACGGGGATAGGGAATAAAGTATTAGTTTTGTTTGACAACATAGAACTGGCTAGGAAAGATTTAGAAGATGAAAGAATGCAAAGAAAACATTTTACAGCATATGAAGGAATACAGACATTCATTTTACTGTTTTCCTACACTTCATACAAATATATTTCCATTTATGCCTCCTCAGGCACATCTTACACTTGCTAAAAAGATGAAAAAAGATTGGATTCCATGCATCTGAAGTTATTTTCTGACACAAAAGGACCCAGAATCTGGAACTGAAGGAAAAGTAGCCAGGTTTCCTTTTAAACTATCTTTATGAGCTCCTGCAGTAATATGCTACACATGATGAGTAAAGAAATCAGAGTCTGTTACTCTGGAACTGTGTCTTATAAAGCACTTTTTCACAAGGGTAACCTTCCAAAAGGACAAAAGAAAAATTAAACAAACCTTTAACACATGTTGGTTTGCTGACAGTATTCTTTGATCCTAGTCCTAATTGGCCCCAGTTGTTGCTGCCGAACATGTAAAGTTTACCATTCCCTGAAAGAAAAGACACAGTTAGAATCCGTATGAGCATTTGAGTATCTCACACCGAAGTGAAAGCAATAATTAATATCCTTGTGATTTTTCAACGTAAGAGTAGTAATTGCATCGTGTATGTATCCAGTAAGAAAACCCCTGCCAGAAGAAGGGACAAAAAAGCAGAACATCCTCTCCTTTAACTACAGCACAGACAATGCACTTACCATAAAATAAAAAGGGTGTACCCTTGGACAGACCCTGTAAGTGCAGGAAGCACAGTCTCTATAGGGCTTCTTGTAAAATAACAGCACATTTAACTGAGCACGCACACCTCTTACCTCAGAGACAGGGATGAATAATGCAACTATATAACTAATACAAACACAAAAATCTAATATTCAGCTTATTTTATTGTCTATTGGGGAGGAATGGTGGTTGTTTTTTTACTGCTAAATTTCTTCTCTTAAAATGATTTACAAATTTGAACATCTATAGAACATAGTTTATGATACATTTTCAAACATGTTCACAAGTTGTACGGGTTTTCCTTTGGACATATAAGGCCTACTACTAGAGCCTTTTTGCTTCTGTGCATCTTCCATCATGGATTAACCCAGTACTCTGCATACAAAGAAATGTATAAAAACACCATGCAGTCAGGGAGTTTTGTGTGCCTAAATGAAAACCTTAGACTAGAAATCTTCAACAGGAATAATGCTAAAATTTTATTTCAGAAACAATTATGACGTATCAGTGAATTTGCAGGTTTGAACATTACAGTGAACTGTTGTAATTCAGAATAATCTCTTATTTTAGGAGGACGGTAAATGAAAAGATAAAACTTTTTTCATCAGGCATGAAGATCAGACTGCCAAATCTCATTACTGACAATACCTTAAAATGAATTAATCTCATTTCATTTAATTTTTTAAACTATTACCTCTTGTAAAGCTGTGAAGTTCACATCCAAAGATAAAACCCCTCCTTCAACATAAATCTTTGCAAAACAATAGAAGCTGATTTGTCAAAAACAACCCAACACCACAAATACACCCCAAAATCCCTTTTACAACTGTTAAAACAAGACTGTTTACTTTTGCTCCAGCTCTGCAGGTCTTTGTATGTTAGATTCCATCACAGAGCTGTCATGTAAATAAACTCCTGGTCACCCTAGCCATCAATTATCACGAGCACAACGCATTTCCACATAGCAGTGCCAAAATATTCCGGCTGTTTGTACTTCAGTAGCACAGGTTCCTTGTGAAGGTTCTGAATGTGATTTACAGAGACTTTGACATATGATTTGGAGATTTTTAAAATACAAGAATACTGTTACAAAAATCCATCTATTTTCTCAAGTATAACCACAAATTTAAAATAATAATAAAAAAATACTCAAAATGAAACAGAACTAGTAACTGGAGTCTCAATCCAATTGTCAGACTTGACAATTTATGGAATACTGGGCTATGTGTCAATACTACGCCTTTCCAGTAAGTTGAAAGGGAAAAAAATCGGAGGTAAAGGCAACAGTTACCAAATTTTACTAATAGCATTTATATCACCATCCCAATTTTGGTAATGCAACCATGCCGAAACACATGCAGAGGTGTGTCACTGAGGGCAAAACGCACCCTGACAGAGAAAATTTTATTAGCAAATGGCATCCTACTTTGTATCCCTACAAAGGCTTGTGACGACGGTAGTATTCATGGGAATATGATGCCAAGTTGCCATAATTCAGTTTAATCACATTCTTTTTTATCTATTCAGAATTCCAGCAGGTCATGCTTTTAATCCTATAATCTGCTTTTTCTTATATCAATCTTTAAGTTCTCAGACACTGCGTTATAAATCAAGAAGCTTAACAGATGAGATTTTTTTATACATACATTCTTTACCAGCTGAGTGACAGCCTTTCATAATTTCAGGCTTCCAAGACTGTAACAGAAAATAAGAAAACCGAGACGTAGGTAATTCAGACAGTGAATAAAAACTAAAGCACTACAGAGGAGCCATATCAAATGCCTGTAATGAAGCAACATTTCTGGGACCCTGTACCAGACCAGGTTTTAGAACAGGCATAACATGGCATCAAAACTGGCCAGGAGACACTACAGGATTTTGTATGCAAAACGCCCTTTTTTCATAACTGTGTACCGAGTCATCTCTAGTGATCACAGATCCACTGAGGTGAGAACTACTTTCACAGCAGGCAGATAGGCAAGGATCATTTCAAAACCTTGAAAACTCCAATTGCACTTGTCTTTTTGCATCCATTTTGGTGCAGATACACACAGCCACGGCCATCTGCCATATGGAATAGCAAGCAGAAGACTGGCCCAGCTCAGTCAGATTACAATTCTGGGCAAAAGAAGGGATACAACGGGGTATTAAGAAAGGGACTACTTGGAGTGTTTTGGTGATGAAAACATACACCAAACATGAGTCTCCACCCTCCTTCTGGCTATTTCTCCAAAGTATTTATGCACTGGCACATCACCAATGTTACGCTGAGCTCTTCACTCTGAGCTGTTAACGAAAGCAACAAGATGCTTACATCTTTTGAAACAGCAGATTTTGTAAGAGACTTCAGGAAGAGGGTACTAACCAGGAAATTTCCCGTAGGGTGGCTGCTACCATCATTGTGATTCCTTAGAACCCCATTTGTCATGTGCAACCCTGGCTCATGAAGCCTGGCTATAGGCATTATTCAGCAGCTGGGGAGTACAAGCTGAAATACTCTACATGCTTCATAACATCAACAGGCATCCATCCATCCCTATCACCCATGTTTTAGGCATTTTACCCCTTGCTTTCTACAGGGTATTATTGTGGGATAGAGATAAAATGGGGAGAGTACATACAAACTTTTAACATTATGAAATTCTATTGAGAAGCTGTATCGAGTATTTTGGACAGAGTATCATATGCCAGGCATCTGTTTCATGTTTTGTTTTTGTTTTGTTTTTGTATTTATTTGTGCTATTTTGTGAATAAACTCTTAACAAATTGTTTGAAATTTGTACACAATTCAAATACATCTCATGAAAATTACACCAGTTTTCTAAGGCAAGTCACGATATTCTCAAAAGTTTTATTGAGCAGTAAGAACAGTCACACTTCGGATATTTAGCATCATACAAACAAGAACAGCTCAGTACGTTGCTTGCTCCTACACGTATCAAAAAATTAACACAAACACGTAGTAATCTTCCTCATTTTCCCCTTACAGCTGAGTACAAAAGACACAGGAGTCATGTTCTGATGGCCTGCCAGCAGGCATAAAGAATAGACGGAGATTTAAGTCCAAAGACCTGGAGGGATTCCAATGTCTCTTTTGTGTAAACTGTTGAATATTTAATGCCTTACATAACTTGAAATTATATGCATACTATCTTGTGCTTCTGCGTGAACCTCCTTGAACTCCTGTTTTTCCTTTTCATACTTCTTTCTTTCCTTTTACCCTCTTGCACCGGGGGCTTCAATTCTCTCCAGAGCTCTGAGTCCAGAAGACACATTTTCCGCCATCACCATTTCCCCCTTGTGAACTGGATCGGTCTCTTCGATCAAACGTGGGCGATCTGCCTAGGGTACTCTAATCAAGGCCAATAAAAAATAAGACAGCTGTTAACTTTAAGAGGTTTCTAGAAAATAAAATTAATAGAAAGGTACTGGGAAGAGATCCTTAAAATATGGTTAATGTCACTTCATACTAGCTCCCAAGAGGAAGAACATATTCCTTTACAAAGCCTACAGCTACAAAAGATGCAGGGAGTGAATTGTCAATGAACTGTTCTTGGGCCAAAAAATATAGGAATGGGGCAAGAAATTTTGTTAAACATATTACAAGGGATGCTGGAAGAAAACTGCTCAGACAACTGCTTAAAAAAACTGCTTGAACATTTTAATCAAGATTGTGCTTAAGGCAGAAAGCAAATGAGGAAGGAAATACAAAAATTTAATCCCAAATTCCAGAATTAGAGGAAGAAGTGTTTCCCTGACTAGCTCAACAAGCCACCTCAACATCAGCAAGAAACTGTCACTGATTCTTTAGATTCCAACATACAGCCATGGTATGTAAATGAAATTTATTTTGGACTCAAAACCCTAACCTAGAAAGCCAAAGAACAGTTTTTTATATTCATTTTACACTTTTCTCCCCAGAAGTCATATGGGAATACTGATGTTGGATTAGATGAAAGAAGTATTTGAAATGTTCTGAATATTTTGTCTGAATGCTGAATATTACTTCCTGTACATTTTCTTCATTTGCATTTAGTCAACATTCAGTGCTAGATGTCGCTGTCTTTCCTGCCCAAAACCAGCGGTAAGGAATGTTTTGAGTCAGTTTGTGTGACAGTTTTGATTGTCGAGACATTTTAATATAAATCTGATGCATTTCTATCAGATTTGAATATACCTCATATTCCCACTGTCCCCTACATACATAGCTCCCCCTACTCTTCCAGGGGGTGGAAAATAAAGGAGTGTGAAATGCTGTGACCTGTAAAGACTGAAAGTAATATGAAGCATGCAGTACACACCTGCTTGAGATACCTTCCCTTCCACAGCGATGTTTGTCTTTTCTTTCTTCCAAGTCAGGTTCAGATGGATTTCAAGGAACTTCTGCTCTTCCACATGGTCTGCATCCTTCTCAGTAAATTCATTACCTCCATGCACTTCTGTGGCTCTTTTACTCCAGGTGTTATTGCAGTTCAATGTCATTCACCAAGGGCTTTAATTCCACTGTATCATCCAACTCCATCTAATGGCAGAAATGTGTGGTGCACGTGTGCATGCACAGGTGTGAAGAAAAAATGAGGGACAAAGATTCTCTCTTTTCCTTTTTCACCATTTGTATAACTCCTGCAGTTTCACTCCCTTTGCTCAGTATTGGTCGCAATTTTACCCTTACTTTTGCTGCTACTTCATCACGTCCCAAAAAAACTTTTGGCATCAGAGATTTTTTTTTTAAATTCATGTTTCTACAGTTCCCCCTCTATAAAAGCTTTGAGAAAATGATGATCTTATCGAGAAGTATCCCTCATGACTTATCTGCACGCTACAACAGCAAAGGCCAGCTAGGGAGACCATTTTTAAAATATGCAGTATATATTAAAGTATCAGGGAGAAGGGGAAAGAGATGTACAGATATAGCGCCATGTGCAACCTGATGCAAGTTGACTTCTTCAAAAGCTTTATTCAAGCGGCCACTGTTACAGCGACACAGGAATTAGCGGATTGTTGCTGATTAGTGTAACAGTGCTGGCACAAGCACGTGCTGAAGGAGTAAAAGGAGGCAATTTAAACTGACCACTCTGAAACTGAGAATAATACTAGTGTTATTTCAAACAGGATGTGGGCATATGAAGGGATATACTAAAAAAAAAAAAAAAAAAAGTCAAGAGGAAGATTTCACAGTGCCCTAGGTTATGTTCTGATTAATTTTATGCAACAGGCAATTTAACAGAATGGGTTCAATCCAAAAAAAGTGTGAAGTTTTGTTCAAAACATAATCTATTCACGCATAATTCATCTTCTATGAAGTTAGGCTTGAAAAATTCATTGTATAATTTCACTTCAAATTGTTCTGCAATCCATGAAATCTATATTCTTCTTTTATCATGCTTGCAACTGTTCATTCTAAAAAATCCAGCATTTTCAACTTTGCTTGGGGATATAGTGGGGAAAAAAAAAAAAAAACTCGAGAAATTATTTAATGAGCAATGACAAAGATACAACACTGGGTCCTGATGAGGAATAAATGCACTTCAATAAAAAACATCCTGAAAATATGCATAGCAATTTCATGATAAAAAAGTCTGATTATCTATCTGAAGCTGGTTGTCAACATAATTAACACACGTTTTCATCACAAAAGAGTAGTCTCTTTCACATAAGAAATTGAATGAACTCTCCGATGACTACTGCTTCCAGCATTTCAAAGAAATGAAAAGGAACATCAATAATGACTGTTCAGTGTATTGCATCTGAGCTTCTTTGAATGCTTTTGCAATTTATTTCCGATTTTCTAAAGTTCTTGGAGTCGTTCTTTCAAGGGTTGTTTTCAGCTGACAGTTAACTGATAATTCAGAACTTCCTTACAGAGATACAATTTTATCTATCGTTTCAGGCAGATTCCCAGTGAACTTGTTGACTGACTTCCACAGATACTGTTTACTTCCACAATACAAACCTATATACTTAAGATTGTCTACTGGACACCATCAGATCTACAAGAAACATTTAAGATGAACAAGGTCATGCTTATTTTAAATCCATCGTGATAAATTCAGTTATTACAGATTCACTCATGACAGTTCCTGGGCACGTCTTGTGAAAACCTTCATTGACTCCTGTTAACTTCAAAGGCATCCAACAGCCCCCGTGTGAACAGTTCCCACTCCTCTCCGCATTTCGAGTATTAGCTCAGAATTCAAGTAAGAATCCAAGCTGTCCAAATGTATAACCTTTTATCATACACACCGCTTCCAATACTGACCTGTAACAATAGCAGTATGCTCGTCTCCACATGATATGTGTACAGGCTTGTCATTTTTGAACCAGAATTTACTAGGAACATTTTCTGCAAAGCTGCTTTTTCCGAACGTGAAAACAGCACCTGATTCTAAAACATAAAAGAAAAACAACGTCAGTTTTAGTGGATATAAGTTTTCCCTCAGACATTTTAAAATAGCCATTTCCTATTAGTCCAATTGCACATTTTAGTTACCCATCTTTTTCCTTAAAAAATAAATAAATAAAATAGTAGCTGAAGTATTTTTTTCCATTCTCTGTCATCAAGACTATTTGATTTTCAGGCTGACATTTTAGTCCTTCTGATACTTCCTAGCCTCCATGAATTTCCTAGAAGAAGAGATTCTGAAGACACAGAAACTTATTTGAAAGTACAACGTACTTTATCACTACCCCCTAAGAAAAATTAGTAGATGCATAAAGAAAAAAACTCTGACAAAACGCCCCCAAAAAGTACAATCAAAAGCTCATCCTGAAAGCAGGTCGAGACAAAGAATTCTCACTTACGTTTATACTTGTACTCAAACAGGTTTTCCAAATTGGATTAGAGAGAGAGAGACACACACTGTAAAGAGGTGACAGGCTCCAAACTGACCACTCCTCCTCACCCATCTGAAAAGATACACGTGCTCTAAAAATGGCCCCCTAAAATCCAAACCCTCAGCCTTCAAAACACGGGTTGCCACAACTGTCTTTGTTCGTAAGACTACGATACAAAAAAGCCCAAAGAAAAACACCTGGCAATGAAACCCAGACAGCTCTTCCTCCCTTATAATCAGTTTTCTCAATTCTTCCCATTTTTAAAAGTGCTGTTTTAAAACACACCACATTAACTATTCATTCACCCTTTGGTCAAGCATTTTGTCAAGCATTTGGCTCGACACAGAAAATATTCATTCTATGGGAAAAAAAAATGAGCTTACAAGTTAAATCGTTTGCCAAAATGACGTGAAATAAATGAACTTACAGGTTAAATCATTTGCCAAAATGCAGTTTGGTAAAGCAAAATTAGGCC
>CM021765.1:117145659-117313871 GCA_011076525.1 Nettapus auritus | reverse complement strand
AGAGACTATTATTTGCTTTTTTTTTTTAACGTACAGGCTATGGTAACACACAGAGGAAAACTAGGTTGCTTCTGTAGAAGTATATATGATTTAATAATACCATTGCTTTCACTGAAATGCTTCACTGGCATCAATGGTCTGCAGCCCAGCTCCAAAACCCGCAGCTGTCTATTGAACTGTACATCTGACGCTCCTTTTGAAATGGTTACCATAAAAGTTTCCTATATGACTAGCGGGATGTAATTTTATGCACCAAATTCATCAAGCATTTACAGAACTGTATTTACTGCCCCTTCGGCTGCTTGACTTTTATTGAAAGCACACCTTTCTGCAGACAAACTCAAGGCTCTAACGTTTGGTTTTATGCCTCTTTCTCACCCACAGACATGCCAACAGCAGGTATCTGAAAACATGGTTTTTGTTTCGGGTTTTAATCCCCAGCCGGCCAGACGAGCTGTATATCGGGGCACGCATACTGCGATCTGTTAGGCACTAACGCCAAAGCAGAGCTCCCCAGCTCGTTTTCCTTTTAGGAATATTAATAGGAGCATATACAAATATACATATTCCCGATATCAGGACGAGGCCCCCCCAGCCGGCAGCGGGCCGAAGGGAAGCGGCTATCCGCGTGTCCGCCCGCCCGGCCCCACCGCCCGGCGGCACTCACCGGGCACCGTCAGCTCGGGCTCCCCGGCGGGCTCGGCCATGGCGGCGGGCGGGCGGCACTGGGCCCCGCGCCCCATGCGGACGGAAGTAAACAGCGGGCCTGCCACGGGCAACGGACGCCCAGAGCCGCCCCGCCCGCCCCGGGGCTGCCGCCGGGATGGAGGTCGGCGGCGGCGCCCCCTGACGGCTGGCGGTGGGGAGGTGGCTGCGGTCCCGCCGCTCCCGCCCGAGCAGGGCCACCCGGAGCAGGCTGCCCAGGGCCGTGCCCAGGCGGCTTTTGGAGGTCCCCAAGGAGGAGACCCCACAGCTCTCTGGGCAGCCTGTGCCAGGGCTCCTCACCCGCACAGAGCAGAAGTGCTGCTCAGGGGGAGCCTCCTGGGCTCCAGTTTGTGCCCACTGCCTCCTGTCCTGGCGCTGGGCACCACTGAAAAGAGCCTGGCTCCATCCTCTTAGCACCCTCCCTTCATTGACATTTCAGTCTTCCTCCTGTGGCCCGTCCCTGCACCTGAAGCAGACATCTTTGTGAGGGGGCTCTGCCTTGAGCTCCCAACCCTGTCCCCTTATAAGCCCACTTCTTTCGCTGAGTCTCCTGAGCTGCCACCCCTCAGCCACATAAACAGAATATAATTCAGAATCTTTATTTTGCCACCACTAGCATGCTGCTGTCTTAAGAGAGAATCTCTTTCTGTTCAATGGCTTGTGTGGCTTCACTGAGTTTCCCTCTAAAGTTTTCTGACTGGGTACACAAGCAGACATTCAATCTTCCATTTGGCCAGTGATACTTAGATAACAATAGTTGTGCTGCAGACTCCACTGGAAGTCTGGGGTTGTAGCCTGCTGGCCACACTTAGCAGGCAGTCCCAAACTACTCTTTCCAGAAGGCAGATGCTGGCTTTCACAGGCACCCTGCTGCGGCCCAAGGTGGTCCAAGTAGTTTGGAAGTCTTCCACAGAGGGCTAGGAAGGACAAGTAGCACACAAAGTAAATAGTCTTTTCTCCCTTAGACACTGTCTCTGAGGTTTGTGGGTAAAGGTCTGGCAGTTCCTCTAGTGTAGTATTCCTGTTTTGTAGGGAGCAACAGCAATGTCCTTCATGTCAAGCACCTGCCCAGTCCCTCTCCAGGGCACAAATGAAACATTTCTTGGCTGTAGTGCCCACCACATGGCACAAAGGACTGCAGTTGTAATCTAAAGCAGACAGCAAGGGCATTGGTTTGGGATTTCTATATTCCAGGCCCCGGCATTTAAAATGCAACCATAAGAGCACATGGGTTGAGACTTACTGGTGTAGAGAAAATAATGTAGTGTGAGTCTGTACTGATGGGGAGAAAAGTAGCTTAGGATAAAGGAGTTATATTGATATTGTCATCCAATATGAATATAAAACTAGCTGGTCTATTAAGCTATATGGCTTCTGTGAGTTTTTCAAGACTGCACCTTGTGAATACCACTGGAATTTCAATTGCTGTAATTTGATTGAATGTTTTTTTTTTTTTTTTTCTCTTTTCCTATCTCAGTTCTTAACGCTTAAAATCATCAGCTAAAATGGTCTTAAACCGAAGATAGTTTCAAGCAATGATGTCCCCCCCCTGCACACCCTAACACCCTAATAACTAACAATATTCCTCAAATTATTCAGCATTGAAGGTTTTTATGGCAAAGTCCCTCAGATGCCTTTTTGGTGGTGCTAGTTAGTAAGTGGTAACACATTCCGCTCATGAATATTGCTTTTATTTTCACATTTGAGGAGCAATGAAGAAATCTGTCCCTTTCACTCCATGATATTATTAATATAACTTTGCCATATTGTTGTACTTTGTTGAGGGAATACATTAATTTTAAGGTCTGAAAGACAACCCTTTTGTGAAGGTAAACCCCATGCAATCCTTGAAAACTCAGGAGAGCTCCTACTTTATATTAATTACATTAGTCATGACTGACTAAGCATGGTAAGCTGTGATTGTACCATGAGAAATGTGTTGCAATCAGGCATCACAGCTTGAGTGTGAATCCTCAATATTTAACAAATATATGTGTATGTTTACTGGTTCCCAGTATTGGTGCCGATTTTCTCTGAAAAGGAAGAATTATTAGTAACAAAACAAAACAACAAAAAAAGGCAGTTTGGACTCTGCTCCTCTACTGATTTTGTACTTGGAAGCTGAATGCTGCTGCCTCTCAAGAAAGGAGGTGTCAAGAGTCAGTCTCCTGCCAGCTCAGACAGGAGAGAGGCTTTCAGTAATCTTTCTTCATCAACCTGCTCATGCCCTCCTAACCCGAGGCACAGACCTGCCACCCCTTGAGTACGCAGATATCACTTTGTCCCTTCTGGAGAGGAGATCAGCACTTGTGCCACCATGAGCAGCCACCACCAGCCACCTCTCAGCATGATGTGAGAGGCTCACCTCATGTGCAAGTAGCCCCACAGAGTTGGCCACACCAGAGGTGCCTGGTGCCTGGGTTGAGGCTGTCCCATTGCCACCAGCTGCCTTGCTCCTGGTGGGGTGGTGGGATGGGCCCTGGCTGCTTACCAACCCCATAGGGAGCTCCCATAGGCCTGGCCCCCAGCCCCAAGCTGCCCTGCTCTTGTTGTGCCATAACAATTGTTCTTTTGCTTTTTGTTTCTGTTAGGACATGCTCCTGCACAGATATTTGACAAACATGAAATTGCTACAATATGTTATTGACACACGGTGCAATATGATGGTCCCAGACAGAAGAGCACAAACTGTGAGTTGTGCAATGGACCCTGTGAAAAGTCTTTATCTGTAGAATTTTATCTAGCCAAGGAAAAGATTCAATATGAGCCCTGACCAGCCTCGGCCCAGACTGGAAAAGTCAAAGATAAGATTGTCTGTTCTTCAGAGTATCCTCATTTGCACAGTGGCTGCTTCACACAACTTCGTTTCTGTTAACTTTGTTTTTAGGACTGAGAGAAATCTACTGTGAAAGGAAGATGCTTTTTAATTTGAGGAGCTTTTTCCATATTAAAAAATTAACATGGAACAACAAGCATCTGCTGCGACATTTTTGGTAAGTTAATCCTTTTCTTTTGTCTGGCATTCAGTGACATTTAATCAGAAAACTGGAGACAAAAGCAGTTGAATTCTGTGGAGGAGTGAGAGATACAGGCTTCTGCTAGCATTTTTAGTGCCCTTTTGCCTTCTGAGGCAGCAAGCTTTGAGTCTTCATGAGACTGGAGGATTTTTCCTTTTTATGTTTGTGAAATTTTGATAATTCTTTCCATGGGATTTAGCTTCAAAACCAAGAAAAAATGTTACCTCTTGAGTTCAGTGTGCTCTGCAGGTACAGTAATTGATAAGTATCTAAATAAAGCATGGGAAATCCTTATGTATTTAGACAATTGTCATGATCAGTACTCAGTACTGGGAGGGGAAGGGGGAATGTGAATTATCTCCTTGAAGCTGCAAGGTGAATCAGCTTCAGAGTTGGTGTTTATTTTTATTATTTCTGTGTACAACTGAGGCACGTAGGAAAAGCATTATGTGATATGGGATTCAAAATTAACCAAGGAGACCCGTCTGCGTAACCTCAGTTGGATTCTTTCTTCAACCACATCAACTTGCCCCTCCCCTATGGCTTCAGAAAAGTACCTCTATGACACTGTTTCAATAACCTGTTTCTGGTGTTTGTCACATCTCAAGAATCAAGTTAAAATTAAAGGCCTGAAACTTAAGGCCACATCTATCTGTTTTTGTGTCGGCGTCAATATGAATAATATTAGCAGCGTTTGTAACAAATGATTAGAGTTAGAAAGCAATATACAGGAATTTCATATAAACAGAAATCCTAGTACACGATGGCATTTTTATGTATAATTTCTACACTACATCAAATGAAACACAAACGTTTTCTGAGTTCCTTGGTTTGTTTGTGACAGTTTTAGAGTGGTCCTGAAGCCTGGGTGATAATTTCTTCAATGGATTTATGGATTTTCACTGCTGGTAATCAGTGGGAACTTTCTCTGTTTAGCAGCGATGATAGAAAAGCAGGTGTGGAAAACAACTGCAGCAAAACCAGTAAACCTGGTTTTCAAAAATCATCCAATTTATTAAGCTCCCTGTATAATGTTGTCATATTTTTTTTTACACTATATCATAACATTGGCATAAACTATCAATCACCACTATCTTATGAACATTACAAGTTAAGCACACCATGGTTGATATCACAAGATAATATATCAATCGATATGCTAGTAAACCAAAGTAATTTCTATCCCTGCTCAGAAGGAAATAGGCCAACTGCTTGACCTTGCATTTCTGCCTGTTACATTTTAACTTTGGTTTGTTGTCTCATGCCCCTAACTGCAATTTATTTGACCACTTCTGGCTTTCTGAGGCTGGGGACAAGAGAAGAGAACACATCTCTGAAGGTCATAGCAATAAAGCAGAATCATGATGGGAACACATTGATCAGGAAGGGATCCATAGTCCAAATTTCTTGTAGTTTGACAACAGCAGATCAGGTCAGCTATGTGTTTGCTTAGCCACGTCTTGAGAATATCCAAGGGCGGTAATTCCAAATCCCTTCTAGATAAACTATTTTAGCACTTCACTGTCTACTAGTGCACAAGTTAGTGGTAGATACTTCTCAATACACTTCTCAGTGGTGCCAAGTGGTAAAACAAGACCTGTGAATAGATGTTGCTGCTTGGGAGGTTCAGGTTAGGCAACTTCTGTAACTCCCTTTAAGCAGTTGTAGAAACTCAGAGAGCAGCAGCACTGAAGGCTGAAAACAAAAGCATCCATCCACCTAGACGCATATAAGTCTATGGGGACTGATGGGATTCATCCCAGGGTACTCAAAGAGATGTTTGGTGTCATCATGAGAGCTGTCTCAATTATTTTTCTATGGTCTTGGGAATCTGGAGAGGTCCTAGTTGACTGGAAGCTGTCAAATGTTGTCCTGATTTTCAAGAATGGCAAGAAAGGAGACCCTGACAATTACAGGCCTGTGAGTTTCACTTCAGTGCCTAGTGATATTGTGGGGAAGATTATACTGGGAATTATTGAAAGACACTTGAATGGCAGTGCAGTCATTGGTCATGGCTACCACAGGTTCACAGGTTTGATTTTTGGGTGGTCCTTTGTGGACCTGATGATCCTTGTGGGTTCTTTTCAACTTGGCATGTTCTGTTAGTGGAAATGATGCAGCAAAGGAGAACAGAGTGACCAAGTGGCAAGCACGTGCATAGATGTTAAAACAGGGTGAGTATTTTTTTCATTCCCCAAAACTGGAAACAGCAGCAAATCCCTCTTCTGAAAAATATTTTTAAACGGTCACATCAATGAAACTACATTTCCTTCAGAATGCACATATTGCAGTCATATACATTCATGTGAATATCAGGATATAGCCTTGATATTCACAGGACTGGATTTCAGTAGCATTCCTTGGCAGCCTGTTTTTCAAGCAATAGTGGAAGCTACCTGACACATAAATGCCCAACCTTTCTTCTAATGCCAGGTATATTCTGTTCTGCAGCTATCAAAGACAGAAGTACAAGAGACCGTTTTGCTAGCTCTGTAATACCCACTTCAGTTTCAAAAATGTGGCATTTGGGCCCTTGCTAACTGTTTCTAAGTTGTTTACTTCAGTTTGTAGAACACAATGCCTTGGAAATGTGCATTATTATTTTTAATGTTACTGACAAATATGTATTACTGAAGTCGTGCATACAATTCAGATTGCATTTCCCTTAAGAATCAATTTTCAACAACACTGTAAGAAAATACATGGGCAACATCTCTCTCAACTTAGAAAGCAAGAAATCCATTCCCTTGTCAGAACAATGCTCCATAGAAGTCCAGCCCTCCTGCAGTCTGAGGACCTGTGCAGAAACCGATTGTAGACATTGATGGGAGCCTCTGTGGTGCTTTATTCTCAGCTAGCTTAGTGGTGGATCCTCTGGCAGTCTGCATAATCTCTGGAGCACATTACCCTGATACATGACAGCATGTACTGAGCTCCAGCAAAATTAACCTCCAGGGCATCTGTATTTCGTGTGCTACTTCTTCATATATTCTCCATGTTCCTGCTGTTACACATAATCCTTTTCACTGTGAAAAAAGTCTTCTTAATAATGGTGGTGGTATAATGTCTATCTTGAAGAACTCTTGAGGGTGTCCAGAAGGAAAAGACACAACATTCAATTAAAGGGAAAAATTCTGCTACATGATTTGAAAAGTCATGCAATTTGTACTGCGATGTCAAATTAACAGTAATAATGTTTGTTACTATTAGTTTAAGAGCTGCTGTCTTCTCTGTCCACTTTCAATTTGAGCCTATACAACAGAATTCTGTGGAAAAAGTCTATTCCTTCAGATTTAACTAACACCAAAATCTTTAGAAGCCATCATAGGCCTATCCACTACCTGAGCTTTTATTCATTGGGATTAACAGAAGAATAAACAGAAATTGCAGTATATTTTCCTGAATTTTCCTAACTGTGGTCTCAGAAGCAAGGCAATGGGCAGGTGGTGTAGCTGAGCCTGGCCTTGGAGGTGAGCTCAAGGGGAACCTGCTTGGAAATTTAAAACCAGTAGCTGCAGAAGCAGCTGTTTGCATTGTTTTGTACTCCATCCCATCAGATCAGATTAAAAATGCTGCCTTTAATTAAAAAAAAAAAAAAAAAAAAAAAAAGTTTAGCTTTCACCCATCCAAAACTTCATCAAGAGTACAGTGTAAGCTATGTTACACTAAGGATGGCTGTAGATACAGTACCAGAGAAGGGGCTAATCTGTCACTCTATTATTAATCTTAAACCAGTGGAAACAAGAGCTTGGCCTCAACTGTTTCATTAATACACATCACCTAAAATAGTAAAATAGCAGAAATTATATTGTGAAACTTCAGTGGGCTATTATAAACATCCCATTTCATGTGATTCTAAAGTCATGTATCTGGTTGGAGGTACTGTACCCTCCCTAAGTAACTACACTGTACATGCTCTGAATGTCTGGTGTGGTAGGAGAAGGGCCAGAGCACATGGCTATTTTGTTGATTTTTAGTTTGGTTACCCTCGTCTCCTGAGCCATGAGTACTTAAGAGACATATAAAAATGCCATGATATGTACATATGGGGGTGGAAGGTAGCACGTCTTACCCATCCGCAAAGCATGCAGGAGGAAAAGAGAACATCAAGACCAGTTCCTTGATATTCTGTGCTCCAAAGGACTGCTTTACATTCTCCTCGTAAGCCATTTCACCGAGCCCTGAGTGGCCATGTGTTTGGCTTTACTTGATTAGACAGCACACGGTCAAGTCATACACATATCAGAAGGCAAAAGAAGCTACATCTAATGTACGGTGTATAATACAACTTGAGACTCTGTTACTTTGGTGATCAATGTACTGCATTGTGGCATGTTGTGCCAGCGAGACAGAGGTTATTGAAAGCAGTTAAGGCAGTCCATCAAGCTGATCCAGCTGGGTCAAATGAGGGGAGCGAGAGAGATTTCAGCTACTTGTTCATTGGCTTTAACGTGAGTACAATTTTGTGTCAAATGCCAAAAGCTTATTTTTTTGTTCTTTTGACACAGGCGTGGGCCACCAGCTCAAATGAATGTAAGCCTGAAAGGTCGCGATCTCCTTACTCTACAGAACTACACAGCTGATGAACTGAAGCATTTGCTGTGGATGGCTTCAGATTTGAAACAAAGGATAAAGCACAAAGGAGAGGTAAAATCCTCCAACTGACATTTAGGTCACTCAGATGTTGAAATAAATATTGTTTTGAAAGATATTGGGAACCAGCAATTTAGCTGGCTTGTCCTGAACATCATCATCTAAGCTCTTTAATACTGTGAACCACATACTACTGATCAAAGAACATTCCTGTAAAATGTTCAGAGATATTCTTTAAATACTGCAGAGGACTTTGCAAATGAAAAAGTTAAGCAGTGTTGCGTGGATGGCTCTGTTATTGGCCAGCCCCATCCATTTACACGTGGTGTATATGCAGCACTAAATGTAGGAAATAGAAGAGTTCCCTGTATTGCATGGGAATAAAATTAGTAACAGTTCTCCTTAATGGGAGATCAATTTGGGTGCCAAAATGCAGTGTCTTTATGCCCCTAGAATTAGATCTTTCTCTATAACCTTTCCTGTTGCTAGATGTCCTTGAAGAGCAGAGGAATAAACTTACGGTTAAAAAAAAAAAAAAAGTTTTAATTTTCTAATGCTGAATTAAAATGTGAAAGAAGTATTTTCACAGTGGAAAATTGATAATGACTATATAATTGAAATGCCTTCAACTCCTGTTTTCCAGTACTTACCTTTGCTGCAAGGAAAAGCTTTGGCCATGGTTTTTGAGAAGAGAAGTACAAGAACAAGATTATCTGCAGAAACAGGTATATCAGAGCAATGGCACAATCACATTTTATTTGAAATTGTATACTGTGAGTATGCACTGAAAAACACTACATGATTTTGTATCTAGCATTTTTTAATTAAAAGACACCTAATGTTTTAATGCAAAAATAGGAAAAGAGTGGTAGCTAATGGTGTTTCGCCTAGCATATGCCACTGAAATTTCACCAGGTCATTCCAAAACGTGATAGACCAGAAATAAAGCAACAGGTCAAAGTAAACGTTTCTGATGTAAGTTCTCACCAATATGCACATTTCCCAACATAAATTTTAGTAAGCATCACAAATTACATCTTGTGGAAGCTCTAATAAATATGTTTCTAGTGTGTTTTGCATTACCATTGTCACATTTCAGAGTATGCGTTTAGATGGGGAATCACAGTAATGCCTTGATATGTGTTAGGGAAAAAAAGAAATTTAACATGATTACCTATGTGGGAAGATAACTCGATGGAGACTCCATGGTATTAGGTTAATAAGGTTAGGCACTGGAACACTTCTTTTAGGATACAGTCCTGCAAACACTGAAACACATGCATATCTTTATTTACATGGTAGTTGCTCTGAAGTCAGTGGGACTACTGAAACAGTTTATTCATGTGTTTGCATGGTACCAAGAAAAACAGGAATAACTGTGAACTGGTGATTGTCTCATGGGTACATTTTTACTCATCAGGGAAGGAGAAGCTTCTCATAGGTTAAGGGACAGAAAACTTGTTGAGTATTCACACTTCTTTACAAGATGTAAAGGAAAAGGTAAAAATAATGTAAGGAGGAAGAAGATAGGTCATCTGAAAGCATTTCTAAGTTTGCCTTCATATCATCTGGCACAGCCCTTTACCTGCTCATCCTGGTCTTTGTGTAGAATTGTTGTTCCTTTCTGTTTTCTCTAGATGAAGCAGGGATTATGAATGTGTTTCTATCTTGCACTCCCTCTTTGTAAGGGCAACCTGCCTTTTAAAACTGGAGTTTTTAAGCCATTTTCTTGTTGCCTGCCATACTTGTAATGGCAGGTAATCAAGAGTTCTCTGAATCTGTTTATCCTTCTTGCTTCTGTATTCAGAGGGAAGGACGATTTAGTCCTTGGCTTTGGAAGGCTTATGGAAGAAGGAAGCTCAGGAAAGTTCAGATGAATTAGCTTAAGGATGGGAGCTAATACATGTAAAATCATCCAAGAAGGAATAAGCTCAAATGAAATAAAACCAAATTGTTTCTGAGTGAGAGCTTCCACAAGGGAGTTTAATGCATTTTAACTTCTGTGCATTATCTTCACACCTTCAGTTATTTGGTCTTAAGTCCACTAAGCCTAAGACTTTGTTCCAAAGCAGACTCGAGTTTTTTTCTGTCCATGGAAACTATATATTTCACCTCCTTTTTGACACACACAAATTGTCCCTTGTAAGTTATTGCTGAAAACAACATGGGGTCACATGCATTCCTTATCACTGAATAAGCTAATTTCTTGCCAATTTTCTTATGTCCAGTGGGAGTGTGCATTGAATTGGATTGGAATGTTTGCTTATAAAATAGAGGAGTCATCTTAAATAGCTTTTCCCAAAAGCTGCAGCTTCAAGATGTTGAAAGAGGTCACTTGTGGGACAAAGGTCTGGTGATCAGATTGATCTGAACAAACTTTTCAACTTTCAGGAACAATTAGATAAAAATCAATGTGTTTTAGTTTAAAGGAGTAGAAACTTGGAAAACACTGGTTGCAATATTTGCTCTACGCAGAGTCTAGAAGATTGCTGCCATATATGAACACAGTGGAAGTCTTTTCAGAAGTCCTGCTGTCTATATACCCCTGAAGAACTCCATTATTGAAAAACAAATAAACATGAATTTATAATAGAACAGAACAGCTGAAGTTGCTTTTCCAATATACTATGTCTCTAAAATATTTTATTCTTACGGCGGTGGGACTGTACTGAATAATATATAGGTCTCTGTGGCATAATCCATAGTCCCTTTACCCTGTTGAACAAATGTAATCTTGTCCTGTCACGTATTTCTGAAACCCATACTATTTTACCATTCTTAGAATAGTAGTGGTCTTGTAAGTTTGATGAAGAACTACAAATAACTTCCATAGGCTATTGGTAAAGTAGATCCAGCTTTACAACACCTACTATATTTATTGCTATCACTGTCTATTACATTGGGAAATGTGGCATCTGTGCTATTATGCTGGTAAATGTCATTTCTTTGCAGTCAGAATCTCATACCCATTCTGTATAAAATCTTGCATACTTTTTGAAAACAAAGGTATTCCACATGGTCGCATATTACTTGTAAAATAAACATCCTCAGGTATGGCATAAAGGTGAAGGCCCTGTTTGTATTATAGCTTTGTTGTAAAATATTGTTTGCCACCAGTACTCTTAAAATAAACAGCTTAATTTACATGTTAGCCAACAAATTATAAATAAATCCCATCATTTCACAGACACTGAATGCAGACGGTATGTCACAAGGAAGAAAAAGAGTTGGAACAATGCAGGCAGAAAATCCCTGTGTACCTTCTTTTCCTCTGTACTGAAATACAGAAGGCTCTGACAGGTTTATAGAGGTTTGCTGCCACTGGCTTCATTGGAATTACTCCCAGCTCACTCCTCCTACCATGGGGGTGAGGGGAAGATGAAGCCTATGCCTGAAGGCTACTACATACTGTCACAGAAATAATTGCATCACTTCGCATGTTCTAATGTAGTGGGGATGATATTACAGAGCAGGAATATATAGTATGTTTTTTCATTAGAGTGGCTAGTGTTATTTAGCTTGGCTACATTACAAAGTGGGTAAGAGCACTCCTTTAGCTTACTCTCCAGTTAGAGGGGTGACTTTAAAAATGATTATCAGGTTGCAGACTTCTGCTTTAGGAAAGCTCCTGTAATTGTTAGCTAGAAACATTCTTTGTTAGCAGTCTAAACTGAAAGATACTTGGTAGATTGTACATCCTGCAGGGAGGCAGGCATCCTGGCAGTGAGGAAACTAACAAATCCAAATCTAGATGTCTTGAAATATAAAACAGGATCCTTCCTTTGAGTTTGAGAAGTTGGGTGTGAATGGCTCCTGGTGATGGCAAGGCAGCCCCATAAGTGTGTATCCAATGTGTGAACAAGAGGATTCTCGTTGGCCCACTTACCCAGTGTAGCAGCGACAGGCTGGCATAGAGATTTAACCCAGGTCTGCACAACCACCAGAACTCATGTCCTAAGTAAAAGCACTTGCATAAATGGGATCAATAATACCACAGCCTGAGGCATAAAACTGTCCATTTTTTTAAAACTAACAGTAGTGAGAAGTGTGGTAATGAGATAATAATCTATTCTGTATCTCCAGTATGAACATTTACTGTGGTTTGTTGAAGATACCGAGATCCATATAAACACTTAGCAAGTGGCTTCGGATATAACCAGATTGCAACAACAAAGAGGATTAGATCTTCCAGTTCTACATAGAACTCCAGAGTGTGCTTTTTTGCAGAATATCTTCAAAAGTTTTTTTTTTTTTTTCCCTGCCAGTAGTCTGGATGAAAGAATCTAAAGCATGGATACTTCCCCTGCAACTACACAGCAGCTAGAGCACAGAGCTCCTATATTTACAGATGGAAAGTTTTGGATGGAAATATGTTCCCAGGCCCTGCACAGATGGCCAGTTCATGAGCAGAAACCCAACGCATTAGGACTCTGCTATGTACACAGACTCCAGGTGGTAGATCTGACTAGCCTGCCTGACGCCTGTCAATTCTGAATAAATGGCCAGATTCCTCTTTATCTACTTGGGCATCACTTATAGAAAACAGAACATGTCCATGGGAGCCTGCCTAGACTGTAAAACATATACCAAAGTGTCCTCATTTAGAAGCCCGAAGTGCAGAGCTGCTGTATTGCATGGAACTTCCTGGTATAAATCACTGGCATAATCATATATAACATTAAACAAACAAACAAACAAGAAATCTGTCAGGAAAAGTTACTACATACGACTTTTCACCCATGAGATCTTGACTTAAAAATCGGTATTGAATAAACAGGCTGTAGTGTCCAGGCACCAGTTTGCATGCACATTCCCATAAATACAGTGTTTGTGGCTAAGCTGCAGAGAGGAGGTGAAAGTACCTGGGGAAACCTAAACATTTTTCCTGCTTTCATACAAAAAGGCTTCTGAAAGCAAGAAAGAAGGGTGAAGCAGCAAGCATATTGATAATGTTTCTCTAAGAGTAAATAGTAACAGTAGAATAAGTGATGCTTCATTCTTAAAAGTTTGCTGGGTCTGAATCCAGTCTTGTTGTGATTTGGAGCAATTCTTAATGACAAAGGGAAATTCATTTGCTAAATGAATACACTGGATGGATGGAGCAGATGGTTGCCCTGCAGGTGGGATCTGGAGCATCATTGTTTTTAATCCTACTTTTAGGGAAATTGAGGCTGTCAAAAGGTAAGGTTTCATTTTAAAGTCTAAAGACTGGCTGAACTGATCCAAATTGGAGGACCTCACCTCAACCCTGCATCCCGCATGGGACGGAATTTAATAATGGCTTCTCTGTGCCACAGGCCCAGCTGTGGGGCCCACGCCTGCAGCCTGAACCTCCTTGCTTGGTTTTAGCTGTGAAAGGTTTCAGTGTTCATTCCTGGTTTGATCATTTTTGAAGAGTAGCTGTGGGGTCAATGTTTCAGTCTTTGACGTGCCTTTCCAAACATCGTGTTGAGGCTGCAGTCCTGACGATGTGTGCAGTGCCATCTAATGGCTACAACCAGCCCAAGCAGCTTTTAATTTTTTTGCTTCTTAATTAATTTATTTATTTTAATAACAGTAGAAAATGTTAGCACTTCCAAGAGATCACATTATGGTAGAGAAGGGGGTCTACACTCTTCTGTGCTGTATGCAGCCTTTCTCTTCACAACAATAAAAATAATCTGGGCTTTTGTCTAGCTTTTTGCCACTGGAGAGGCTCACTCCTCTGAGGGGTTGTCTTGACAAGGTTGCTGTGTCCACATCAGGATTCTCCAGAATTTCCTCCATCGTGGGTATTAGAGACAAGGCAAGACCTCCCTGACAGTTTTTCTACTAGCAGGGAGTTGTTTTTATGTGGAAAATCATTCCCACTGCACAGTAAATGCCTTACAGGGCTACCTACAGCCCAGTTCAAATCCTCTGCTTCATACTTTCCCAGTGGTAGGATGCTGTGTCCTGTGCTAGGCCTGTGCTAAACCATTTGTGAAAGTTTATAAAACAACCCCCCCTCAGGGCCCATCCTCCCCATACTTGGCCATGATGGACTTTACGCAGAGATCCAGTGTAAGGAGTCTTCACACTTAAACCAGGTGAAGGCAGGGAGGCTCGAGCATGGTGAAAAAAAGCTGTTTCTTTCTATGTTTGTGTCAGCAGATTGCCTGTGATAGCTTTCCTGTGGTGGTGCAATGGAAATAAGGCACGATGGAACCTGAGATTTGTCCTTAGTGTGAATTTTGTCAATCTAGTTTCCCAAAGTGTTTTATATTCTTAAATGATGCTTAAGTCTTTCCCTGATTTCCTGTTCAGGAACGTATTTCAGTCTTCAGACCTAATCCATCAGGTTCCTTGGCTCACCTTGTAAATTCATTACTATTGCAGAGTGGAGGGATATGGACAGTGCCCAAGATCTTTCCTTCTTTCCCTGTCACATCACTGTTTTTAAGACACTTGGTTATTTGTGACCAAACTTAAGTTTATAACGGTATATGAGGAAACTTAAGGTCTTCTATCTGAGTGAATATCCTTGCAACTTCTTGCAAGGATGTAGACTTAGACCTAATGACTCAGACGGTCCTTTCTAGTTCTGTGATGCAAAGTCCCTTGAAGTAGACGTAGAAATTCATCATGATTAATGGGTTAGTTAACTCTTAACGAGAAGCCACATATTTCAACAATATGTAGCCTTGCAGCTTGAATGTCTGGTCGTATGAAAACAGATCAGATCTCATGCCTAGGAATTTTAGCAAAACATCATATTTGACGAGTTTTATTCTAATACATTTATTTGCATCTTGTGGTGCCAGCCTTTAAGCATTTAAAACATTTGAATGCCCTGCTGAGTTTTCATTTTATTCCTGTGAATACCTTTTGCATTAAATCTTGGTTGTAAGTATGAGGTCCTGGTGTTTAATTTTTTTAATTTGTCCTCATTGTAGGATTTGCTCTCCTTGGAGGACATCCTTCCTTCCTTACAACACAAGACATTCATCTGGGCACTAATGAGAATCTCACAGATACAACAAGGTTGGTAAGATGTCCCTTGACTGATCACTATGTATTTGGTAGATCACAGAATCACAGAATCATTTATGTTGGAAAGGACCTCCAAGATCATCTAGTCCAACCTTTAACCTAGCACTGCCAAGTTCACCATTAATGTTTAAGGAAGTAGATGATCAGGTGGAAACCTGTCTTGCAGGTTTTTCAAAGTTAATATTTTCTTTATGGAAAACGTCTGAAGGCACTCCAAATTCTTAAGTATTTACAGGTCAGCTCACAGAAACTATAGTTCTGTACACCGTCAGTCCACCCATTCTAGCTCTCCAAAACATCTCACAACAAGGAATAATTTTACTGAATTTTGGTTGTGGAGTGATAATGAGTGACAGTCACACAAACAGAAACATATTACAAACCTCCCTAGGACAGCTCCACTGATAGTGGCACATATATTCAGATAAGACTAAAAACTTGTTCTGTTGCTCCTCATGGAGATAGAAGTACAGCTGACTGGTAAATCAAAAAAAAAAAAACAAAAAAAAAAAACAAAATCAGAAAGCAAAGACTTTATTTATCCTAGTTATAGTATCTGCTGGTTAGCCTTAGTTTACCTGCAGGGGAGCACTGGAGGCCACTCTGATCCCCATCTTTCAGCAGCACCGATCTTGGTCAACACTTTGCAGCTAATTTTTGATGCCATGTGCCTTTCTCCACTGCCGTACTCACTATCAGGATTGCTTGGAGGCTGGGCTATGTCATCACTCTCTTATCAGCACTTGTGGAAGATCTTAATCATGCTAAACCCCACATGCATACAGGAATGGGTCTAGCAGTCTATCCCCATTGCCCTAGCAGGAAAGAACTTAGCTCAAAGTAGACAGAACATGAAGTTATCTTCTGCAGATGCCCTTGATGTTTTTCAGAGCCCCCCATATATTAAAGACTCACCCAGCCTCAGTATTGTGCTTCTTTCTAGAAAGCCCTTTTGCAGCCTGGGGTTGATTCTCTCAGGCTCAGCAGTTGAAATGTTAGTAGCATCTGAAAGATCCTTTTTGTTCTAGTGAAAGATATGCAGTGTCAAATTTGTCAGGCTCAAGTCAAAATATGCCATCAGCCAGCGGAGGTTCCATTGCCCCTCTTTGTATTACAGTTTTCACGGTCTAGTGGGAGAGATTGAGAACTGTGTGGCTGTTCTCTATCTGAGGAAACCCAAGGAAAATGTAAGAAAAATATGAAACATTAGAACATTTAAAATTTTCATTTCCTGCCTTTAACTGCTGAAGTGGAGGACATATGGGTGTTGATAGTAGAAAGTCAAAATTTCAGTCTCTTGAGGCATGAAAATGCTGACTTCCTGCTAGGTATATAACTGCCAATATCACAAGAAGCTGAAACTATAGCATTAGATGTTTCAGTGAAACTGTCCCAATGCCTTGCTTTAGTAACTATGAGTTTAAATGATTCAAAAATTGTGCAAACTCATGAGCCTACAAAGGGACCAGATTAGTCTGAGATTTAACAGTCAAGTCTGAGGTGTATTAGGTTATTGCATCCACCTGGCAAGTTCAGTAGAGCTCATACACTGCCAGGGGATTCAAACATTCCCTCAAAATAAATGCTTCATACATTATGGCACATTGCCCCAGTTTAATTACTATGTCATATTAAAGGTGAATGGAAGACATTAAAGGTAGTTCCCCTTAAGTGATAGAAGTATTATTTTCCAAGGATTTCCCCTCTTCTTCGTTTCAGCCTCCAGGAAGGAGAAGGATGTGGTCAGGGCCCTTATAGAGTGATGCTCTGTAACAACCTCTCCAAGCACCATCCCACCAGATGCGTAGTGCCATTTTATGAAGGGTCTCTGTCATTCACACACCAGCCCTACAGCAAATCCAGCCCTGTTCTGATCCACAAAAGGACATGTCTGCTGTAGACCATTTTTTTTCTTCTTCCCAAACAGGGTGATAAGGGGTCATTAAATTTTTAGTTTGCAGTATCTTGAATGACCTTTGCTTGCACAAGCAAAATGGAAAAAGAAAGATGAACAGTCTACAAGAAATATGGCAAAAGGCAGAAAGAAGCAAATATTCCAGCCATTCCAGAGGAGTCCCCATTTCATAGAGAAAGCTCCCTCTTCCCATGCAAGCCTTTACCCCACCTTTTCTCTGTCACTGCTTCCTCTTCCAGTTCAAATTGCTATTTAAGACCGTGACCTGGGGACTTTTCTGCTCTGCTGAGTCACAGCACTTGCCTATGACAGTGAAGAGAAGGCTTTCCCAAGTCACTACAGAGCCCCACGTGCTCTGTTTCAGTCCTGCTGTCATTAGTGGAATTATTATTGACTTTGCATAATCAAGACTGAGTAGTTTACCCAAAAGAACAACCTGATTATAAATTCCTTGGCATATCTTGTGAATGAAGGATGACATGCCAACCTCATTCAGTTAATGTGAGAATAAAAAAACAATGCTTGTAGTAAACCCAGAGGGTATTTAAAATATTTACAGCTTTGTGTCTAGGGCTCTGAAGGCCTTAGAAGTACTTAAGATTGAGACTTAAAGCAAAGAGGACACCGAGTTATAAAAGACCACGTTTTTTATTATAATTGCAGCAAGTAAGGGTTGAAAGCATTTCTGCTGTGAACATATTTTTAGTGACTTATTACTTGGTCATAATACAGTTCTTCCGTGCTTCACAAGACATTTACATTTACACTGGCACGGTAGCAAAAAGTTACTACCCATTATGGAGCTCTAAGCCTTTCAGTGTTTAGCATGTGTGATACACTACGTGAAATGAAATATAAGTACTGCATCTGTATTTTCCAGTGTAGAGAAGTTCCGTTGTGCACCACTATAGCTCAGTGGCCATAACATTCAGAGGCAGTAATAAAGAGCTCCTAGAATGATTGTACAAGTCCATTGGCATTATCAGGGGATAAATCTCTCCGTCTGTGGTGGATGGGTTTACTTCTTACTAAGAACAAGTCTACAACATGGCTCTTTACTACTATCAATGACAATGGAGTAGTCTTTTCAGGAAATTATACCTTTTGAATTGATACATACTTTCAAAAAATACGTAGACTACTCCAAACACTAGATAACAATATTTTACCCAAAAAGTACACAAATGCTCTAAAATCAAAACATTGGGTTAAAAAGTTCAGAGATAACATCAAAAGGCATATTTTTATTTGTGTTTATTTTCGAATTCCATAGGGAATACAGCTGAGCAAAACTTCACAGCTTTTCTAAGCAGAAATAAAACTTATTTTGAAAAGATTCATATGTAGCATTCCAGTGTACTCATATATTTACAAACTCTGGGATTTTGAAGGTTAAGTTTATCTGCTCACAATCTTAAACAAAGAACAAACAAACAAAAACTTGTAGACTTCATCTTCACTAAATACTGTTTTCTAACCAGGTCTTTTTTACTATGCAATTCCAGACTTAGAGGGTTTCCTTTACATTGTTTTGCTTACAAGAGACTTCATTTTCTCAGATGAGGTCTAGATTTTTGGCTGAATTAAATTTGGTTTTGATTTCATAAAAGATTATCCCAGTTTCCACCTGGACTTCCTCCTATAAGATGTATCTAGAAATGCTGGAAAAAGAACTGTCTGATGTCTTCCTGGTAAGAGCCCAATAATTCTAGTAGCTACTTTCAACAGGGTAAAGATCGAAATGCAGCAGTATTCACTAGTTTGTCATTGATTATGACTGATTTTTCTCTACCGCCATATCCTGTAAAGGAACCATCTTCTTGAAATGCTTTATCTGTCATGTGAGGTAGGAGTCAGCTGACCTAATATCCTATAAAATGTCCAAGATAAATGGGCAATTTTTCAGTGTGATTGCCTCTTTGTCTGAAGTGGGACTAGATATTTCTTGTTTAGGGTGGATACCTATTAGATGGCTAACAACAGAGGTCATGCATCATATCTCTGATGGCCAGTTCAGTACAGGTTTTCCGAAGTCACGTACTTCAAGCTAGATAAATAAATAAATAAATAATAGAAATCATGAGCCAGGAAGAAATAGTCACAGAGACGGAATTCCAATAGCTTACAATCAGTAAATAGTTTGTTCAGTTCCTCCTTTACACTTGTGGCTGCTGTCAGCAGTCTTTCCTTCAGAGAGAGCTCTATTGGGAATCTTGTAACATTTTATAAGAGTTTTGCTTATGTAAGGAATGTCTGATGTCAGTAGAAAAAAAATTGTTACTGACTTACTTCATCAGGAAATTTGTGTAAAGGCCATGTGATTAACAGCTATATTTCCACTTGAGGAGGTATCAGAATCCTTTCTGGCTAATCAGAAAGAAATACTGCAACAGTTTTTCATAGCCTTCTCTCCAGTCTCTTCTTTTTTTGTTGTTGTTTTAAGGTCCTACTAAAGATAACATTAAAGCACACAAAATGCTACTTCAAAGTCATGCTTCAGGGGTTGATTAAAGCAGAAATGCAGAGCCACAATCCATGTTTAATTTATCTAAAGAATTCAGAGCACACTGAGTATGCTATGCTAATCCACCATGCTAATCTCTGAGTCTTTCACACTTTGGCAAACGAGGCTAAAGCCGGAGCGGCACAGTGAATCCTGCATGCCCCTGTCCATATAGTTTCAAACTTGGACGTTAATTTAGTGCTGATATAATGAGTGCCAATATACAGATGTATAGACAGGTGAGAGAACAGGCTGGTATTGTTGGCCTCCTGTTCCCATGTTTTTTAAAACCAGTAAACAATTGTGGTGATCTAAGACAGATCTGTAGTCCTAATCCTCACAAAGGTCAAGATACCATACAGAGGCACTGTAATATCCAGTCAATACTACATTTGTTCTTCGATGAAAGACTCAAGAAATCTTATCTCCTCCAAAGTTATCGAATTCTTCAAGTATTACATTGTTGTGCAATCTCTTATCTTAGTTCATTTATTAACGTAACATAACATTTATTGATGCTTTATCTGTAGCTACAATCACAAGCTGAAGAGAAACAGCAGTAGGTTTCATTTACTTGCTATAGTCTGTTAATAAGTAAAACTGCTTGCTTATTAGCAGCTTGTTAAATGTCTGCATTTAAGTGCTTTATGCAGGCATCATACATTATTCAGACAGCTGAAAAATTTTGATTCATTACCACTTCTCATTAATATTTATGTACTGCACACTGAAGGGTGCAAAATGGACGTATTTATTATGTTTGACTTGGATATCTTGTGCTGTCCCCTAGGGTGCTGTCCGGTATGACAAATGCAATCTTGGCTCGAATTTATAACCATAATGATCTGGACCTAATGACAAAAGAAGCCACAATCCCAGTAATCAATGGATTGTCCGATTTATATCATCCTCTACAGATTTTAGCTGATTACCTAACTCTTCAGGTAAAAATATAATCCCTGCTTAATAACATTGGGAAAGTTCAAAACTGTTTAGTCCTGGGTTTTTCTAAGTAGTAATTACATGACACTCATTATTTAAAGAGATCTTTATTAAGGAATGTAATTAAGAATCTTTTTAATTTAAAACAATTACTTAGTCCTGCCCACTGTAGTTAACTGAAGTTAAGCATAAAATTAAGTACTTCATTGGAATTAGGCTGCAATTTTAAAAATGTGCAGAGAGGGTTACATACTAAGATAAAGGTGAGATGCTGGCTTAACCAATGCAAATGGAAGTTTTGCTACTGACTTTAAAAGACTCAGTAGTCTGCTTTTGATGCTGCCCTAACCCACTAACAATGTAAAAGGAGTCATTATCCATATATTGGGAAATTGCTTCAAATTTACTTTGAAAAGCCAGTTAATGCTACCGGTGCAAATCCCCAATGTTCAGGCTCTTAAACCTATTTAAACTTTGCTCACATCAAAGAATAGTTAACAAAGATCGTATTTTGTAGCTCTAATCTAATGAAATATTTGGTTTGACAGCTGGATGACATTTTACACATAGAATGCCAGATGTTTATCTGTGAACAGAAGGACTATGCTGTTTTACAATCAATTGAGGAACTAGCTTATTAAAAAATATTGGTGTACTGCAGGGCTGGTTGACAATGTTGATGAACTCTTCTGACCTTGTTTGCTTTCTGAATGAATAAAGATCACACTGCTTGAAAAAAGGTGGGTTAGAATAATTTCCTGATTCATTCAGCTGTGTTTCTCAGCTGTCAAAGACTCTGCTATAGGACGTTTGGTATATGGAAAAGATCTAGTGAGCGAAATTACAAATTATTCATGCCTTAAACTTTAAATACTGAACCATTCATATCTTTAGTGAAAAAACGTTTTAGTTACTTTGATTACTATTTTTCTTACAATTTTCAATACTAAGAATGAAGAGACTAGCAAAAAAAAAAAAATGAAATTGAGATTTAAATGCTTTGCATACCTCAGGATATGCTACGTGTGGGAGATTACTTTGAGCCAGCTTCACTGAGCTGTTAAAATTATGTAAGACGGTAAGTCATAATGAGAACATCGTCAAACACTGTACATCATCTTTTTATTTAAACACTGCAGCTGTAAAACTGATGTATATTATCACTGTGTTTTGGGGGGTTCTGTCTTACAAACACCTTGGTTATTAGCATTTTAACAATGGAGAATAGCAAGTTTCACCAGTAGTCATGACTTCTAGTCTCCATAACTGTTGATATCTCTGCCAAAAAAATCTCATTTCATCCTGCATAGTTCATGCCACTGACTGCAGCACCAAACTTCAGTGTTGTTGCTCTGTACTCCATCTCTAGTCACTGAAGGGAGGCTGCTGAGCATCTCAATTACCCTCTAGAGTTGTGTCTCTTTCTCCACTGATTTCAGGAGAAACCCGTGAGGTTGGCAGGACGAGTAGATGCCCTGCTGATCATCCTTAGCTTCTCCTCTACTGTGTCCATGAATAGAGCAGAAATTGTAGAAACTCCAGGTGAACATGTCCCAACAGAGTGGGCTTTCCCTTGTTTTGCATACCCAGGACAGCAGCAGCGGCAGTCGCTGCCCTTGTTACATCAAGCACTGCGGAGGGAGTTTTTGGAATGAGTGTCGCTGCTCATTTGACATGATGAGGAAACAGGCTTATAACAGCTGATGCTCATGCAAAAGAAACATCCAATATGGAGTGGTATTGTGATAAACCGAGCACCCACTGAGATCTCCAGGAGTGACTTTGCTTTTGGACAGCCATGGAAGCGTTTTTAAATTTACAACACTTTCCCAGTCAACCTGATAGCAGAGCACTGTTTCCTCCAACCCCATTCCCATCTCTCCCCTGGCCTTACCAGCATGTCCTTTAGCTCAGAGTTTCTCAGGAGATCTCTGGAAGGCAGCTGGATGGTTGCCCACTTTGCAGAGGGCATGCTGTACTTTACACTCTTGCTTTCTTACCCAGGAGACGGGGCAGGCAGGGAGGGAGCTCCCAGCAGCACACTGCGCCTGTCGGTACTGTGTGCTCTTTTCTGTTCAGCCCTTCTGCTACCTTTGTTCTTTTCTGCAGGTGAAGAAGGCTGGTTTTACAGCACGTAATAAAACAGCGTTTCACTCGTATAATGAACTTTACCAGGTCACAGAAGTAGCATTAACACTTGAAGAAGTAGGAGCCACAGGGTCTAGTTGTTGCGTACCACAATCAAACTTCTCATGGGATTCTCTGCAGGGTAAGAAGATGTTATCTGAGCACTCCCAGCAAGAAGATTAATATGGGGATGTTGAATAGCACCACTGATTCTTTAAATCAGTTAGAAGCTCATATATAACATTCGGACCACTTTTCTACAATGCAAAAGCAATTTATTTGATTTATGCATGCATGCAAAATACAGTGGTGACACAGACTGATAGTCTTATATTTGCATATAACTACAGAATTTATGCAGCTGATTTCTCCTAAAAATGTCTCTTCCTCAGTAAATACTCTCCTGCCTGTATTTGGCCTCTCCCTGCTGTCAGTACACACCCAAAATGTATTTTTTTTCTCTTCTTTATTCTCCTCTGGTGTTTGCCACTGGAGTTCTACACACATACTGGCCCCTTTCATGTTTAGCACATCTTTATTCCTCCATTTTCTAAATCTTGTTAATTTTTCCAGATGCTTTCTTGAATCCTCGTCAAGCACTTCCTCTGCCTAGTTTCCTGGTTTGTTTTGTCAGGTTGTCTCCTGCTTATGGCTTCTGATTCCTTTTTCACAGGTGTATTTTAGTGGTGTGATTGTTTGTTTTTTAGTATATTCTAGCCCATTCCCCAGACAATGCAGTGGGTTTATTACTGGGGCTGTCTGTTTCTCATCCTGTATTGAGGGTGCTCTTGTCAGGCTACAAACTGTCATGAGTATTGGGGTGAGATCCTTCAGGTTCAACATCCTCTTGCCCAGTGCCTTCTTCATGAGCAACCTGGAGCCCCTCACAGGTTTTCCACCTACGTCAGCTCTCCCCTTTAATACTGTGGTCAGTATTATGTCCTCTACTATGCCAACAGGTTTGTTTTTCTTCCCATACCTGTTGCATTCTTTCTAAAAATTTGTTTGTGCTGAGTTTGCTCTCGACTTATAACCCACTAGAAATGCTTGTAAACATTTTGCAACCTGATTTGGAGAGCGTGGGGATTTGGCCTTTAAAGACTACAAGTTGGTGTGCTGCTGCTGTGCACATGGAGAGCTGTTTTAAGTCCCTCTCTGTGCTGAAGAGGTACAACGGCCGCTTCCTGAGCCTACCTACTGCCTCTCAGTCTCCTGGGCAGAAGCTGTGGCTCTCAATTTCTGTTCTGCGAAGCTTGGCTGGCGGGCAGCATCACACAATTTGTATTCCGGGGACAAACCAGGTATTGACATTGGTTCAATTGATATTAATGTCACTGGCCAAATCAGCTAGCTTGTAGCTGACTGCAGGATGGCCAGACTGGTAATTAGAGTGGATCCATATGCCACTAGCTTTTATGTCACTGGTCTGAAGGGAAATTTCTTTTTCGGAAAGAAATGGTTGGCATAAAGAAATGTTTAGCATAACAAATGCATCAGCCGTTCCTTTTCAAATAGCACCACAAATAACAGCATCACCCTGTTTGAAGACAGCTGCTATGTATTCTCAATCTTTCCTCAAACTGTAACCCAAAGAGCTCAAATTGTTATAATCTTCAAATTCATCACTATCATCATCACCATTATTCTAACAATTAGAAATCCCAGCTAAGATCCAGACTGATCCTCTGGAACACACTGTTTCAATAACCGTGCCAAACACCAAGGTGGGAGTAAAATAACTGGTGCAGCGTGTGCCTTCCAAGATTGCCCTGGTTTTTATTTACCAGATCACGCTGTCTCTCAGAGGGCTAAAGCTTTGACTATCCTCTGCTTTCCATTTAAAATTCTGACAGAATATTGATTCATCATTCAAAAGCTTGCTTTAATTGAGGGCTGTTATGACCATTGAGGCCGAATGTTTCAGAAGGAGCTTATAATAGTGTCAGAGTTTCTGCCTTGCTGGAAGCAATTCCACATAGAGTCAGACATGAAAGCCCCTAATTAATTAATTAGTTAGTTGTCTCTAAACATACAACAGTGCAATACCATTGAGCATGCTTATTTTTTCCCCATGGTTTGATTCACTGATACACTGCAACCATGGATAAGAACAGAATGAAACATAGCAGAAGAAGCATGAGGGTGAGAAAGATGACTGTAAAATTGCCATTAATTATTTAGCAGGGATTTTTCATGAGATGAGCAAAGCCAAGTTTTGTTTCACCGAAACAGCAGTCACCACCTTGCCAAAGAGTCACTCCTAAGGGAGAAAGACTCTAGATTTTCTAAATATTTTTTTTTTTGTGGTTTTGCTAGAAGTCTAAATATTTTGAAGCCAGGTCCCAAATACAAAGAGAAACTGCAGAACAGCCAATCAGGTAAAATGCCTATAACAGAGTTTGGAAAAACTGGGGAGTGGTGCAAGGGGAAAAGTACCTTCAGAGGGCCAGGTAAAAAGATTCTGGTTTAACCTTGATCATTACAGTCATGGGAAACACTTTTTGCAGGTTTTCCTCTGTGTAGTTGATCAAGCATGTGCTATAAAATAGGAATACAAAATGCATTTTCATATACAGTAGTTTTTCTATTGTGTTAATTGGTTATGACTGATGCAATCCTCTCATCTTTCTCACGTTCTTGGACGCTGAGGATGTACCAATACAGGATGCCTTACAGCATGTACGTGCTGAGGGTAAGCACCACAGCCACAGTCCTAGTGAGCTGGCTTTAAGAGGTAGGAATTGCAGCAGTAGTGTACCAGCAGCAGCACAAAGCCTAGCACACGATGTAAAATAGGCTCCAACTGGCATGCACACAGCTTGATTCTGCTTTGACTATGACTTCTTCCATTAGCTGAACGTCTTCATTAAGATTAGCTCAGCTATGTCCACTCTATATAGCAGTCACGGCAGAGGTGGCTTTGCAATTTGCAGTGCAAATTATGAGGGTTATTATACAGACATCTCCAGTATTTTGTATTTTATCCATAACAGCTAGTAGCTAGGGAAAACAGAGAAAAGTATTTAATATGCATTGTGCTTCTTTTAATGCAGAGTAGCAGCTGGTAATAAGGTGGAGGTTATTTAACATAGCAGTGTATTTGTGACTCACTAGTCAGTGCTTTGAGCATTACAGGCTGTGATGTCTATTTTTAAATAGTGAGATCAAAAGAACTGAGGGTTGTCTCATTTGCTCCTAGCTGTGGGTTTGTGTCTCAGCTATCGCTAACCCCTAGCTGGAAACGACTCCTTAAAGAAATGCCTTAGTTTGGCCTTCTCCTAGGAACATCATTGCTAGGAGATATGGAAGGATTTTGAATGATGCTTAGAGACTTGCAGAGCTGTTCTACTAAAATAACTTCCATGTCTACAAGGTCCTGCTTTTCTCTCCCATGAATGATGCCCTTGCATCACAGCCCTGCCCATGAGCCTGTGGTTGTTTAACAATCTGAAAATGAAAAAGCTGTAGTTTCACAATACAATAATTTTAGCTTTTAAAGCGTAGGCAGCCTAAGACTCTTAGATTTCGATTTCAACTGCATTTTAATATCATTAAATATTTCAGATGCTACTATTTTTGACTCAAAATCGTGCTCACTAGCAGAAATGACAGTAAATTTGGTCTGCAACAACTTTACAATCATTTGTTTAGGAAAGGCTTCTGCCAGGAGAGGGGGGTGCAGTTCCAGCCCTTCTCCTGTTCAGCCTTTTGGCATCTTTGCTGGGCCTTTCTGCAAGGTAGCCTGTCAGTACAGCTCTGCAATGTGGATGCTTATCCTCTCTGACAAGCACTGAACCACATCATACAAAGTGTTGAAACACTGTCTGGCTTCCTGCTAATACAAGGGAATAGTATCAAGGCCCAGTTTTGAACTAAGAATAAAAGGCTCTCCATCGTGGCATTAGCCTTTCGAGTCATGAGGTGGAGCACTACAGAGCAGGCATATAGAAGTACTTAGTTATATATTTACACATTTTCTGGTGTCAACTCAAGTATCTGTAAACATGCCTATTTAAAACAAGTCTTGATGAAGGGCTTCAAATTGTCATGATCTGGAAATGGGTACTGCTGGTCTCCTTGTTCCTCCTTAGACCTTACCTGTTGGTGTCTAAGGGTCAGAGCAGCTGCACATGTACAGGCTGTAAGTGCAATCAGGCAAAGCTACAGTTAACACTGTAGTGCTGTTCCAGGTTAGGGTAATTCATACTCTAATAAAATCCCTGCATTCTTTGGCATCATCTTACTCCATTCTCCTGGAGCATAACCCCAGGGCTGTGTGATTCATCTGGCAGGAGCACTACGGTGGTCTGAAGGGACTCACCATCACCTGGATCGGGGATGGAAACAACATCCTCCACTCCATCATGACGAGTGCTGCGAAGCTAGGAATGCATCTTCGTATTGCAACGCCCAAGGTAAGAAAGCTATGGGCATGGAGAAAGGAGGGCAAACCTTTGATTTTACAAGATACAAGAATCAACTTAGAAGAAAGAATTAAATGATGTATCGGCATTTCATTCTGTAACTGTTGAAATACATTTTTCTTACCTTATCGGAATACTTTCTATCAGTTTATCCCCAAAATAAACTTTCAACAATATCAAAGTAATTTCCTGAAGCTTTACAGTGCTGAATAACATGACTTTTCCAAAGGAAAATGGTTCAGTCACTATTTTTCTAATCAGAGTTAATAATCATTAAAGATCTTATGTCTGTTCCATCATGTTATCTATCATCTCTTTTGGCAGGGCTTTGAACCAGACCTGAGAATAACGAAAATAACTGAACAGTACTCCAAAGAGGTACGAGCCCAAGAAACAGTCTATCATAGTAGTCTGAATAGTTTATTTTTGCTATAAATTAAGTTGAAGTTTTGTGCTTTTCTGATCTTCCTTGTTTTATTCACATTAGCATGGTACCAAGTTGCTTCTCACAACAGATCCGTTGGAGGCTGCAAATGGTGCCAATGTCTTAGTTACAGACACATGGATAAGCATGGGACAAGAAGAGGAAAAGGAACAAAGACTAAAGGCATTTCAAGGTTATCAGATTACAATGCAGGTAAAAATTCAGATTTCAATTTTGGTTTAACCTTTTACAGATTGCATTTGTAAGAATCAACATCAACAAAGCATGGGTTTGGTGTGTTTTTGAGTGGAGTGAAGGAAAAAAAAAATGCAAACCTTACTCCAGCTTGAAAACTCACAAAAATAACTAGGTTTGGGTTAATATGTACACTTCACATGGCTTGGCCTCTCTCAGAGCTTCCCAATGAGATCTAAATCCAGAACATAACAAGTGCAGGAGAGCTAATGCTTTACTTTTTTATTAAAAAAAAACAAACAAACAAAAAAAAAAACCAAAAAACACATATATATTCCTAACCTTGCTTTTTTATTTATTTATTTATTTATTTATTTATTTTTTGCCACCAGAAAAGATCCCTTACATTTTATTTAAAATGAGCAGCTGAGAGATTAACTATTAAAGTTCATAGTCCGGGCATAATCTGGGGCAATTTTGTGTCTATATGTCAATGTATAAAGAGCAGAATAAATGTCTTTAAAAATCATCTAGTTGAAGTGCGTATCAGAATAAAAACAGTTAGACATAATGTGAAGTCATAAACTAGTAATTGTTCAAGATAAAAAGGACATTTCCTTGCTGATAGTTACTGATTTAACTGACTGTATTTTAAAGTAAGTTCATAAAATAGTATTACTGGGTATGTCTCTGAATTGGCTTAAAGCTTCATTGTTTATTGATATTAGATCAATATATTATGAGTGACAATATCAAAAAGAAAAAAAAAATCACAGCCTTTTAAATCATGCTTTAATGTGATCTTGTTGAAATTATCAATAATATTATATTATTGTGTGACATTCAAATACAGATTGCACTTTATTGATCCACTAAGTCACTAGAGTTTTTACTTCCTTCTAAAACCAGAGAAATAGAAGTAAAAAATGGATTTTATGAAAGCAGTACTGAACTCTTACTGACTTGAATGGGGATATTCCCACCTTACTCACTGATGAGCAATTCTTTTGATGTCAGTGCAATTCTTCTGAGTTCATCATCAAAGTCACTAGAATGGGAGCTAATGTGAAATTTGCTAACCTTTTTACCAGTTAAAGATTTCATTAATGTAATAGCATATTTCTTGATTTTTAAATTCTTTTTGATCTACAGACTGTGAAATCTGCTGCTCCCAACTGGACATTTTTACACTGTTTACCCAGAAAACCTGAAGAAGTTGATGATGAAGTATTTTATTCTCCAAGATCATTGGTTTTCCAGGAGGCAGAAAACAGAAAATGGACAATTATGGTAAAAAATAAAAAAATAATAATAATAAAAAAAGATAACATGATTTAATTTAGAGGTTAGGTCAGCTTCTGTCCTGCCTCACTCTACAGGCTTGGATTCAGTATGGTCTCTCGATAAACCATAAATATGAATACATGTTTCAAATGCACCCTGCTGCACATCACGGTTTTGACTGTAGGCAACATATATTTGTAGCTCAAATGCTTCTGCTTCTGGACACAAATGTGACCTATTTTGATAATAGTCTGCAGTTGCTTGACCCAGTTTTTATCACTAAGTGAAACCTAAAGTATAAACTGTAATTTTGTTTTATTTTTATTTTTTTGTTTAAATCACTAGGTTTACACTAATGATTAACTTAGCTGCTCCATTTTAAAACATGCTAAATGCTGAGGTCCCAGAGACTGGTCTTACAAACTACAATTTCCCAAACACTTAAAGCAGATGATGCTAGAGATTCTGCATTTTTTTCTCAAGAAAAACTGACATTGAAACCAGTGGGAACTTTCCCTGAGAAAGCACCACAAGAGCAAAACTTTGAAGGACCCAGCAAAGTTATGGTGTGTGTGATACTGTGTGATCCATGGGAACCATGAGAGGACACTTGGCACTTAATGTAACCCATAACTCCTCTCTCAGCATTCCTAGAATTTCAGAAAATTGCTACCAGATCTCAGTAGCCTATTATTTATTGGTGGCTTTAGAACCATCATGTTGACAAAAGCTAGTGAAAACTTTGAGATGAAAAACAAAACAGAAATGGCATTAACATAGCTCTCAGATGAACTCTAGATGTGCTATAAATTAGTCAGTGGCTGAGTATTGTATGTACCAAAACATCAGATTTTGGACACAGTGAAAATTATTAACAAATTTGTATTAAATTCAGTGCACAGTTTTGGCCTTAAATGTCTGAAGTGCTCATACTTTTTATTTTATTTTATTTTTTACAATGTTTAATGACCATAAAACAAATAAAAAACACCTTTACTTTGGGTTCAAACTACATATTTTGTCTGGGTAAGAAAAGTGTCAGACTTGTATTTTACCAAGCTAAAAAATAAAGAATGCATGGGCTTTGTTTATACTTTATTTTCTAGCCTTTTCAGCTCAGCTAGCAAACTGAAAAATAAATTATTTGCTCAGCTGTAATTCCAAACAGGGCTGAGCGTGGCTCTGAAATGGGCAGCAGTGGGGGGCTGCACAGTTGCATGTTCAGTCTCCACCATGTGCCTGGGTCTACCTGTCACACTGAGCAGTGCTGCAGGGAAAGGAAAGACAGGCAGCAAGAGCACAGCCCCTGTAAATCCTGGGCCCAAAGAACAATTTGCAGTCAGACATTGCTGGGGAACCACGACAGGGTGAACCAGGTAATACCTTCTCAAAGCTGAGCAAGAACAGGGGCTCATTGTGCGTACAGGTGCAGGGAGGACAGCAAAGCTGCCTCAGCACTATTTTATTTAGCTGACATTCCTGTTTCTCATTTCATGGCCATACCAAGCGTTTGTTGGAGCGTGTATCAAATACTAGGGGGGAAGCAGGAGGGGCACATGACACACAATTAACCTCAGTGAGTATTTTCCACGTTTTACCTCAGAAAGTATAGCTAAACTGGGATACATTTTGAAGCCCTTATTCAAGTATGACTGTTGCTGATGCTATTGGCAGTTCTACTGAAATCTGCAAGCAAGCTCACCTGCTTTTTTGGTACCTACAGCATCTCCTAGAAGCAGCTGAGGGTACAGGTATTGCACACCAAAAAGGCCTGAGCTTTTGGTCTAAATGTGCTTTGTCTGAATTTCTGCTAGGCTGTCCATTAATGTATTTTGTCTGCACTGAAAATACCTATCAGCTGTGGTACAGAACATCCTAAATGATTTTCAGCTCTTTCCTGATACATCATTAGAAATTCTAGCAAATAAATCTAAGCGTGCACTTTTTGTCAGGCCAATAACTCTCAACACAAGACTTAGAGCTAGAAAATATTTTCCCCTTATTTATTTTTATGGAGTATCTGTTTCCAAAGTGATTGGATTTTTTCTTTTCCTCCTCCTCTAGGCTGTCGTGGTTTCCCTGCTGACGGATTACTCACCACAGCTACAAAAGCCTACATTTTGATGCTTGGATTCCAGCCAAGAGAAAAAATGGCAGAATATTCTGGTCCGCAGATACATCTATCTTCTTCAGAAAGGATCAAGGCAATGAATGATTTTTTAATAAAACTGTGTGGTTAGCTCCGCTGAAGTAAGTAATATTGCATTACATTTGTGAAAATATTTGAGACAATAAACGCCATTGCAAAAGCTGCTTCTTGTCTACAGCTTCTAAGCTGTGTGCCTTTTCTAATGATCAGCGTCGCTGAAAAATTTCCCATGCTGTTCTTTAATGATTGGCTCTACCAGCATCAGAGGCATATTACAGCCTGTTGGTGGTTTGTTTTTTTTTCATTCTTTCTTTCTTTTTCTATTTACTTTGTAGCTCTGTTAGAACTCGCATTGTGTAGTATGACAGACATAAACTTCTCCCAAAACTGATCCACTTAATTGCTGGGAGGGTGAGCAGACCAGCGATGCCTTACTGTTGGCCTTGGTTGCCCATGCTTCCTGGGTGCCCTGGCTGCTGTTTCTGTCCTCCAGCTAACCTCCAAATCCCTCTACTGTATGACACTGGAAATACAGAGACCCTGAGAGCATTATCTTCCTCCGTGACATTCCTGTGGGCTGGCAGAGGAGGATACTGCTTCGGAACTGGAGCAGAGCAGCTTCCACAGAGTTGGATGCAGAGAGATGCGGCTGGAAGGAATAAGTTCATTCTTTGTCCATCTCCCCTAGAACTTCACTCCCTAAACAGAATTTTGGCTAAAGAAGCAAGTTTTCTAACTATTCTTCTAAGCAAAAACCAGGGGCATATGATGGCATTGTATATAGCTCCTTTGTGGAAAGACTTTGTTTCATTTCATCTGGTGCTGTAACTTGGTGTACATTTCAACTAATCCCTCTCAGCAGTGAATAGATTCATGACATTTGTAGCTTTTGTGATGGCTGGATGTGTGTGTATTTCAGCTAAAGCTCTGCACTATTAAAAACCACCTTCTTTGTTGTTGCTAATTAGTTTCAAAAATATGTCAGTGTGTTTCCCACTGTAGTATTTGAACAACATCTGTGATTTTTTAAAAATCTGCAAATTGGTTTCCATTTTCTGATCAGCTGCAAAATGTTATTTAATTAATTTCGAAATTGGAATTCACTGCTGGGCCACACATAACACCAAAATGAAAATAAAAGTACGTTTGCTTACCTTATAATTGATTCATGGCTTTTGCAAGCATTTGTGTGTCTCTTGTTAAAATTAACATTTTCCGTCAGTACACGACAAGTGTTTCAACAAGTCAGTGATCACTGACACTTAGCAGAAATCTAGCTGCAGAAAGAATGGCGAGTAGGGTATTTTCAAGAAATCAATATTTTACTTTACAATTTATCATAGGTAGAAAAATGCATGCAATAGAGTATATATCTGGCTGTATTAGATCCTGCTTTGTCAGCTGGGTTCCAGTTCAGCAAGACACTTAAAACTGCGTTTGTTCCTCTTGGAACCAGTGAACTATTCCAAGTGTTTAGGTTGTCAACATCCTTACTAACCTGATTTTAGTGCTGAGAGTAAGACAACTGGTTTGGCTAGTCCTCTCATGAAAAAATATTAATATCAGTTTAATTATGTTGACTAATGTACTATCAGTGAAGTCTGGCAGATTTAAAATAACAGAATTGTTTTGTTATGTGTTTCTCAGTGAGCAGATTAAGAATTATCTGTGCTTCTCTGTGCTCTGATTAGAGCTAATATGCATCTAGGTTATCTCAGACTCTTTTTATACTTAGGAATCCGAGCAGGATGCCAGACATATGAATCCCCTCGACATTTTTAAAACACATGACTAGATCTGCTGCACAGCACATGAGCAATGGAGTCCAGCATGTCCAGTGGGTTAATTTCATGTGACTCCATTCCTCTGTGACGATCTACAGGAAAGGCTGACAGTTCTTATAGTCCTTCATATGTTTTGGACAAAATGTTCACACCATCAGCTATTCTGATACTTTTTGGAAGTACTGGGTGGACTTAGAGCTTACTAGACATTTCTGCACGTGCAGGATACGATCTGTGTGCTGGGAGCCAGGCACATCCCTGCAGCTCAGAGTTACTGAACATGTGCAGGCTGTCTGCGCAGTGCATGCTGAGCAGATCTGACACTTCCCGGAGGCATTGGGTTGGTACCAAATAGGCGTGTACGTTTCTGCTGTGAGGACACAGAAATACAGTGCCCTTAAGGCTTCTTGTTCTGCCTAAAGGGATGTGAACTTCTTTCCCTGAAGTTTTCCCCCGTGAACAGCTCTGTGAAGCTTAATCCACCTGGTTAATCATTCTGGGATTGTAGCGTGGCAGCGTGCAAAGCGCCATTATTATGCCATCCAGACTTCTGAATTCATTACTCGAATCTACAAGAGATGACCGCAAATGCAGTGTGTAAAGGAAATAGCAATAATGTGGAAATATTTTGTAGGGGAAAAAAAAGTTATCAGCATTCAAAAGGCTTAAAACAAATGCATAACAGGTAGCAGTCACTAATAGCTTACAGTGTTATTCATTACATTTATTATGCTTTAATCAGTAGAAGTGCTGTTTTCATTGATGAGTGCACTTGAAGAATAGTTTTTTTGTTTTGTTTTGTTTTGTTTTGTTTTGTTTTTCTCTATCTTTTTACACAGAGACACATGCCTGGTTCCTGATAGTCAAAGCCTTCCTTCCCCAGAAACCCTTCTCTTCTGTTTGACCCGGAAAACAATCCTGGGTCAGACCCCACACACAGACCGGCAGTGCAGGTGTGCCGTGTCCCACACTGACTTTGGTGCCCAAAGACTAACCACAGCTCCAAAGCTGGTACTAAGCCTGGCTTTGAGGTGACCAGGGTAAGCCTGATCCCAGCTGAGGCCTTCTAAGCTGAGACATCTAAGGGCCTCAAAGGCACGAGCAGATGTGGCACAGTCTGGTGGGGCACTTAGAGCAGGAGCTGGTGGCCAGCAAAGACAACCTACAGGCCCTAGAGTATTATGCGTTGGCACTTGGTCCAGCCCCACTGTATCATCATGGTCCTCTGGAGTAAATGATTATTGCTTTCATACACCTAGAGGTAGAAATGCCGTATTGCTTATTAGCAGTTTATGCTCTGTAAGCACTTGTTCCGCAGTTGGTTCCTGGTAGTGGTGGGATTCTTTGGCCACCTCTATGTCATCATCTGAAAATAATCTAATGTTTATTCTCGAGTCATTGCAAGAAGAGGGGAAAAGAGCTCCTCTATAGTTTTCCTAAAGATTAAGAACAGTTGCTTTTTTTTTTTTTTTGTTTTTTTTTGTCCTGTGTTCTCTTTTACATACACAGAGGACACTGCACAGAAACATCAGGACTGAAGAATTTACAAATAATCGATATTTTGAAGAATATGTAACAGTAAGCTTAGAAAGGACTCAGTGGGGATCTCGGACAATCAGGAGGAAACAAAGAGATGTAGGAATTCTGAAACAGAATGATGTATTTTCTTTACGCCAGTTTACATTACAAATGAGAATTAAAAAAAGTCTACAGCAGACTTACTCATTTTCTGGTAGCAGAAGCAGTCACCTGTGGGAAGCTGAGTTGCTAAAAGGAAAATACAGGAATAACTGGATGCATTAAATAGGAAGGAGTTTCCTGGGTTTGGGTGCATGAAGTACTCCAGAACTCCTGAATGTATGTTTACCCTCATAAAAAAAAAAAAAAAAAAAAAAAAAAAAAAAAAAAGCCAGAGTTAGCCAAAATCATTTCACAGCCTTTCAAATTCTGTGAGAAAGGGAGGAGGAGCTGCATGAAGGTCTGAGCAATGCACTGAGAAGATCGTTCAGTTTGGGGAGAGCTTCCCCGGCTGGGCTGAAGCATCTCGAGCTTAGTTTTGTTTTCCAGGAATGTGTAATACTGGTGGAAAGGCTGAAAAACACTTTTCTGCACACAAAGGGAAAGGTTTCTTCTTTCTTCTGGGTTTCCCATTACTCAGTTAATCACTTGGTTATTGTATTGAGCAAATAAACAGTGCTTTTTTTGATTATTTTGCCAGGGCTATTTAATCAGCTGCTTTTCAAATGCAGAGCCCAGAATTTCTGGGTCTTGCCCAAGGTTATGTGTACAGAGACACTTCATAAGCCACAATAAACATTTTATTCAACCCAGCATTTGCTATCATGACTAATGGGATACAGCTATTTGCAAGGCTATTTGATTCTTACACAATCTTGTTACCAACTCTTTGAAGAAATCCCAAACCTTTGTGGCCTCTGTAAATGCTGATGATCCCTTCCATGCCTGTGTGTGTGTGTAGAGGATTTTCTCTAGGGGCAAGCAACCCGGGGTGACTCCATTCAGAAAGCAGATCTTTCACAACCACAGTCAAAGCATTGTCTGACTGCTGCCAAATGCCTTGGAAAGCTCCTTGTGGTCTGTGTTGTATGTTAGAGGACTATTGAATTCTGCTGCTCTCTAATGGGCCTGTTTTAAGGGGATTGGCGCCCGTGCAAAGCAGGCTGTAACACAAACTATAATATATCCAGAAAGGGGAACAAGCACTGAAGTTTCTACCTTCATTGGTCAAAGTTACTTCATTTAGCTGAGGCTTAAACTGTGAGGAATCGCAGCAATAGCTGGGAGAGAGTATTGAAGAGTGGCCAGGGCAGGTGCTTAGTGATTTAAGCACCAAAAAAATATTCATTGGAAGGAGAACGCTAAACTGCTCACTCACACAGGCTGTGGGACTTCACAGGTCCCTCTCCAGGCTATAGCCAGCAAGTTCAGTGGTGTCTCACCTGCCTGACTTTGGTCTTCTCCAGCGTCTTCATCCGAAACGCCCAGCCTGTGTATAGGTGGGAGGTGGATGCCCAGTTCCTCCGTGCCCCCGGGATCTCTGCCCAGCATTGTGGGGCTGGGCCGCCACCTGCTGCAGCCTCAACGGGGCAGGTCTGTGTCCATTTTATGAACCTGCTTTTGTGGGGCACCCATGGACCCGCAGGCGGGGCCTTATGCATTCTCCTGATGGACGAGAGCATGTTGGAATTGATATCACCCGGGGGATATTTGCTTGCTGTGGGAACTTAACTAATTGAAAAGAAATGTCTCCCAGCGCCGCAAAATCCTTGTGTGAGTCATCAGCAGGCTCTCAAGCCCCACTCCGCAGCTCAGATTTCTGATTTAAACCCTGGAGTAGTTTTGGGGGATTTCCAAGCACCAGGAAAATGCCCTGCTCCCCTGGGCTCCTCAGGGCACAGCCACCTCCGATGGGAGCAGGGGCAGGGACCGCGCAGGGATTGGGGCACTTTAGGCTCAGATTGACTTCAGACAATAAAATGTCTTAATCCTGATCCAGCGATACCTAACACACTTCACATGTTATTTGATCACCATAGGCATATAAACCTATAACACAGAGTTTCTGATAGTACAGTCTACATGGAGAGAGCCTCCAGATCTCCCTCGCTTATTCTTCTGTCATGTGACACAACTGGGTCTTTTTAAAGTCCATTTACAACCCTAAATTTCAGGTGTTTTGCAAAATTACAATGTCCCTATATTTTACTTTAAATTACTTACACATTCATGCGATAGGAGAAATTTTTAAAAGTGCAGCCAAGTAATTTGATTTTGAGAAGTGCTCTGGAGGAGACAGGGGAGACACATATAATTTGTCTCCTACCAGTTTTATGAGTCCCCCTCTCACAGGAAAGCCAACAATTCCATCCAGAAATAATTCCATTAGACATGAAATATCAGAGCTGTGAATCACCGGGCATTTCAGAGCATCACTTCACGGCAGGAGAGCAGCTGAAAACTGCACCGGAGACAGGAGTTTAATTCTTATTGTAGCACCAGGGAGGAAAATGCAATCAAAAACAGCTATAGGAAGTTGCGGTACAGCAGAACTATCTATTTTACCAGCCGTCTTCCTTGGAGAGAGAAAGCAGGAGATTATAGTTATTCTTCTAACAGTACTGTTGATTTAGCCAGGGTAGTAACTAGGATTCTCAAGACTGCAATCAAGGGCTCTGAACAATGTGTTCAACAACTCCTCGGCAGGACTGCATTGTAGGGATCACGCAAACGTTGCTTTTAGGCATCCACATAACAGGAGGATAACTGGTCCGACCGAGGAAAGGCTTTCCTGGCGCTCCAAGAGGGCAGTAAGACCAACCGGAGGTGTGTAAGACAGAAAGGATTCTGAATTGTGGGGGCAGTGAGCTGTTAATACTCAGAGCCACAATGGATTTTCATACTCTTCCCTCTTGCTGAGTGGGACAGAAGAGTAAGCATGCTTATTTTGAACATCATACATGGCAAGTAACAATAATTTATAGGCACGGGATCTGACCTTCAAGGGAAATAAATTCACAGAAATCGCATGGATCTCAGCACTCAGCATCTCTGAAAGCCAGCACATACTGCCTGCCTCCAGATTGCTGCTACCTGTGTAAGACAGGTGTCAAGGCTACTGTAAAAAAGAAAGATCTTCGGCAGCTTTTGGACAGTCTCCAAAAGAGGTAGCTAGTGAGGCTGTCCCGTTTTTCAACCCGTTGATGGAGAACCATTACTCAATAAAATGTCTGGATGCCAAATACCACGATGGAGAGAGAGAACATATATTATGATGGTTGTTTGCAGAAGCAAACACAGGAGCAGGAGCATGCTTAACCATGAATGCTCTGGGAAAATGGGTGGCAGGTTTTTAGTTTAGTTGTGCCTCTCAGTATCAAAGCACTTTGTCAAGGCAGTTTTGCAAGATAGAGCTCAGTCTTTCATTAGAATTTTTTTTTTTTTTCTCCAAGTTGGTCTTACTGCTGAAGTAAATAAAGAATTACAAAATCACAGAGGCTGGCAAGGAGCTCTGGAGGCCACCTGCTCCAAGCCCTGCCCAAGCAGGGCCACCCAGTGCAGGCTGCCCAGGTGGCTTTTGGGGATCCCCACGGGGGAGACCACTGAAACCATCCTCTTTGCACCCTCCCTTCAGGCAGGTTTGACACTGAGGTCTTTGACAGGGCACTGTCCTGTAGCCAGGATTGTCTTGCTATTTTCCAGACACTCAGAATGATCAAAACTGCTGGAGAAATGGACTAGCTGTTCCTCCTCTGCTTGTTCCTGTCTCTAAGTACCAGCATCCCAATTCGTCTCTCAGCTTTCCAGCACCCAGGAGTGCAATGCAGTGTGGAACAAAAGGCTCAAGCGAGAGATTTAAAACAAGAACAACAAAAGCCTTAAAAGAAGTGAATACAAAGTGTCAGTCCATTTATGCCATATATTGTCTGTAACCACAAAAAGAACATTGTGTCCTCAGATGAAAACTGGAGAGCAATGCCCTTCTGGTCACTGAACGCTGTTTTGCATTCAAGGTGGTTGGTGGCAATGAACAAGTGACTTGAGACGCTCCAACCATTTATTTAAAAACTGCTGTGCACTAATGCACGCAGAGATCTCAAAGGTGTGAGCAGTGTGACCTATCAAGCGTGTGCATAAGTGTAGAAAAAGGGATGATCTTGAGAACTGCTGTGTAAGTACTGAAATGATGCATGGTCTTGCTAGAAATATGTTGAGTTTGAAAAGGCTGCATAAAAATAAATAAGAGAGGGAAAATTCAGTGGTTCCCACCTTTCCCCTAACAAATAAATCACAAAGGCTCTCCATGCCTCCCATGAGATACTTATTTGCTCTGCTCTACCCCCCAGCCACAATGAAAGGGGCTTTTCTTCCACTCAGACTGACCTTTGGCAAACATTTCCTTTGCAATTAAGATCTGAAATCTGCTCTGGCTGGAGACAGCGGGGAGAAGGCTCTCTAAAGCCGTTCACTTTAGAGTCAGGACAGAGAATAATTACCCGAATTCATAAGGTTAATTCCAGTCTAGACGAAGGCAGAGAGATGTCATCTAGAGATCTCCATAGGAGAACAATATGCCTGTCTTTCTGGACTCTCTGGTGTCTCTGTGCTGCCTGCCTACTAGATAGTATGGATATTTCTATCACAGACTGTTGAGCAATTACCGAGCACAAAGCTTGCTTTCCTCATGTAATTATCAGTTCTGTAACCAGTGTGAGGCTCCCAGGAACAAGGCTTTGACTGTGGCTTGACCTGGCTCACCAGAGTGAATGGAAAGTCTCCCACAGACAGCAGTGTTTGGCACTGGGGAGGTTGCTATCCGTGTGAAGTAAGGAAAAATTATTAAAAACATATATCAAAAACTTGCTCCCTGCACACTTATCGGTGAAGCCTAGAGTAACAATACACCAGCTCAATAAGAAGGGATAGAGTAACTAGCAGAGGTAAAAGAAAAAGATCAGATCAATCATTTTAGGAATTTCAGTGGACTGCACTGGGCAGAGCTGATGGATGTCATGGTCCTGTCCAGCTTAAGTTCCCCAGACGTCTTTGAAAATTCTTGCTAAGGGGACAATATTGCAGGTCCTTTTCTCTCTCTGTGCTTCCTTTCAAAGAGCAGCCTACGTGAGTGGCTTTGTGCCCGGCATATCCTTGGTCAGCCACACTACAGCAAGCAGACCACTGACCTGAAACTGGCAAAGTGACATGCCATGCTGAAAAGCTTGGGTTTTCACACTGCAGTTATCTCGGTTTCATGGCATGACCATGTCAAGACAGTTATATTAATCATGGTGTCACTGCTGGAGCGGTTTAAGGATATCATAAAAGCTTGGCTTGTGAGGAGAAATAGCATCCTTCAAGTCAGAGCTCTTACCACACAACTTAAATGTTCTTGTGAAATGGGAAAAACTGGCCCAGTGCTCATGCATTTCTTAGAGGATGGTACACATGCTAGATGCCACCGCTTCTTTCCCAACTACTAGCCCACATCTTCCTTAGGTCTTAAGCCTCCTAGCTGACTTTGGTGCCATCCATTTTACACCACTTGCTGAATTTGTTTCTTTCTTTGGCTTTGACAATTCTGCCTTCCTCAAGAACTCTTTCTATTTCTTTGGTTATTCCTATAATGCTTCTAAACATCTTCTGCTCTTCTCCCTTCTTCTTCTGAAAGGTCCAGTGTACGATGGATTCCTTCAGCCTGAGTTACTTGCTGTGCCCTACATGGTATTTGCAATTGTCCCTTGTGGCAGAAATTTATGAATACTTCCTCCTCTTGGCATTCCTAGTATCAAGACCACTTAACCTTCTGCATGTGCACTGATAAAGCGATTTCCTTTCCTGTCTATCCCTTCCTGCTGCTGTCTTCATTATAATTACATCAAGCACAAATATTCTCTGTTCACTTTCCAGGCCTCTGTTTACTTACTTTAATGCCTTGTTGATTTGCATCCTCTGCTGTGCCAGAAATTTCAGCCTCATTTGCCTGGATATCTAGTTTACCAATGACTATCTGCATGCTTTCTTCATCAGGGAAGGGAAGACCCTTCTGATACTAGTCTCTAAAATTTGCACCTGATCATTTTGCCAGGCATTTTTCTTTTTATTGTGTTGCCAATACAACTGTGTCCATTAAGCAAGATTGTGCAGTCAGAAGAGGAAATAAAAAGACCTGTTGTGGGTGTGAGTTTTTTTGTTTGTTTTTTTTTGTTCACGTGTGTGTGACTGAACTATTTATGGTTATTGCATGATCTGTTTAAACAGGACCAATGTATATGAGGCGGTGTGAACAGGTGCATGAAGTGCTGGACAATGACTTGGGGACCTGGCCTTGATTCCAGCTCTGCCACTGCTTTAGCATTCTTCAAAAAGTTACCCGCTTCTGCCTCAGTTTCCCAGTCTTTCAAATAGGAATAATTTTGTCTGATTACAATGTGCTTTGAGACTGAGTGATAAAAAGCACTATATAATAACCACACAGTGTTGTTTTTCCTGTCCAATTCTTTCTCATTATCTGTCATACCAGCTGTTTTCATCTGCTTCTAAATTAGATCATCAGCATCTGAAGGAATCACACCTTTTCCACAGCGTGCTCGTGGAAGTGTCTCAGGGCTCCCCATCTTCCAGGTACTAATGCAGCACAAACAATTATATTAAAAGCACCTCTCCCGGAGCTATGGACAATACTACAAAGGGGAATGCTAAGTGTCTGCACTATACAATGCAGATCTAAAGCAATTTCTCGTGACATTTTATAGTCTGACGGTTGCCTGAAAGAGACCCCATATGGGATGTAAATTGCATGTGTTACTGCCATATGCTTGGGGAAGCAAGATCCATTTGTTCTTTTAGAATAGAGAAGCCTGCTGAATTAAAACAAGGAATCAGATACACATCATGTTCGTCCCTGCTTGTGTTTGGGCTGTAGCAGTCTTTATTCTTTTTCTCCTGAGCACCGCGTAAAGCTCTATTTGGTGCAGCTGAGCTTCTATCGCAGGGAATCTGTGCACTATTTTTGAAGGGATGTAACAGATCCTGGTTGAGAACTGCATTTTCACTCCAAGGGGGAAAAAATATGAGCTACCCCATAAAACACACAAAGCCAAATTTAGACATAATTCTGGCTCCATGAATTTCCTGACCTCATGAGTGTTCCAGTCACTTACACGAGGGCTCAGTTTGTCCTGGGATGCACATTAGTACACTAGATAATTGTTTGAAAGCTAAGAAATTTCTATTTAATCTTTTCAATATTTTTTTTTTCCTTCTCAAATAATTTACAGAAAAGATATATAGAATGGGGTTGTTTCTGTTCTCTGTTTCTCTATCCTGACATCCTATAATTTTTAGGGATTCTTGTGCTTTATGTGAGACCTGTAGTGTTTTTATGGCTGTGCATAAATATGAGAAACAGCAACTGGGGAGGCACTGAAAGAGCCCAACTGAAAATCTTCATTAGTGAAATGCACAAGACACCGATCTTACCCGACCCCTGCTGTAATTCAAAAAACAAGGCAATTTTTGTTTAAGCTGTTGTGTTCTGAAAGGAACAGTACAGAGACATGGGATCTTTATGGCATCCATGATTTCCTAACAGCACCTTTCTCACATTGTATTGCTGGTTGGTTGTTTTTTTTGTTTTGTTTTGTTTTGTTTTGTTTTTGTTTTTGTTTTTGTTTTTGTTTTTGGTTGCTGTTCATCTCTGAGCCTTAGGAACCACAAAGGAGAAAGCAGCCTGATCCTGAGAGGATATCTTCCCTCGGGAAAATAAACACTAGACTGTCAAAATAAAAATTTTTGCAAGACCCATGCCCTAGATCAAAAGGAAATGGCTCTGCTTCCAAAACACCTGCCCCACGGGTGTCACCAGAGGCCAGCAGGGTCTGCAACCTCCAGTGGCTGCCTCAAAGAGAGGTGCTGCCAGGTGGGCTCCTCTGGCTGTGTTTCATAGTCCTGCCTCCTGTGCCAGCTCCTGTGCAGGGCTGTGGGTAGAAATAGGTGCTTCTGCAAGACCTGTGCTTCATTCTGGTTTGGGTGTCCAACCCCGTCCAGGGCTGGCATGTCTTCAGTGCGGCTGCTGCTTTCTCTGTGCTGTGTCAGGGTATGTGTGGCCACCCCGTGCACGGACATCTCGGGGGTGATGAACTGCTCTCAGGGTGTTTCAGTTTGGTCTCCTGAGGCTGAAGGCTGTTTTGGAAGCATGTGCAACTTCCTCAGGTCAAAAGTCTGCAGCATAGCTCAGAGTAAAGGTTAAGGCAAGGCACTCTGTACACCAGTTACATCTCTCTCTGACTCCCTACCATGCACCCCTCTCTTTCATTGCTTATTTTCAATAACGTGACCAAATGAGCACTTTTACTGTGAACATTTGAAATACACACTCACCCTCTTTCATTTACATAGTGATCAAAGTTATAAACCATGAAATAGGCTAGCCTTATACCATCCATATTTCTACCTTCCTGCAGGGCTTTGAATATGTCTCCCGTGAAGATATTTTAGGCTGCCTATCCACCCCTAGGCAAGGGCAGAGCACTCCATCTTGTTCTCTACCGACATATGGACCACCAACAGAGAGCCTTACAATCATTGAAGCATTTGAGAGAGAAAAGAGAAAGCAAACTAAGAACACACACCAAAAAAAATGTGCAGAAGAGAACCATAAAAAATAAATAAAATACATTAAATTAAAAGATAAGCAACAAGAATGGATTAAAAGAGCATTTCCCTGGGACAGTGCTGAATGGAGCTTTTGTATAATTTTCCTGCTGTGGTACAGTGCAGGGATCTCAGGCCATACGTTGTGCCCCTCCAGTCCTGTTTCTGAGGTTTGCTCAGCATTGCTGTCCATCTCATGACTGCACCATGAGTAGGAGTGGTCAGGAACCAGGCACCCCATCCTCTGGAAAGCTGCATGGCTTCAAATTTGGTTTAATTTTGAGTAAAAAAAAAAAAAAAAAAAAAAAAAAAAAAAAAAAAGGTGATTATGACATAATTTTTCATGGAGGAAAATACACAAATGTTAAGGACAAAATGTTTCATTTGAACTTACTTAATTGGGCTTCATTTTGCATTTATGTAAAATAGCAGTGTAATGTAAGGGCTGTACGAAAAAGGGAAGAACAGGGCATTTCATCATCTTCTGCAAATATTTTAATGAGAGCCATATGTACCATAGAAATATTCAGTTTTGTCAAACCAGCATTTTCCAGTGGGGAAAAAAAAATCACTCTCGAAAAAGCCTGCCTTGCCTTTTCAGTATACTCACCTAGTAGTTAAAATTGGGTATTAACCAGTCAAATATATGTATTTGCCTTGCTCCTCCTTCCATTTCCTTTCTGGCAGAAAGAATGTCACCTAGTGATTTATGGAGGCTTGTGAAGACAAACAGACTTTTTTCCAGTGGAGACGAGCCTGTGGATTTTTCATCTACGTCCTGTACCAGGATTTAGGCTTCAAGGAGAAAGAGGAAAGTTGGTAGGAGAGTGACCACTGTAAAAGAGCCGTGCTAGGTGGTTGCTGAGGTTGTTGAGCTCACTGTTAACAACCAAGCATGGCTGACCTTCAGGTGTTTGGGAGACACCACCGCTTGTCATTATCCCCTTATCAATATGTTGTGGGATGTGTGGGACAGGCCTCGGTTGCATTTGTTGAAAGAAGCAACACTACATGCAGCAAGCAAAATGTCCAGTGTTCAGGGAAGTGAGTACTCATCTGTCCCTCTGCGGGTCATTCATCCTCTCCTCAGCGGTCTCTTTAGCAATAGGTTAATACAGTAAAATAATGTATGTGGCTGAGCAGTTATGAAACTCTAATAACTTGCCTAGGCCAGAAAATGAGTCTGTGCACTGCTTGATAATCCAGCAATTACTAATCACCATGTTAGTTTCCTGTGGGAAGAAACAGTGATTACAGGAGAGTCACACCACACAGCATTAACAGGGCATTCAGAATGCTTTTAAGAAGTAGATAACATTTTACAAATAGTTGTGGGCAAGCAGATTCAAATCTAGACTTAATTTAGGGAACACCTCCTTTGATTAAAAAAATATGTTCCCGAGAACAGCTGGAGTCATTTGCCGAGATAAATCAGATGCTACTCTCAACTTTTATGGGTTGCTAAACCCATGAAATATACGGTATGTCTTGGATTTGTTGGCTGCATTCTTGTGCTATGAACACAGATACTGGAGTTTGCTAACAAAGAAAAACGATGGACCCAGCAGGCAATGGCAAAGCCATATCTTCTTTTTTCATTTTTACTGATTAGAGCTGAGAGGCGGAGAGAAGTCTGCTCTGGTGAGACCTCTTGAGCCTTCTGATTTTTCCCATATTAGGCCTAGGCTGAAAACAGCTTGGATCTGCTGTTGCCTCCTCTACCTCCAGAAAGAGAAGTAAAGGAAATCTCCCTGAGCTTTTCTAAGGTGGAGCAGAAGATTCACTAGCTGTCACAAAGGCCTGGGAAGAATAATGGATTTTTAGGAACGCTGCCTCAAGAAAAAGTCTTAGGGAATGCTAAGTCTCCCTGTATCTAGCAACTCCAGGTTTATGATAAATGCTTCTTCTTTTTTGGAAACTGCTAACTTATCTAAATGAAAAAAAAAAAATGTGCTTGTTTTATTCGTTTAGATGTGGAGCTTAGCCGTTTAGATGTGGAGCTTAGGGATATGGTTTAGTGGAAGATTTGTTAGTGTTAGGTCAGAGGTTGGACTTGGTGATCTTGTAGGTCTCTTCCAACCTAGACATTCTGTGATTCTGTGATTCTGTGTTTTAAAGATGATAAAAAGGCTGTGAAAACATCAAAAGATGAACTGTGTTGAATTACATTTCCTCTCTCCTCTCATCCCATGAAGGGTAGAGCATCTAAAAAAAAAAAAAAAAAAAACTTACAAAACCTTGTGTCTGAAGACTCTTGGACAGGGAATCATAGGGACATGATTTTTATCTTTCAATGGTGAACTTATTTTGGGTGCTGGAGATGGAGATGATCAAGGATGAGGATGATGTAAGCAATAAATACAGCTGTAAATGAATAAATACAGAAGGCAGATCTTAATATACACAACAAATATATAATGAGGCACCACAAAAGAATGAAGAAGTTCTTTGCTGTTTTGCTTTTGCCTTTTGTAATGGAAGTTCAGAGTTCACAGAAAGCTCCACTTCCAGGCGTCACTGGAAAAGATGTGATGTAAGCCATCTGCCCGCTTCAGATCTTGTTTTACTTTCCTGAACTGCTGTGACTCTGGGTGCGGTGGCTGCAAAGGTAACCAGTGGGTTGTACTGAGTACAGGTTGTACTTCAGGGGCTGGGCTGTTTGCCAGTGAGATGCACATTTTCTTGTAGAGATTTTGCATCTTCTCCTTGGGTGGTTTTGCTTGGTCTCTATTATTATTCATGACATGGCAGTTCCACTGCTAATCTACAAACTGCTTTGAAATTCTCCTAGTTGAATTATCAGCCAAAATTCAAACCATTGCATTTGTTGGCAGCTAGAAGGGAAATCACAACACTGCATTACACAAAAGCCTTTAGCCTCCTATTCCCACTTTCTCCTTATTTATGTTTTTAGTTTCCTTTTCTTTGTATGGAAAGTAATGGCAAATATCTTATTAAATTATGAGAACAATATTTCCATTGCGAAGTCTGCAGGAGATATTTTATTCAATTTGTGATTTCAGTTCTGAGCTTTCGGACTAATTCTCCTAGTCAGAAATTCCTCTTGGTCTCAGGAGGAAGGGAATTGTTCTGAAAAGACTTCCCAAAGCCATTTTAGCCAGTTGAACTATTATGCATGTTTAGGGAATAAAAAAATAAAAGAGGTCTCTTCCTTTTTTCTTTTTTTTCTTTTTTTCATTTTTTCTTTTTTTCTTTTTTTCTTTTTCTGTTTTGTTTCAGCATCGACAACTATGTAACCTTTTGCCAGAAGGAAACGTGCAATTTCCTAGTAACTGATGCAATGGAAAGTTCCCCAGGTGAGCTCTTGCAGGGAGAATATGTCTTTCTCCACTTCTGTGCCAAACACGAAAAACTCCCACATGAAAGTAATGACATTTTGAAAACAAATAATATTGGTTAAGCCAGTCATGATTTGTATTAGAGAAGGTATTAAAAGTATGGATTAAGTTTAAAAATAAATAAATAAATCACCCATTTACAGAAGTGAGCTATCCGTCTGGTAGCCTGGGTTGAAATCGTTAGCTTAATGATGGTTTCTTTTGGACCTTATAGCGCTCGTGGCACTGGGTAGGGGAAGCAGGGGCTCTTGTGGAGGCCAAGAAACTGGGTGTACTACAGAAAGGAAAGAGCCTAATGAAGATAAATCCATACATGCGTATTTATACCATTTCTTTCTCTCACCCACTCGACCTTGCTTTCACAAAGCAAAATGCAAGGATATTTTTCCACCATTCTTTACATATTGCACATTGACTTATGCTGATACCTAAGAAAAGCAAGCAGTTCGGAAGGTCAGAGAAGTAGCATATTTTTTCCACTGACTGGAACAAACTTAAGCAACACTCTAAAAATCCATACTAACAATAGCAGAGAGCACTAACAATAGGCTGCATTCTCTAAATAAAGATTAAGGCAAGGGGTGCGTTTGGAAGCATGCGTAGGAGGGAAGATGAAGAGCATCTTGTAACCCAGATCATTTCTGTGCTGTGATCATTACAGCAGAGAGATTTTTCAAACATCTCAGAAACCAAGAAGGGAGAGAGCTCCATACCCTTCCCAGAGTTCCTCCTTGTAGGCTGGAAAGCAAACAACGTTTGACATGTTTCTGAGGATGAGTTGTGTGCAGTTGTTCCCATGCTACAGCACCAAGAAGCCCGGAGCAGATGGCAGGCGCGTGGGTGGGGAGCGGATTGCTGAGATTCCAGCAGGAACAAAAGGAGAATCGCTGCTTATTGGGAGAGCTGCAAACGCACACGGGCACGGCTTTGCGCATTTTTAGCCACCCTTCACTGCACCAGCATATGGGACACGAGCGTGCTGGAGGGGTATCAGCTAGTGGGAGGAATGTGGTGGGACAGTAATACCACGGGATGATTAATCGGAGCATGGTGAGAGTTGCTGTTTATATCTAGATATTCTTCTCCCCTGTGTCTTGAATCATCTGATACACCCAAAGCTGAGAACAGATTGCAGTGGAGTATGAACTGCTCATGGCTGGGTACTGCCAAGGTAGGAGAGTTAGAAGAGCAGGCAAAGTGTGTCACTGATCCTCGCTGGCTGGCTCATTCAGGTTTTTGGAATTTGGGAAGAGGAGGCAGGAGGCTGGTGCGTATCCAAGTCATGACTCAGCCCCGGGTCTGGAAGTACACAGAAGGCACAGACAGATGCAGGAGCCGGGAAATACCCCTAGGTCCCACAGTAAAGACATGGATCTGAAACTTAAGTTAGTAAATGAATAGATGAAACAGTAATTCAGGAGGTTTTTTGAAAGACTTCATCAGCATTCCCAATAGTCAGCTTTTCCACCAGTACCTCCATGCAGTAACATGAAGCAGCTTGGCACACTGTACAGAGCCTGATGGAGAAAGATGCACTTGGGGCAAAAGGGTGGCCTTCATCCAGTCCAGAAAAGGGAGAGAAATTCATGTCACTGTTCATTCTTACATTCCTGTTGTCATGAAATTTGTGCATGAGCCTAAATCATAGACTTCAGAAAGAGAGAGAAGTTGTGTCAGGGGTAATGTCTCTACCTCTAAGCATGGTGGGGTCTGCACTGCCAGGCACTGGCCTCACTGGGGCGGTGGGCTCAGGGTGGGCCATCCTTGCCCTGCAGACCACCATCGCCTTCTGCAACATGAAATCTCCTTTTTTATACTGGCTGCATTTTTGCTAGAGGAAGTCCCACTTCATCCTGTAAATCCATAACACCAGAAATGTGCCTGTCAACAGGTGTTTGAAGAAGGCATGACCGAGTCCCCATGGGCACACTATTTATGATGATGCTATTTCTGAAGATCCAGGGATATGTACCATATGCAGAATATTATTTCAAGAATGTCAACACCACCAGGGTCAAGAAGTGTCCCAAAACTAGTTTAAAAAAAAAAAAATTCCTCATCATCTCTTAATACTCATACCTAGTTTATGTAACTTGTCCTAGTAACTCTTCTTTTTACCTTCCCAACATAACCTCCTACCAGAGGGATTGTCATGTGTTAATTTGATTCATAAGGTTTCTGGGACAGGGAATGCATTCTGCTCTCCTTGCAGTGCGTGCATCTGGCATTTCCTAACTTTCAAGTGCTTGACTATGTGACCTAAATAAACATAGCTTTTGTTTAGTGTTATGTGTAATGTATTTGTATTGCCATATTATATTCGTATTAATAATGTATTGTTAAATATTGGAAGAGAGTAATTTGAAATGTAAGATGAAGTGAGAGGTGGATATGAAAAAATATAATGCAATAAAGTCTAGATAAATGCAATATGAAGATGACTGAATTAGGTGTTGTGTGGGTAGCTGTAAATACAGCGCTTTTAATTTTTAAGGATCTGACTTTGCAGCTTGAATCCTTTTTCTTAAAACTAAGTTTTAGCTATTTTTTTTTTCTTTTTAAATGTAATTACCCATGTTTTTTTCCATATGGTAGAAATTTGCAACAAATTATAGGTAACAACAGTGAGCTGCTGCCATAGCGAGAAGGATCTGAGCTGCAGGCACAGACATATAGGGCCAGACCTAGACCCCTTAGTTTAGGTGTGGCTGGAAGAGCTCTTGACCTGTGAGCCACTAAACTATCCCCTCATTTTAGTCAATGGGATGTAGAGGACTACCCTAAAATGGGCACACCTGGTGCATTCACAGCTCTCCAGGTTCTACTGATGAATATGAATTGGATCACCATTGACTGTAATAGGAGCTGAGACACCTACTCCACCTGCTCCACAACTCCACAACTATGTTTGAATCTACTCTACACGTAGACATCATGTGGCATTAAATCCTTTAGGGAATCCCATTTATTGTCCAGCCACCTCTCCAGAAGACTGTGGGTCTCCTGTTTTTCTGTCAGTCCCATAGAGATACTCAGGAGAGAGGAGAACTTCTGAAACAGCTCAAGACAGTTATATTTGGGCAACTGAACTGAGCCCCTAGCGTCCGCTCTGGCTTGGGGAATGGACATACTCAGCACTGCCTTGCTCAGCCTGCTCCTTGCCTAATTTCTGGAGGTTTGGGCCTCCACAGTAAGCGGTGGAAGTAAGGAGATGAAGGGAGGAGTTGTCCCCAGCTCCCCAAGCAGGGCTGTGTACTGGGCCTGGAAAAATATATGCTTTTACCAGGAGAGAGAAGGACCCTGGCCTGATTCTCTTATCATCACTCATGGCTTCAGCAGAGCTACGGGGGCATCCTGAGAGGGGTGTGAGGCGAGTGGTTTTGCTAGAGTCACAGCACATCCTCAGAAAGATGATGCTGGCAAGGAAGCAAGTTTTTTTCCAAGGATGAAAATGAAAAGTGTTTTCTTTATTATTATTATTATTTTTTTTTCATATTTTTTTTCACAATTAATTAGCCAAAACCCAAGGAGAATTCCACTTTTCAAGCCAAAAGGCTTTGCTGCTGAAAATCCAGCTCCCCAAAAGACTGAATATATGAAATTTTCTCACAAAGCATCACAACGGTCTTTTGTAATGGAAAACATTAAGCAAGGTAAAGTGACAGGGCCCTTATCTGCTCCTCCTGAAATAATCAGTAGGTGGCATAGGCTTTTAAGAGAGGATAATGAGGATAGAGGTGCTTATCACAGTTAAAATGCCATTTAAATGGGTGCCTGACAAGCAAATCATCTTGGAATTTGATGGTACCATTGTGCCAAGTCCCTGTGTTGGCTTGCGTGATGGTCACCAAGTCTGGAATGCAAAATCAGCTGCTCCGACTGAAACCGCAACTCTTTGAACTATTTTTGGAAGGCATTAATGAGATTTTGCTTTGGGATTATCTGTACAAAATGGAAAAAGGATGATAGGTGGGATTGTTGCTCTCTAGCAAATATATAACCACAACTACATTAAAATAAATAAATAAATACGTTCAGGTTTACTAAGAACTAAAAAAAAAAAAAAAAAGGATAAAAATTAAGCGGGGCACCACATGACTTGATACAAATCTGGTCCTATAATGAATTAGATGTGTACCAGTTTTGTGTACAAACTGCCCTGTCATGCTGCAGGGGAGGTTTCTACAACACTGCCCATTCTGATATTCTGTCATGTGTCTTCCCATCTGAGGAAGACCTTCTGCTGTGTTCGCAAACTTTGCAGAACTGGCAGGCAGTCATTTCCATGACTGTGTCATCCAGAAACCTATCCTGATGCACAGGCATGCCTGAATCCTGATTTACTGCAGATGACACACTCACCTAGTTATGTTCAGCCCAGAGATGTGGCTTAAGTGAGATGCCATCTCCTCTCTGTACATGGCATACTCTGCCACTCCTCACCACAGAGGCTGAATACCTCTGCTACTTGTTCAGCACGGGGATGGTAGCACAAAGACTTCAATTCCTACTGGGGTACTAGGATTTTATCCTAGCTTTCTGCTGTCATAAATACGTTTTCTTAGGCTGCTTCCAAACCACTGTGCTACAAATGACAGATTTTTGTCCAGACAGGCTGTGCTGAAGGAGCAAGGTTCTGGAGCTGGAACAGATTCATGGTTCTCCTGTAGTGGCGGCAGAGCAGCCTGGGGTAGAGGACACCTTCTCCAAGGTCTTTCAGTATGCCAGGTACAAATAGCTTTATTTTTCTTCATCTCTATCTTCTACATCCTCTGGGCTGGAAAACTATTCAGAGGCAGCTTGAAGGTGTGCTGAACAGTGTGCCACTGGTAGGAATGACCCGTTAATCTACCTCTGCATGATGCTGAACCCAAGCTGAGGCTGAGGCCAACTAGTGAATGAGCCCACTCAGGCTCTGGGATGAGGACAGATACCTGTGCTTGCACTATCTGATCCTGGGAGCTCTTTCTCCAGGCCCAGTCAATGTCCAAATGTTCTAGCTGAGACTTTTATATAGTCTCATCTGATATCACATCAGCTTTCCTAATGGATATTTTTCTGTTTCATATCCTGAAGCACTAGTCACTACACATTTCTGCTGCCTCTGCTGTAATTAATTTGTGTCTGACTCCTTCGGAACCCTCTGGGAAAGTCCCTGATGTTCTCTTCATTTCTACTTTTCAGCTGCCAAGATGCAAACTTCAGAAGCTGAGACCACATTTATAATGGAGCAACTTGTTATAGTTCCTACTCGCAAAAGACTGCTGTGACCCCTGAAGAAAGATTATTGGAGTGCTATAAGAAATTCAATAATCTTAGTCGTAAAATATGTGGGTTAAAAATCCACAGTTCTTTGTTTACAGATTGAGTTTTGGGCAGAGCACAGAGCTGCCTGTAGTGTGCTATTAAAATACAGTTATGCAGAATATTATATACTAGTGGAAAGCCATAACAGTGATAGCAGAAGAGCTGTGGTATGGAACCAAATCAAACCATGTATTTTGTAACAGCTTAAATGCATCCTGGCTCTAACTGATTACTAAATTACTGCTATAGCTGCAGCATGGACATGCTGGGAATATACAAAGAGTCTTTCTGACTGGTACTCGAATTCTTTCCTCTGTGGAATGACAATTCCCCATTTTTCATTTGCCATTACTCTTTTCTCTCTGTTCAGATGTGCTTAATTTTTCAGAAACATTTAAATATTTGTGTTGCTGTAGCACAATTCATATCCCAAGACTCAACACAGTAACAGTCATACCAAGAAAAAAAAAAAAAAAAAAAGATGTCAATGAAAACACCCTTTTCTGAATGGGTTATCTCTTCCTCTCCCAGTGGAAAACCATTCTGCTTGATTTTCTGCTTGATTTAATCCTCCAGGCAAAAAAACAAGCTTTGCTTTCTCAAAAGGCATTGTTTCTTTTCTGTAGCTTTCTCTGTTTGCTCCCTATCCTTTACATGGATTTCTCCTTAAAAGCACAAACCCAGGCTGTCTGCCATCACTTTTCTATGCTTATACTCATAAGATGCCACCATTCATGCAACATGAAGGCGTCACCCCACCCATTCCACCATCATGCGTGCACACAGTATTATACTAGTGGGTTTTCCCCATTTTTGTGCTCCTATTCCTAGTTGCCTCAATGCATTTCTAAGCTTCATCTCTCCTCCTGTGTAGGGTTGTTCCTTCCTGCTGCTGACTCCTCTTCCCTATGTGACGACATGTCCTGTAGGTCCAAGCAAGCACAGCCTGCATGGTGAGATGTATCTCCCAGTACACCAAGATTTGCCCTGGCTCTTTGGTCCCCTGTGTCCTGTGCTTCCCCTCCCCATGTGGCTTACATCTGCAGGCAAAGATCTACTTAGGCAAACCACAGGTACAGCTTCAAGGGGGAATTTGCCCACCGCTATTTATCAAGATAGTAACTTTCAACAGCTTCCTTTGTTTGCTGCTCAGGCCCCCACTGCTCTGAGGGGAGCAGAAAGAGGAAACAGGCTCACTGTGTCTTGTTTCTTGGTGACATTTCTGGCTTGTCCAAATCCAAGAGCTTCCTAGCACCATACTAGTTGAGAGTCTATCTCTTCTTGATGTTAACAAAGACCTGTTAACCTGGGGATGTCAGGCAAGGAGTGTCGCAGGCTAAATGCTGAGCTTTTCTGTTACCACTGTCCTTCATGAGGCAAGCAGGTCTGTCAGTTAAACTGGCATACCCTATCACTGCTGCTGTGGTGGTTTTACTCTGCTGGGCAGCTGAGCTCCACCACAACTACTCTGTCACTTCCCCTCCTCTAAGGAAAAGGGGGAGAAAATATGATGAAAAGGGTTTAACGGTTGAGGTAAGGACAGGGAGATCACTCAACAATTATCATCATGGGTGAAACAGACTCAGCATAGGAAGATTAATGTAATTTATTGCCTATCACTAGCAGACTAGAACAGTGAGAAACTAAAAGCAAACAAAAAACATCTTTCCCCCATCCACCCTCTTCCATCTCATCCCCCTGAGCAACACAGGGGAACAGGGAATGGGGGCTGCGGTCAGTCCCTCATGCTTCATCTCCGCCACTCCCTCATGGTCCCTCTCTGCCCCTGCTCCCCGTGGGGTCCCTCCCACGGGATGCCGTCCTTCTGAACTGAGCCTGCGGGGGCTCAGCTCTTCACAGGCAGCAGCTCTTCAGGAACTGCTCCCACACGGCTCCGTACCACGGGATCCATCCATCCCCCAGGAGCAAACTGCTCCAGCATGGGTCCCCCACGGGTGGGCGGCAGCTCCCCCCAGACCCCCTGCTCCTGCGTGGGCTCCTCTCCACGGGCTGCAGCTCCGGCCCGGGGCCTGCTCCTGCGGGGGCTCTCCATGGGCCGCAGCCTCCTCCAGGCCACATCCACCTGCTCCACGTGGGCTCCTCCACCCATGGGCTGCAGCGTGGAGATCTGCTCCATGTGGGACCCATGGGCTGCAGGGGGACAGCCTGCTCCACCAGGGGCCTCTCCACAGGCCGCAGGGGAACTGCTGCTGCCTGCCTGGAGCACCTCCTGACCTGCTAGCTCTGCTCTGACATGGGGCAGCTGCAGGGCTTTGCTCACAGAAGCCACACCTGCTATCCTCCCCCCATTAAAACCTTGCCATATAAACCTAATACATCTGCCCTGTTTCCTTACTGGGGAGAAAAATTTCCTTGCATGCCATGGTTATGGTACATGAGAGCACCTTGCTTTCATGGAGGAAGAGAGCCATCAGTCTGCAAATAAGATCCAGAAGCTGTTGGTCCATCTTTTCCCCACAAAAATCACATTGATGGCCAGAGCGCACCATCTCCTGGTCTTTACACAAAGACACATACACATTTACAGTAGTCTTTTAAGGGACACCACCACACATCCCTCCCTTAGTAGAAGCCTTGCTTTCTGAGCTCCTCTCCCTCAGCATGCCATAGAATCACAGAATCCTTCTTCAGACACACCTCTCTTCAGCACAAGCGCTCTCTGAAGCTCTATGAAACCTGCAACTATGCCTGTACATGTACAAACCCATGTTCAACTCCATCAGTACAGTCAGTGCTGTCCTCTGTGCTGAGCCCAGTCTGCTCTAACAAGAGTTTGCACAGGTGTACACATACCCTACTGCAATTACAAGAGAAATTACCTCCTACTCAGTCAAATTCCTAGTTGGTCTCAATTCTCTTTAGTACAGGATTGAGCTCACATCCCTCTCCAGAGGCTCCATTTTGAATCCCCTTTGTATCCAGAAGGGCCTCAGCAAATCCACTAACCTTGTCCAGGAAGAGCCACATATGGGGTATTTCAAGCTAATAACACCCATCTGTCATGGGCTTTTCCTTTCCCCAGCCTCACTAGTCCTAGTCTCAGATGGATCAGAGCCACCCCTCTGTGGAGAGAAGAATTTTCTTTCTTAACCAGCTTAACCACCCTTCCTCCTCCCCCCTCCCTTCCCAATTTATTTATTTATTTTTCCCCAGAAATGAATTGACTTTTGGCTTTGAGCATGAGGTGAGACAAGCTCAGAGTGATGACCATTTACCTTGGCCTCCTCTCCAGGGACTAGGCCAGAACTAGCTGATGACTCGGCATTGCTTCATAACATGCTACATTTGTGTTTTCTTCTAGCTGTTCCCCTGGAAAAAGATGCTGCCTGTGGCAACAAAAGCTGTATGGCATCCTGAATCATGCCTCACATGACACAGGGTGATCTCAAGGGCAACAGTTAGGTCCAGAGACATTCTGAAAAGCCTCCTGTCCAGTGTAAACATGCTGCTCCCCTTTTCCCTCCATTCATTTGTAGCAGCTGTGTGATCTGTGTACCACAGACTGGTCACCAGGTATTTTAGATTTTATCCTCTACTCCCTGAACAGAGTTACTGTTAGTGTATAGTTTTGAGAATTTGCGAACTTAGAAGCATTTCTTCCATGAGTTGTTGTAGAATCACCAAAATATCTGTAGAAGTCAAATATCCAGTGGAGAAACTTATTATAACCTTTTGTTGTCTGGACATTGATCCAAACTGCTCATAAAGACAAGTGGCTGAGCACACAGTTCATACACATTTCCTTAAATCCTCACTATAGCTTTTGGAGTATGACTTTTTTATTTTTTTTATTTTTTTTTTTAGCTGGCCACAAATATTGGCACCCTGTTCTCCCTGACCACTGTAGACATGGGGAAGCAGGTCCTTTTGAATTTGCCACAGAGGAAGAGTTGGACATGAAAACTACCTAGCATACATCAGAGAGAAGTGGCATATTGGTGACAATAATCTACTTAGTGAGCAAATATGGTTTATTTGCTGGTGGTCCCCACAGCACAGACACTGCTTTTTCTTAGTGTTCCTGAGGGGAGAGGTCAGCACGAAATGGGTGAAGTGCTGCTATCTGCCCATTTCCACCACTGCCCACACATGTACAAACAGATGGACACCATGTCATGAGTTGGTGAAGGCAGCTGGAGACCAAGCAACATCCATTCAGGTGTACCAGCACTGACTCATATCTGATGTTCCTCTTAGATGACAAAGAAACTCTTTGAGCCATGCCTACGGAGTTCAGCAAAACCCTCAATGATTTTCAGTCATAAATCATTAAAAAACATTATTTTCTTTAGTCTAAGACCTGAAAATGTATGAACAAATTAGCATGAGATCTGAAACGAAATGAGATTTGAAACTAAGATTTGAAACAGGTTAATCATAAGACCAACCTGTTTCCAGGTGGGCAGAACTGCCGGTTGGTAGAATATAGCAACCGGTGGGAAAACCATATCACACAATGCTAAGAAAGGATGGGAGGCAACAAGGAAGAAAGAAGGTGTATTACTGGGTGTAAAAGTGCAAATATTTCTTAGGTTTATAGAAAAGGCAACAGAAGGTGTGGACAGCTGAGATACAAAATATGGGGGTTAGTTTGCTGGATTTTTTTTTTTTTTTAATTTTTTTTTTTTCATGTGGTGAGCTGAGGCCCCAGACAACATGACCTTAGGAATAACAGGCATCAAGAAAGTCTCATATTTCTTCAGCAACCAGTTTCAAGGCTTATATACCTTTTGCCATTAACACATTATTCTGCAGACTGAAAGAAATAGGTGTGATTTCTGTATAGACTGAGAACCAAAATTTAAAAATAGCCTATGGAGTCAAATAATTCTGATTTATCGATAATTAAATAAAGTACCATATAGTACTTGCACATTACATTAACTTCCAGTGGAGTGCATGAACAGTAATTAATTGTCATCATAAAAGCCAAGACAGTGTATAAATATTATGCCTATTTTATAGATGTGAGAAAAAGGGGAGGGTGACTAAGTGAAATTCCCAAGGCTACTGAGAAGTTAGTAGGAGAGACAAGATAAGAAATGTCCATGTTTGTGGACCTGATCCTCCACTGGTCAGCAAAATGGGTTGTTACTCACACCACTGAGAATTGAGCAGGGGCTATCAACAGTGGAGAAGGAAGCATTACACGTACTGCTGCACACTTTAAGCGGCTGCACAAGTTGGCAATGAAAAAACAGGTTCTGTGTCCCTGTCCCAAGTTCAGCTAATAACATCCCCGAACATCCCCTTTCTGCAAAGGAAGTACGGTTCAGTTAGCAGAAACTCGGGACAGAATGGGAGTAATAAACCCTCAGCTAAAATTGAAAAAAAAAAAAAAATCTGTTAAATATTAATACTGAGAAATAATTTAACTATTATGCAACAGGAAAACACATCATGGAAAGACTTTATACACATGGGTGAGTTTCTGCACATAAAGTAAAATCCATGCCCCACTGAGGTTAGTAGGATCCAGATTTTACCTGCTTGGTTTTACTGAATTTAGTAATTTGTCTGCAGGATCTTGGCTTGAAGACTGTAGAGGGCACCATGTGGCTGACCACCCTCTCTGAACACCAGGGACAAAGAAAAGGATGGAGGACTGTCATTTGCTAGGGTAGGTTAGCAATAATAAAATATTTCCATCACCCTGCAAAGATGTGACTTGAGTGATTCGCCAGCCACTCCTGCTAATCCACACGCTTCTCCTTCAACACCATTCTCCAAACCGTTATGACAATATTTATGCTTTGCCAGAATCGCTTCCCTATAAATAAAAAATAGTTACACAAGCAGAGAGCACAGGAGCTAGATGCAACTGTGCACTCCTCCTCTTCACGTGCCCCCCTCCAAAAACACTTTTTGTCTGCAGGAGCTGGCAGCAGAGCATCTCTGGCAGCATTCTGCTCTCACATGAGCACGCTTCCGGATCCAACCACAAAGCCAAGAGCTGTGTCTACAGACCCCAGAAATAATCCGTCTCTCTAATTTTACAGCCACACTAAATTACTACAGGTGCAATTCTGCAGGGCACCGAAATTGGTCTCAGCAGCAAAAGTGCACCCGTGGATTCTGCCTGTGTGACCCTGTTTGAATTGGAGCACTGCGGAAAAGACAAACTATTGTGATTGCTTTTATTCCAGTCTCTACTACAGATATTTTCCAGTCTGCTGTGTTGATAGGAGGGAGAAGAATAATAATCCTTGACTGTCTTAGCTGTGTCAGCAGAAGCCTCTGGTGCTCAGCTGGCTGTATTGGCAAGAATTCATGTTTGCTGGGATAGTTCGGTTTGCTCATAAAATGCAGCTTTGCTTTCTTTAGCAGTGCAAAGAGCAGAAACCGTGACACAGCTATGCACCTACACAAAGTGGTTTCTTCAGATTGCTGTGCCTGTACAAGTGAAGTACTCCTAGGCTGGCACAGCTTATGGCTGCCACGTGGGGACTTTGGGAAACTTGCATCTACTGCTTTAATATGTGACTATCTCCAGCCGTCAATTCCAGTTGCAAAGGTTATATCGCCCTTAACAACGAGAGGAGAAGTAGATGTCACCTCTTCCTTGGCCGCTCCAAATTATGGTCCACAGTTTTAGTTACAGACCTCAGCGTGCAGGGGTGTGGGTGGGCGCAGATGCAGTCGGGTGGACGTCCCCTTCTGGTGACTCTTACAAGGTCATAATTTTGGACGGGGCAGCTGGAGGCAATAACATCTTAAACTGCTACAGCAAGGGTTACCATCTGGTAAAGTGCTTTGTATTGGATTGGTAAAAAATGAATTGAGGAAAGTAAATTTTATTATATCAGCTGCTGAAGCCCCAAGAAATAGGGGAAATATGTGGGAAACTTCCTTTGTGTGCCAGCATTGTCCTAGGATTCTTGTGCCTGAAACCAGGATCCAACCCTGGTGCTTTCCCTTTTGACTCAATCTCTAGTGAGAAGGAGCAATGTTTTTCAATCTTCCATGTGCTGTAGGATGGGACGTTTCTGGTGCCCACACGTGTGGGTAAGGTACAGTACACCTGTGTGACCTGTTCCTGTAGACACCTAAACACGTGAAGAACCTCCCTGCTTACCCTGAAACCCCTGGCTGGAAAGCGAGAGTCACCCAGCCAGGAGCAGAAGCAAGAGGAAAATGGCTCCTGCTAGCCTTCGAGAAGAAGCAGGTGATGTCTTTTCCTAAGACACCCTGGATCCTTCTTGATGACAATTTGTGTTATTGCTGACATATTGCGAGGAGCAGAACCTCCTGCTACTTCCCAGATGAGACTCGGATCTCTCTTGCTAGCTTTCCTGAGCCCCTTTTTTCACTGCAGAGGGGTCCCCTGTTGATGGGCCAGAAGGTGCCTCATCCTCCCTCCCTGACCGCCCTCCATGTAAGGCTGGCATACGCTCATATCAGACAAAAACCGATCTTCTTAGGCTGAGGAAAGGTTGGAGCTCACACTCAAGGCACATTTTCCGCCCACTAGTCATATTACACGGAGAGATGACAGGGAGAGGCAGAAGAAAAGACCCACTTTTCTGTAAAAGGCTGCTGATCCTCCACAGAAAAGCAGTACCTCTGGTGGAATGAGTCATCCAGCATTTCCTACTCATTTCTTAAATAATCAATGGAGAGGGACGCTCAGTCTAAGATGCTGAATTAGTATCTGGAAGTTTCTAGGGTGTCCTCTTTCCCTCTCTTAACTGTGCAGAGAATTTTTTTTAGGGAGGCTGGAATAAACATTCCTATACAATGGAGAAGAAGCCTAAAACGTAGGCATGTGATGACCTAAATAGGGTGCTTGTTTGTGTTTGCACAGCACTGAATCAGTTCACGCACCATAGGAGTACACCTGCAGTGCTCCAGCCCCTGACTGGAGCTCAGTTCGTCGGGCAAGACTTGAACCAGACCGAAGTAAACCCCCTGAAATTAGTGTAGTAAGGTCGATAGGTCTTTAGCATCAGAAGACGACTTCTCAGTCTCCAATATCTGCTCCTCCTGGCTGGCATAGCCCAGGCCAGCTGTGTTGTGTCTGTGCTGTGTAGGGAGCCGTGTGTGGTGGCATTTATCAGGCTGGCAGTGCAGTACACCGCCTTCCCTCATGGCCCATCCTGCTGCCGTTGCTCCTCATCTTTTACCACCATTTTCCTGCTGTCTCTTCTCTCTTGCACCCACTCAGCAAGCTGCTTGTCTTCCAGAGATAGCTTTTTGCAGGTCAGAGCAGCTGCTAGAAATGGCTTTACTTATTAGTGCTTGAGGAGTTCCCTCCCTTCCTCCTAGGTCTGACAGCTATTGATTTAAAGGCGTCTATAACATATCTGCACCTCCAGTCTAATGACACAAACTAGATTTCAAGGGTATTGAACTAACGGAGTATCTTAGCAACAAATATTTATTTTAATAACAGCATTTCTAGCCATGTTAAACAAACACCCACTGCGATAGTCAGAATGCCCTAGAGCACTTTATCCCATCCCATGACCCATTTTCTGTTGATTCATCCTCCATACAAAGAGTTGCTAAAGTCAATGCCATTGTCCCAGAGAGGTCGTCTTCAGTGTCCTCTCTACTTGTTGGACTGGTATCAGAAAAGATGCAGGCCACTACGCTCCTGGTAGCTCCCCACACAGGCTTGGTGTAGGGGTTTTCCTCTTACCATCTCCTAGATATTTCTGGTCGTCGTTTGTGGTAACCTGCTGTGAGCAGGGGTGTTGAACTGCTTCTGCATTGTTTGTTTACCACACATCCTGAGACTGCAATGCTCCAGTTACTTCCCTGGCAATGACAGGGAAGCTGATGCCTGCTGTCTTCAGACAACCCTTGACTGCCTTCCGCTCCCTAAAGCTGTCGGGAAGCAACCTGCCTGCTAACTTCCTTGCTCAGGCTCATTCATGCTGCTCACCCCATTCACCGCGAGGTTCTCCATCCATTCCCCTTGGCACGTAATAGAATTTGGGGAGGATTTTTGTTTAAAAAAATTTCATCTAAAAATTAAATGGAGCGGAAACATTCAGACACCAGGAGTAATTGCCAACATAACTACGTCTCTTTGCTGCTTTAATGCCATTGTACATTTTGCTGTTACCTTTTTCTCTCCCCTACTAGCTGAACTGTGAGATTTCCTGTGACATCAAAACACAATTTGTATGATCGTTGTTATAAATATGTGAAAGAAAATAATGGTTTGTCTTATAGAATAAAACAACACAGTGTGATATTACTGTAGCGTATCTTCAGAGTCCTCGGGCTGCACACTGTTGTTCTCTGATGGGTTGAAAGCTCTTTCTTTTGATAAATCCCACTAGTACCTGCTTTTGAACTCTCCTACTGAGATATTTTAGTAAGAGAAATATCCAGGGACTATTTTCTCAGCACATCTCCGCATGGGATAAATCCAGCCTTTCTTCTCTTCAGCACTCATTGGAATTCAGCTTTGTTTTGGAAAGGGGATGGTACAGTCATCAGAGGGTGCAGCCTCTCCTATGTGGTGTTTTCACGGGGATTGTTCAGCCCTGCATTCTCCACCCCTCTCTAAGGAAAATCCAGCAGGACAGAGATTTTCCTTTATTGTCTCTCATTAATCTGTGTGTCACCAGCTGTGAAACAAGTGGAGCCTGAGAAACTCTGCCCTCAAGAGTCAGCGTGGTCCAGGCTGGGCCAGCAGCACTTGCCTAGCTCCCACTGAATAGCTGTTTTGCCACGCTGACTTCAGTCCAATATTTTCCTCTCTTCCTCCCACCACCCTCCGTTCCTGGTACAAATAAGTGTTTGTGTACAACCAAGGAAAAAACACCTCGTAGCATTCTATAAAAATAAACGTCAGCCTGCCACTGAGTTAGTCAGGAATTTCTTACAAGGTAGAAAGCTGCTCAAAAGCTGCCATCGTACACTATCTAGCAACCCCTCCTGTGTGAGGGGGCTAGGTCTGTTGTCCTACAAAGCATGTGCATGGGCAGGAGAATTAGCAACAGCACCCAGTGCCCTGAAACAGCCACAAGTCTTGAAGAAGTGTTATGGCAAGAGTTAGGGTTTGCACTGGGGCAGCTACATTTAACCTGTGTTGAAGGAGGAATATCACTCACCTCCGTCATCCTTGCTTGTTCTTGGCCCAAATCAGCACGACATCATTGTTGACAAGAACTGAGAGTGAAAGTGACAGCCTCGCCATTTGATTTGTTTGCTTATAGTGTTAATTTGGTACGGAAGCACTTTGAAGCTATTAATCTATAAATCCGTTCTTACTTGAGAACACAATTTCATTACTGTATTTTTGCATTTTACAAGTTTTGTAAATAAACTGAGTATCGTACTTCCTTCAAGTTGTGGGTGCTCTATTCTTCATTTTGATGGATTCTATAAAAAAGTCAAACAAGACTGTTTATTCTTTTAGGCCAGCCCAAGGGCTGCCTGCCTACTATGGCAAAGGCAAAGCTAGCTATGTGAGTCTTCTTCCATGCTACCTATATACCATATACACAGCTGTAGCCAGTGTCCAGCAGCATCACTCACTCCCAAAGGATTCATAAAGCATCCTACTCATAAAGCACATGTAGCTACTCTAAATGTATCATAGTCCTTTCTTTTTTTTGTGAGCCATGTTTGGTTGTTGTTTTTTTTTTTTGTTTGTTCATTTTGTTTTGTTTTTTTGCATTTGCACTAACTGTATTTTTTCAACATCTTTCTAAGCCTGTAAAAGCCCCAAAATACACTACAATCTTTCTAGGTGAAGCACTTCTTTCTGCTCACCTGGAGTAACTGCGCATATGTAGACACATGCACATATATCCCTATAAACTAGGGCAACCTGAATTCATGAAAGCAGGCAAGCTGTTGGTGTTTTTGTCTGTTTTTAGCACTGCTGCATAGCTGAAGCAGGAAAATTTGATGGATACTATCCATTTAGCTTCCTGCTAAACACAAAGCTGTTTTCATCGTTGCTGAGATGTTCATCCAGTCTCTGATTATAAAAGTATCTGACGTCAGCTGTAGGAAACACCTCTTGGGATAAATTTGATTTTTGAGGCTCTTAAAAAATAACATGTAAACATGTGAAGTTCTGAGTGCTAGTTTGTAACCTGACCTAAATTTACGTTTATTTACAGCTAGAGCAGCAATGCATTGCAAAGCACTGGTCAGACTGTACTTAGGAAATGAAAGATGAAAGATCTGACCTTTAAAAATGTGATCTTATTTACTGAAAGTACGGCCACCTCTTCTTCCTCCCTCCTGTGCAGGCCCACCTTCACCCTCAAGGCTTTGCAGCATTGTCACCTTCAGTTTAGCCAAGAATGAAGCGTAGATTTCCCTAGGGACTATCAGTATTTTTGCATCATAGACGCTGACAGTGGGTGATCAGTTTGGTAAGCAGTTAAGTATGTAGCTGGAACATAGCTGAGGAAATGATGGGGAAGGGTAGCCTTGAATATTTGTGCCTAATCAGATAATCCCGCTCAGCCAGGCTTGCATCCCTCTCCTTTGTTTTTCAGCAAACATTTGAATTGCACTGTTTATTTGCAGGCATGTTTGGAGAGGAATTGTAGTTCATCAGTGCCTGTACACAGATAAACACATGCTGAAGGAATTAGTATCACCCAGGCTTAACCTTCACCATGTGGGCAGGTGAGGTGAGCAGTTCTCCCATTTGGGAGCATGTGAGGAAGCATGGGGTGACCAGGAACGCTGCAGCCAACACCCAAACTACTCACCACTGGCAACAGTGAGGAAGAGAAGTAATCCTTGAGGTATGGTGAAGTCCTTGACGGGAGATGACGTGTTTGTGGTCCAGCCTTGAAGCATGCAAGGTGTACGAGCAGGAGCTGGGCAGAGGGAGTTGCATGATAGACTGTGGTTAAGGACGAACTCTGTCTGCACAGCCCTGCTCTTGCTCTGACCTTCAAGATAACCGAAATGGGCTTGTCTGGATAGAAGAAAGAGAAACTGATAACTATTTAGTACACGGCTGAAAATCTGACTGCTCACTTGAATGAAAAGGACAGCCACGAGCTCCGCTGTCCGGGGGAACTGTGAAAAGAGAACTGGGAATCTTGGCTAGATTTGTGCTGGAGCTGAATTCAAGCTGAAAACTAACGCAATGTCCAGAAAACCCTGCAATCTTTGTTGCCCTCTTTGCTACATCGAATCAAGCTCCTCTGTCTTCCTGGAACTCAGTTTTTCTGAGGTATTTTATCTGAAGATGAAATCTCCATTTTAAGGGCAGGCAATAAATTAATAAAAACGATTGGTATAAATCGTCACTTATGATTTGGAATAGTTGTGCAATCAATTTGGCCTGTAAAGCTTAGCTAATATTTCTAATGCAATGTTCTGCCATGAGATTTAATTTACCCTGTACAAGCCATTTAGTAATCTAAGCACAGATGTAGAAACTACTAATACCTATTAAACCACAATGTCCAGATCCAATGGGGTGGATTTGTCCATAGCTAGATATTATGTCAACACTATACAGATAATTTTAGATAGCTAGCCTCAGCTCTAAACTCAATTTAATTATGTTTGCTCTTATTTTATTTGTTTTCCATTGAGCCATGTGCACCATGAGCTCCCACATGGGTTTTCCAGTTACAAACTAATTTACACTAAGTGGTTTTCTTAGTCATTTTTCAGTTATTTCATTATCTGGACGTAGTGCCACACCAAGGACTGGCCCTAATTTCCATCCATTTGTACTGAGTAGTCATCACCCCAAGAGCTTATGACTAATGCGTAAGAAAGGATACCATGGAGATCACTAAAATCATAGTAGAATGTACTCAAAATTATTGTATATTCAGTTATTTTAATTAAATTCTCCATGATACTCCCAACAAACCTCCAAGTAGTGTCCCATGGTTGTGTGTATTAGAAATGATACTGCACTTTCCATAAGTTAATAGTAACTAGCAGTACTTTGGGCACTTTTCTCTCCCAGGTAATCTTAGTTTTCTCCTCAGCAGTGGTCATGGTGGATGTGATTTAACTGTGACCTCTCTCTTGGTCACAGAGCCCTTGAGTATTAAACTAGTATAAACTGGCTTGAGCTGAAAGTAAGTTGCCATTTAAAAGAAAAAAAAAAAATGTCAAAAAGCAATGGGAAAACACCCACTGGTTAAAGAGAAGGATATAAATGGAACTGAAAAGCGAAAGTGAGGAGGGGAGGCACTCAGCCAAGATCTGACACCTTCTGTACCTGATCTGAGATTTTTTTCACAATCTTTCTCCAGATAGGGAAAAGTGATATGCTTCTTGCTCTGTCCCCTGTGCATTACTCAGGGAGATAAGATTCTTCAATAAAAAAACGAAATGCAAGGATGTATGCTTTCACATCTAAGCCTCATTATTTAAATGTAAATTCGTCTCACGTTTGGGAAAAATAGCATGTAGTATTTCATCTAGAGACTTTTTATTTCTGTATTTTTAATTACCGTTAAGAATGAACAACTGTACTTGTGGAAGAGAGGAGGGAACACCAGTGTTGCAGAGTCAGCTTCTGGATGCATGCAGGTTCCAGAAGAAGCTATTAACATTTCCCTTCTTTGTTCTACTGTGCCTAACTAGATAAAATTCCCAATGGCTTGCATAAGCCCTGGCACTATATAGCCCCCAAATTGCCTAGTCATCTACCTTCCAGATTTAATTCCTCTCTGCCCTCTCTCTATTGCAGTTTAGAAGGAAATAGGGCTAAATAAGTTCTTTTTCATAAGTGTTAATTACAAAATGTCTTGGTTCCACCCTGCTTAGATTGTGTGAATAGCCTGCTGCTAGACTGTTCTGAACTTGACCCTCGTTCTGCATCCAAATTCAATGATACAGCCATTCATCAGCTTGATTTTGGCAGTGTTATACATGCCCTCTGAAACATTATTTTTGGCAGGCTCTCAAAGCACAAATGACTTTCAGCATACAAATCTCTCTGACTTGCTGCATAGTTCCCCTTCATGATCCTTGATCAGCATCAGCGCAAGACCTCAGCTGACCAGCACAAAACCAAAAATAGTGCCATTTGACAATGCAAGTCCGAATAACTCTTAATGTGCAACCGCAGTGATAACTAGGGAAGTGCATCAGCTGCTCAGTGACCGCTTTTTTCAACCCCTCTTTGGCTGAGCTGGTGAGCAGAAGAAGGTGCCCGAGAGGGGCCTGCAGCTGGTCCCTAGATGAAGTGAATGCTGCTGGGAGATGAGCTCTCTCATCACAGCCTTTTTGGCTAGAGAAATAGTATGGCTATGCATATTTCTGTCAGCTTTGGACAATGTTAGAAGCCTCGCTGCTCCTTTTGGCTGCAGAATGTAGTTAAATGTTAGTTAGGCCTGGCCTGCCTGTGGGGAAATGGCAGCACAGAGCAGGCCAGGGGGCTGTCCCTGGCAGTCAGACTTAAAGCTCGATGACGGACTCCTAGGCTTTATCTCAGATCGCTGGATCTCACCTCAAAAACCTCTGAGGAAAAGTACAAGGTGTCCTGGGATCCTCGCAGGCAATATGAGAGTGTCCCTCTAGCAGTTCTTTGGAAAAGCAGCAGGAAATACTGCAGTGCTACAGTGCTTTATAGAGACATAAAGCAACTAAATGTCCCTGTGAAAAGGCATCTCGCCCACCCGCAGCTGAGGAAGTGTGGTGGGGATCTGGCAAGCCCAGTAAGGCATAACAGCCACCACTGCACCTCACCACTCTTCTTCAGAAACCCTTCAGGAAACCACCTGGAGGAGCTGCCTCCTCCACTCCCTCAGAGGGGACCTCTGGACCAGAAGTGACTCAGCAGAAGACGATGCAGCTCAGGATTGATATGCCTGGCAGCCACCCCACTTACTAAGACCGCTAGCACTGCTATGAAATGTCTCTTTTACTGATAATGAGTAATATCAAAGTCCTTTCCCTTCACGGAAAGGAGATATTAAACTTGCTTCAGTTTAGCTTCGTTTCTTGAGGATAACTTCCTCGTCGAGCAAGTAGGAGTCACCCTTCACAGCAGTAACCCACACGTACTCTCTTGCAGCCACCCCAGCCAGGGTCTTGGTGTTTCTTGCAGTCCAGGAGCCAAGCCCAGCACATTCCCCTGCAGGCCTCGTCCCCCTGGGAGGCACAGCAGACACCCAGGCTGCAAGCCTGATTCTTCAGTCCGTCCTACACATCTCACACCGATAAGCAGTGGCAGTGAAATCTGCTGTTAGCCAGTAACAGCTATTTTGTGATGATGAGGCTCTGTAAAATGTAACCAGAAATTAAGCAAGTAAAATAGAAGCAGAGCAAACAGCTCTGGCATATCAAAGTAATTTATACCCTGTTAACCAGGAAAAGCAGGCACGAGAGACATCTGGAAGTGAAAATTAACTAAAACCAGACTAATAACATAAACAAGAGAGAAATACAGCCTCCAGATCTGTGTAGCTGAGCCTGATGGATGTCACAAGCTAGACTGCTAGAGGTTTTTGTTTTTAAAAGAATACAACAAATCAGGGAGGGAATTTTCCATTTAAAGCCATAACTACTCAATGCAGAAATTTGTAGGGGCATAAAAGACACAAGCACAGAGGAAAAAATCGGCTGCCAACAGCTTTAGATGTGTGTTGGACTCAGTACTAATTGAGTAACAAAAAACATTATTTGAGAAAAATTTTTGTTGCCAAAATCCACAACTGATGTTACTTACAAACTGCTGTACAACCACCTGCAGATCTAACGGAAATAAAAATACATAGACACATGCACATACAGAAATAGTAATTAATATATCCAAAAATTATTGTAGAATATGCATTTAAAATTGCCATTTAAGCAAGCAAGGTCTCCTGTTGCAATACCACCTTCCAATGAGGGCATTTGTTGCTGTTAGTGAAGGTATTTTTGGGGCTTAGTGCACCTCTGTGCTTGGAAGCGCAAGTATTCGAGTAACTGTTGCTTCCAAAATTCTTCATTGCCTTTAAATGCATGAGAAAGGCTGCACGTGCCACAATTTTCACCTCATCTGTGACACTGAAACCACTTCACTGTTCTCTTGAATATCTAGCTATGAGACCTTCATTCAAACTGCAGTGGGATCTGCCATCTGTTTGATTCCCCTACAGATCTGGGCAGAGCAGTTTTATGATCTGCATTCTTGTCTATAATGGATGGTATTTTTATAAAGGTGGTAAACGGTACTGCTTAAAAAACTGTGTGTGTGAGGGGGGAATGTTGGTTTATGTTCTACTCTATGTTTGCAAAATTATCTTTATGGAGGTTTTATTTCCTCAAGTTCCTCCCCCCCACCCCCTCAAAAAAAAAATTGCTAAAATAATGGTAAACCAAACAAAGCAGAAAGGACCAGATTTTGGATTATATACCATTATATCTTATGCACCAACAATGCCACTCGCCAAAATCAGAATCTGCAACATTTCTAAACATATAAGTAATTTTGAAATCCCAGGCTAAGTTTGCAGTGGTGGCAGATTAAAATGTTCTCTTTCTTTACTTAGAAGTTGACCCAATTTGACAGAAAAATCTCCAGGAGAAAGTAAATATAGAAGTCTGTATTTTATTTTAAATTACTTTACCAACTTTAGCAATGTTCTAAAGTTTAGTCTTGTTATCTAGGTGCTAAAAACCAATTTCTGCATCAAAACATGTCACTGGAAGGTGTACCTGGTTCTCTCACGTCTTCATGGAAATGGAACCACCTCCACTGCTCATCTCTTTAGTCCTCCTGCACAGGACTAATATCCTGTCAGTAAGTCATAAGTATGATAGTATTATCGTGCTTCTGAAATTACCCAAACCTAGTACAAAACCTGTATATAACTGTAGTTTTGCCTTGTGAAACTTGGGCAGTTTGTCTAGCTTCTGCATTAATTAAAAATCTGAGTATGTATAGTCATAAGTCTTTTTATACCATTGTGAATAGCCAGTGATGCAGGTAACCTTTGTGCCTTATGCATCAGTGACAGTGGCACCATGGCTTGCGTTCTGTCCTCTGCTGGTGACAAGTATAGCACCTGATCTCTTTGCCCTGACACTTGTTGCTGATACTGCTGTCCACCCACTGCCTTATAAGAAGGAACAGGGAAGCATGGAGCATGATGTCCTGGTGCCTTTCCTGTGCACCTCCTTGCCCTTTTGCTCTCTACTCACTTTGCCTTGAGCTTGTCCTTTTGCTCCTGCTGCTTGAACATATGGTGTTTTTGTTTTTTCCAGAGCCAGGAGGACTTTGAGAATAGGCTGTGTATGCTTCTTTCATTTTTAGAACTGAGACCAACTATGGTGGATGGCCAGCTTGGAGCAAAGACATGGGCATGGACATGGCTGTGATGTAGATACACTCAGGCAGAGTGCACAGGAGCAGTGCCCTGCTAAAAAGCACCTCCTGAGAGAAGAGCAGCCATTCCCATTAAGGCTTCTCACAGTGTTTTCTCAAACACCTCTTTGACTCAAGATGTGACACCTGCACACATTATCTAAGATGGCTTGGAGCCCAAGCAGTCAAGATACTCGGAAGGATAGGAGGGTATGTTAAGGGGTCTGACAGGTTGCTATGACTGGTCAGACTAACATGAGTTCAGTTGCCCACAGTCTGCTGCTCTTCTGTTTAGAGAACTGGAGCGCCACACAACTCCACACACAATAGCTCAGGAAATTGCCATGTGGTTGTGGAAGAAATGAGGTTGCTTGCTGAAGGAACCTAACGAGGATAAACAAAGGGTGCCTCTATTAATGAGATGGCTTTTCCAGATGGAAGGGATGTAGATGCAGAGCAAAAAATCCTCAGCAAGGGAAGAGTTGCTCTCATCCACCCCTCAGCTCATCCAAGAAACCAGCAGTGTCTGAGTGAGCAGTGTCCCATCAGTGCCATTCTCCAGCACCACTAGGAAGGAACCTGCTTCAGAAACAATATTTGGGCCTCTAAGCTGGAGCTGCAACTTTTCTATGTTTGTCTAACAGATACCTGTGTGTAACACACAACAGACTGTCCTTAAAAATCAAGGTCTCCACCTAGACTGGCACTGACTTGGGCAGAAGGTATGTTCTAAATACCACTCTCGTTCTAAGATTTGTTGTCAGTATACTTTATCTGTAATGAATTGGTTTTTAAATGTTACTGCTTTATATAGCTTAACTCCGTTTGACAAAACATGCTGACTACATAATTGTGGTAATATTTTCTCTTTTTATTGCTAATATGTCGTTATAAAAAAACGGCTACTTTAAAAATCAATTCTCTTGTTTTCTGAATGCATAAAGAGGAGACGTTGAAGGAGGAGAAAGAAACCTAGGCCACATATCAAGAGAAAACATGTTGGCTTAAAATTCATGCAACTGTATTGGGTTTATATGGCAAGGTTTCGGTAGCAGGGTGCTGCAGGGGTGGTCTCTGTGAGCAGAGCCCTGCAGCTGCCCCATGTCAGAGCAGAGCTAACAGGGCAGGAGGTGCTCCAGGCAGGCAGCAGCAGCTCCCCTGCGGCCTGTGGAGAGGCCCCTGGTGGAGCAGGCTGTCCCCCTGCAGCCCATGGGTCCCACATGGAGCAGATCTCCACGCTGCAGCCCATGGGTGGAGGAGCCCACGTGGAGCAGGTGGATGTGGCCTGGAGGAGGCTGCGGCCCATGGAGAGCCCCCGCAGGAGCAGGCCCCAGGCCGGAGCTGCAGCCCGTGGAGAGGAGCCCACGCAGGAGCAGGGGGTCTGGGGGGAGCTGCCGCCCACCCGTGGGGGACCCGTGCTGGAGCAGTTTGCTCCTGGGGGATGGATGGACCCCGTGGTACGGAGCCGTGTGGGAGCAGTGCTTGGAGAGCTGCTGCCTGTGAAGAGCTGAGCCCCCGCAGGCTCAGTTCAGAAGGACGGCATCCCATGGGAGGGACCCCACGGGGAGCAGGGGCAGAGTGACCGTGAGGGAGTGGCGGAGATGAAGCGTTGGGGACTGACCGCAGCCCCCATTCCCTGTTCCCCTCTGCTGCTTGGGGGGAGGAGGTGGAAGAGGGTGGATGGTGGGAAGGTGTCTTTATTTTGCTTTTAGTTTCTTACTGCTCTAGTCTCTTAGTAATAGGCAATAAATTACATTAATTTCTCTACATGGAGTCCATTTTACCTATGATGGTAGTTGTTGAGTGATCTCCCTGTCCTTATCTCAAACCACAAGCTTTTTTTCCCATCATATTTTCTCCCCGTTTCCTTTGAGGAGGGGGAGTGAGAGAGCTGTGTGGTGGATCTTAGCTGTCCATCACTAGGCAACAACCACAGCAGTGTAGCTCGAAGTTCCTTTCACTGCTTGCATGGTCTCACTTTGGCACCTTGATCATGGCTGTTTATGAAAGAGCTCTCGGGCTGACCATGACCTCTGTGACTCGCCGCCCAGTGCTCCTTGTCCTCCTCCATATTGTATAAAGTAAGGGTTCCTCAGGGTCTCAGAAGGCCAGCTGTATCCTGAAGTTAACCACATAATTAGCAGGTCCCTGACACGACCATCTTCCTACATTGCTTCTCCTCTCCTACATTGTTTTGTCACACTAATGTAATGATGTTTTCCATTTCAGTGGAAGCTCCACGTCCTGACCTCCCTCTTGCAATATCCATGTAGTCCTCAGTCTATTAGCTCTCTTACACCTGAGCTTTCCCAGTCCCACTATCCATAAACTGTGGACATTCAGGATTGCCTTTCAGTTTAAATACCTGCACAAGGCTTGGGTTATGGTTTCCCTTCCTCTGGAATGAGAAGTAGGAGAAGCATGCAAGGAGAAACAAGCCTCGAGGAACATAAGACTTTTCCAAAACCAAAGGAAAAACACTGCAAATGCAAGCAGTTGTAACTGGAGTGGCCACTGCCAAAAGACTGCTGACACAAACACGGTTGACACAAATAATCCCATATCTGCAGCTGGAGAAACAGTCTAGGAGCAGCCTAGGCTACTGGTTTGTTAGCCTGCCTGCCTGTTGGTTTGTGCTGGGATGGGATGGGCAGGTCTCGCAGATGGTCAGGCTGACCAGCCTTTTACCCTGGAGAACAGGCCAGACTCCCAAGTTCTCCCTGCATTTGCTGTATTCAGGGCAGACTCAGGAGGAACCTAGTGAATGCAAGTCATGGCACAGTCGAGACAGGAAAAGGAGGAAAATGCTAACAATTTTGAATACTGCAGTGTTGAAACTTGACAGAAATTTGATTTTTTTTTTGCAGTTATCTAGCTTCTTGGCAGAAGCTAAATAACTGCAAAACAGAGACAAGAGGACCTCAAGGATGCTTCTTAACCCTCATATTATATTTCAAAAGAAGAAATAATTCCTTCCAAGGTAATTGCAGATTACCTAATGACTTTAAGAATATTTCCAGGTATTCCAGGGATATCAGGGCAGAATTCAGTGCTGGTATTCAGAACTACAAAGAAATAAATTAATTATATATATATACACACACATATATATATATATATTTATTTTTTTTTTTAAAGGGAGAGAGAGAGAGAAAACAGAGTGTGATAAACCAGTCTGAGTGACTTGGAAAATGTGCAACGTTAATTGTCTGTCAGCTGGTTGCTAAAGATGAAGATTATAAACTTTCATGGTTCCATTTTTTTCCTCCTGAAATAATGTAGATATGTTCTTTGTATATTTTCTTGCTTTCTGACCTCTAATCTCTTCCAAGAACCCAAAGTCCTACATTGTTTCTCTGTAAATGATGGTGATCTTAATTTATCTTATTATGGCAGTTATGCTTAGTCAAAAATGTATTTCTGTTCTGCTCCCTTCAGAGAGGACACTTTGCACAGATTTAATGAGGAAAATCATCACAGCCATGAGGATTGCCAGATATTCCGTACCTGCTGTGAAGGTATAAGGGATGAAGGACATCCTTCCACCCCACACTTTCTCCTGCCTTCACACATGTGCATATGCACAACACTACCAATGGTTTCCCTAAAATTGTGTAGAATGGGCATTCTTATGTAAAAGGGGGATTGGAAGCAGACAGGGAAAACAGGTAGGGAAGAATGGGCCATGATTTCAGGGTCTCCTTCCCATTGAGGAACATCAAAGAAAAGCACATGTGGCTTTTACAAAGCTGATGAAAGTGTGGACTGGAAGAGCTTGAAAAATTTGCTCTAGAGAAACCTCATACTGAGGACTTAAAGCCTTCCCAAAACTTCACAACCATGTAACAGAGCAAAAACAAAACAAAACAAAACCAAAACAACAACAAAAGCCAAAATAATATGATGTAAATAAATAAACAGTTGAATTATAGTAAACTTAATAGAAATACAAGAGTCTTTAATACTGAAAATGAAAATATGTCAGTTCAAACACATTACAGAGCAGCAGTTGTTTGGCTTTGGAGACAAACCTGCTAAAGTTTCAGTTTCAACATAATCCTTACTTTACTAAGCATCATTCATGAAAGATGATGTGTATTCCTGTAAAGCATCCCAAGACTTTCTAAAAAGGTCCAAGAAAGTTTCTTAGCATTGCTTCTACTTTCTCTGTAAACACATACTACTCGCTCATCATCATTATGTCTCTCAGTAATGTAATGCCATCCCACAAACCCCTTTTCCTAAATCGGGGCTCAGTACTTGTTTCATCCTAACTCGTACCTGTTGCCAAGCTACGAAAGATGGTGTCTATATTTGCTCCACTGTCTTTATGCTGCAGGAGACTGGATCTTTGTAATCTGTCATTTTTAAAGGGGGGGTACCTCAGCTGACTTCATCAACACTGCGTTTGCTGATTTACAGATTCTCTTCTCACACATCTTTCTCTGAGATTGGCCGCATACCTTCCATGGCTTCCCTGGCAATATATAAAGCCTGAGGCTGCCTTATAAGACTCATTTTGGAGCTTGGGCCTGACAGCTTGATCTCATTGACAGGCCTGCCAAAAGCAGGCAGCTACAAGCCATGTAAAGCTGTGGCTGCTGTGCAAGAGCTCTGCTTTCTTAAGAGACCAAAGTACAACACAGAGGTCTGCACGGGGCCTGTACAGAGCTACCTGAACTTACCGGAGACACACAAGAGCTACAAAATTGTTGGACACGTATTTTTCATCCACTTTCTGCATTGTTCCAAACAGCTGGTCTTTAATCTGCAAAACCTAGGATGGAGGTTTGGTTGGCTGAGGACAGCCACTGACAGAAGATGTGGAGGGAGAAGGAACAAGAGAGGGATTAAAAACCAAACCAAACCTCTGGTACCAGCAGAGGCCAAATCTGGTAGCTTAATTAAAAGCTCAGTAAAGGATGGCAGAGGTGGCAGTCTTTACCTTGAACAGCACCACAGGGAATCTGGGGAAGGCCAGAGTGGGCATGAAGAGAACAAAGCAGAGGATTTCCTCACACCTGCTGTAACTGCAGAAAGGTGCTAGGCCTTATTACACTTGATACAATGGCTGCTTACATCTTTCCATCACTTTCCCCAGCAACTTTCTGTTTAACCATCAAATAAACAATGTTAGGTTCAGGTAAGGATGAAAGTTTTCATCTTCGCTTTCTATAATGTGGCGCTTCCCTGTTGTAGCTCCTTCTAGACCGACGCGCTGCAGAAAGACTTACGAAGAAAGAGGATATTCCCTGTGCATTATGAAGAAAAAGGAGCTCATAGGCACTGACTGTCAGATGAATCCCCTGCAAACTGCTGGTGTTTTAAAGAAATATTTTTCAAATGACACAGCTAGGCAAAAATGTCCTTTTTCAAATAAATACAAGAATGTTCCCTCTACAGGGAGATGTAAAGAGCAATTATGTTCCTAACTTTGCAAACACAGATCTCAGCACTGAAAATGTGCTTTGCTTCAGAAAGACTCGCTTTGGCTTTGTTCAAGAAACGCTTAGCACTCCCAAATCTGCAAAAATACAATAAAATAATCTTAAAAGGTAAACTTGTTTTAAAGGCCAGCACTTGTTCAGTAATTCCATTTAAGCCTAAGATGTTTGATGGTTTGGTGCTTCTGTCACATTTTAATGGTATTTACTGTAACCAGACAGATTTATGCCCAGCTCTGTTCTGACATTCTCATTTTTAATCCAAAATTTGCATCTCCATCCAATAAAGTTTATGCTGTTTCACCATGTGTCAGAAAGCAGTTCAGTGCTTTTCCAAATGCAGTCTGAGCAGGAGACTGTAGGTTAGGGTAGGGATAGCACAGAGTCTCTGTTTCTCACCTCTCAGGACATCGTCCCCTCGAGGAGCTGACATTGGTGGAGGAAGGAGCCACATTGCCTGACGTGGACTCCTTGCACCTCTGCTTTCTTTCTGGTTCCCTGGTGGAAGGGGTTGAAACCTTCTGTGGGTTTTACCAACGTTGAAAAGGGAGGCTCTGTAGGCATTTATGGAGTTCGAATCCCTGGCATATCCTTGTGAGAAAACTCAGGGATTGATGTTTCTTTCAAAATCAGCTCGACCTTCCCCTAAGCTCTTCTGCTGCAGTACCTCTGCCCCTTGGGTGTGAAACAGAAGATACGACTGATACTACCAAGAAGCAGGAGACACCTGCTTCCAAAAATTTTCACTTAGTCTGTGCTTCCCTCTGCCATGCAATGGAAGCCAATATTTTAATGGTCAACACTTCTCAGGATGCCTAAGATTATGCTCAGACCCCTTTAGTATCTCAAGGTAGGCACGACAAAACAGAGTGGGCTAAAATGGCAGGCTACCGGCAAAAATGTGAGCCATCACCTGTGTTAAAGCCTGCTTCTACCACAATAGCTTTCTCTTGGGTGGATATGTAAATTCTGGTTGATATTATGTTTTGTTTGCACTTTATTAAAAACACCTGGAGGGGAGGGGAGATACAACCATAGCTACCGGAATAAATGGTTACTGTCCCCCAGCCTGTGACAGCAGCATTTATCTTTTCTAAAGCCCATGTGTGAGGGGCAGGCAGATTAAGTCTCTCCTGCTCTTGCTTAGCTATTTTCTGTCAAAATTCGTACAGTAATTTTTGTACAGTGAATATTTATAACTGTTGTTAGTGTCAATATAATTTTTTGCAGTTACTGCACTTATTTACATTTTAATGGCCAAGTCAACAAAGATTTATGCATCTGTCATACAAATTTTCCACAAAAGTGGTGAATGCTTCGAAAAACAGTATCTCCTGCAGAACGCTCCCCCTCCAAGCATCCTTTAAATGCCTTCATTGTTTCTGCAAACAGTAGGCTATCCATTAAAATAACCAACTCTTAAAGCCATAAGTCAAACCCCACAAAATCTTGCCGCATTCTTCATTGCAAAACTTCTGCGAGTTGCAAGAGCGCTTGCTCGGGGACCATTCTTTTCTCTCTGTTGCTAAACATTGCCCCTTGAATGGTAAAGTCTGGTTTATCACCTTGATGTGTCTCAGCCGTGTGAACTACATCTTTCTGTAGCTTGAGACATGCTGCAGAGGTTGACCTTGTTTCGATTTTAATGCAGTGAGAGGTATAGCTTGGAGCACTGCCCTGGGGGTGTCCAGGCACACCATTTAGGAGGAGCATGCTCCGGCATTCACTTCAATGCACATAAGCCCTCCTACAAAGCATAAACTATGGAAAGGAAAACCCCAAAGCCTTCCCTTCACAGAAAGAAAGCAGAGGTGCAAGGAGTGCAGGCAATGGGGCTCCTTCCTCCACCAATGTCATCCCCTGCTCCTCGAGGGGACGATGTCCTGAGAGGTGAGAAACAGAGACTCTGTGCTATCCCTACCCTAACCTACAGTCTCCTGCTCAGACTGCATTTGGAAAAGCACTGAACTGCTTTCTGACATATGGTGAAACAGCATCTACTTTATTGGATGGAGATGCAAATTTGGGATTTTTGCCCGTGATCTTGGTGCAGCATTTCAGGTCACTGAGGTGCACGGGGTGCATGTGCACCCTCGCTCTGAGCAAGCTTTTCTCGGCGGCAGCCACACCACCAGCCCCTTTTATCCCCAGCCAAGCAAGGCAGGCAAGATCCAAGCTGTTGTGCTGCTAGGGCTCTGCTGGATCATCTCCCTTTTCATTCTTCTCCTAGACTAATATGGTTATTTCTGTGCCGCCCGTCCTTTGCTGGATACCACAGTGAGCTGAGAGCTGCTGTGACAGTAATGGGCTGCAGGCTCGCTCCTGAGGGGCTCTTCTTTTTCTGGGATGTGCTGACATTTGGGGCCCATCCTGGCCCAGCAGAGACAAGCCGAGCTTGGTACCAGCTGAAGCTGTGGTACGAGGCTTCTGGTCAACTTAGGCTGGGCTCCGGTGCTCAATGAGTTTTAGGAGAGTCCAGATTTGAGGCTGAGGCGAAGCCAAGTTTAGGGATCAGGCCCCAGCAGCATCCCAGCCTCACGACCTGCTCTTGTGAGGCACCACACGTAAATCCCACTCAACTAAACCTCAACCCGAGGCGAGAGGTGTCAGAGAGGAGACCTGAGGGTGTCAGGGAGGAGAGCTGGGGGTGTCAGAGAGGAGACCTTGGGGTGTCAGAGAGGAGACTTGGGGCTTTCAGGAGCCCTTGGGGTGTCAGAGAGGAGACCCTAGAGGTGTCGGAGAGGAGACCTGGGGGTGTCAGGGAGGAGACCGGGGGACCCCTGCTCCCTCAGTTTCTGCACAGAGCTCTTCCCCTCCCGCCGGGCAGCGTCTCCGGGAGACATTTTCTCCCTCAGGGCAGCTCCGGGCCGTGTCTCCCCGCTCTCCCCCTGGCGGGCATTGCGGCGAGCAGCCGCACGGCGGGGCGAGCCGAGCGCGGAGCTCCCCTCCCGCTGCCTCCGCCTCCCCGCCCGCCTCCTCCCTCCCTCCTCCCTCCTCCCGCGCCCAGCCTGCAGCCGGGATCTCAGTATTATGGCATCGAGGAGAATGGAGACCAAACCCGTGATAACGTGTCTGAAAACCCTCCTCATCATCTACTCCTTCGTCTTCTGGGTGAGTGCGGCGCGGCCCCGCGGCCGCCGCCCTCCCGTTCCCCTTCCCTCCCTTCCCTCCGTGCCGAGCCGAGCCGAGCCCCCCCGGGCAGCCCCCACCTGCCCCCCGTGCGCTCCCCCGGCCGCGTTTCTCCCTTCCGAGCCCCAGACCCTTCCCCGATCCCCCGTGGGTGTTTGCTGCCCCCCTCCAGAGCCCCCCCAGCGTTTCATAACCCGGCCCGGGCCCCCCGCAGCCCGCCCCAATGACCCAGATGCATTCAATGGGGCGCCGGGGGTCGTGCGGGCAGCCGCGGCGGCGGGGGGTGCTGGAGGCAGCCCGGGCTGTTCCTCGGCACAAAGCTGCGTGTCGCGGCGGCGATCTGGGGATTAAAAGGGCTTTTTTTAATGGGAATGGCGAGGGGCCCGGCTGTGTGCCATGAGGGACCGGCCGCTGCGCATCACCGCGGCGGTGCGCCGGGGCCGATTTGTCTCCTGCCAGCTTATCTGCGAGCGTTTTGTAATGGCCGGGTGCTGGGAGAGGGGCAGCCAAGCAGGGTAACTCGGATCTTCATCATTCTGCTTGAAAATGTATTCCCGAGAAAGGGAGCTGGCATCATCTGCTGGGTTTCGGTGGTGTCGACAAGTCGATCCTCCATGCCGGGTGCAGGTAGGCAGGCTGCTAAGTTTGTGCACGTACCACAAGGAGAGGATTCAGCCCTACATGCGCTCCAACCCCGGCGGCTCTGCGAGAAGCCCCTCTGCTTCCAGCGACCACAGGAACTCCGGTGGATTCGCGGTGTCTTTACAAATGACGTCTCTCTAAAAGTGACCGCTGTTATCCATGACGCCCCGACTAAACAGAGGGCTTCTATCGTCGTCCCCGTTGAGCCAGCACATTTCGTGAAGGCTAATCTCATTAAAAAAGAGAGAGCTGTATGTGGAGCCAAGCAGCTGGCTAAGGGCATTTGCGCTGCGGGCTGTGCTGATGCCAGGCCAGGTTGACAGCTGGGACTGCGCAGGGTAAATAACGCAGCTGAGCTCTGGTCTGGGCCACAGCAGCGCGCCGGTGCTGGTGGGATGCTCAAGTGCAAATCCCTTTCCTCCAAACAGGCTGTCAGGCTCCCATGCGTCCCAGTCTTCCCCAAGGGCATGGCCTGCTGGTGGCTCTTGAGGCACTTAAAGCCTGACAGCTGTCAGTTTGTTTGTCTTCTTCCTTGAGCCTGGAGAAGGAGGAAGAAAATGAACAGTTGGAGACAGAAACCTGCAAAAAAGAAGTGACTTTTTTTTTCCCCATCGTGCTCTGTGGTGCATCTGTTTTCCCAGGGCACCAACCTAGGGGAACCTACACAGATCTCAGTGGGAGAAGACAACAAAAGGCTTGGTAAAGATTGAGAGTAATTGACAGCAAACCCCAAGTCTTCATGATGAGTCCCCCCTTCCAGCATGGGAGAACAAAAACTAATTCACATTTTTGGCCCCTTTTTGGGGTTTGAATCGACCCACTTAATATAAATTGGAGCAGGCCAGGAGTCCAGCAGAAGCATGGTGATCTGTATCCTCTTTTTCTTCTTTTTACAAGTGAGTTTGGGAGCTGGGGGATGTGCAGCACTTTCTCAGTCCCCCTCACTTATTTTCTGGGGGGCTCTTTTATTTTCACATGCTGCTGGCTTCAGAGCCAGAGTAACTCAGACTTGGTCCCCGTGAATTCTCAAAGCTGAAAATATGGGAAGGGTTCAACAAAAGGAGCTATGTTAAAATTCGATTTCTTGGATTTATCTAGATACAGGAAGCAAAACAAACCAGTGCTGGAAATGTCTGGTCTGTAGAATTTTTCACCTGACAGCTTCCCCATGTTTTTTTGGGGAGGTTGTAAGCCAGTTTCCACAGGAGAAAGTCCCGCGTTGCTTAGTTGCGGTTCATATGGGTTTTGAGGAGCTCTCAGTTTTCTCTTGCTGGGGGATGGAGTTGCAGTATAACACATGGAGGAGAGAGGTCCCGTGGCAGGGAGGTATGTGCGGTGGGTGCCCTTCGGGTGTCTGGCCGGGTGTCCATGGACTGTGGTGTGGGGGGACCAGGAGGGAAGGCTCCTCTTTGAATCCAGGGAAGCTGCTTCGAAACGCCGAGAAGGAGCTCTCTGTGTTGACACGGAGTGTGAGAGGAGAAAATCTGTGTACACAGATTGTGCCTCTCATGAGTGATAGTTTGTCAGGGTTAAATCTGAGCTGCGTTTTTCTATCAATGGGTGAGATGCATGCAGGCAGCTGAAGGCTTTTAGTGGAGGCATTAAATGAGGCTTCGCTGACTACATGGGAGCTGCAAGGTGGTAATGAAGAGACACAGCTTATTCATGTTTCGTACTGCGCAGCTTCTTCATTTGCAAATAGGTTTTATTTAACAGTATTTGTTATTTTGATAGCCTTCTCTCCTCTCCCTCGCCGTATTTCCCACCTTCTTTCCATAAATGTATCAACGTGGTAGAAAAATTCCATAAACAGAGATAACAAGCTTTTTATGTCCTCGTATGTAGTGTTATTCATAGTACACATTAAATGCCTAGGGTTACTGCTTTTGCTCCTTAAGGGACATAGTAATAACAATTCAACAGCCATTTTTTTCCTAATCAGAATGCTGTACCGAATGCATCTGGTTTGGAACCAGTAGATTAAAAAAAGGCAGTAAAAACACTGCTTGGTTGTTAGCCATTTTTATTTTATTTTTTTCCTTTTGGGTATCATAAATTGCTTGCATAAAAATCTGAGATATCACCTGCCTTATTTTTAAGGGAAGATGAATTTTGGGTTAGAATTCAAAGTGTATTTTCTACACGGGAATGAAATGTTGAAACCTTTTATTTATATAGTCCTTAAGTGGATTGTTGTCATCTTAAAATGCATGTATTCTTAGCATGTCATTGTAGAGGCTTTGAAATATGTTATCAGATTAACAAAGAGTGTTTTGGGAAGGAGCTTTAGGCATGCATCCACTGGTCCTTAAAGTCATAGCTCTGCAGAAAATGGGTTTCCTCTTGTACACAAATCTTATTGTTGTCCCAAACAGACCCCGTAGCAAGGTGATTAGCTTCTGATTTTAGGTCCTGTGAGACACTTGGCACTGGAATGAGTGCTTTGTTCATACTGTTCTGCTGGTATGGGGGATTCTTGAGGTTAATTAACGCAATAAGAGCATGCAAGTAGAGTTTCCATTCAGATATTTTGCAAGGCGGTTCACTGATTTGAAGAGCATCTTCAGACCGAGATCAATGTTTGAGATACTAAATTGGGTTCTTAGAACTTGTTTTGCCCTTTGAAATACGATAAAATTGAGACTAAGGTATCTGTTTGCAAAACAGTAGTTAAGTTTTCCAAGTTCTAATTGCTTGGAAAATGGACCCATGAGTCCTTGTACCTCCCCATGGAGCTTAGCAGGTGACAGGAGAGCCGTGGACTGGAGCGTGGCAGGAGAGATAAGTGTCCCTTGTCTGTGAGGCCACAGCCAGAGCTTTCTTTTTACGATAGCTTGTAATTACCTGTTTTCATAGCATTAACCTTCCTTGTAGCCAGTTCCTCCAGCTGCCACAGGGATGCTACAGCGGAAGATGGCCCTGTGATGTAAAACACTCAGTCCCGTGAGGAGGGATGCTCCCTGCTGCCACAGGGGCCTGGGGGATTCTATCTGGAAGAGCAGCCCCCGCATCTCCCTCTTCTCGCAGGCTTCCCAGAAAAGGAGGTCAGCAGCAGGGGGGGTGGGAGCATCTTCGTCATTGCCTCCACAGCCACCAGGGCTGGCAGCAGCCTGGGGCCATCCTTCCTGCTCCTCCTCAGCTTCTGGGGCTTCTCTGACACCGCTGCACTGACCCGGTCCCCACGCTGCAGTGGTTTGGAGGAGGTGGCGTTCGCGCGTGGTTTTGAGAGCTCAGAGGCGTTTTGTGGGAAATGCCCGAGACAAAGATCAAGCGTGATGGCCTGCTCTGTAATGCGAATTTATGGCTGAATTGCTGACCCGTCTTCAAATACAGCAGTTCAGACTGTTCATTATAACATGGCATTAACTTTGTGTGTCCCTTTGAGTTACTAGTGGCATTAGTCATCTTTACTATGGATGTCCAGCTGGGTTACTAGAATTACCAGTTTTCTCCCCAGAACTTCTTTTGAGTGCTTCTGCGTTGGTTTGTGCATGTATCCGGTCTTTTCAATCTCTCTCATCATGCTTATATTGTTTTTCTTTTATTTATTTTTTAATTGCTTGAACAGTTATAAAGGAAGTATTCCGGGAAATGTTTTAGCTTTCCCATGTACTTTAGACTGTTGTGTTTTTTGGTGGTTCTGCTGACTGCGAAGCTGCTCTACTTTTTGAGAGAAATTTCGTTTTTTGTACTTAGTTATCTGAAATCCAGGAAAATCACTCTTTCAAAAATGCACATTATCTGCAGGTTGATGGATTTGAAGTGCTCTGTTGTTTGGGCACAAACCTCGTGCAGTTGCCTCCCTAATTCCGCTGTTTCCCATTCCATTCACATAATGACATACATGAAAGATTAAAGATAATGGTGTTTTCTTGTGAGCACAGCCTAAGGTGATTTCTGTTGGTTAAATAAATAACTAGATTTAAAAAAAAAAGGAGGGGGGGGGGGCTAGATGGTGTTTAGAAACAGCTCCAGAGCAGGCTTTCTAGGTTCCCTGTTGGGGTACTCATCCAGCTTGTTTTAGCTTTGGGGTTTGGGGTGGGTTTTTCTTCTTTTTATTGAAGCTGTAGCATAAAAACCCCTTAACTGTGGTCCAACCTGAGAGCCATGCCAGCATGACAACTCTGGTAAGTGAGAATAAATAAAAAAGATAAAGCTGTGACTTAGGCTTGGACTCTGCAAGAAATTGTGCGGCTGCATCAGGAGGGGTTCTCTGGTGGTCTCCCACTGGCCCCCAGTGATGTCTGGGTGGGAGAGCTTTGGGAGGAGGTTGCTGGGCCTCCAGACATCACACAGGTCTAATGTCCTTCCCCTTCTTGGCAGAGAGCTGCTTTTCCAAGTTCGTTTGATTTTATTTGGGAGCAGCTGCATTGGCAAATCCACGTAGTTTTTGCATTGATGATGCCTGTTCATGTTCTGAAAATGTGTGTGTTGTGCAAATTAGTGTTATAAGAAAACCTAATTTAGGAGTGTAGTTGACTTTGCTGTTTGCTAAATGCTCCTTCTTCCCTTGCTGTCCGTGTAACTCTGATGCTATCTTGAAGAGCTTCCCGCTACACCTTGATCCTGGAGTGTGTATCTGGACAGTTCTCTAGTTTGGGGATGGTAACTGTGATGCATGACAGATCACTTTGGACTGGTGGATAGGGATAGTGCTCGACTAGGAGTGTTTAAATTATATTTCAGGAGACATAGGATGGATTCATAAACAAGCAGTCGCAGAAGTCCTTGCTCTTTTGCAGGTGATGGGATAGGGGTGTTGTGGAGAACTGTTATCTGTGTAGCAAACACTTCTGCTGCTTACTGTTCGCTCCTGCTCTAAGCAAATGGCTGTATGGTCTAAATAGCTTTTATACAAATTCTAGAGAAGAGTACTCAGGAGGTTTTGTTGGTACTTTTTGGTCAAGAAAGCAACGGAGTCCTTTCTTTTTGGATGCTGGTTCATGCCAGGCTTGCTTGTCAAGGAAATGGAGGCAATTATCGTAGATAAACCTAGGGAATTTAAAATGGATCCAAGAATCTGATTTGATCTCTCATTATGTGACTGTTTATCAATTCCCTGTGCTGTCAGGGAAGTAAATTAGATTACCTGGTACCGTTAGTTGTCTCCATCCCTGGATTTTTATCATTGTTTCTTCAGTTGTTGCAACTGTCCTACAAATTTATGTGCAAATGAGTTAATAGATGAATATCTAGAGAGGCTGTTTGTGCATGTAAGCTTGTAGAAACATCTCCTTCAGTCTTCCACATGCTTTTAAGTCCATTGTGATTTGTTGCAGAGATGCTAGCTTTATCTGTAGTACTTACTGAATCTGTTCTTTATCCACCAAATCTGTGGGTGAAAATCTTGTTGACCTCAGTGCATTGCAAACCTCAAATGTTCAGAAGGATACTCCATAGGAGACTGCAGGAAGCAGATGACAGGTACCGTAAAGCCATTTTTATTTGCATAGTGCCATTACTTTAGGCTTATCACTATTAATTAGTATTTAATCATCTCTCAGAGAACAAATCCTTCATATCTGTGGAGCAGGCCTCTTTCCTATTTTAGCTCTCGTTCACCACGGTGGGCAGATGGCTTGCGTGTTCTGCAGAGAGTGCCTTTATAGCAGTTCTGGGTTATAAGAGCGAAGCATTTAAATTTCTTGTGTACTAAAGGGCCACTGAAGCACAGTACGAAGCATGGCATGCTTGTGTCTTGCTGGATTATCGTTATTTCGTAGCTGAGCTGCTTCTTCGAGCTCTGGGAGTAGGCCACAGGACTTTTAGGAGCTGCAATAAAAGAACACGAGATGCTGTTAATATGCTGTTAATATTAATTTTGCCTTAATTTCCCTGTAACATTTTGCAAGATGTTTTCCAGATGTTCTTCTTCCATATATATATTTCTGGGGACAGTACTAAAATCCTTAAAAGGAGCCAGTGCCCCTCGCTCCCTCCCCTTCCCCACTTTCTGCATCTGCCTGCCTTGCCATGCGGAGCTCAGGCAGTCACCGCTCCTTTGACATAATGAGGTGCAGGACTTAATCTGCAAAAGGCTGTGGATCTTGGGAACAGACCTGAGGTGAAATTTGGTGTATGTGTGTGGTGTAGCAGAGGAGGATGAGGGGGGAGGAGAGCATGAAACCCTGTGAACATCACATTAAGTGGAGCACTTACATTTCCCTAAAACTGGAAAGTGCAGAAGCTCACTTGATAATCCCCTGGGCTTGAATGCCTTTGGATAGAAACAGGCAGCTCAGATCTGCTGATGCCAGAGAATTGAAGTTATCGGTGAAACTAACAAGTTCCTCAGGATCTTGTTCCTGACCAGATTATAAGTACCACATCAGAGGAAATAGTACACGGAAGCAGAAAATTGTGCTAAATTCCTCCAGCAAGGTATGTTTACAGCTAATCCCCCGTACTCCAGAAATTACTCTTATTGCAAGGACCTAAATACATTGCCTGCAACTGAAGTTTCAGCTTGACTGTGCTGATTTAATCCTTTGGTAGCTTTTGCAAAAGTTTATTATTTGGACAGAGCTTCCAATGGGTTGGTTTCTGGCAGGGACTTTGGGGTGTTTAGAAGAATCCTTTCAGCATTTTTTTTGGCAACGCAGTAAGAAAAAAAGCAGTCATATTTGTCATTTTTTAATAAAAATAAATGGGAGCTCTGTCAAAACTTGCAATCTTTGATGGAGGTAGTCCTCTCAGGGATGGAAGCTGTCTGTGAAAAAAGACCTAAAACCCCCCAAAATCTTCAAAGAAGCAAGAAGTTCCGGAATATTCCAGACAATGTTGACATTCTTCTTTGGACCTAGACTTTAAACTTAGGCCATTTTTATAGGATCACCAATTGTCACGGGATGTGTCGAATCAGTCCAACGAGGCAGAACCAAGGCTTGATCTTTTGGCGATGTGTGGAGTTCCTTTGCTTCAAAGTCACGGCTGGGGCTTGGGGCCCAAACCAGAGAGGCAAGTCCATAGCAGCCATGGGGAGCCTGCGCCCGCAGGCCTCACGCAGTCTGCAACGAAGTATGCCCGGCCTGGGATTGTGTGCATGTTTGATGGACAGTGTGAGAGGTCAGATGCTCTACTCTGACCCCACTAAAGAAAATGTGACGGACATTATACATACTTCATGGAAACAGGTGTGCAGGAACTCCAAAAGCTACGTGTTACTGAGGAGTAGTGCAAATTTCCAGTATGGTGAAAGTGGGGGGAAAATACCCCATGCTTTCTGTTTTGTTCCCTAATAGTGCCTTGAACCACCACCGCATCAGAAGACGAAACACTGGCAATCTGTCAGGAAAACTGCAGCTTCTATTAGGGTGAGATACAAGAGGTTAAGATACAAGAATAGGTTAAGATATAAGAGAGGACACTTTCCAGGCAAGTAGTACCAGAAGAAAAGATGGGCACTCAATCTTTCTGTATGCCATTCACTTCAGTAGTACTTAACATCTAAATGGCTCTAATTAGGCTTGGAATTATAACGTAATTAAGTGCATGTCACTTCTGTTTCCCTTTGAAAACAAACAAGAAACCAAAATACCAGTGAGTTAGCCTCAGGATGTTGAAGTTCAGCCTGATTTCTGCTTCTCAATGACGTGATCATTTTTGCTGTTGCAGCTGCCCTGTGCTGCATGGGGTAGTTCCTGCTCAGTGGCGTGCATTGATTGCAGTGTGTGGTTACATTTACCTGTAAAATTTATCTCTGATAGGAACCCAACAGCTGATATTATTGTATGTTTAGAGTGTTGTGTTTTTTTTTTACCTCCTCTCTGTTTAGGATGCACTGCTACTATTAAGTCAGCTGATGCAGATACAGTTTGCAGTTGCTAGTTAATGTTGAGATCAGCTTCCATGTTGTCTGGGACTGAGCTTCTCCTTATTATATGCTTTAGGAAAAATTGCCGAGTAAGCTATGCAGGCAAAATGACGTAAAGGCTTAAATTGATCTCCCTTATCCCAGAGCAGCTTACAGACCATCCGTGCCTCACCTGCAGACTTTTAGTCACATGCAAGTGCAGTTTAAAGACTCGTGAGGAAGGAATCAGGATCCCAGGACACTGGGGAGCTGGCTGTCAGGAGTGGTTCAGTATTGTTTCATGGAACATAGAGGCCAAGCCCAAATTTATTCCTTGCTGCCTGTTCTCATAAAGCAAGGAGTGATGCAGAGAGGTTGGATCAGGATGTACTGACAGAAGGTCACACCTTTCAAGAAGGAAAAAAAATGTGGTTTGCAGGGACGGCATTACTGGGTTATTTTTGTCAAGGTTGGTAAGATCAAGGCAGCGCACAGCCTCTCCAGGAGGCAGCAAGGCCTTACTGCATTTGCTGGGCGTGGGTGGCACCTCTGCAGTGCTCTAGGAGTGTTTGGGCAACCTCTTGCTGGTAGGATGGTGTAAGATGGTGCATCTTTGCCTGCAGGCTTGTACGTAAATACTTTCTTATGGGAAAATGTTCTTTTTCAAGTCTTTTCCCTTTGCTCCTGCTACTTCAAAGCAATGCTTGTGCTGAGCTGACCAGGACAGGTGTGTGAGATGGGATGAGATGGTCCCTGCCTCAGCCCAGGGGTGAGCAAGCAGCCTTTGGACCTCAGCTGTACCACGGTGCTCACCATCCTGAGGAGTGGCAAGCTGCAGGAAATGTACCAGGCAAGCGGAGTGTGGTCGTAAACAGTGTTGCATCCTACAAATATGTTTTTTTTTTTTTTTTCTATTTTATTTTTTCAACTGAAACCAGCAACAAAAATAAAACCTCCCACTTCCATGAGTTTTGTGTTTTGTAGGCAACAGCTCCTTGCTTTCTTTCGTGAAACGTAGTTGTGCTTAAAATAGATATGTCTGTGGGAGAGAGTTTTCAGCTGGTGAAATTGTCCAAAATGATATGGAAAAGTTGCCTCAATTTCTGAGAGCTGGCATGATATACTTGCAGTACTTATGCAGAGAGACGTATGCTCTTGAGCTTAAAACACACTCGGTCCCTGTTGTACCGAAACCTGAGCATGTTGCTCCATAGCTATTTTTTACAGAAGTATCAGATTTACAGTAGTCCCTCCCCCCTCAGTCATTGACCTCAGATTGCCAAGGGACCAGAAAGGATTCATCCCTGCACCCTGAAGGATATCCAGTATTAAAGTGAGAAGCTGGGCCGTTTTCCTAGAACAGTACAGTCCCAAAGTGATCAAGAATGCAGCTGAGCTGCAACCACTAAGTTGATTTATTATTTTAATTTCATGAAATTTTGGGCTTTGCTGTTTCACGCCCGGTGATAGACCAAAATGACTTCCTATTTTTTTCCAGCACTGTTGAATATATAAAATGCATAGTATGGCAGGCCTCTACATCTGAAGGATATCAAGAATTTCAAAATTCTGTGCTCTATCTTTGCTTTTAGGCAAACATTCAAGCTGGTAATGATAGAAGAACCGCCTCATTAATGAGAAATGGGCAGTTAACAATTTTTTCTTCTAGGACAATTCCCCACCGGGCCAGTTGTACACCCAAACCAGAGTTTGGTTAGCAGTAACATTTGCCTTCTGCAAGCATATTTGCTCTGTATCTGGTACTAGTGCTGTTCTGGTAAGCAAAAGCATATGATGTGAAATGACATTTTAATAATTAAATCAGCTGAGGTTGATGACTGTGTGTGGGTAGACGGAGGCTTGTCCATATGAAAAGTATAAAATATCTTGCAAGGTCATCTTGCTCTGCTTAAAATCAGTGGGAACCATATATGAGCAGGCTGTCCTATGTGGTTAGCGGATTGTTTTTAAAACTCTCTCATGGTTAATATTCAGGTATGGAGAAACAGAATGTTCTTCTGACTTGGATACCACAGAGTTCCCATAACTCACTTCTGTTCCTTTTCTTTTCTTCTTCTTTTTTTTTTTTTTTTTTTTTTCCTCAAAATAAAGTGGGTAAATGTGATCTTAAACCTGTGGTGCCGTTGCTACCTCCTCTGTTCCTAACTCAGACTATTTTACCATATCTATGTGGTTTCTGAGGAACATAGAACTTCTCCGTCCTGCTGTCCATTGCTCGTGATGACTTGGAAGTCACGAAGCCATGTAGAGAGAAGATAACATCACTCATTTAAAACAAAGGAGGCTCGTTAGTTTAGTAGTTGTGGAAGTAGCACAGCAAAGTTTAAAGATATTTATCCATTACATAGTCAGTGGTTTCTCAGTTTGTTGGGGCTTGTGATGCTAAGGCCTATCTGCCGAAGCCAACCTTGCAAATTGCAGCTGACAGCCTGTGGCTTGTCATGGCTTCACTCAAGGGTCAGTGGAAGAATTACGGTTGGAATTGGGAGGTTTTTATTACTCATCCTTGTGCTGGATATCAAAGCAGGATAAACCTTTTTTTCCCTTTAACTGTCAAGACGGAAGACTTGTAAGTTCTACCTCATGTCTCTGGACCTACTTTGTTTGCCCTTTGGTTCTGCAGCACAGCAAGAAGACTTGGGCTCCTCCAGGGTGGTGTTTCCACTGGAGCTTAGGTGGACCCCAAAGGAGGTAGAATTGTGTGTAAAATAGTGCAACTTCAATAAAACCAAAGCCTAAACTAAAGAACAAGAGAGCAAAATAATCAGTAGATGTGTTGATGAGATAGTGTACTGCAAGATCACGCACGAGTCAGCTGGTAGATAAATAAATGCTGAGTATTATGACCAGAATCAGAGGGCATGGCAGAGTGCACGTTGTTTGGATTAAAATCAGAAAATAAATGGAGCCTGGCTGCTCCTGTTAGGTTAATTATTTTTATTTTTATTTTGTCTGTTTGTTATTTTGACAACATTGATGGTCATGCCTTATGGTTTTTATTATTATTATTATTATTATTATTATTGATACTATTGTTCTTAAGAGGCATTGGGTAATTACTTATGGGAAAACTAAACCTTCAGATTCATTTTCCACTGGTAGCATGTGAAAAATAACAGTTGTTATGCCCATTTTATGGAAGGAGACACTGATGCAAGTCAAGCAAGATGTCTAAGGAACAGTTTGACAGTCAGACCGGGCACCGTTTTGAATCAGTTATTTTAAGCCCCTGACTGTAATCATTATTAATAGTAGGGCTCACTTTGACGTCTTACTTCAATTGCAGGAATAGCAAGTTGAAATAAAAATTGAATTTTCCCTGCTGTTAAGGTAGCTTGTAGAGTACAGGGAGTATTTCTGAGAAGTCTAATGAATAGTGCTTGTAGAAAGAAATTACTGGATGGAGCAGTTGGCTGTATCTGAGCTACGAAATGGCAGGCTGCAATGCTTCTTTATTCTGAAGCCACATACGGGATGCACTGCAAACAGGGTGTTGGGAGAGGGAGCAGAGCTGCCAGTGCATGGTGAGTGCCAACCAGCTGCATGGGTGTCCGCAGCTGGGCACGATGCAGGCACCTCTCCTGCCCTCACGCGTTGGGCAGGGTGGCTTTCTTCAGAGAAATAAGTGCACATTTCTGTAAATGGATATCCGCCTCTCATTTGGAAGATGATTTGGCAGGTGAGTAAAAAGGATTTGTTGACACGCTCACCCCAAAGGAAGGAAACAGTGCGCTAACTTAGGAACGTCCTCATCCTCTTTGTGCTCAGTGTCTGTGATCTGTGATCTCCGTGGTATGTACCAAGTGTGGCAAGCAGGATCAAGTTTAAACGTTGACCTCAGAACAAGCTAGTTTGCTTATTTTTACCTTCCCGTGGGCATCAATGGAGAGGGATTTTGCTAACGTGGAGCTCTGTTTAAAGACCAGTACACAGAATTTTGTGATTTGTGGATTTTGCCACAGATTTTGTCAGTGAGATTGCCAAGTGCTCCTAGGAATTGGACCGACTTCTTAACTAATTTGTCTCTAATTTACTTGTGAAATGGATGCTATGACAACTGTGAAGACTTCTTGGCAGTTTTCTTAGATGAATTTTAATCGGACGGCTACAACGTGCAGTCTGCTTGAGGATGGCAGCTCTCCGGAGTCTGCTCTGGTGCAGGAAAAGTGCATTAGCACCTCCTTGGGCTCAGGCTGAGTTGTGCTGGTATAGACAGAGCCAGGTTCCCAAGCTGCCACCGAAAACCAGAATAGATTGTGAGGGGAAGGGTGTTGGGTAAGTCATTGCTCAGAGGAAGCACGTAGTCTGGGGATTTCTTCAAGAAGAAGTGAGTCTGTTAGTGCTGAGAGACAGCTCTGTAACCTATACTATAGGTCTTTTCGTGCTCCCACACCCACAGTGAGGCCTGTCTGGAAGAAATTAATGCTCGGTGCCTTTAGTTTACATCAGAGTTAATTAAGGTTTTTAACTATCCGCAGATTGAGGTGTATTCTGTTGTTCGGTGCTAGTGGGTGTCAGGGGGCAGCTGATGGAAAGCACTGATCGTTCATCCTATTACTCGTTTTGAAGCTGAGTGGATTTGGGTGAATGGCAGGCTGTTTTTCTTCTGATGGCCCCTTCCTCCACCACTGCAGCTTTATCCTAATGTCACTGGTAATGGCTATTGCCAGCTTGGATGGGCAGAGAGCAGAGCAGGATAGTTTAGAGCAGTCACTTTTTTGTTCTTATCTTCTCTGGGCTGGTGGACATGGGTCCCTGTTCAGCTGGGACTCAGTATTTTGCAAAGGGTAATTCATTCCTCTGGCATTCTGGGGTTTTACCATCTAAAAAAGGGAATTGTTAGGTAAGCTCCAGCATGATTTCTGTTTTCCACTTCTCCTCCATGAGTGGTATCAGACAGAGACTGAGGCTGGCCTATGGCGTAGTTCCTAGTGTCTTATCTTTTATCACCTTACTTGGCATGGTTTAAATTATACTTTCCAAGTGGGTAAATTACGAGCTGCTCTTACTGTAATTTAGGCAAGACTTCGTAATGGCATTTTTGCTGGCAGTTTAAGTCGTCCTTTTCACGTAATTTGTACCTATCTAGTATTTAGCAGGGCTGCCTGCTAAGTGGTAACAGATGGCCCATGCTACTAGCTAGGACGGGAAGGATCATGAGGGTGGGAGCCACTGTTGTCTACATACGTGTTTTGGATCTCAGCATGAGCGTTTCACAGGAGGGAACACAACTCCGCTGGAATCGGGGGAATCTGGTCTTTGGTGTTCTTTATTCCAGCTCTTGGCATGTTCGAAAATTAATGTATGTGGTTCGCGTTGGGCTGTATCAGTAATATCGAAATTATATCCCTGCCTGGAAGAAATTGCTGTGCTTGCTGTTTTTCCCCCTTTTTGGCTTATCCTGTAATCAAAAGTCCTGCGTGACAACCTAAGTATATAGAGCAGAGCAGTCAGTTCCATTATGTAACCTCACTTCCATTTGCGCCGTACCACATGATAGCCTAAAATGTAGTAACTGAAGAAAAGCTGCAGGAGAAAAAAACAGAATTAGTCATAGATGCTTTTGACCAATTTCCCCCCCCTCTAGCCCGGCTCGTGCACTAAAATGCTTAGATACCATAGTGGGCAAAGGGTGACAGAGGAAAGGGGGATGTGTGAAAGAGGGATTTCTTCTTAATGTGGGGCAGGCAGCATCATCCACGTCTGACTTGGCTTTCCTGTGTAGCAGTAGGTGCATCCGTAATGGGGCAGGGGAAAAGAGCAGATGAAGAAGGCTGTGATCTTAAACACAGCCTGCTGAAGTAATCCTCGGGTCTGCTGAGGTCTCTGAGGCTTCCTTTGCCAAAACCACTAAATCTACAGCTTGCTTGGTGTACTGTGTTATGTTGCTTGCTTGTGAAGGAGGGGTGTTACCAGGCAAAGGCTGAGAGATCCTGGATGCGGCCTTCTGGTTGTGGTTGGGTAGATCAGGCCTTTCTGAGGGCTCTGACAGTGTATTTCTTAACTGACATCTGTCTCCTCCTGACACTAAGAAACCAGATCTCTGTGAGGGAAGTGGATGTCCTTTTCCACATAAGCAATTTTTTTTTCTGTAGGAGCATTCCCATGAAAATGCAGTTTAGAACATGGCATTTTATTCTGAATCAAAATCCTTCTCATCACCTCTGTATGGACAGAGGCCAAATGGTCCTTGCTTCGTGCAAGGTGACTGTGTCGACTATGGGGTAATGTAATGTCCTGGCTTCTTTTCTCTACAGTAGGGTGATAACCCTTAGTAGATAAAACACATCAGAAGTGTCCAGGCAGTGATGCTGAAGGTGATCCTGTCAGGCTTAGACTTGTTCCTTAGGCAATTGGGCAAGGGGAAGACACTTCATCTCAGCCTGCCCTGGAAGCATTTCTCTCTCTTGACTTGGGTGTACTGAAGTCCTCTGGGAGAGAAGGGGAGACAAAGCCAGTCAATGGAAACTCCTCTCCCCCCATACACACACTTGCTTGAGTCTAGGATAAAGCCAAATTCTACGTCAGTTCACTCAGAAATTTTTCTGGCCATTCAAGAAATAGAGAGACACCAGTGGTACATTAACATGAGACCTCTTATTTTGGAAACATCCTTCCCTCCATTTAAAGCATCTTCTACCTCATTTGGTCATAAAGTCATCACAAAGGTAAATAAAGCCTTCTTTGGGCCATTCTGTGTTTGTGAACTGGTTTTCTTCTGTAGAAGGCTATTTTCCTTGAGGCAGTCACTTCAACTTATAGAAATTAATAGCTCTCAGGACTAAAGTGACCATTTTGCCTTCTCCTGAGTTTTCAAGGAAGGGCTGAGATACTTCAGAAGTTTCTCTTCTGGGTGATTACAGGATTCCACCACAAAGATCTGTTCTGTCAGCTTTCTTCCCAAACCTGCCTGCTTGTGCTAACAAGACCTCTCTCCATGTGTTCAACATTATAAAGTTAGAAGGGCTCTGCTCATGGTGGACTAAGAGCCCTTCTGTAGTGTGACAGGAGTCACCTTGGCAATGCTGTCACAGAATTACCATGTTTAATGGTATTTCTATGTCCTTTCACTTTAACATTGCCAGTCTGAAGCTGGAAGGTCATTTCAAGGCTCGTTCTCTGAAGAAAAGTACCCTTTATTAGGAGTGTTACCATCTTGGACATAAGCAATACAACCATGTGGTCTTCTACAAAGCCCTATTTCTGGGTGCAGCCTTTGGAGAGTAATTCTGTGCTAGTCTGTTAGTTTGGCAGAAACTAACTAATGTAAGGAAGATCCAAATTCGAAAGCAATCAGGACTGCAAAGCCCAGATCTCTGCAAAGGCAGTTGAGCAGCCTCTGAGCTCGACCTGTCTTCAGAACACAGCGTAGGAGTGTTCAGAGGTACGCGGATCATGGAAGAAACGTGGTCAGGATTAAAGATGTGCTCTTACTTGCCTCTCGGGAAGACTCAATGGCTGTGCAGCAGGGATGCCCAGGTTTGGCTGTATCGTTTCCAGATGTACAGCTGCTCCACAGTCCTGCGTTGTGCACTGTAGATGTGCTCTAGGCGTCCCCCCTAATCTAAGCTCTCCAAAACGTTTGAACTTCTGGTTTCTGTGAAGGCATCTCATAGGCAGTTTGGTCTGTGGTGTGGTGAAGTGATATTCAGCCATTTGGGGAGATGTGTTATTCATACATAGATTGATATGCATACTTACTTCTCCTGATGAGCGAATCATTTTATAATTTATATAATCAGCCAGAGGACATTTATTTATTTATTGCAATTTATTCAGAATCTCTCAATTAATGTTTGACACCAGGCGCAGGTGAATTGCTGTTCACACTGTGAATTTATTTTTGCTCACAAATTGACCAAGCTAACAACTCCGGTAAGTTTGCCTCTTCCTGTGATAGCTAGAACTGCCGCAAGGAAATTTTCTGAGCAGTGAACTTAAATGTTTGCCCAGCCACATGCCCTGCATTGTCACCCGCGGTCTCATTAGTGGAGGTGGAACTAGAATTACGGGGTTGGTCTTTCAGGGGAAGAAGAGGTGAGTTTATCCTCACTTGCTCCAGGAGCTCCTGAATACATGACTGTGCAAAATGGTCAAATGCACTTGCCCTTGGTGGAGGTTACAGCTGAGTCTTTGCTGTCTCTTTTATTCTCTGTTAGCTGCGTGATAGATACATGGCATGCCTTCTGGAGAACAGCAAAGGAGGAGTACCAGCTTTTATACCTAAGCTGCTGAAGGGATAGAAGTATTTAATGCCAACTCTCCCTTGCACTTCTTTCTTAAGCTCTGCTCTTGAGAAGTAGCTCGTTAATTTGCTAGTGGCCTTCCAACCTTTCTTCCCAGCTGAAGAAGGAGGGGGTAGAGGGTCCCTAACAAATGAATTTCGGTTCGGTCAGGTGTCTCCTGAGCAGTCAGAAGTGTATTATTTCCCTCCTTGTTCCAGCCAGGCGATCAGGAGCTGGATGGGGAGGAAGGTGCTCTCCTCTTGTGCCATATGCTAGTCTGGGTACTGGGGATAAAGTCTGTTCTTGACAGACATGAGAAGTTATCTAGGAAATGATGGTAAAGGCTGTATACATCACATAGATTCATGATTTAACCACCACCTTCCTCCCAAAGCTTAACTCCAGGGTTTAAATGCAGTGCCTTCCTTTTCAAAGAGCTGTATGTATATTAGAAGTTGACTGGCAAAAGGATCTTTATAATAATGCTTCGACCTCGTGTGTCAGCCTTTCTGGTAGATGGAAATTGGCAGGTTCCTTTTGTGAGGTCTGCCTAACAAGCACTGCTAGAGGAGAAGACACTTCATTACCTGTTTAGGAAGGAGAAGATCGGTGTCATAACACCACCCATTGCTGATCTTTTCTCTAGCTCACTGGTGAGTGTGCTACAACGAACTGTCTACCTGCCTTTGAAACTGGCAGGAAAAGCACAGGATAACTGTAAAGTGTAAAGAGTTGCCCTTGCTTTCTGTTGTGGGAAGACACATGGACATTCACATTACTGATGCATTCAAATTCAGGTTTGAACTAGGCATAACTTTGGGCAAAGGATCCCTGTAAAGACAGAAGAATTTATTTCAAATATTATTTTTATTTGCTTTGTATTTCAGCAAACAGTACGTGAAAGCTGATTCATCTAGAAAAATGGGGAGAATTTAGCTAACTTGATCTGTGATGACATAGAAAGATATTTGGTGGAGGAAGAGCCCTAGCATCACTTATTCTGAAGCTCTCTTTATGAATTGCCATAGATTCTCAGAATATTGAGCTCCTGAAGTTTTAGATGTCTTTGTTCTTGACATGCCTGTCGGTGTTCCTAAAGCACACCTGGGCTGCACCTTTGAGACTGCCAATTTCAGGAATGGAAAGACAAATGGTAAGCAGTTTGCCCTGAAACTTCAAATAATAGAATGGTATTCTTGTGTATGTCTAACCTAAATAATAATAATAAAATCAACACAGCCACAAAGGTTCACTGGACTGCTGTTTCATGGTGGCAGCTCTTCTTGGGTCTTTCTGATGCCTCCTCGGGCAGGTACCCCTTGCTCTGTACTTCCAGTTGGATAAGTTTATACAGTTTTCCCACACTCCTCAAATGCATTCCTTTGGGGCAGCTTTTCCTACCGAATTCCTTTCAGATAGGCTCCCATGCTTTGGGATCACTCTCCTTTCAGGGAACATCAGTGGGTCTCTGCTTTTTGTGATGGTCAGGGTTAAATGCTCCTGGCATTTCTGAGCTTGGGCCTTCCTTAGCACTCAGCACTAATTCCCCCACAGCCTCACTGGTATGATCTGGTCTCTCTTTCCTAGGTGACAGGTAGCTGGTTTTTAAGGAGTCCCCATTACCGCCTTCATGTTGCTGGGTTTCTGGTGCCGCTGGTGTGTTGATGCTCTCATTTAGCATCAATCACTTCTGGCCCCATCTAAGTCCGCATCCACTGTGTGCTTTTGCAGTCCCCCATTATCTTGGGGTTAAAAGCTCCTACTAACATCATCTCTCTCTTTTTTTTTTTTGTTTTTTTTTTTTTTGTTTTTTTCCCAACCCAATTTAATGGGTTAACATCTGATTCTGTTCCGGTTTGGAGGAGCCTGTCTTCTCTCCCCTTTTACTCCTCAGGAGTCCCAGCTCTGCTGGGGCTTCTGGGCTGTCTGACAGCCTCGTTGCCAGAGCTCCCACCGGAGGCTCTTTTCTCCGTGACTCTGCCCCAGTTTGACGTTTATGGAAAGCTACTGGTCAGTGTGGGGGGGCACGCCGGCCTCGTGGACGCTGCTAAAGGCCGGCTGTGCGTGTGCCGGCTGCGCTCAGCTGTGCCGGGCAGAGCGGCTGTTTGCAGCGGGGGCTTAGCCGCCAGAGAAAGGAGATTTACAGGGATGCTGAATAGCACAACCATGCTAAATCCATCCTGTGCCAGCTGCATCTTGGATTTGTAATGCTCTCCTAATGAGGCCGCAGTTACTTACTGTGCAGGCTGAGCACGGCCGCCGCTCCTCCTACGCACCTGCGGCGGGTGCTGGGGCCGAGGTGCTCTGCTCCTGGGCGCCCCGCGCAGCGCTGCGCTCCTGCGGATCTGTCTGCCTTTTGCCCTTGAGATGCATTTGCCTTTTTTTTTTCCCCTTAGCAGAAAAAAAAAAAAGCTGCCCTGCATTAAAAAAAGGGAGGGATTAAAAAAAGATGTGGAAAAATGGAAAGTGGAAGTAGGAAGGGGAGCGCAAAGGGATAAACTTCGGTGCTGTGCGTGCTGATGCAGGTGGGAATGGCATCGGACGAAGCCCCAGCACCCACAGGGATGCTGCAAGCCCCCAAAGCTTCCGTGTTGTCCTACTGAGGGATAACAGGTGCAGACAGCGTTGTCTCGGTGCACGGAGGGACTGCCCTCACTGTGTGAACGTCGGCACTTCCGCGCCCGTGGCACCCAGGGGCAGTGCTGGGGCTGCCTGTGGTGTTTGCCCTGCCCAAAGGTTTCCTCCCCAGGCAAGGCAAAGCTCGTTTTGAAAACAAGTCAGGCCCAGGGTTATGTCAAGCTGTGCTCGTGCGTTATCCTCCAGTGCCTTTTGCTGGGAAATTCCCATTTATTTGTGTTTTCCCTTTCGGTGGTATGAAACCCCTTCTCTGCAGATCCGGCTCTGCAGCAAGATCGGTGGTGAGAGCTTTCTTTTCCCCAAAAAAAGAAAGATCCGAGTGGCTCTGGCCATCAGCAAAGCAAACGTGCAGGCAGAGCCCGGTGCCAGGGCTCCTGTGCCATGAATCAAGCCTCACCCCTTTGCATCTGCCCTTGCCACAGCGTTTTAGACCTGCATTTTAAATCCTGACTGCGCAGGGAAGGGGAGCGCCTATCGAGGGCACTTAGAAGATGTCTCCGGCTGCAGGTACGTGTGTCACCTTCACGGTGCCTCGTCACAGAGCCGACAGGTACAGCAGCATCCTTATCTGTCAGCCACCAAGCCAGCAGGCCGCGTTGCTGCTGTTGGTACGAATAAGCACTCAAACCCCGAACGTGCCAGGCCATTCACCGTCTGCTTGGCAGGCGGCCGATGGGTGCGCTGCTTCTCAGCGTGCTCGTGCTGGGGAAATGGGGCCCTTAATGCCGTCCCAAAGCCCGAGGACCCTCGGCTTCCAGTTAGCTCCGCAGGTGAGGAGGCTCCGAGTGTCGTGCTGCCTGCCTGGCTCCTGCTACGCTGCCGTTTTCCCACACTTCTCAGCTCAGCTCCGTAGCAATCCTGTTATTTTTAAATACAAGTTTCAGAAACGCACGAGCTGCCCGGGGGTAACAGAGCCTCCCTTTTGTTTACGGGAGCAAATCATTAGATTTTTGCCGGAACACGCCTGCTGCAGAGGCTTTTCTGGTGACAGTAAGGGACGAGATACGCTGAGGCACCCACAGCCTCGCCATTACTCACGCTTATTGCTCATGGTCGGCAGGGCTGTGCTGACAGCCGAGCACTGCTTCAGAGCCTTCGCGCTAATAAACTTTCTTTGTGCTCGGCTTGTTTATCTGCTTTGTCCCCTGAAATGATGCTTCATTTGCGGATAATTTCCTCCTCTGGTGAGCTACCCCCATCAAGTTTAAAGTCGTCTATTTTTAAAATGCCAGCTGCCTCTCGCATAAAAAAGCCACCGCTGATGTACCGTTGCCTGCAATGCATTATTCAAAGTCCTTTTTAGACTCTCTCCTATAAAGAGCTTCATTAATATTGCAGCGGTCGCTGCGATTCCCTGCGAGGGGGCTCCCTTCCCCTTACCACTTGACACCCCCATGTTTTGGGGTGTAGCAGCGACGCTTGCATTTCGAGCTACCTTTGATGGAGCGAGCTCATCGTTCTCAGGATGAAGTGGCCCTTAAAAGAGAGGTTGACCTTGGGGTCGGTGCTCAGCAGATAGCTGGTACGCCCCGAGTCTTCCCGCGGCCTCGGGAAGCTGCAGGAGCAGGGTGGGGATGGAGGGGCTGCTGTTGTGCGCCGAGCTCTTGTGCCCCGTCACACGGGCTGCTCCTTCTCTGCTAGCCCAGGGGGGAAGTAGGAAAGGGGATCTGAGAAGGAGAGTCCAAACGGGTTGGATTTCTTTACTTAAAGATTTACTTATTAAGGGTTTCGTACTTAAATATTAACTGCTTTTGCACCGATTTCAAAACCACACTAAGGGCTGTTTTCTTCTTTCTCTGTATTAAGTACAAAATCTGCCGAGCTTTTGAGAACGAACACTGTGATTTCCTCGCCTGAGGTCCCGGTGGAAAATAAGTACCAGGCAGGTCAGGGAAAAACGTTTTTGGATTTAAAGAAGAAAGATTGAGACAGAATTACCAACCATTCCGAAGAGCAGCTTTCTCAATCCGTAGGGATCTCCCTTATTTCCTCCCGATGCCGAGATAAAAGATTCCCCTGGCTCGATTGTGCGTGACGGGCTCGGATGCCGGGAGACGGGAGCCTGGTGAAACAGAGCTGCGCGGTAATTTTACAAGGTAGTTCCTCAATACATCAAGCAATTAGGCGTGTGAAGGGAAGACAAGCGTTCAAAGCCGTCGCTCACCCGTGAAGCTAAAAATCGGTGCAGGGACGGGCGAGCCACAGGCGGGCATGGGGAGGAGATGCTCCTGGGGCTCTGCGGGGTGGGCAAGCAGCGTCCCGGGGAGGACAGATGGGAGGGAGGCAGATATCTTGTCTTACTGTGCGTCCATCAGGGATTTGGGGATTAGCATTCCCTGATGGCAAGTTCCTTCTCCCTGGCTTGCTTTTCCTGCCCAAGCAATCTTCTTCCTGTTAGGCTGGGTCTCCCCAAGGAGTTTCGGCTGGCCTCTGCTCTTTAAAATCACTGGAGATCTCAGCTGCCTGTTCCCCATCCCAGAAAAGAGAGGCAGCCATCCCTGTCTGTCGTCCTGGCCCTGCTACATCTGCCTTCCATTCAGCAAGCTTAATTAAAATTAAACATCTGTTAGCAGCCTGTGCTGTAAGCGGGGAATAGGTAGCTTGCTTTTGGCAGGGTCCTGTAAGGGTCCTGGCCCGAGGGACCTGCCTGAAAGCTGCCCGCTGGTTGTTCGGTGTGTCCCACTCACTGTTCTGTCGGAGGGGGGGCTGCTGCAGAAACGGGGACCTTTGTGTTTGCAGGCTGGCCGTTGGAAGAACAGATGCTCCGAAATAAGTATAGTGCTTGGGTCCGCTCTTTAAATCTGCTAGATCCCTTTTTCCAGCATAGGAAGCAATGGTCATGTCTGGGAAGGGGGAAATGCAGTGAGCATGAAGTGTACCAGCAGTTCAGCTCCTCTGGGCAGGTGTTTGATCCCGTGTCTTAATGGAGGGCTGAGCACATGAAGGTGCCTTTCTGTAGCTTTAGCTGCTTCTTTTCAAAGCCGTGTGTTTTCTGGCCATGTACTTCACCAGTCAGCGTTGGCACTGGTTCACTTTCTCCCTTCAAATTGAGAAGGTTACCGGTTTTGTAAAGGGCAGAAGGGACTGAGACTTGGGATGAGATGCACGGGTGTCTCTTTTCCCCGTCTGTTTTCCTTTCCTTCTTCTAAGTCAATTCTGGAACAGGCCTCCCGGATCTGCTTGTTGACTTCCTCACCTGACAGGCAGAAGGCTTTGTGCGGCTCTGGTTTGCTCGGAGAGGGACCAGGAGACTCAGTTGAGAGAGCTGGTGTGCTTGGAGGCTGGCCAAGCAAACAGGCACTCGCACAAATCGGCGCTGCAGATAGAGAGACACCGCTCGGGGTGGAAATTGGGAAGCGAGGCTTGGAAAAAAGTCAGGTGTAGCCTGCGAGGTGGAAGTTGAGTGCTGTATTTTTGGATGTTTGTAAGACTGAATGCTTATTTAAGAGAGTGGAAAGCTAATTTGTTAATTGAATGTTCAGTCAGCTTGTTCCTCAGCGCCAGCACGTCTTGAGTCACCACCGATCAGCCCAGCCTTCCTTCCTACACGTGGCACAGGCTTCAATTTTAAATCTTTACCACAGCTTGGTCTACATGGACTGGAAATTGAACCGTGGTCGTTTAAACCTGTGCAAATGTAAGTGCTGGCTGTGGCCTAGCCAGCGTGGTTAAAATTACCTCTTATGTGGGAAATGTGTTAGGAGAGCAGAGCTGGCCCAGGTTTTCTCCTGGGAGCATCCATCGTGCTTTGGCTGGTACTGCAGAAACAATGCTGGTTTGTACCGATGGACAGGCAGGAAAAGGAGAGTATTGGCAAGGCCTGGCATGCCTCTGCGGGCCCTGGAGAATCACACTGCCTCTGTGCGAAGCGTTGGGGTGGCACATTGCGAGAGTGTGTGGTGCAGCACCTGCCTTTCCTTTGGTTTTTGGAACAGTTGTCCTGGTGTGGCCAGGCATCGGTGCAGTCCTGCCGGGCTGCCGCCTCTTCACACCAAGATTTTGTTAGGGGAGGCAAGCGGGAAGCTCAAAATTATAACTCAAAAATAAATAAAATAAAGATTAAAGAATACAACTTGGCCTTTTCTGCAACAGGGGAGGTGTTAGGCTGGTGTGTGCACAGCTGTCTTACACCCTTTACAAGAGCATCAGCAAAACAGCACGCGTGATTTTGCTAAGCCTGTGTGTAGCTACCTTAATGAAGAGATCAGCTGCAGACAGTTTTTCCAAAATAAAAATAAAAAATAAAAAAGAGACTTTCCTGCAGGCTTTTCAGTACCTCCTGAAAGGGCACATTTCAGCAGTACAGAAAGAAACGGCTCTTTCTGCTGAGTACACTGACAGCGCTGTGAGTACACGCTAAATTAGTTCTTGGGCATGAAATTAAGCTACTGGGGCTCCTTATCTCTGCTAATAGCAGAAATTCAAAGGCTGTCTTCCCCCTTCCGTCATCTGTTCTTTTAACCCTCACTTTCCCCTTCTTGCTTTCAGATCTGAGATGATTTTAAATTGGCACATATGGGCAGGCATTCGGGATTATCCCAAACTGTCCGGCCTTGTGCGTTCAGGCTGTGCGCCTCTTTGCGCAGGGTGGCTGCGGTGGTGTGCAGGGGCAGGCTGGTTTTGCATGGCGGGATGAGAGGATGGGTTTTCTGATCTTCTTTTCTCTCCCCTCACCCTCCTCCCGATGCACAACCATTGCCGAATCCTCGTGCGCAGCTCCTTTCTCTTCTCTCTGTATGGGAAACTCTGTGCACCGTTATTGCCTTCAGGTTATGGAGACAGCTGGTGAAATGTAGTTTGTGAGCTTTGCATAGAAACTGGTCCGTGAAGTATTAAAATACTAGATTATTTTTAAAAATTATTCCTGAGTTACTAAAGAAAAAGGCAACTAAGTCTTCTAGAAAACCAATCCATTAAGCAAGTGGGAAACCCAATTGTACAGCTAGGGAGAAAGAAAAATTCTCTGTTTTTGCTAACCGTGCCTCTTTCCTGGTCCATTTTGTTGCCATGCATCCTTCCCATGCCTCTGCTTTCCCAGGAGACATGGGGCAAGAGGTTTTGGCAGGTGACTCCAGCTGCACTTTGGAGGATGGGGCTGGCTCTAAGGCCACATCCAGCACTGGCTGCTGCCTGGGGGTGCTCCGCTTGTCCCCATCCAGGCAGCAAACGGAGTGCTTTGAAGGGGACTTGGAGCACTGGGTATCCCCCTTGGTACCCATCTCCAGCTCCTTTCCAATCTCTCCCTCTCCTTTGGCTCAGGGCACTGAGCTCGTCGGTCAAGAGGAGGGCAGCACCACTACGTGGGCTCTTGTCCACAGCACCCTGCGCCACACGCTTTTTGGAAAACGTGCTGCCTTGATTGTGGTGGGGAGGGAGGGGAGAGGATGGGCGGCCTTAGAAAGCTGCGCTAACGCCTAGCTGGAAAGTGCCATTTATCCTCTGCACTCTTCTGCAACACCAGACCTGCTGGCATAATTTGTCCTCGTGTGACTAGTCCCATTAACTTTAATGGCTTGCATAATCAAGTTCTCACATTATTCTACCCTTCACTGTGTTTTATTTTACTTTTCATTCTTGTGCATGCCTCTGAGGAGCTGTGTATGGTGCTTTGACTGGGGACCAACCCGTGCCAGGTGATGCTGAGGTGCACAGGCTCCACTTGTCATGGCCAATTGGCCACCTGAGAAGCGAGGGTAGCAGTTTTTTTATTATTTTGCCTTAAACAACCTCTGGAAACACGCTTTACATTGTAATTAATTTCAGGGTTCATATTTCTGCTTTCAGGCGCTGTCAGCACCGGTAAAACAATAAGGATCGAGGCCAGTAGAAGATTTGAGTAATGGGTGCCCAGCACTGGTGAATAATGGGAATGCTGGCCCTAGTCCAGGAGAAATGTGACCCAGTAAACTTCTTAAGGCTGTTCAATTGCTCTCTTTATTATGCAGGAGCAAGCAGGCTGTATACAGAATGAATGGCATTTTCTTAACTGCTGCCAAAGGAAACATTTTCGACACCGTATGTAATAATTTTCTCCACTTTGGCGTCTCAGCTCGCAGCAGAAGAGATCTGCTTCGCGCCTTTTCACAGGGGTGATTTGTAATGGTGCAGCTTGAACTAAACGGAGGTGTACGGGGACCCGTCCCGAGTGTTTTGCCTCCTGCAAGCATAATAACGACTCAGTCTGGGCAGTGTCGTGCAAAAGGATTTCAGGAGTTGTACAGATCAGGAGGGAAATGACATGGGATGAAAGTATTTTTAAAAGAAAGTAGCGTTGTTTCTTTACAAAAACAACTCCTGCATATAATTATTTCGTTACTTCAGTGTATTTATCTTTTTGCAACTTCATATGTGACTCTTGCAGATTTTCCTGGCACTCTGACAGCCTGAGCTTCCCCTGCGCTCAGACTATATTTTTCCCCTAAGCTTCTAAAATTGCGTTAGAGTGGGGTTTTCTTCTTATTTTTTTTAATCAAAATTTGTTTTTTTTACGCTTCACAGGTCACAATGCTCACACTCATGTGTACAACCCATCTGCACACAGAACAAGAATATGCAGGGTTCATTAGTCAGAGAGGGTGAATGGCTTGAAATGTTTAATTAAAGAAAAAACACAACAGGCCTAGTGAATCAGATGCTCACACAGTAATCGAGGTAAAAACAAAAACAACAACAAACAAACAAAAAACTCTGCAAATGATACGCTGTTTGAAATGTTGCTCACAGTTAGTTCCCACCAATATCTTTCTTCAAGGAAGACCAGCCAATAAAATATATGCCAACCTCAACTTTGTATTTCTTACGGAAATTCAGTTCTTTCGTGTTAATGCTAGACTTTTGGTCCTTGATCTATTTTAAAGCAAGGCACTTCTAGAGTTTACAATGTACCTTTGTTTAGGAATTAAATGCACAAGTCTTTCCAAACAATGGCACGGCGCTCTTGTCTTAGAGCTGAAGCATAAAAGTCCATCGCCACTGAATTTTTACAGAGTAACTTGCACAGTCAAACTTGGAAAATCCTTTCTAATTAGCGCTTGCAATATTAAAAAAAAAAAAAGCACACAAGGAAACTAAGGGCTTCATTTATCTAGCTGCTGCTGTAAAACTCTAGCATATTTTTAAACCTCCCCTGATGATACATGTTTCTCGTGAGCTTCGCATTGGTAGAGAAGTCGAGCAGAACAGAGGTTATTTCAGATAATTACAGGGTGACGTGCTAGCTTGAAATGGAGGCTAAGGAACGAACAAGCACTGCTGCGTGCTCAGCCCGTAGCCCGTTTTGTGTGTGCGTGTTAGTAGCTGTGTCTGTTGGTACATTTTCAGGTTGTGTGCAGTCTCCACAGGGTGATGCTTGTCTGCGGGCCTCCCTCTTGCTCTGTTTGGGAGCAGTGTGTTCCTGACAATGCCGGCACTGTCTCTGTGCTGTGAGCCGAACGGGTGGCTTGTGAAGGGGGCTGAGATGTTACACTGGCGTGTCAGCGATGCTCGGCATTTGTATTCTGCTCAGGGGGCTACGCCGCTGAGGAAGGGACCGGCCAGCATGCCTTCCTTACAAGATCCTTTGCCTGGTTTGCCTCAGCAAACCTCAGCAAAGAGGTTGGGTTTAGTCAAAGAAGAAATTCAACCTTTGTCTAAGATAGATTTTACAGTACCTATAAACCTGCAGGCTGCTTTGGGGCTTTTATTTTGTGTTAAGTGTGGGAGCACGGCCTGGTGCGGGGCTGCTGCTGCTTCAGTCTCTGAGGGGACGGCGCCTGCTCTTGGATCTCCTCAGTGCAAAGTGCCCGAGCTGCTTGTGTTTTAAACGAAAAGAGCTGTTTCTGCTCTCAGTCTGCTCTCTGTATTTGAGACTCGAGGGGCTAATACGCTGTTTTTCCTGACATGATGCAGCGCTGCGTCCTCAGCGGTGTGGGAGGCAACACGCAGGCGAAGCGCAGTGTCCTCGCCTGCTCTGCTGCTTCAGGCAGCGGCAGCCTGCAGGGAGGGGGAAAGATGCTTTAGCAGGATGAGGTAATCTTGCACTCCAGCTCTTGCGTATCTTTCTGTTAAAAGACTTCTGGCTTTGCTTTGCAGTTTTCAGGAAGGTGAAAGGTGCTGTTGTCACCCTTTCTTGCTTGAACTGCAGCAGTTCCCCGTGATGGTCCGTTCCCAGGAGTGCTGATGCAGCCCACCTCCATCACAGGAGAGACCCCTGGACAGTAGATACGCTGGTTCTCTGTGCTGACAGGGTCTCATCTCCTGTCAACCCATGGTCAATGTAAAGCTCAACAGCTCCAGCTCGCAGCCCCGTCACGCAAGCCGTCCCCACCAGCGAGAGAAAGGCCTGCCTGTTCTGGTGCTGGCTCTCGCCTGTGCTGCTCTCCACATGCTGGTGCGATTTCTCTCTCCTCCGTCCTTTCTGCAGCTCCCTTTCGCCCTCTGCCCTCGAGGATTCCTGTCTGAAAGCCAGATCAAACAGTCACCCTGGGAAGAAAACGCAGAACAGAGAAAAGGCAATTTTGGTGAGGTTTGCAGGTCACACATCAGGTCAGATCAGTCTGTGATGGAGACAGAGAAGAAAACATAACTTTGCAAGAGCAAATGCCGTTCACCGAGGCAAAGCCCCTGGCTGCTTCTGATAGCTTCAGAGCCACCTGCACAGCTAGCTGCAAGCCCTCTCTGTGGATAAACTCCTGTATGTTGCAAGCTCTTTTGGACGAGGACGATCAGAATGAGGTGGCTGGGCATGGGCCAGGGCCTGACCATTTGCCTCATTAGGAACGGGACAAAGCAGTCCCTGTCTTGGCATCCCAGGGAGTGCCAGGCCATGAGGGAAGATGCCTGTGTCTTGTACTGGGCTGCTAATTTCCTCTGAGGCTCCCCTTGTCTGTCTGCCTGTCCCGTGAGACAAAGATCTAATTCTGGCTTCAGACAAACACAGGTCGAGTCAAAACTCCTGGATATATTCCTAAAGGAAGCTGTCTCATTTGCCCTACTTCCCCAGTCCTTTTGCTATGCATTGAACTAAAAGACAGCCTCCCTAAAACATTCTCCTGACTGCAAGTTTTCAAGGCCCTTTAGGGTGATCCTGCCACCTCTTCTAATGCTTAGACTACAGTGTAGCTTGAGCTTCTGATGCAGATGTCAGCATGTTCCCAATTACTGTGTCAACGTCCCTGAGAGCAGCCATCTCCAGTCAAACAAATCTGTGCAGATGAACATAGCAAAGTGGTGTTTCAACGCCACTAAGGGCTTCTTCCAGCTGACAATGCATTTGTTCCTAAAGTCAGTTCCAGTGCATTTTTTTTCCCTCTTTTTTCTCCTTTCTCAGTTCCTTTCTCCTGGAGCCATTTCAGGGAAGAGAAGCCGCATATCTTGTATCGGAGTCCGAGAGACACAGCTGAATGGGAATTCACCAGATTTCCCGTGGCTGTTTTTCAGCTAACATTGCATGCCATGTTTGGCAGAAATCTTTTCCATGGGTTCATCCATGGGAGGAGAGGGGCCCTCTGAATGCGTTTTGCTTGGGATGTTCACATTCAAAAGTCTGCCTTTCTTCCACTTTAGAGCTAGCTGCTGAGCTGCATAAATCCATGTGGTAATATATTTGTTGGCTTTATTACACTGAAAACAGGAAAGTGCCTCTGTGCTTCTGAAAATGTTCTTTTGTTATGAAGAAATTTTGCCAGAATCAGCCCATCTTTTATTGCCATACGAAGTTTCCAGAGTAATAATGGACGCTGACTTCCAAATATTTAGACTTCTCTAATTAGAAGAAATTATCTCTGTGCTCTGCAGTAGGGGAATTTTATGTGCCTTCCTCGCCCTCCCAGCCCCAGAGGTGCTGGAATGAATGCTGTAAAGTAAGAAAGTGAAAAATAAAAACATGCCTGGGTGTGTAAGGAATCCTAACTGCATGAGTGTGGACAGACAGGCGCCTGGTGGCTGCCTGGGGGCTGTCAGTGCTGTGAAGGACCGACGAGATCGACTCGGTTCCTCTGTTAGTCCACAGAAATAAACTTTGGGGTAAGCCCATCTATCTGTCCATCCTGTGCTGATATCTAGCATGGAAAATGGATCGTAGCAGAAGGACTCTCCAGTGGTGGGTGACCAGTAATTAGCTGTGCTGTCCCTGGTGGGAAGAAGGAGAAAACCCAGTGAACGAAACAGCCGAATTTCAGCGTGTGGTCACTTCCCTGGTGTTTAAATTATGTGGACACAAAGGTGGAAGCAGACCCCCAGACCTGAAACATGATGTGAAAGGTTATGCTTTTCCTTCCTGCAAGAAGTTCAGCCCGATGGTTCAGCGAAGATAGGACATAAACAAACTGTTCCTCTCCAGTAGTGTCCTAAATTGTGTTGTAGAAAAAAAATAAAAGTGCGTGTGTGCTCAAGAGCCAGGGCTAACGATACAGTTTTCAGACAAGGTCTCTTCTAAATTTATGCTGACATTCCATGCAGGCTAACCTCAGTAAGAACCCTGAAGCATGTTGAGGTGTTTTGCTCCCTTATGTAGTAAAGGGTGCAGCTGAAATCCTTTAAGAAGAGGCATCTGAAGTCAGAGACCTCCTGTGCAGGTGCTGTAGAGCATCTCTCTGTGGCCAGCTGCATTGTTGGGGAAATAGTTGGAACTGTAAGCTTCTGAGCCAGCTGAGCAAGGGTCCCTGCCCAGCCACTGAAGAGCATTTCCCTGGCACAATCTCCTGTGTCCTAAAGCACACACCAAGCATGGGCATTTTTAGGGTAATTTCTCTCCATTGACTCTGCTGGGAGATGAGGGTGGTGCTGGACTGAAATTTCTCTTCTTCTACTGAATTTATGTCAGTTGAAACTGGTCCCTATTAAAAGGCACTTTGCTGTCATCACATTGGCCTGGGTAGCACCGACCATTTGTGACTTAATTTTCAGTGTTAATCGGATACATGGGGCATGGAAACGTTGCTGTGCTGCGTTGCAGTTGATAAAGTTATTATGTTGTTGTGCTCTTAGTGCTTACAGTTATAAAGCTGAGATTCACAGAAAGCTAGGAAAAAAAAATGGATTGGAGGAGGATGCCAGGAGGTTTTCAAGTTCTTTTCTGTGCTCCCAGGTATGATCAGCAATACTTCATCCCTTCATAACCACTGTTAATCTGCTCTGTGTTTAAAGAACGCAGCGTGAAATCTATTCCTGTGCTTCCATATCATCAGATATACTTTTTGTAATGTTTGATCTGAGCCTTTTTTTGCTCAAATTTCAGCCCATTATTTCTTATCTACCTGGTTATTATTCCTTATCTGGTTATGGAGAGCAGGTTGTTCTATTTACTTTTGAAAAATGCTTTTATGTACTTAGGAGTCCTCTGCCAGCCCACCCATAGCATTCTCCTCTCTGGAGAAAAACAACAAGATTTTCTTTAACCTCTCCTCACAAGTCATATTTTCCAGATCTCTTTGTTGCTTTTTGACCTCTCTTTCTTTGGTCCTCAAATATATATATATATTTGAAGTGCTTAGGGCAGAAGATAAGCCTTCATCTGGGTCCTTATGAAGCTGAGCAGAATGGAAGGATGACCTCTGTGGTAGGTGACGTGTGCTCCTGCTTATACATCTTGGTTCATTCGCTCTTCTTAACAGTATGACTTCACTGAATCACTTTCACCTTAGGATTTGCTCCACCTCAAATCCTTCTCTGATGAACTGCTGTCTGAACAGTTTTCCCCAACCTGTGTTTATATGGTTGGTTGTTTCTGGGTGAGTGAAACACTGTACTCTTAACTATGTTGAATTTCAAAGCATGTCTTCAAATGCTGAAATAATCTCATATAATCTTGTCCTCCAGTGTACTTACATTCCCTCCAGACTTGTTTGCTAGTGTGCTGCAGATTTTAATAAACATCTCCTGGAGTTCCTCCTCTCCTTCACTAATAGCAGAATGGAATAGAACCAAGCACAATAAAAAGATGGGTAAATCTACTTGACATCCCTTTTCACTTCTACAGTGACCTTTAGGGACATTTGAATGGGTCCTTTATTCATTGCTGGTTTCATCAAGACTCTGCTTCCCTGGTTGCTTATGGAAATACATGTGGATGCAGCATCCAATGAGGTATGGATAGAAAAAAATACAAAAGTATTTCATACACAGAGAGCTTTTCTTCAGAAGTGAAAACGCACTGGATGCTAATGTAAATGGCCTTCCTGCCAGTTTGACTGAAGTTGTAACAGTGAATGAACATCCAAAACAGTGTCAGCATTTGTGCAGGCTCCTCACTTGAAAATTGTCTTAATCTCAGATGAAAATCATGCAGGGGAATGTAAATCAGTCAAGGGAATGTAAATCAGCCATAAATATAGGGATCTTGGAGGCTGGTAAGTAGTAAATATTGGTTTTCTTGCTTTTGAAAGTTCAAGAGCACGCAACTAGATACTGGTGTTGGGGAGCGTTAGCTTTGCAAGCCCCCGTGTTCAGTGGCTCCATTGACGTGAAAGCTAATGCAGTGCACAGTCTGAAGGCAAGTGTGGGTTCAAGTGCTATATATATCCTCGGTCCCTTGCCAACGCGTGGGTTTTACAGTAGGTATTTTTCATCATACTTTTGCACTTCTTTATGCGCGTCTTAGGTGCGACAGCTGGGGAGAGTGGAAATGGTGTGCGTGGCAGTGACAAACGCTCAAGCTGAAATAGTCCTGAAAAAGAGAGCCTTTGTGCAACTTTGTCTTTAGGTTTCTGATGATAATAGCAGATGTCTGCAGTGAGGGAAGATGCAGGCTCCTGCTGTGAAAGACTGTAATAATGAGACGCATTTGATGAGCTCACTCTATTTCATTCTTACTGATGAGTTGGTACTTTAAGGGTACAAGTAATTACAGCACATTTGATCAGATTTTGTTTAGGTGCAACTGGAATTGATTCCAGAAGATGAAGCTTGCGTGGACTGAAAAGTAACTAAGATGCAATATGCCTGAGTGCACCGTCTTGTTGGATTTATTTTTCATCCCTTCTCCATCTCTTTTTTTTTCCTCATTTACTTGGAACTGATTTTATTTTAGGTGTGTAATTAGACTTAACTGGCTGTGCAGTCTTCAGAGTTGTGTGGCATCATTTTGTTTGCGTGCTGATCAGAAGTACAGCACTCTTGTCGTTAAGGATTAGTCTTACGGTGCTTTGTTGCCTGCTGCTGGGGGTATTGGAAGGAACCTGGGGGAGTTGTACGGGATGAGAGATCTCAGTGGCTGAGGCTAACGCTGCACTTCATAGCAGTCATTCCGGGTGGTGGACTGGAATATTTCCAGTGAAAGGGGACTGATACCAAAGTATCTTCACACATCGCTGCTAATCATGGGAAGGAAAATGCCTGAGGGAAGGACAAAACTCTGTAAACAACTCTGAGATGGAAATACGTGCTGCAGATCTTGCGGTTGTTTTGACCGAGGGCAGGCCAGCATGAGGTCTGTAGCGAGCTGTTGCTTTCTCCAGGTTAAGGAAAACATTGTAGGAGTGATCTCCCTCTGCTTTATTTTGCTTTCTCGTCTTGTCAAACATCTGGAATTGAAGCATAAATGGGCAGCAGTTACTGCTTCATAACCAGCGCCCCAGGGGAGTGGGAGCGAACCTGCCTTCCTCTGGGACCAGCACGCCGGGCTGCTGAAGGACCGTGGTCTTCAGGGAGTGGAAATAAATATCCCTTTCCCCTTCCATAAGGTTTATCATCGAGTTTCCATGCACAAAGAGGGCTGTTTGCCTTCCTCATGCTGCATGGCTTCTCCTTGTGCATGTGCTCATCTTCATGCTGCATTCAGACTCATCTTCGGGCTTGCTGCAAGCTCGAAGAGCTGTGTGCCAGGGAGGGGGACAGTCGGGTGCCATGGCTCTGTCCCACACCACGCTCTCATTTTATTAGTGGCTCTACGCTGTCAGGAAAGTGCAGTTAGCAAGACTTGAAGCTAGAGCAGCAGAAATTAGCTGCCGCTCCCGAGTGCGTGGCAGCGTGCGTGGGGAGAGAGGCAGGTCGTTACTCCCATTTATCTCCTGCCTGGCAGCCAGCAATTAAATGGTGGCTGTGAAATTCAGGCAGGCGAGGGCTGGTCATTTTTGGAGCACTGCTGGTGAATGTGTCATGAAGCTGTCTGCCTTCACACTGCTCTGCCAGCCGGGCTTGATAGCGAAACCGGCTCTATAATTAGCTGGGTGGCGGTCATTAGCTGCTTGCTTCTGTCCTAGGGATTCGGAGTATCTGAAGTGGTAAATGTGCGGAGGTTTGGGTTTTTTGCTTAAATGCTTGTAAGCAACTAGCTTGCTTAACCTGGATTTCAGATTGATTTGTTTTTATTTTTGTAATTCAGCAGTAGATCTGTCTTCGCGTTCCCTGAGTAAATTGGAGGAGATGTGTTGAAACGTTAAGAGACCTTATTGATGTTTCTGCGCAACCCCTTCAATTTATAGTAAGCTTTCGTCTGATTAAAAAACCTCACTGATTAGAGTACGCACAGATCTCTTTCCAGAGACAGTCTCAGTGCTTCCCTTCAACCTGTCTCCTTACCATGTCAGTCAGCTTTGTCGGAAGGCCCTGGGAATACAGAAACTCTTGAGACTGGAAGGTCGCTGAAGACACTGTCTTTATGCGGTAAGATCCTGGGCATCGCATCCTGCTCACTCTATTTTTCTTTTTGTTAATAACAAAATACGCCAGTACATCAGGATTTGTACTGACTTTTAATAGTTTTTTTGAGGGTGCAGTTAACTTAAATGGTTTGGTACCTGCCTCATCTGGCAAGTTATCCATTCTTATTTTTTTCTGTGGTTTTAGCAAGTGTGCCTCAAGATGGGACTCAGTCTGGTGCAAGTTAGTGGCATCACTGAAAGTTCCTTGGTATTAAATCTGTCTTCCCCTTTGTTCTTGCATCTAGAGCTTTCAATCTTTAAAAGCAAAAGAAAGCCACAAGAAAGGCCATCAGTCGGGAGCAGATACGTTTAATTTTAAAATGACAGCGTCCTCATGGAGATTTCTTTGCCCAGATGAATGAACGTATCCTCTACGACAACTGGTTGCAGTCTTTCCGTATTTTTTAAAGCATTCCTTTAATTTACGATATAGCTACTGAGAGTATGTTCATTCATCTGCCAAAGATGCAAATACTGATTTCTATACATATTCAAACGTATTGCTCATTCTAAGAATAGAGGAACAGCTCTTCTTTGGAACTGGAAGGCAAAGGTTTGGATTCAGTGTTGAACAAGATGTCTTAAATCCTTCCTGCCAGTCTTGCCATCTTGTTTCATGACCCCAACTGTTATGTTTATCTTCCTGGTGAAAGCTAGCAGCTTTCATTTGTTTCTAATTTGTAACGCAGAGGCCACAAAGTGGCCCAGCATGCCCTGCCCTCTGTGGAAACATTCACCATATTTCAGGTGTTGTGTTGTCGTTTCTTTGTAACTGGCATGTCATCCTCCAGCATTGGCACTTCTCTGGCAGTTTTTAACAACGTGACTCTGTGAAAGGAGAAGGAGGTCTCCCATCTTCTCGGTGAGCAGGGTAAGATCCAGAAGCCTACATCATATCAGACCGAGCAAGGCTGGTTTTGACCTCATTCTATCAAACTCAAATGCTGACAAGACACCAACTCCTTTTGGTGTCTGCAGGTGAGGAGCGTGATTGTCCTGCTCTGCATTTGGCTAGAGAGCTGGACAAACAAACAGCTTTGCGAAATGTACTGGCTGCTAATGACCTCTAGGTGTTGTTTTTTTGTTGGTGGTGTGGTTTTTTTAGGGTAGCTAACTTAAATCTATCAAGCAGTTTTCAGGGCTGTAGAATTTGGGTGGTACCCAGATTTGAAGCTGCGACCAGCCCTTGGTGAGAGTCAGAGCACAGCTCTTCAGGCTTTGCCTTTAACTCAAGTTACTGGTCTGCATGGAGGCTCATCTCACGTCTGTGTGCTTCGTACAGCATCCTGCTTTCGTTTGCAGGGGTAAGGCCATTTATATGAGGAAGTACACAGCGAGCTCAGCAGGTCGGTGCCTGGATCTCCATGGTAAAGCTTTGAACCATTAATCTCTCCTGTGGCTGCTGATGCGCGTTCGGAAGCGTGAAATGACATCATGAGGCTTTAAAGCCAGTGCTGTTGGATAACTTTGCAGTGTTATCTTCCAAAGTCAAATGTGTTTTTTTTTTTTCCTTCGAATCTGTACATATGTTATAATGCCGAGCACCTCGTTTGTCCCCATCTCTTTCCTTTGTCTGCCCTCTTTCATGAATTATTCACTGTTTCATAAATAAATAAGGATGCCAGTACATTTTTGGAGATTTTGTAAATTCTGTTTATAGAATAAATTTGGAGAGTACAAAAGAGAGCTCTAAACAGCCTTGGGCACCAGATAACAGAACTGTAATCCAGAGCATCTGCTTCGCACCCAGGCTGCCATAACCCAAAGCACCAATGCATCGATCGGGATTTTTAAGGAGGAAATACTGCTTGCAGTATGTCGTACTGGAAGTTTCTGCTGCCTGACGTGTTGTGGAACTGACGTACAGCCTCAGTGCCTGTGTTTCTAGCATGCAACACCCAGATACACAAGCGGAGCTGCTCTTCGTGGAATCCCCTGGTGTTATGCCTTAGCAGAAGGACGGGGCTGTCTTGTCACTGAGACATTAGGTCCTCAGCCCCCCCGAAGCAGATTTCATTAGGCTGCGCCGTGTGCCCCGTGTACTGAATGTTTTATGCCAGGGCTGGCACAAACCAATTTGTTGATGCTCTGTTTGCCTGCCTTCCAGAAAGCAGCCCCAGACGTTGTGCCTGCTGCCCTCCCTGCCTGGGAGAGGGGTCAGGGGGGAAGCAGAGCGTCCTCCTGAGCTGGAGCTCTTGCCCTTGTTTTGCTGCTCACAGAACTGATCATCTCCTACTTACAGCACAAAGTATCTGGAACAAACTGCTGCCCATGCTGTGCAGACACCATCCTTCAGGTTTCAGTCCACGCATGGATGTGCAGGGCACTGGCTGTACCCCCTGCCTCCGCTCCTCTTGGGGGAGCTGCTGGGATGAAGTTCATTAAGATTTACCCATTAACTCCATCCTGAGGGCTGGCAAATTACTGCCTCACATGCAGCTCCTCAGATTTATTTTATTTTTTTGTGATTGTGTGTGGATGTGTATGCGTATTCGTGTACTGCAATGTATGAAACCATACACACAGAACTTCTATAAAAATAATTAGTTCACCATATGCTGTTGGCTGCTTCACCGGGCTTCTTTCTCCCTCTTACCCGATGCGCACTCTCAGCCTCGTTTCAGTCCTTAAATGACTTCGTTAGACATGGGTTTTGGTTACTCAACCTGCCCTAGAAACATTTTTCTCCTCTGGACTTCCACATTTTTCTGCATGAAACCATTCAAAGGTGCAGTTTAAACAGCCGTAGCTTTAGTCACTTTCTTGGAGTGCTCCTGAACAAGATTTACACCGTAGGAGAAGTGGGAATTTTTCCTATCTGGTGGGACTTGTAGCACTTCCATCTTACCTTGGAAAGGACCCAAGAAACCAATTTTTAAAATTCTTACTCGCTTTACAAGACAGCGTAAGTATTTTACATCATCTTAAGAGGCTTCGGCGTCCTCCAAGCTTTGTATCCATCATTTTGAAAGGATACAGATAAAATAGGTGTAATAGGATTTGAAAAGCTGTAGGACACATTTCTAGAAAGGCGACATATGGAGGAGGCAGGGTAGGGATAGTGTTTTATTTTATTTTTTTAACATTTCAGCCTTCTAATCCAAACCCAACTGTGGCTCTACCACCTGTGTGTAATGCACCATCTCAAACTCATGCTGAAATCACCTTGCATGCCCTCCTTCCCCATCGTGTATTCCAGTTCATGCTCTCATTCTCGGTTACAGGGTGATTTAAAGGGACTCTTTAAATTTGGCAGGAAGGCTGCGGCTGCTGACGAGTCTCTAATGCATCCTTCTGTATTTTATTCATCGCTGACAGGGGATTTGGAGAGGGTGGGGATCTGAATAAAGTGTGTAAAATTTGCTGCCAACAGCACGATAATTAAAGGAGAGGAGATAACAGGATGTGTAATAATATTGTTACACATGCACAAAGCAGAGCTGATCGTCGCGTTGCAAACAGAGTGTTTCTGAGCTAGGTGCCTTTAAGACCTACATAATGCTGCTGCATTACCTTAGGCTTTTTTCTTTTGAATTTCCAGCTTCAGAAATCCAGGCGCCTTTTTTTTTTTTTTTTTTTTCTCCTTTTTAATTCCCCTGACGGCACCCTCAAAACCTGGGGGTGTTTATGTGAAAGAAGGCTGACTACATATCAGATAGTGTGGTGTGATAAGACACGTTGCAATAAATAGGGGTAGAGTCATGTGGACTTCACTGTCACAGAGGCAGATGACGGCTGGTTGAGCTCCCCTCCTCACCTCCCCTTCACGAAGCCAGCTTTTCGCTTAGGGCAGCTGCAAGTAATTTTTCTCTATTGCTCTCTGACATCTGGTGGCAGCACCAGGGAATGCAGTTGATGTGCTTAAAATCTTGCCAGGAGTCTAGCTCAGGTGTATTTTGAAGCTGCAGTAGCTTTGCTGGGAATATATATATATATATATATGTATATACACACCTACCTTTCCTCTTGGTATTGTATTTTGGAGTGGTCTTTCCACACTCCGGTGGGAACACTCCTAGGAGGATGGGATTTGAGCGTGCCAGACCCTTCAATAAATTGTGTTAGTACATTGGACACCAGAAACTAAATGGTGAGCTGGAGGAACCTGCTACATCCTGGCTAAAAGTGTTGCCAGTGAAATTTCACTGCTTTGATGTATAGGACGTAAGCCTGACGATAGCGGTGCTTCAGAACAGGTGAAGGATTTTGGTTGTCTCTTCAATAATCTTTTGCCATAGCAATTAATTCCCCCAAATGAGATAAAGTTTGCTGGTTAGCTCTGAGAAAATGGCCAAGTCTGGGAACAAAATTAGGCTGTCATTCTCGGCTAGAAAGAAAAATACACTTGCTTTTGCTAGAAACCCTTGAGCTTTCCTTTTTCCTTTTCCTTGAGCTTTCCTTTTTCCTTTTTCCTTTTTTTTCCCTTTTTTCCTTTTTCCTTTTTTCCTTTTTTCTTTTTTTTTCCTTTTTTCCCTTTTTCCTTTTTCCCTTTTCCCCCTTTTTTCCTTTTTCCTTTCTTCTTTTTCATTTTTCCTTTTCCCTTTTCCCTTTTTCCTGTCCTTCTTATGAGCTGAGAAGAAACAGAAACGAGGAGAAAAGAGGCGAAATGCCCACACGCGTGCAGCAGGTGCAGTACATGAGCTCACTGCGGCTGCAGCGCAGGGGGCTGGGCTCTGTGTGGCTGCTGAGAAGGTGTGAACGAAGCCCTCCTGACAAATTCAGGTGTTGCATCACTGACGTACCTTGCTTTCTCCGTGAAGACCAGTAGCAGGAATAGATAGATAGAAAGGGCTGTTAACAGGAAGGGCAGCTTGCTTCATAATGTTTTTTTTTTCTGTTCCCCTGGTTGCCCTTGTAATACTTGCCTCTGCCTCGTCACTGGGTGAGGGTAGCGAGACGTCAGCGGGAATGCAAAGTGGTGATGATTAATTTTGTGGGCTGTGCTGCAGATTGCTGCTCTCATTCCAATTTTAGGCAGCGTGCTCGAACGTCTGTGTTTCTTTTCCTCCCCGATCTCCAGAAACAAAATAAGAAACAGGCCAGCTAACACTCGGAAGCATAGTCCCCCGGCTTCTTAACTGTGCAGCGAGAAGCGCTGCACTCAGGAAGGGGCTTTTCTGCCATGGCTCCTGTTTTTGCAAGCCGTGCTGTCTTGCCAGTTCTTGAATGTGGATGCCACTTTCTTCATCACCGTGACTTCTCTGGCACAGTAGCTGGCCACATACTCCAGCTCTCGGTGTCTGTTGCTAGACGACCTGGAAGCAGGGCAGAGCAGAAGCAGTGATGGCTCTCTGAGCAGCCCTGCTGGCTGCCCCCAAAGAAAACCCGAGGCAAGTGGCACGATTTACGCCCATCGGCCTTGCAGGGCTGAACTCTGCACAGAAGAGACTTGAGAAAAGACTGGCCATGCTCAGCGGCTGGGACACGTTTGTGGCAGCCTAGATTGCACCAGAACCACGAAGCCTGTTGATTTCCTACTGAAATGCCTGTGAAGCCCTAGTGCTAGTTCATGGGGAACGCAAAGCAGAGGGACTGAGGTGGAGTTTAGGCTGCCCTGAATATGCTCTTTGATACCTAGCTGAAGATGCTGAAGCCAGCACCACGAGCCATAACACAAGATGGATGGGATCACAGAAAGTGTTTTGGGGAGACCAAAAATGCTCAAGCACGGTAGGAGTTATGGTGCTTCTGGACCAAGCATCTTCTCTTGTAGGGCAGCTGCACCTTGTCTTGCTCTGGCTGATGGAGACAGGCTGTGATGAAAGGACTGAGAGCTCCAGAGAACAATGTCACGTCAGAAAAAGAAAGGAACACTCAGAAACCTTGAGCTGGTTGTATCCATCCTTTGTGATTTGCTCTTGAAAGCTTTAACAGAAATCATACCATAGGAAGGTGCCAGAATTTGTATTTATCTTCCCATAATTTAAGCGCTCATATGCCTTAGAGGCAGTGAGTGGCTTTTCACCACCTGGGGTGCCTCCTGCCCCAGTGCTCCACAAAGAAAGGATGTTCCTCACAAAGCTTTTGAGGTTGCCTGGGGATGATACACCTGTACTTCCTGCCAAAGCAGCCTGGAGTATATGGATATTTCAGCCACCTGGTTTCTTTCAGTGCCCTCAGGGGACTCATCATCATTACAAAGGAGAAAAACCAATGCCCTATTTCTGATTATCTCCCCTGCTGACAATGACAGACTCGGAAATGCTTTTCAAGTATGTGTATTATATGAGGAAGCTATGTCCTGTCTTGCTAACTGGACTGTTTCCTCTTAGCAGTTAATCTCTGGGTACTGCAGGCTCCCCCAAAACTGCATGAGATGACTTAATCTTAACCTGTATAACAATAATTTCCTGTTCACCAGGGAATATATGATTATTGTGCAAAAGTCTGCTCAATCCTTCTGTGAAGAATGAGCAAGTGCATAGATTTTGGGTTTTCAGTGGAGTCTTGGTCTACGTCCTGCCTTGGGAAATGGTGTCCTCTTTCTATCAACTACCACCTCCTCCATGTGCCAAGGAATATTTCCTGCTCTGCTTCCTGTCTGCTGGCTTTTGTGTGGACGTGGAATAACCTTGGTGTTATATGTTGGGTTTTGCATAGTGCAATGGTTCCAAGTTCTTTTAGGCTGTAGGCCACACCTTTGTAGAGGCATTATTTCATAGTTACACCAATCACTTCTGTATGAAGGTACTGATTCAGTGTATTTTAGCTATATTTACTGCAATTTAGTGATTGTGGTAGTGCTAGGACAGCTCTCTGCTTGCTGTTGCTGTACACAGCACAAGACTCAAGAGCCAGTAGCAGAGCGGAGTTGTAAGAAACATCCCAGCACTGCTCTCTTTTCAAACCCCTTGGGGAAATGAGCTTGGGAACTTGCCACCGCAGAGCCAGGAGGTGTTTGCTATTGCAGGTTGTTCTTTTCGTACATTAAATGTCTCTGCATTGGAATAGAAGGTTTTGATTTAAAAGCTTCAGTTAACGTTTGGGAGAGATTTTTCCTGTCCAGTTATAATTGTTAAAAGAGGTCAAGGTTGAGATCCATATCATCATAAATCACTCTCACTTGAAAAGCAAATGTTTTCCTATGTGGCCTGAGGGACTCAAATCAAGTCTGACAGGCATATAGGTCTGCATTTTATTCTTGGCTTTTCTGTACTGCCTCTACCGTATTCTTCTCCATCTGGAAAGTGGTGCTTACCTCGCAGGGCCGTTGTGGGGATTAATTAATCCCTCTATTTGCACAGCGCTTTGAACGTGCCCAGACGAAATGCTGTTACTTTAATTGCCTCGTGGCTCTGTGCAGCCTCCCGTGACAGCACGGTCTGAGTGCCAAACGGACCAGCAGAGCAAGGGCCACCCGGTATGCCTCCTTCATAGGTCCACCAGAGCCACCTCCTGCTGCGTGCCCCCTCCAAGCCAGCCCAAATGCAGGGGGACAGTGGCTTAGCAGGGCTCCTGTGCCTCGTCCCCAGAGCAGCCTCCAGCACCCTCGTCCTCTGGAGGACGAGCTGTCTGCACTGCAGGTGTGGCTGCCAAGGGAAGGGTTTCTGGAGCAAGGCCAGTATGCAGGTAGCTGTCTGCCATGATGTGGCTGGCTTGGGTGATCTACCACTGACTGCTAGAAATCTGGACCTGAATGTAACAGCCACACAGCTGGGATGAGTTATCTATTGCTTTTTTTTGGGGGGGGGAAATATCTGAGGACAAAATGGTGACCTAACCATCTTAAACGTGGATTATCACCCTCATCTGTAGTCTTTGAGGTGCTTAAGACCGTAAACCAGATCCCTGATGCTGTCTTTAGAGGGCAGCAGTTTTTTTTTGTTTGTTTGTTTGTTGTTTTTTTTAATTATTATTATTATTGTTTTTGACGGAGGGCTGTCTTACATACTTGTGGTCTTAACCTACTAGAATTTTCCTTGTTAAGTAGCTGACCATATTGTACTTGGGGAAGAGGATTGGCTCACAGTCAAACAGGGACAGTTTAGGGGCACATCAAGAATATTAACCAGCTGTAGTTACAGCAATAACCATTTGTATACCAATGACTGCTTTTCTTTACGTCTCTTCTTACAACAGAGATGCACTAGTAAATATAGGACTTTACAGATGGGCTGTAAAATATCAATAGAAACATTGTGGTGACATTTGCTGTTTCATTTCCCTCAGTCTCATCATTTGCTGTCTTACTTTATCACTCTTCATTGTTTGTCCAGTCAGTCTCTATTTCCCTTCTTCCCCACTGGCAAAGTTATTTCCAGGTGGCACTGGCTGTGAACATGGTGGTGCTCGTGTAGTAGTGTCCCCAGTTAATGCCCATTGCCAGAGGAGCATGGTCTTGGTGAGACTGGCTGTGCTGGAGCTGCAGGAAATACAGCCCACAAATAGACAAGGGGTGGTAGGTGACAAGACAGAACTTATTTTGTCATCATGACAGTGGCTTCTTTTCCAGTGATGTATTCAGGACACTTGGATGCCAGTGGGAGGAAGTGCAGCAAAAGAGAACACAGAGAGGAAAAGGCCTCCAGAAAAACATCCAAGTTGCTATTCATGACTCAGGAAACAAATTTAGGGTGACAGTGCTGCATGTGCAGTGGTGGCTGTGGTCAACCTGTGGTGTCCTGTTGGAACAGTGGTGCGGGCTTTTCCTTGCAAGGAGGAATGGGAGTATGAAAAGGACTTCTTAAGTTACCTCAGCCTAAAGTTCTAGGCATGCTGCTTTTTTTTTTAAAAAAAAGAAGCAGGTGAGCAAATGGATGTAATCAGGAGCTGAACTGCTGTATAGGTGTAGCCCTTGAAAAGTTCAGCTTTGTGGGTAACTTTGAATTACTCCACTTGTCCAAGGAAGAAAAGCAAAACATGGTCAAAGCTACAAAAATCCACCCAAGGAACACCATCCTGCATACGCGTGCTTCTGGTGTGAATGCTAGTCTGGCAGTGGACATGCTTACTTCATTGTCTGAAAAGATGTATTTTGGCCCTGTGAGAAAGAATTGCATTCCACCCCTCTATTTTGTCAAGCCTACACTGCCTTAAGCATTCCTGCTAAATGGAAGGCGCGTTTGTGACTCACAGCCATGGTAACTGTGGTGTTAAGCCTGTATGTTTGCTGGAAAATCAGAGCTTGGAGCTGACAAACTCAGCCCGAATCTCACACTGGAGTGATACCAGCATGTGAGGAGGTATGGAGTAGTGTCATTTCCATCTTTCTCCATGTGCTTTGCCACAGAGTACAAGGTTTATATATGCCATTTGACATAAAGCGACATCTGTAAGAGGATGGTGGTTGATGACTGATCAGCAGCACAGCTGACTGCCTGCGTATGTGTCACTTGAACATACATTGACCTGCTTGGTTCAGCTGAGGCTGTATGCCCTCTGCTTTCCTCCTGCCATGGGTTACATTTCACAGAATAACCCAAAGCCTTCTCGAGGGCGCTCCCTTAGGAGTCAAGTTGCTCTTGGCCATCCCTCGAGCTGTTTTATAACTTCTTGACAGTGTCCCCCATGCTAGCTACTCTAACAGAAGCTCCTTAAAAATAAAAAATAAAAAAATAAAATAATGCGCTAGCCTTGGGTAATGTTCATTCTGCTAATGTGCTTTGCTGCGATAAGAGGAATGACTGTCACTTGAGATAGCTGGAAAAGGAAACGAGGTATTTATTCAGCAAAGTACAATTCATCGTGCTTGCTTTTCCATGGAGCCAGCAGGTAGCAGCAACTGGCATGAGGTGGAAGATGGCACGGTATTGGAGATACCACAGAGATCCTGTGCCTTCGTCATTGCTCCCATTCTCCCTCCTTCCCCAAAAAGTGGGAGGCTGGAGGCTCTTGAGGATGGAGCCCCTTGCCTTTTGCTTCCTGGCTGGTGGAAGAACAGCCTTAACACTCTTCTTCTGCATCACATCCTCGGGGCATGTTCGCCTCTGCCGCTGAGGGAGACCGCTGTGCGTGGATGCTTGCGGCCTCTGCCGCTGAGGGGGAGGCAGCCTTTAGGCCTTGGCCTTTGGCAGAAATCCCCAGGCGCTCCCACACAGCTTCATCTGCTGGCTCAGGTCTTGCTGCCCTGAAAACCACTTCAGGGTTTTGTTTGTCTGGGGATGAGTAAGCCTCTGTGACCAGGGAGCTCCCCTTCTCTAGAGAGAGCCATTTGAACAAAACAAGGAGGCCTAGCTGGGAGCTCGCGTGGGGTGATGGGGGCAGCTTTGCCTTCAGTTTTCATCAAAGTAGTTAGAAATTGATGTATTCCCAGGTTGTTGTCCTACTTCATGATGCCATCAGTCACTAGAAGTGTTGTGTTTTTGTTGTCTTTTACCTCTACATCAAAATAAAGGCAATAAATTTAGTCTGAACTTCTGCTCAACTATTTACTGTGTTTTCCTGCAGCGTCTTACATGCTTAAGGTTGATTCAGAACCGGGTATTAATAATTGCACCGTATTCATTTATTTTTAACTTGACTCGAAGCCTGAAAGCAATCAACCAGAAAAAAGTATTTAATAACAGAGAAACTTAGAGGAACAGTCCATGTAGCCCAGTACAGTGAGTTAGCATCCCTCAGCAAAAAAAGATTAAGTGCTACTGTCGTCAGCAAGGCTGCGGGGGGTGGGAGGGAGCAGGGGGAAGGGAGAGGGGAGATGTCTGATCCACTTAATGCAAAGTATAAATTGATGTCGTTTTAATTTTCTTCTTATAAGATTTACCACTTTACATGTAAATACCAGCCAGCGATGTGCCTATGCTGGATTTCCTATTCATACGGAGAATGTGTTCATCTACTGGAACTTAACTGATCTCACTGAGTTAAGGGGAGGATAATAAAAAGCTATGGAGTGAATAATGGAAGGATTTAAAAATGAGGCATGGGGGGTAGAAGATAGGATGCGGTATAATTTTGGAGGTAAAACTACAGTTGAGATTAAATGTATATTTCTGGACATCTGGCTGATCTAATGTCTGTCTAACGATTATCTTGTAATTGTTAAACCTGCCGCTTTTATGTGTAGGATTAGCTCTGTTTAAGTATGCATGCAAAAAGCATAATATTGACTGAGTCTGTGCAGCATAATTTGTATGAATCCTAATGTGGAGTGGATTTTTTTTTTATTTTTTACATTAGCTCATGTGTACGTGGTTCTTGTTTTGCTTTTTTCAAAAGTATTTTTGAAATATGAGCATATTTAAGAATCTTAGTGATAGGAAAGAGTTATTATTCATAAAGTAAAGTTATTATTCATAAAGAAACCTTTAAAGAAAGGAATAATGGGAATGTTATTAGGCTAAAAATGAATCTTCTGAACAATTGTATGAAAATTAGCATCTAATAATGCTGTGTCTATATTTAATCACTTTCACTATTACAGATTTTTAATTTGTTTGTTTGTTTGTTTGTTTTCTCTTTACCCCGATTAGTTTCGTACCTTAACCTTTGAGCTTAGCAAGAAATGTTTGCAGGAGCTCAGCTGACATCCTCAGTGCTATTTCTAAAGAAAAAAAAAAAAAAAACAACTAGGAAAAACACATTAATATCAGCTTTCATAAAAACGCTCAGGCATTTCATTAGCAGTTGTAAGCTGGAGAGACAATAGGGAAAGCTTTATTAGACGAGAGATGGTGAATGGGAAATTGGCCATAGGAAATCAAAGTTTGATAATCCCCCCTAACAATAGCGACATCATCTCATTGTCGGTGTGTTTGCATTTCCATCATGCCCCGATCACAAGTTTCTCAGACCACGTAATAAATAAACAAACCAACCTTAACAAGCAAGAGAAACAATATGATGGCTCAGCGACAGCAAAACGTGCTCCACAGCCATCTGCTCAGAATCAGCCCAACACCAAGCGGAGCCCTGTGAGCAGGAAGCACAGATCATTCCTGAAGGCCTGATGGTCAAAAATGTCACTGATTTTATGTTCTTTGCAGAGCATCTATTTAATGTGACCTTTTCCTTACAGGAACAGTCTCTGCTAGTGTTTCTGGTTGCACATCTATGTTGAAAATGCTTCGTAAGTATGTTGTGTCTATATTAAAAGGCTAAGGATAGGCAGTTGAAAGTTCAAGTGTTTTGGTGTGTTCTTAGGCAGCTTAAATGAAAAATGAATACACGTCAAAGGATATGGGAAAAGGGACAGATTAATGCAGGTGAGTGTTTATGAATAAAGGTGATGTTTATGAATAAATGGGTTTCTAAAGATGTTCAGGTACCTGAAGGTGCAGTTGGTTCCTGGGATTTTCGGGTAGTCTGGCACCTGGACCTCAGTGGAGCAAAAGACAGTCTTTGGAAAATGGGTGCCTGTTTTCTATCATGTTATCCCTTCTGAATGTGTTGGTGCTTTTTAAAGCTTTCCTATTTACATGCTGGGCTTCTTACAACCTCTGATAATCTGGTTTGTAGTAGTTATGAAAGCTGCTGCCCATGTGTTTTATCTTCTGATGCCCATCGATGCCCATTCTTGGGTGTTGTCTTCATGGTTTAGCAGTTTGCATTGACAGTCACATGTCAGCACCGGGTTTTTAGACGGAGAACAACAAAGGAAATAGAAGGCATGGGAGCTCTGGCTTAGCATTCAGATACGTAAAATCTGTAAAAAGCTGTTAAAATAAATGGGCTGTAGTCTACCAGTTGCCTCAGTGGATGGAGACTTTGGAGCCTTTAATTACAATGTTTCTGTGTAATCAGGCAGTCATTGTTATGTGGGTGTTCTTTGTACTTGGAAGAGCTAAACATTCGCTTACATATTTGAAAAGGATAAGTGAGATCTGAAAATTCTGTTCTGGTAATGCTAGATGGATTTACTTACAGAGCCATATGCTTGACGCTACAGAGCTAGGGTTTGAAGGTTTAACAGGCATTGTCAGGTTGGAATGTAAAACCACTAAACCAGGATGAGATCTTCCCTACAGAAGTACCTGCACCCATTTTTCCAGCCAGTTCTCGTTTAACCTGGTTGTTACTCACTGCCACCTGGGTCATGTGTGCTTGCGAATATGAGTTAGAGCATGACTGGAAACTAACCTTAGACCTTGCTCTCACGCAGTCATGAGAGTGACTTGTGCTGCTGCTGGAGGAAGAGGAGGAACCCAGTAGGCAGCTTGGGAAACATGTGCTGTGCTGATGGAGGCTCCCTGCAGGCAGCAGTGACCCTGACCTGGAGTCACACACCAGAGTTTGAGAAGCCTTAGTCTTCTGATGCAGATTTGAAAGAAGAAAAAAAGATAACAACTTGCTTTCTTATGCCACTTTAATCCTTTCCTAGGTTCTCCTGCAAGTAAATGCGTGTGTTAGACTTGGTGTCTCCAAACCTGACTCTTTGCTAGACTATCAGCTACATTGTCTGATGCTGTCATGTATTGGCCAAACCCTGTCTCAAAGCTAATGGGCTGTCGCCTCCAACAGTCCTGGGGAGAGGCTATTCAGAAGCTCATTTGTGTTAGGGTTAAACACCTAATTTTATCCCAAGGTGGTACAGCCAGAATCATTTCGACATGGGCAGCCAGAAATCTGCTCCAGAGGAGATTTCTTCTGTGCTTTCTTCTGTAGCACTCCCATTGCCATGTGCCTACTGGAAATCCATTGTTTGCACAAGCTACTTTCACACCCGATTTACATTGGTAGCTAATGCTCATCTTCTGAGCAGCTGGTACAGGCCTTTCCTCTGTAACTCCTGACTGCCAAGACCAGCACATGCCAAAGATCTGATTCTTAAGCAGAAGCTCAGTTAACTGTGTTGCTCAGTGAATTGTGTTCCTTCTGTTTTGGTCTGAAACTCTCCACGTCCTCCAGCATTCTCTGTGACAGTATTCCGCTGTGTGAAAGTGCTGGCCAGTTACATCACCGCTAAAATTTCCTTAGGATATTCCTAATTTTTTGAGACATTCTTTCATAAAAATAAGTCAACTCCAGTGCCTGGAGTTTTCCTCTAATGACTCCAACAGTTTTTCTATCAGCAATGGCTACAGCAGCTTCCCGTGCGTGGCCAGCTCCTTCCTCATGCTGGCTTTGTACAGTCCTCTGCTCAGTTTTCTGTGTGCTGCCCAGTCAGCAGGTTTACTGAAGGGAACTCGGATGATTCCAGTCCTATTTCTGTTGTCCAAGTGAGTCAGCTTTTCAGAAACAGTTCTTGGGGTTAATCTGCAATAACTACGCTTCAGTAAGCTATTTCACATGGCTTTGTACCAGCTCATACTTATCTCCATGCCTTCTTTCAATAAAGCGAGGCAAACTAGAAAAAATATATATTTTTAATTTTTTTGTTAATAAAAAAGGCATCTGTTTAAATTAATAAAACATTTTCAGCTTCATTTAGCAGCAGTAATGCAGGCAATGCTGCTAAAGATGTACGATGGTGACCTCCGTTTGAAAATTAATGCTGGTTTTAAGTTTCGTAAAAAAATATGCTCATAATATTGGTGCATTTTAATGGGACATTATCAGTTTAAGAAATAACAGTGAAGATAATACCTTGCTGATAGCCTGCTGCCAGATGCCAGCCATTCCAAGTGGAGCAGGCAACAGTACATACCTAATGGTATGCCTGATTGCAAATGATGATTCTTCTTCTTTTTTTTTTTTTTTTTTTTTTTTTTTTCTTTCAATAGGTAGGACTTGTTTTTCTGTTTCTCTTGGCACTTTATCAGTTTGGATAGTGAAAATGATCTCACTAATTTCTTGTATGTTTTACTTTCCAGTTATCTTTGCTTTGTTAAACAGTGCAATTCCTGTAATGATGCTGCAAGGGAGCATTTCTTTTTATTGACTTTAAAACATCCATTTCAACCAGATTATTTTTTTTTATCTCGAACCCATGTAAGTGAGTTTCAGAAGCTCTTTCAGATATGATTTTTTCATCAAATTTGATCAGGTGGTGCCCTTTTGGTCTGTCAGCTCCCTTTGTCCCTGTTTTGCATTCTTGGGTGTTCAACTCACTATGTCAGGTTAGCACAAAGGGAAGTTGGCTGTATTTGAGCAGTCCTGTTGGGAGAGAAGGAAAAGGATGTAGAAAGGACATTTTTTCGTGATAGCTCAAGCATAGATTGCTTTGAAGGATACTCTTAAGTAGTCTTTATGTGATGTAAGAAAGTAAGTAATACAGTATAGTGGAAAACAGAGTGCCTGTATAGGGGTTGTCCTAGCTTTAACAAGCGTGTCCTCTTGTGATTGGATTCAAAGCCAGGGTGTGACACAAACTAAACATGAACATTGATTCTGGATATTGTATTTTTGAAGAGTTTGATTTGTTCATCTGACCTAAATGTTTGATGTTTAACGTAAGGCTGCAGTATTTCACAGTGGAGTCCTGCCAGTGTTTTCATGTTTACAAATAACCCTTTGCATTTTATTTCCACAACCAGTGCTCCATTTTAACCATGACAAACTAGGTAGATGTTTTGAGTCCTCATTTTCTCAGAAAACAGCACTGGTCTGACTTCAGATGTACTGTGTATTGCCAGAAGATCAAACTTCCCAGGGACTTTGAAGCTGATCAAGTACTACTGAAGAAAAAAATAGTTTGCTGGAAAAAACTATGAGGTGTTCATGCACGTGACTGCAAGACAGTGGCATCTGGTCAAGAATGGAAGAAGTCCACCCTTTTAACATAATTTTTGGTAGACAAGCAGAGGAGAAAGGGAGGGGAGTAATTGACAAGCCCCGTCTTTCCCCTGCCACCCACGGGTGTAACTTTGAGCAGCAATCAAGACTCTGAATACCTTATGATTTTAAATCCCATGGACAAGATTATTCTGTTCACATTAGCCAACTCATTTGAAATGTAGCAGTGGACAGCAGAGATTATCACTTTCCAGTGGAATGTATTTAAGTGTTTTTATCACTTTCCAGTGGAATGTATTTAAGTGTTTTATTTAGGCCCTCTAATGGGAGCAACGTTAATAAATCTGCTATTGCCATCCCTAAGTCTGGCCCCCTGTGGAGGGAGGAGAGGTCTAAAGCCACTGAAAGCTTTGGAAGCTTCTCCACATTTGTTCTTGTTGTTGTTGGCTTCCTTTTGTGTTGGCCTGGCGTTTATAAGAGACCAAACCTACCTCCGGGCTGCAGAGTCTAAGTGCCTGGCGGGCATGCCTAGGGGAGGATGCCCAGCCACTTGTGAGGGGCAAAACATAGCGATGGAGCAAAATAGCAGCCAAAGATGAAGGAGAACGAGGGAAAGATGTTGGAGCCTCCTAAAGCAGCTTTAGTTTTCACTGGTGGGGTGAAGAGCAACAAACTTCAACTAGTTTTTTTTTCAGGAAAACACATTTTTGCTTTTGAAGCTGTGCTCTGTTTTGCACTTACTTCTGCTCTTTTCTCTATTTGTGTTTTCTTGTTTTGCTTCAGTATTTATCTTCTTTCCACTCCTGCTCTCTAAGTAACTGCGTGTACTGCTGTGCTGTCAGCTGTGGCACAAAATAGCTATGATAAAACTACTCCAAAGCATTATGTACTTAGGGGCCAAGCCTCGAACCGTACTGGCAATAACATTTATGTATAATGGGGGAAATATTCGTATATTGTGGGGAACATTGTGATGTTCTGATTGCTAAATCACAATGTTCTGGATGGCTAAATGGGACATTTCAGCGAAGAGGAAATTGGCTTTTGAGAACCTGACGTCCGTTTATTATATGTGTGGTGTACCCAGCGAGCGGGTAGCAATAGCAGACCAAATACATCACAACTACTCCAAACCTACCAGGCTTCCTTCAGGTTTGTTTTCAGCCTTGTCTGGGACGTGCTGTTGGGATCCTGGGTTTTTCCCAGCGGGGGACACGGGGCTGCCAGTGCCAGCCGTGCTGAGCTCCCCAGTTGTGCCATGCATGCAGTGATGTGACAAGTACTGAGAGGTGCCTGCTTGCCACGGCTGCCGTGGGTTAGTCCCCTCTGGTTTCACAAGGCTGTGGTCCCTGCCCTCAGTCAGGGAAGCTTACTCTTTGACTAAAGGGGGAGTATTTTGAGGAGAGAGTACACTTACCCTAAGCTTTCTTTTTCAGACAGCTTCATCTTGCGGTGGCGTCATGTATCCAATGTGAAGTATCCTTGTGGTGTGTTATTACTTGGATACTCATCTAATCATTTGTGCCTTACCGTCCACCCAGAGTGGCTTTACCTTTATGAATGCTGCACATCTTCATGTCTAAACAAGCCCAGGTGTGCTCCTTTCCCCAAGTCAGTGAGAGCATCCAGAGCTCCCCATTGTCCATGCTGCGTAGCTGGCTATTCAGCAATACCTCCCTGCACCGAGAAGAATGCATCTGGTCCCTATCCAGTGTCCAGACTGCAAGTGGTCATTGGTTTGTTTTCACCCGTAATTCCTTTAGTAAGATCTAAACTGGGAACCTGGAATCTGGGAACCTGGTGGTCTGAGAGTCAAATCTTGTTGCCTGGTCTGTCAGGATGGTATAAGGGCAGAAGGAGTTATTTTAAGTGATTAGTATTGTGCAAAGACCTCTGTAAGTCAGATTTTCTTTTTCTTTCTTACTAAATTATAGAATGGCACATTTTTTAATTGGCAAGCCATTTATATGGTATTTCATTAATGTCAGGCACTGTGCTTGAATAACCTATAGGTCAGTGAATTTCAGTCCTTCTGAGCTTAACTCACAAAGTATCTGAAGTATCTTTGGGAAGTCTGATCCTTTTGGCACAAGAAAGGAAGAAAAACTTGACCTAAAGACAGCATAAGGCGATGAAGAACAAGACAAGAGACACACGATGCTCAGATAAAGACAACAAAAGAACTGGGAGATTCAGGAATGTTTCCTAAGGATTCTGAGAGGCATAAAGCAAAATAATGAGGCAGAAGATTCTGAGCAAGAAGAACCTGGAGATGTTGTGAGGACCAGACAGCCTGTGTCTCCTGACATCGGTGGTGATCATACAGGTGGTCCTGGCCACGCTGGTTGGGTGGGCACGTGCATCTCGGTGCTTATTGACTGTGAGAGCGTCCGTAAGGAAGATCAGCCTAGGAGTTCTGTAAAATAAAATCACCTTCGTCTTACCATGAGTTTTGTTATGCTAATCTCCTACACCTGTAGTGTTGAAGCCCAAGAGAGGTTTATAGACTGAGATGTGAGCAATGATGTAGGCTCTCTCAGAGGAGTTGCTGCTATTTGTTGGGCTGTGTCTTCTTCTCCATAGGCTGACCTTGGAGCACTCCCCGCCAGTAACACTTGAATGGAAAAAATGGTTTTGAATCCTAAGAAAGTACACATTTTGTGAGCGTTGTCCTCAGCAACGTTCATACAAAAGAGCTTCATGACATCCTGGAATGCTTGGAAGCCATGAGGTCCATCTGTTAATATCATCCAAATTAAAATGCAGGGCCTTATATTTTTATATGTTAATTAAGTGGGAGGATGGGCTCCTTTTGCATGTGCCTGGAGTGTCGAAGTGGAAGCACTGCAGTGTCTGTCAACAACATGGTTGGCAAAGTGAAATGCAAAAGGGACATCTGGTCTTGTCCTATAGTCTTTTGAGTCTAGTTTTTTTCTTCCTATTTTCTTTCTTTCTTTCTTTCTTTCTTTCTTTCTTTCTTTCTTTCTTTGTTTTTAATTTTATGTGTGTGACTGTAGCAACTTCATTTGCTGTTGCCTTTCTCGCTGATACTACTGTGTTGTTTCCAAGCAGCCAGACTCGAGTACTTTAAGCATTTCCCAGCCCATTCGGTAGGCCGCCACGTCGGTGGTGTGTCATCCTGGATTAGCAGCGAGCATCAGCTCCAGCCAGACAGGACGGCACGTTTGGGAACTGCATCCCTGCCTGGAGCCAGTCACAGCATGGTCTCAGTGACAGCTGCTGGCAGCGTGTAGTAAGAGCTGGTGTTGTAAAATAGGAAAGCTTGGTAAACGTATATGAGAGAGTAATCGGCTAAGAATTTGTATGGCTCATGCCCAGCCTCTTAATGCCTTCTATTTTCTCTCGTTAGTAGGTGGCTCCCCAGATTGGAACCTTTTAAGATTGCAGATGAGGCTTGAAGAATGACTGGCAACAGTGCAGACACGAACTTTACAACACCAGTCAAACGAAATAAAACAGAATGATGTGCATAATGATGGGAACATTAGCTTGTCTTACTGTTAGTATGAATGCTAGTAAGATAAATATTGAATATCTCTAAATAAACTATCATTATACTAGCGTGAGACCTCCCTTCAAATTGTAATTCTTGAAAAAGAGGCGATGCTTTTCTTTTCAACAGGAGCCCTGCACTGAATCATTCCCTTTAATTGCTGTTCGAAAATATATAACAGGTTTTTTAATGCCTACTTTTTATATTTATCTTTTTACTTTCCATTAATTGCGGTACTTCCATTCAAGCTTGAAAATGAAATTGCTTCCCCAACATATTTCTTGTCTGCTATATGTAAACATGTTTTTTTTTTATTAGCCTTGTTTCCAGTGAAGCTGAAAGCACACCAGCACCAAATGCACTGAGAGGCTTTCATCAGTTATCTCAGTTACAGGCATTTCAAAGGAAGCTCAGGAAAGTTGCCACGTAGAGCAAACCTCATCTCTTTCCCTTATTATGAGGAATTTATCTCGTGTTTTGGGGACTTATCTGCAGAAGCTTCATCCTGGGGTTTATGCTTAATTCAGGGCAACTAGCCACTCGTTAAACTTCAGATTCCCACTTTTATCTGCAGGTGTCCAGTTCTGAAAGATGTGGGCAGTAATCCTGTCGAGCTGCTCCTGCTTTCGGCAGACGGAGGAGGACAGTGCCAGGAGCCACATGGTGGTAGCTCAGCAAGGCTTTTTGGTGCCTTCATTTGCCGACCAGAGTCTGAAATCTTCTCTCCTTCCTTATTTAAGCAGCCCACCTACTTCATTTATTTGCTTTGATTTTAAGTGGATTTGGTTGGCGAGTATGTTAGTGTTACATTAAAACCGTATCAGAGCTGATGATATGCATAGGAATAAAGGAGACTTATTTCAAAGTGAATCATCTTTAGCAGCAGTAAGATATGCAAGGCTGGGTACAATTTGGTCCGTCTGTCATTAAGTACTGTAGTTTTTTCAAGGAAAAAAAAAACTTGAAGGAGAGAGGAGCAAGTGAGCCACGAGTGCCACATGTAGCAGTATGAGAGTTTGATCCGCACCTTCCACAAATCTTATTCTGCATCTCAAACAGCAAGAGCGTTCTTGCTCGGAAGGTTTTAGGCCTTTCACTGCTTTTAACAAAGAATGCTTTACAGGCCACGTGGAGGGACGTCAGAGGGTCTGAACGGTCTGCAGATAAAAGTGGCAACCACTGCATCAGCGGACCTCTGAGGCTCTTCTGAGTGATTCGGAGCACTCAGCTATGAATAATGGCAGTGTTAGTGCCTGTGCTCCCAAAGGTGCTGTGGCAAAGCTTGGGGGCGGGTGATAAGGACGGGATAAAGCATGTGTCCCACAGCTCCTGGATCCATACCAAAGTGTAAGATGAACTGAAGTGTTGGGAGACCTGTGGTTAAAAGCTCTTCCGATGTCGGCACGGTCCTGATGGAAAACAGAGATGCAGCTTAGTTCATCCATTTAGAGTGGGTGGGATGTATCAGTATCCCTCGTAACTTGCAGTAGGTAGAGTTTTGCACGTGTCTGGCTGGAGATGCCTGAGTATTTGCATCTCAAAAGAATATTAAAAACAGTGCAGGTACTTGGGTGCTCTCAGTGACCTGGCAGTGTCACCTATTACCGTGATTATCTGGTATTTTCTGTTGAAAGCTTTCATTTGGTTTGGTTTGGTTTGACTTGTTTGTTATTAACACACCACACAACTTCACAGCTTCAAACATCTGGGTTGAAATTTTGTTCCAGTTTGTGGCTGGATTCTTTTTCAATGTGTGTTTCAGCTGGAATTTAGCAGTTTGAGTGCAAGCCTAGATAACATTCTTTTTTATTTTCTTTTTTTTTTTTTTTTTTGGACAGGAGAACACAGGAGTGTCAGTATTGGCATCAAGCATCTCTTATATGTGTACTGAACTGAAAAGCAGCTCTTAGGTGAGGGATGTGCCTTTATTTTGAGATGCATACACATGTGCAGTAGCCACAAATACAGGAACTCACATACCTCAACCATTTATGAAAGAATATGAGATTATGTATAAAAATACAGAACAAGGAGCATGCTAGGGAATCATTCCCTCTCTTCTGCAGTCCTTCAAAGCTGCCCTGTTGCTACTTGCCCCTTTCTACCAGTTTGGCTTGTGAAAGTCATCTTTTTTCTGCTGAGGATGGGTGTATTCTGATAGCACATCTTCACACACACAGCTGGGCATCACCTCTCACCTTCAATGACCGACTGCCTTGCAGATAAAGATGTGATATCCCTGTTAAAGCTGCAAAGGGTGGTGTTGTTCACTGTTGTTCACTGGCAACTGCTCTCGTGCAGAAGGGCCCTGACGTCCACATAGTTGTGTCTGGGGTGTGTGGATCCGATTTGTTTGTAGGCAGTTGCTGATTTTAATAATTGTGTTGTAAAAATGCATGCTTACCCGCTCCACAAATGGCTGGTTCTGAACTCTCAGAAGTTAACAACTGGCAGCACGCCGTGTCTAGTTACTGCACAGGCTCCAGAGGAACTGACAGATTTGAGTTTCATTGGCCTTCTTCCTGCTCCTTTTTGCTGCTAGGAAGATAGGACTTGAGAGAACACCCTTGGTTATTAGAGCATCTCCCAGCAGTGCAGGGGAGTGCGCGGAGCATCTGCACGCCACAGTTTGTGGGAATGCCTTCCTGTTGGGATTCGGAGCAGATGTGTCCTTCCTCGCTCTAAAAAAGCACATGAGTATTGAGAAGAGTGGCTTCTGGCTTTGACTTTGGTTTTAGTAGGAGTGGCACATGAAAAACAGAGCCATATGCAAAGGACAAATGGAGCAGTATGAAAAACTGCTGTGTAGACACTGAGACAGGGCTAGAGCTTGACTGGGACAAGACCAGGTTATTTCGGAGTGGTACAAACCAAACGTTTTTCCCTCTTTGCCTTGTTTTGTTATTTTTTGTCTTTCTTGGTTGCATTGCTACCTGGGTTTGGGAGGGGCAGGAGCCGAGTTATGGGTGAGAGCAAATATGGATAGCTATAAGAACACTGGTTTTGATCAGCTGAAATGAGAAGATATGGGTCATGCAGGGGAGAAGAAAAGAACAGAATTCTCCAAAATGTGAGAAAAGTCTCCTTTCTTTGCTGGGGAAAAAAAATAGGCATACAAAGAGATGTCAGCTCTTAGCTCTTTCTCAGTGTGGTAATGTAAATAACCTCTGATTTCCAATAAAACGGGATCGGCACATTAGAGGTTTGGTTGCAATAACAAAAACCTTCTGGAACCTCCAACAAAGCCCTTACCAGATCACTGCATGTGCTTCTGAGCTGATTTTTGCATGGATTGAACCGAAACGAACACGGCAGCTGACAACCTTCTTGGCAGAGGAGCCCTGGCACGGGTTGGATGAAGGCTTGGGGCCCCCTGCTTGCTGCTTACGGGTTCCAGCCAATGTGGGTTTTTAGCAGGACCCCCTGCTTTTCCCCTTGTGCCATTGCCCAGCAGCCCTCCTCCTGTGGATGAGGGGTGAAGCTGCCCATCTGCCATCTTCTACAGGCGGTGACCCTTTTACTGCCCTCGCCTCCTGCCCTCCCACCCCAGTGGCAGCCCGCTGGTGGAGATTCCTGCCTTTGGAAATGCATCTTGGGGTTGTGTGCGCCTTCTTCTCCTATCTGTGTGCCCTGAGGGGCTGCGGTCAGCTGGCACGCAAAAATCCCTTTCCTCCACTACTATTTGCAGATTTAGGAGCTTGAAACTTCTGGCATGGGTCCCAGCAACATGACCTTGAATTCGGTACTACTGAATTTCTGCACACGGCTATTACCGCCCATTTCTGTGCTGTACCCTGCTACGTTGAAGGATATTAGGAGTGGAGGAGCCTGAATACAAAGCGGTTCCAAGAGAGGTTCATACCACTGCTGTCATGTGCTGTGACTAATGAGCTTGTTAATCAGTTTTTAATTCGTTTCAAGTTTTCTCCCCGTTAAATCTTAACTTTGGGAGAACACTGGGTAAACAACCCGATAGCTCTGCTGACAGGATGGAATGGGACTGGTACTGCTCTGCGTCTGCCCCAGAGTTCCTGTGTGCCCAACAGGACTTCTCTCCCTCCGGGCACATTGCTGGCGATGGTGGGACTGAGAATCCCTTTCCACGAGCTGACTGTGAGCGTGTGTTGAGCGGATGCAGTAATTCCCTGGAGGAGCTTCCTTTCCTAAACTGCTTACCAGCAGCACCCATTCGGAGAAGTTGATCTGCAGTCTTTGATGACTTTTTTTGTCAGTACTTTTTCCACAGCGTCTTTTCTGGCAGTGTTTACGGTGCCTGCTGCCATCCAGCACTTGTGCTGGTGCAGAAGAATGCATTTCCTCCTGTACGTTTGACTCAGAATGCACAAATTGCATTTTCTTCCCCCCCTAGGGCTGGATAAACCATACCGTGTGGTCACTGTATGCTCACTGCGTGTTCTGGGTTTTATTTTATTCCTGTTGAGAGCTCAAGTTTAGATGATTCACTTGGGATTAAGATGAATAGTATGGTGCTGTACTTCACTGCTACGTGTCTGAAAGTTGTTGAATGCACAGGGAGGAATAGATCAAACCTGTGCTAACATGGGCTGTGGATGTAGAACTAGTCTGATGGACACAGTTAGCACCAGCAGCTGCTTTTCTTGGTGCTTCATTTTCCTGATTTACTTTCTTCACGTAGGGATTGTAAAAGTTTAGATGTTGCATGTAAGCAACAATAAAGGATTTAAATAAAGGATATTCCTAGTCTTGATTATCTTGCATGTTTTTCATTTAAAGTCTTCTATCTCGATAAAACTGGAGAACTGCTGTAAGGTTTGAATGCTCTGTAAACCCACATTTCTGTCATCTTTGCGTATTGCGACTGCAGGGATTTGAAAGTGTGATTACGAGGGACAGCTGCTGCCTGGGTATAAGACAGAGAGTTTAAGCTTCCAGAGACTTTCAAGTCCTACAGAAAAATATTCTCTGGCAGTATCCATTTACTAATGATGAGTTTTTCCCTTCTATTTCCATCCTAGCAAGGTCATTGATGCCTCGAGCCTGTCAGTGATCAAGAGGCATTTGGACAACGCCCTCAGTAGTGTGCTTCAACTTTTGGTTAGCTCTGAGGAGGTCAGGCAGTTGGACTCGATGGTCTGTAGGGTCTGTAGGTCCCTTCCAGCCGAGCTATTCCATTCCATCCCACTGTGTATAGTGCTAGGCCTTCAAAACATCCACTGGCTCTTTGCTTAGGAGTGTGTGTTCACATTAATAATGAACTGAGTGTGCATGTGTTTAAAATTATACTTGTGGAAAACTTAGCAATTTCCAATACTATGTTAATTGTTGAAAAATAGATTTTGACACTATAAAAGGCACAGGAGTTTGGCAGGGATGGACATCCCATAAGGGATGGACATCTGGAGGACAGTAAGCCTAGCCTACCCTAGATATTTGTAAAACAGGCAAGCAAATGAAGAAAAAAGGCCACAGATGTGTTGCTGGATGCCAGTTGTGGCTGTGACTCTCAAGCTCTGTGGCAATGTTCTCGTCCAGCCATTGCTGCACTGCCAAAGAAGAGTAGAAGGAGATGCAGCACTGCCGTCTTGAGAGCGACAGACCTGGGCAAAAGTCTTCTCTGGTGGCACAGGCACTGGAGCTAGCTTGGAGTGAGGTGAGGTGGGATGCTCTTGTTTCGACTCCTAAAACACTTGGGCTTTATTAGTCTGCTTTTCCCCTTGCACGCTCTGTCCTTTGATGCACCCCGCAGTCCTGCTGTGAAATCCTGGCGGTGACTTCATTTCCTCTCATCAGCTCCTCCGCCCCAGCGGCTGCCTCCTCCGCCCCAGCGGCTGCCTGGACCATTCAGGCTGGTTTTCATTACGTTCAATCTGAGCGCCAGAAAGTTCGTCTTACCCTTTGTCATCTGTGGGAACGCCATCCCCGCTTTCCTGTCTGTTAGCCCTCCGTTACGCTGAAATCCAGAGGCACCACGTGCTGTGGTGGGTTCGGTGGCCATTCCCTGAACGCCGGCAGTTTGGATGACATTAACGGGTAAGCCACATCCAGACTTTGGTAGCAACGGGTAGTCTCACACCAATATACCTGACAGGCTGGGCACTCTTCAGAGGAAATACGTGGTGGAGGAAGAAGGATATTCAGAAGAAAAATCAAAGCTGGAGGAACTGAGCTGCAGAGAAGGTTTTGGCTGTGCAAAGCAGCGCAGGCACAGCTTTGGCAGAGCAACGTGTAGGTGTGCTGGCCGGAGCTGTGCTGCAAACACGCTGCCTTACTGCTGCATCAGGTCTTAAAACTCAGCTGCTGGCTCCTGCTGTCATCACGTACCTCTTGCAGGTCCCTCGGGCAGCAATGTGAAGCACTCATCATTGCAACGTCAGGCTCAGGGAGGGCAGCTGATGGGCTGCCTGCAGCACATGCCTGTGACCTGAGTGACCAAAATTGTCAAGTGTAGCAGACGTGTCACACAGGCTGAATCAGCACACAGGCATCCAACCACCAGGCTTTACACCATGCTCCACAAGCTGATGAGATAAGTGCCGGGGGCGCCTCCTTTCTCTAATGACATGTTTCAGTTTGCAGAGCGGGATGCTGCTTTTGAAATTTCCTAACTGGAAGCTCTTTTTCCTTTCAGGCATGCATATTTAAAGCTAAATTTCAAGAAATTAGTGCTGAACATTCTCAGCAGAAATGTACTTTTGCATTTTATTTTTTACCCAGAGATGAACACATTTTGTTCTGCAACTGACTTAAAAGATACATCAGTTAATAGAGCCACTAGTAACCAAACTATAAAATAAAACATTTCCTCTAATTTAATGCAGTTTCTTACACAAAAATAATCATCAGCCTGATAATGAAGATCTTAGTGTTACTGAGATTTCTAAGTATTTCTCTAAGTGCAAAGTGGGATAAAGCTGAGTTTTCCACCATGAGAATATGACTGTTTATTATAACCATTTATTATGCACATGATCTTAGAATGGAGATCAGGTCTCAGATCTCATTATCCTTCCTGAATCTTCCACTAAGTGGCATGTAATTAATTATTTCTTTACGGAAAAAAAAAACAAAAACAAACAACAAACAAACAAACAAACAAAACAACAACAACAACAACAAAACGGTAAGTATTTGCTACTATATTAGCAAGAAATGGTTAGTTTTGAGCCACACTACAAGCATCTTTTCAAGCTGTCATGTCCCCCCACACCGCTCTTTTTGTTAGTGCTTTTAGGACTTCTTGGGACATATCCAGTTTTTCTTCCTGCCGCGAACTGGATGACTTGGATTTTACCCCCATCCCTCACCGTTAATTAAAGGAGCACTGGCCTCTTCTCCGGGTGGCAAGGAGGCACTGTGGGAACACTGTTACTCTCTCTGAGTTTTAACTTTTTTTCTAAGTGCTGGTTTAACCTATTTTTTATTTTGAAGCCCATAGCATGAATGGTTAGTGTGGGGGTTCTGGGAAACATCCAGACTGTATATACAATGTGCACTTACTATTCGAGGCCATTTAACTCGATTGATGCTGATTGATGCACCATTAAAGTTAGGGATAAGGACACATTGTTTTTGGCAGGGTTGGTGGTGATTCGCTTAATCAACTGCATTCTCTGTGATAACCTAATAGTCACTTTGGTGTCCGTGTGAGAGTTGGTATTTTATTTCATTTCCATAATGATTTTTTTAAACAGCCTTACAATTTCAGCTCCAAGGATATTAATGTGGTGGTGGCTCACTTATAACAAATATTCATGCACTTGTAATAACATCACAGCAAGGAAGATAAGCAAACCTTAGAAATATTTTTGAAAAAGAAATAGGATGTCCGTCCATGCACGGAAAGTAGCAGTGGAAGAACAGGTTGTTAAGCTTGACGCTTAACAATCTGCTGCTCTGTGTTTCGGAGCAAAGCTGGTGGCTGTCTCCTGACCTGGATGCACTAGCTATTCAGCTCTGACCTGGTGAGGACGTGAGAGCAGTGAATGCATCCCCACTGCCATCGTTTGCTCGTACTGGTGCTCCTGATGGCAGTTTCTGCAGGGAGGGCATGGACCAGCAGTTCTAATAAACAGGATTCACAGTTTGGGAAGGAACGAGCAAGGGCTGTGCAAGGTAATCCATTTTGTGACAGCGGCTAGTACTAGATGGATGCGAAGCCGCGTGGATCATAATTCAAACAGATTGCTAGGGCAAAGGGAAAAACCAAGACCTGTAGTGCTGGACATCCTACCTGTGCAACAGAAACAGACAGCTCTGAATGCAGAGGGTTGCAGCCAACCAAGGTGAGACAAGCAATGGATCACAGAGAGGGATGTAAGCTACCAAATCAAGGTCATGGCATTTTTCTTTGCAACCTTTGGACTGGGTTTTCTTAAAGGGATTGTTTAGAGGGGAAACTTTGTCAGGAAAGGAGAGGAAGGAGAAGGTGATGCCTGAGTTAGAAAAGAGGGGAGACAAAAAAAAAATTTCTTCAGTAGAGTCTTCCCTGAGCACAGTATAGTTACGGTGGATTTAATAAATAAATTAATAAATAAACAGATAGATAGATAGATAGATAAATGAGAGAGGGACAAGGAAGTTCTGCCTGAAACGTTTGTTTCTTTGATCAGATTTTTTTTTTAAACAGCTTCATTTTTTGTGGAAATACTAGGCAGTAACATTGGTGTCGGCACCTCCGGTGGTAGTTTTGTGTTTGTTTGTTTGTTTGTTTTCTGCCAATGTGCATCTTTATTTTTTTCCAAAGGGGAGGGAAAGATGTGGAAAAGTTGCCTCCTTCCAAAAATACAGCTTTCTTCTAGTTCCAGCAGAGGTCAATACTGTGCAAAACGTAACTGAGGTTGGCTTTTAAGGTGTAGTCAAGATCACTAGATGCGAAGATAGAAAATTCAGCTGTATTGCTGCCTTACATGCATATCCACACTGCATCCTATCTTTTCTTACTGCTTTTCTCCAGCCTGTGAAGAGCTGACACTGAAGCTCCGAAGAAGATTTATGTTTGTTTTAGTCCCCTGCCTGCCCGATGAGAGCCCAGAGGCTGAGGCAGAAAAAGATTCAAAGCCAGCCACTCCCATTGCTTGGCAGCCTGTAAAGCAAGAACATTTTTGAATGTGATCCCTTGCTTATTTTGGGAAACTTATAAAATTTTCAGAGGTAGGCCAGTTATTTTAAGCCTCTCTAGACGTGCTTTTAATGCAGGGTATGCTCAAGGTCGACCATTTTCCTCATGAAAAAAATTTCCTTCCTTTGGGGAGAAGTCTGGTAGATCTAATTAGCTGAGTGCTGTGGTCCTCTCTCGTTCCCTCACAGCCTGCTAAACCTATCGCTAGACCTTTCAGCTTCAGCCAAGATGGATTGTGTTAGTTCTTGTCTTCCTTCCCCTGGCTTCATCCGTTTTATGCACAGACTTTCTCTAGTCCATTAGAGGAGAAGACTGCAGCAGAGAGGTGCTGAGACTGCACACCGCTACCAAAATGCAAGGAGGCTGGTGTTTGGGAGAATTGGAATCAAGGAGCTGAAAATATCAAAACCATCCATATTTCCTTTGCATTTTACTCTTTTCTGCCACTTTGGATCTCTTTTTAAGTCGCACACATTTTGCAATCAATCATTTAGCAAGGTTGTGAATATGAAATGAAACGGTAAAAATGATACCTACAATGAGAGCCTGATTAATGAAGCTGACCTTCTGCTTCTTGGTTCTGTGAGTAAAAAAAAACTAGTCCAGAGAAATTCTGCATTCTCCCAGCTTCTTCTGAAATCAGAAGGGATTGCTGTTGTGCTCAGTATCAATCAGGACTGGGTACCAAGTCTTATTTTGCCAGAGCTTAGGAAGCAAAATAGCTGACATCTGTAATGAACAGGAGGACATGAATTATGTAGACAAATAAACTAGCAATTACTGCTGCACATTTATCTTCACCTCTGTAAATGATAAACTTTAAATGTTCCATATGGAAGCCCTGTGTATAAATTAGTTCCTCTGCATTTGGGCCTGTTGAAATCTCAGTGGATGTGAGATGGAGTAGCTTTTATATTTCCTGTCTCGGTTTAAGACAGCAGCTCCCTTTATACTGTGCTGCAAATGCTTTGTGAGACTTGGGGTGTGAAGAAAGCAGGCTCCATTAGGATGCAGTGTGCATCCTGTTTAAAGGAGTACATAATGTTTTCCTGCTTTATTCTGACAGAATTAAAGATGGTGCAGTTTCAAAAGTTATTCTCTGAGTCCTCTTCTCTTATTTACATGTTCCTCCTCTGTTACCCAGAATGAGGGAGTTGATAGTTTAATCTTTGTTCTGCTCCTATTAAAATAAGTAATTCCTAGGCATTTGTGTGTTGTCCCTTAATGAGAAAATGGGTATGTTCAGTTATCAGTTCTGATTTAAGCAATTCATAGCGCTATCAGCATATCGTTCTCCCTGGCTCCTATAAAGCTGCAGCACACACCCTCACATTGAAGCTACTGGCTATATCTGTGCCCGTGTGTCTTTGAAAAGTAGAGGGCTTACTGGACAAGTGAAGTTAAACCTAGCATTCAGTTCAGTTGTATTTCTGTCCATCTGAAGCCTGTTAACTTTTTCACTACATCCAGTCTGTTCCAGAATTGGGGGCAATAAGGTCCATGACACTGAGAACATCCATACTAACTCTGAAGGAAGGCAGAAGTACTAGAAAGGTTGCTTTTGACTAAAATCAATCAAAATGGCGTGATTAAGAAGAGGCAGAACAAGACAGGGAGAGATGCTTTGGTGGCCCACGTGCAGTCTCGCAGTCCTACTGACAATCCCTGATTTGTTCAGATGCTGAATAAGAGTAATTATATACAGAGACGTGAGCTGGGAAGGAGCAGAAGCAAATAAAGATGTCTGAGAGGCCAGTGAGGTTTGGGCACATGGTCAAAGCAAGGGGTAGAGCTGGTTGGACTTTTTTTCCAGGGTCTTTGGGTCTTTTTTTTTTTTTTTTTTTTTTTTAAAAAAGCCATAACTTGCTGATTCATCTAGATTGAAACACTCCATGGGAACATCTTGATTGCAGTGGAGTTTTTCTTGGAAAATGACCAGGTTGCCTACCTGCTTCATTTCCTGCCATCTAGTCAGTCAAGGGTTTTGGGCTGTGTTTGCCAAGCCTGAGTTCAGAAGCAATCAAGTGTGAGGCCTTGTAGCCCTAAACAATACAATCTTTAGTTGCATCTAGTGCTTACGATCCTTGCCCTGCTTGGATATCTGCTACATTTTTTTTTCTCTTTGGAAAGTTTGACCTAAATGAAAGGCAGGCCTAGAAATGTTAAACTGAATGCTACATCTCAGGTTTCTGTGCTGAAGAAGCATGAGTCAAGGGGCTTCCACGGCAGTGAATTTTTACAATGATCTATCTTTGATGAAATCCAGGATGAAATATCTTTCTAATAATGTTTAAGGCTGGAGAAATGGCATAGAAGAGAACCAGAAGTTGCATGGCGTTTTTTTTTTTTAATTCTTTTTTGGGTCCTGAGGAGGAGTAATTAGTGTTTCAAGGTTGCTCGTCTTGAAAGGTCAGTGCAGTAACACTGCAGTATCCACGGGTTTCAGCATCCTACCTCCAACAGGGACATCCACAGCACCTCGGACACCCGTGGAGGTACCACGCTGTGTGTCTGAGGCTGCTTCAGCTCCCTGCCTGAGGTGGTTTGCACTGCTGGGAGGCAGGCGGTGTGGCTGCCCCTGCTCTCCCTCCCCAGGTACCGGCTGGGGGACAGTGCAGGAGGATGGTGAGCACAAGGAGGTCGCGGTCATGAGGCGTGTGACTGTCTTTATGCACATTTAGGGTGACAACAGACAAACAAAATCCTGAATTAGGGCGAATCAGAAGTAACAGTCATTCTCCAAACAGATTTTAATACGAGGCCACGAGGCCTCGCGCTTTCCTGACGGCAGCTGCCTGTGAGGCAGGAAGAAGAGAGCCATACGTCAGGAGCCTAAACGGAGCGCTTTGTCCTGGAAATGTATGCAAACAGGGAGCATCCGCCAAAATAGATTAAACACCCTGCTGCGTGAGAGAGGCAGGGCAATTTGCAAGAATTAAAAAGAGCTGACAAAAGTCGGCACTAACAAAGAGCATGCGAGCCCATTCGTGGGCACAAAGCTTGTCCGAGTTTCTGAAGGCGTGCTGTGTACGCTGGGCTTGCCCTGAGCACCCATACGTCAGGCCTTCCCTGGCACTGTGACTGTTTTATCTGGGTGTGGGCTACTACAGTTTAAACCAAGGCTCTTGTAAAATCTGAGCATGCATGGGAAGGGCCTTGAAATGTGCTGTGTTGCGGTTTTGCTCTTTTGCTTTCTCTTAACCTGATATTTTGGGGTTTTGCTGTCTCTTAATCTGTAATGGAAAGGGAGGGGGCAGGCCCACCATGGCTGTCAGGCTGTGAGGGCAAGCAGGCAGTGACCAGGCTGGTCTCCTGTCACCTTATATTTGTCACAGCTGACACTGCGTAAGATGGGGCTGAGGCCTGGTGAGGCCACCCAGACCTTTCTGCCTCCCCCAGGCCATGGTGGGATGGGGTCCCAGCCTGCCTAAGGGCAGCCAGTGGCCTCCCTCCCACAGATTCCCCATCATCCTGTGTCCCAGGATCTTTCCTGTAACCTTCTCTTAGAGTCAGTTCTTTTATATATTTTATTTATTTATATATTTATGTTCGCTTTTGCCAGTGCTTGTGTTACCATGCCACTCCAGATCTCTGGTCTAAAGCATTGTAGTTTTTTCTGTGTCTGCCAAGGAGCTCAGGTCTGGACGTGCTTGGGAATAGGCACTGCTCTGTCTGTCTTAGCCAAACCTTAGCAGAGAATACAGGTTGCCAGGAACATCATAAATGGTATGATGGACAAAGCTTAATTCTTAGCAGGCCCACGCAAAGGCCAAATTTTGCTACTGCTCTCCTGCCCCATGTGTGCCAGCTTTTGCATATAATGTGGCTGTGGAATCTGAACTGTAGCTGCGGTGGGCTCTAAAAGGTTTGTAGTGACTCTCCCGTGTCTGCCAGGAGAGCTGAAGTACTTTGTACATCTCCGGGGGACAAAGTATTCTCATATGCATGTATCTGCTACTGTTCATCTCAATTATTTGCTTAATTCTATGGGGAGAAAAAAATACATGCATGCACAAGCACACATGGGTAAGACCCTATATCTCAAATGAAAAGGTGCTTCTTTTTTTTTTCTCTCCCATTAAATATAAAATTTCCTGGCTTATATATATATAAAATGTCTGATTTCTTAATGAGCAGAGCCTTGGGAAGAACAAGGGTATTTCTGAACACTCTTGCACTCATCATTTTTGAAGCCTACTGATTATAAGCTAACAGAGCCAGCCTGAGTCTCCCAATGAGTACAAATGTTTTCCTTCCTTGAACAACAGAGAAATCTGAAATGTAAATAGCTGCTTGCCACTGTTGTTTCAGATTTGCTGAGGGTAAGCAGTTCTTGGTAGCTTTTGAGTGACAGGAGGAAGATGCCATCTTTCACCTGGATGTTGAAGCACTGCAGATATTAATGCTGTACAAGAACCCTGTGAAGTTAATGGTGTTACCATTGTTTTAGAGAGGCACCAGAGAAGTGAAACAGCCTGGCTTGATTAAGGAGGTACTTGCAAGAAGTAACTGTTTGGAAGAACCGTGATTTTATATAGTTGAATATGGGGTAGCTTAGCTGCACAGTTTGCCTTTCTGTAGATCTCTAGTCTGGGATGTGAGCTAAAGAGAAACAGACCCTCCTTTCCTTGACTGTTTTGTTGTTGTTGTTGTTTGTGTTTTTATTATTATTTTTTACTATGTTTATTTATTTTTTAGGGATGCTTAGGAGTCCAAGGGAATGCAAATTGCTAGGTTTGGGAGTGCTAACGCATCCTGGTATTCTGTTTGACTCCTGAGCCTTCACCTTTGCAGTGTTGCCTGTTTGAGGTGACTTTTAGATGCCCTGATAATCTCCCTCGTGAGCGACACGATGAGGTTTCACAGCTTCCCTGCAGTACAGCTGCCAGCATTGCTGCTGGCTCCACGTGGCAGTGAGTGGGGTGCTGCATTCAGCTCAGTGGGGCGTGCTTCCCTCAAACCCAGCTCCTACATCTGCATCAAACTTTTCTAATTTATTTAAAAAGGCATTTTAGTGTGCTCTGATGGCAGGACATTCAGGCTCAGATTTTTTTTCCATTGAAATGTGTGATAATAGTCTGAATGGAAGGGAAGGGAGTAGGGAAGATGAGGGGGAGGCTGTGCATTACAGGAGGTACTGTGGGTTTTCTTTTAGACCTTCCTGCCATGAATGTCCCTCCTGATTTTAAAGAAAACAAACTTTAAAAAAAAAAAAAAAAAGCAGCTAGTACATTGATTGTTCCCTCGATTATGTGATGGAACAGAGAGATAGGGATAAACAGAGTATCTCAAAAATACGGAAATTAGGTTTGCCTTCAGGTGGAAGTGGGCTTTGGTCAGACTGCCACTTGTGCTCTGTTAAATAAAGGTCAGTAAAAGATCTGCAGTGAGGTCTTCTGGTTTTTCCTCTTCATGAGCACATTTCCAAGCTGCTTCCCATCCCTCTGCACAGTGACAGATTTGCTGGGATTTTAGGCCTCGCCTCCAATGCAGGATTTCCTTAAACCCATCTACACCAGAGCTCTACTAAGAAACAAAAGAGGAATGAGCCGCCAATAGACTTTGCTCCTTTTCTCCCAAAGTCTTTCTATATCGTAAAATGGATAGGCCCCCTGGAGGTACAGGGAAACCAGACTCTTAAAACACATAGTAAAGGGTTAGTAATTGTTTCAAATAGCAGAATACAAATGCTTTTTACTGCAAGGCTGGAGTTCTCTTTCCAATGTGAAGCCGCTTGTTTGTTTTGGCAGCAGAGGCTGCTTTTACTTCTCCCTGGGGACAGTGGTAAAACTTTCAGCAGCTCAGCTCAGGCGCAGAAACCAGACCTTTGTCCCACTGGAGGCAAGAAACCAACATTTGTTCTTCGGGCTTCAGAGTCCCTCACAGCTCGCTTGCTGGCTTTGCTTTTAACCTGCTAATCTGGACTGCCTGAAAAAGCTTTTGTATAGGAGAAGAGAGAGAGAGAGGGAGATGCGCCTTTCCTTGAGAGGCTTTGCGTAGGGATGGGACTAAACTCAGGAAATGTTTGATATCTGTGGTTACATAAGCAACGTGGTGATTTTTTTGATGTTAAATTGTTGGTTGATAGGCTGCAACAGAGAGGACTCAGCACTTTTCACAGGACTGCGCTGAGGGATGAAGAGGAGTTGGATTTACTCCTAACTCCCCCGTGGGCAGGGGAGCAGAAATCTTTGCTAATCCTGTTGTGGAGGTGTGACAGAAATACCAACACCTGCGGCGGGTCGGGAGCACAAGGGGAGGTTTAGGGAAACCGCAGGAATTGACGGGTTTCTCTGGCAGCGCTGCACCCTGGTGTGCTGTGGATGGGAGCCAAGCGCGGGCATTTCTTTCCCTACAGCTCCAGAAGGTGGTGGAATAAGGAAGAGAAGGAGCTAAGAAGCGTTAAAATCGCCAGATGAGATTATTTGCTCTGTGTTATGGATAGGATCTCCTCCTTCTAAGGAGACATTAATTTGATTTTCTCTGCTTGGCCTCCTCTCCTTTGGTTTCTCTCCCTCTCTCTTTTGGCTTTGCTTCTTCCACTCCATTCCTCCCCCCAACATCCCTCTCCTGTATCTTTCTTCAGAGCACCTATTCTGTATCCTCTCTCCTCCTGGCATTTTCCCTGCATGGCTCTGATCGTTCAGCAGCTCCGCTGAATGCGGTTCCCTCAGGAGCAGCAGTGCTGCACCTCAGCAGCAGCTGAGCAGCATCAGGGCAGCATTTGCTGTGGCTCCCTCAGACACATGCTGAAAAGATGACAGGCTCCTTCGCCTGCTAATACTGAGCAGCAAGACAGTGGAAATGACATAGTGGGAAGGCAGTGACAACGGTGCACTCTGTTTGGGTTCTTTGAGCAAACCTGGATATAAAAAAACAAGAAGCTCTTTTCCTTTGAGAAGGTTTTCCTTGAATTAATTCACATCAACTTTTATGAAAAGTGGCTGAAAGAGATCTAACAAAGTAGCTCAGCTGGTGCAACACAACTGCGAACACCAGTCCCCTCCATAAACAACTGCAGGGCAGCCCTGGCGTGATAGCGGGGCATTTCAAGACTTCATGGCAGTATAAAGATGTCCACAAGGGAAAAGTTGGAAAGAAAACAAAAGAATACTGTCAGGGCATTTCTTCCACTTCAGCCCCTTGGTAGTGGCCTTGAGGAGCTGGTAAGTAGTTTGGAGGGAGTTCAGGTAGGCCTGGTGCTCAGGACTGGCACCTTTGGTCACAGTGTGGGAATGAGCGACGTGCGTACCGGCTTGAAGCAGATGTGAAGCTCTGACCTGTGTTCAATGTGCACAGTGAACTCATATTAGCAGGGATTAAACTGCTCCTTGACCTCAAGGAAGCCATTGGCACTTCCTTCTGCTCTGCGCCCCTACTCCCCCTCTTATCTTCATCTCTGCCATTGTCCAGGATGTCTCCTCTGAAGACTGCCTTAATGCTTTTCAATTAATTTTTAAAAATCTCAATTATTCTTGCTAGCAATGCATGCCCATGGGGTTTTTGGGGTGTGGGCATCGTCTTCACATTTTAGGCATGAAGCTGGGTACTCCCAAGGCCATGTACTTGGGGGGAAAAGCTTCTGCGTGGCCAGGGGTCTCTCTTGCTGCACAGGGGGGTAGGGAAGGCTCAGCTTCAAGAGCAATATGCTGCAAGGGATGCTTGCATTCCTAAAACTGAGCACTTCCGATTTAAAAAGGACAGGACAGGAGGTAGCAAGTTTTGTTGTCCAGGTAGTTTTTGTGGCAAAACTTGGGATGTGTGAGGTACGGGCAGTTTTTATTGGCTTTTGGTAAGAATCATGGACTTGGCCACCTCTCTTGGCATGCTGTAGGAGCAGAGAGCCTGTTCCTAGACAGAGAGGGGCTATCAGCAACCACTGCGTTCTCCCTTGGCAATCATCAGCCTTGCAGTGATTAGTCCTAGATGTTTGTCTTCCAATGGCAGCCATAATGTAACATCTCCAGAGACTGCAAATTAATTTTCATTGTGCATCCCTCTGGAGCTAGTAAAAGCCTTACAGCTTCCTTCAGCCAACACAGTAGCACCAACGAAGCTCTTCAGGATCACTGTGTACTGGATTTGGATGTCTTCACTGACAGCTTCTGATGGCTTTCTCCCCTTACTTTGCAGATCACAGGTGTTATCCTGCTCGCAGTCGGCGTCTGGGGCAAGCTCACTCTAGGCACGTACATCTCTCTCATCGCTGAGAACTCCACCAATGCTCCCTACGTGCTCATTGGAACGGGTACCACCATCATTGTCTTCGGGCTTTTTGGCTGCTTTGCCACTTGTCGCGGCAGCCCATGGATGCTGAAACTGGTAAGTAAGCCAAAGTGCCGTATGGAAGAGGGGAAGAGGTTTTGTCAATATATTATGATTTCCCACTCTCGCCCCAAGCATCACCAGATGTTAACATGTTTTTTTAGGCACATACGCTAGGTTTTATGGGTCTTAATATTCAACACGTGTGTCTTTTGGAAAAAGAAGCGAAAAAAAATCTTTGCCAAAACCAGTTGTTGATTGAGTTTGAATGAATTTCGCTACTGCGCAGCATACAGGACGATGTGTGGTTGGGAGCAAGGGTAAAGTCTGCTCTGCAAGCAGTTCTACGGTTGTTCTGTTTTTCTGTGAGCCGGACAGGTGTATTTACAATCTTAGAAGTGTTCACAGCACCATAAATGTAAAATTTATTTGAAATGTAGATTAAAGGAGTCTCTGATGTGAAATCCATGGAAAAATATTTGGTACCTTCTAAATGCACAACAGTCTTGCTTTTTTCCTGATATTCACTGGAATAAAATAAGTCAACCCCAGACAGCACAGCTCTGTGCTGTATGTTTTTCCACATCTCAAAAGCACCATGGAGTCAAGGTATGCTAAGCTGGGGTACAGCAGCCATCTTAACCAGTTTAACCTCTATTGCTACAAGTTTCTGTCCAAGTTTTCCAGATCACCTTATAATGCAAAGTTGGTAGCAGTTAAACAAACCTATGTCACGAACCGTGTTCCTAGGAATATTTCAGAGCGAAATTTAAAATGTGTAACGTTTTGAAGGGTGGAAGTACCACTTGTGAAACGCTGACATGGTGGAAAAGGGCTTGGCAGTAGATGCATCTGCTGCCATGGCATTGTAGGGCTGATTTCCCGAGGAGATGAGACGATTCTTCTCTGATGTGAAGCGGGCTTTAAAAAGGACATCTTAAAGAGAGTTAATTTTCTCAAGTGACAGCACAGCCGGGGAGAGGCAGGAGCTGCAGACTGATCGGTGGGTACGTGTGGATGGCCAGTCGGCGTGTACCTAACACCATTGTAGGTGCACCACTGCTGTCTCTTGCTGGTGATGTGCTGTCAGGGTGTGTGTAGAGGCTTGTCAGTGTTACCGCAGTCCAGATGGGAAAGTGTGAAAGAATATATAAATCCATAGGAAATCAGGCTCTGCTAGTTGCTCTGTTAGTCGTGTAGCTTGTTTAAAGGTATGTCCTCTAACTTAGTGTGGCATGTTGCTGTTCCAAACACCTAGGTTTATGTTCATTGTACACATGAGAAATATTTCAAAACCTTACTTCTGTCCTGAATGGAATACAGAAGTGATTTGACAGCAGTATTAGTTGTAGAGAATGATTCTTCTAGTTCTGTCCTCACTGGTGTCCTCCCTTCCCTAGCAACCTTCTATTAAAAATAAATTTCCCTCTTTCCTTTGAATCCTATTAGGACTTAATTTAATCTAAAATGTTTCCTTTTTAAAATAACTGTTGTTATTTAGCACATGGAGAAAACAGGCATTTTCCCATGAGAAGATTAAGCCCCAACTTCAGATTTTACCACCCCACTTTGCATTTTTTTCTTTGCCTTCTTTTTTTTGGCCTAGATGTATTTTTAATAGTTTGTGAGTGGCTACACTGAAAGCCACTGTTTTCAAGATTTATTTAGCTCTGAATCCAAATGCTGCTCCCAAATCCAAACACAGGCCTTGGCTCAGCAAAATATATGGGGCATCTGTCTGCTATTACCATGAGAATATTTCCAGTGAAGTCAGTCAGTTCATTCATTTGAGAAACTTCAGGAGTCAGGCTGGAAATCCCAATCTAGCAGCAAGAGATAGATAACCGTGAGCCAATACACCTGGGGAAGCCTATTTACTTTAGCAGAGTGCCGTACAAATAAAAAGGGTCTGTTTGTATTCCTTACTGCAAGATCAGAACCTCAGTGACTTGTGATCTGTTTCTGGTACATGAATGTGTTTTAATTTATATGAAAATGCCAAAAAATATGGGGTCAGAAGAGCTAGCAATTAGACAATGTGTATAATTTGTGAGTTGCATAAATGCATAAAATATGTTCATGCAGTAACCTGTGCATCATCTCCAAAATACATTTATTAGTGTCTTTAAAGGGTGTCTAGATCAGAAAGTTTAATTTAAATTTTGTGTGATAACTGAGCAGTATTTGTGCTGAGACAAAATCCTGTCCCCCTCTGACATCTCTTGCCTCCTCTCTTTTCAGTATGCCATGTTCTTATCCCTGGTGTTCCTGGCTGAGCTAGTGGCTGGCATTTCAGGGTTTGTGTTTCGCCACGAGGTAGGTGGAAATGTGCTGAGGTTGCATGTGGCAGTGCCTCCCTGGGCAGGAGCTGCTGAGAAGTGCTCTGGAGCGTGGACAGTTTGTAGGTTGCTGAGTTCGGCCGCTCCATCTGCATCTCCAGGGATGCGGCCGATGTTCAACAATAACGTGTGCAGCTCTTAAAAAATGATACGATTCCAAATGAAGGGATTTAGCCAAAGCTCTTGGCCTCAGCTGTCTGATATTTACTCCGGAGCTATCATTTTTTTGTGTGTACATCATGTAAGATCTTTACTCTTTTACATATGCTGAAGACTGCAAAACAGATTAAATCTTTTCTTAACACAGCTTCTTCAGCTAGGCAAGCACTTGTTTATGTAAGGCAGAGAGCACTTTTGCGTCAGATCAGACTTGATGTATTGTAAATCTTTTTCTTTTGGGGGGAGTGGAGGGAGGAAGGCGGGGAGAGGATGTGGAATGGGATTGTGTTTCTATACTGAGAATAGGGAGAGATTAGAAATAGCATGAGGTAGGAAACTGGGACAGGAAGAAGCTTTAGAGACACATGACGGTCTAGATCTGTAGTAGCACTTCTGCTTTATCCACTGTAATCAGGTCTATCTCTGGTTTTAAGTCCATACACCTACACGCAGTTAATACTGAACCAGAACAACCCCAGAGACCTTTGTCTCTTCTCCTTGTATTAACTGCTTCTCTAGTCTCCTCTCTCGATGTGAAAATTCCCTTGGTGTAGGCTTTTCTGGTGACTACCCTTGTGAGTGGTGGATGTTTTTTAGTTTGATCCTGAAAGACCTGCCCACCTGCTCAAGGTGCCATGTCATCAGGCCTAAACTGTGGCAGCCTTGGCGTGACACTGCTGCTCCCTCTTGGCAGAGGAAAATCTCTTGCGAAGGTCACAACCATGTGGGTTGACCAAACCATCTGCTACGCATCCCCTTTATCACCCAACTGAAGTACCTTTTGCAGCGATGTGCTTGACCTTCTTCACCTGAGAGAGCTTTATTCCTTCCCTGATTGCCCTCGGTGCTGGGGATAACATTTGCCATGCCAGGGGATTAATGGTTTCTTCTGAGGCCCGTCTTCTCTCTCCTGGCTGGGTCTGTCTGGCAGAGAAGTGCAGACTGCTTCCTTTCTCTTCCTATGCACAAACTGGTATTTTTGGCTTTCTGACATAGCTCTGTCCCCCACCTTGCTATGGGTATAAACTCCTTGGGCACCAAAGCAGTGTATAGCTGGGAAGACAGCCCCAAGCAGTTCATAATTTTGCTCCTTGCCTCACACCTGCTTGATGTTGAGTGAAAGGTCTCATTTTCATTGTGTGCCCAGGTGATGTTCTCAAGGCACTCGATGCCCTTCTGGCTGCCTAGGGCACATGTAGTAAGGACGATGGCTTCTGGGTCGTGGCCTGGGCCTGTGGCATCTCAGTCATTGCTGTGTGCTGTGCCAAGGAGTCCGACCAAGCTCCAGCTCCCATCAGGCACCCTTGAGCAGAGGGAAGCATGAAGCATGAAGCACTTCAAACACAGTGCTGGAGTGAAGTATTTGGGGAAAAAAAACATCTTATAGATTAAGTGATTTTCCAATCCCTTTTTGGTCACCTGGCAAGCTTGACTTCTCCCAGCACCTGCAGCGGGTTGTGATACATCCACCTGCTTCCTCTCCATGTCTTCCCCATGTTTCTTAAGGGACTTCCCTGGTTAACCACTAACGATTCTGGTGTGCCTTCAGTGGTCACATTTTTATACTTTTCTTGGTTGCAGCTTGTTCTGCTGCTTGTCTTGAAAAGGAAGGAGAATCCTCAAAACCAACAATTTTCTCTCAATCTCAAGAATGGTTAAAACCTGAGCCGTGTGGTCTGAAGCTGTCAGTTTGCAGGTCCATGCATGGGATCTCCTTGATCCTGTTATGTATGCCAAGGATTTGTGCTTCTGAAGCATTTGCTTTGAAGTGGGATTCGTGGAGCCATCCTTTGGCTGTCTGCTTTTCCTTCTAGAGAGCCCCTATTCAACTGAACCAGTACATTTGTGCCCCGGGCATCCCAATGACCTGGTCAGTGCATAGTGTTGACAATGAAAATGTCAGAATTCTGTTTTTAAAAATACATAGCAGTGTGCTAGGGTGGTGTTCTTTGAAGAGGCCAAGTCTGATAGACCCCACTTGGGAAATACCATGAGTAGACTCCTGACGGTTAAGAAGGAGCTCTGCCATCTCTGAAAGCACACTTTAGAAAGAGTGTGAAGGGGTGGTTTAATTGCCTTGTTCAGCTTAGAAATGGTTTTGTTTCCTGGAAAAAGTGTCTCAGATGTTACGCCTTGTGTTTTTCAAGTGGGCAGATTTGTTGTTTTGTTTTGTTTTGTTTTCTTCCCCTCGTAGATCAAGGATACCTTCCTTAGGACATACACTGAAGCAATCCAGAATTACAACAAGAACGATGAGCGGAGCCATGCAGTGGATAACGTACAGGAAAGCGTAAGTCTGAAATTTGGAGATTAAAAATGAATAAATAAGTAGAGACAAAGCATACCTTCAGCACTGATCACAGAACATGAAGTGCTGATGACTCAGTCGGCAAGCTGGAAACAAAATGCAGCATTTAAGGTTTAGTCTTGCTCCCCAGTTCTGATTATAGCCCTGTCTGGTTGCAAGGCTAGTTTTTGCTGTAAGAAATCAGGTTTCTGAATGCTTAAGAGGACATGCTGCACTGACAAAGTCCATGGGAACGTCCCCTTATGCACCAGGAAAAACAGGTTTTTCCCAGAACACCTACTAGTCGTAGAGTAGTTAGTCTCTCCAAGAATACCTTGCTTTGTTTGGGAGATTTGCTGGATACCATGCCCAAGGCACCAGGAGATACCAAATAGCAATATTTCAAAACCAGTATTGCAACAGCACTGTGCTGGTATGCTCTTAATGCTGCTGTTTTGTCAAATCAATTGCAATTACCTCTAATCTTGTGCCTGGGCTATGTTAAAAAACACATACCGGTGGCATGGAAACATTTTACGATTGATTCAGACAAACTGATGTAAGCCCAAATTAGAGAGTGGCAAAACTGATCGAAAGAGAAAGTATTTCAACTGACGTGCTTGTACAAGATGGCTAAATTTTAATGAGCTCAGTACAAGCTGTCCAATAAAGATGGGGCCTGTCCTTCTCGCTTGTGGTTCACCCAGATCTTGAATTACATTTAGGAGCCAGTTTTATCTGTGGTGGAAAGTGGGCAGCCCTTATTCTTCAGGGAAATCTGTCAATAGGATTATAAAATGTTGTAAATCTGAGCTGGATCAGACAGGATTTTGTAATCTAGCATCTTGCATCGCTGATCAACTGCAGCTGTTCTGTTTGCAAGCACAATGAAAGGCTGGCAGAGGAGACTTAATGAGATAAGGGAAGAAACTGAGCGTATTTTGTCTGAAGGGAAAGGGGGTAGACAAACGTGGCTCTCTGACCCGAGGGGTGCAGTGACAGAGCAATGGGAGGTTTCCTTGCCTTCCAGCAGAGAGCAGAGCACGAGCAAATGCTGCAGCATGGCCAAACTAATCTGAGGTGGCCAAACACATGGGGCCAGGTCCACTGACTGGAGCAAAGGGCAGTAAAATGCACATTTAAATTCTCACAGGAAGTTATAGCATAGCCAAAAGATGTCCCTGCAGCTCACAGTACATGTTTTGAGCCAGTTGGCTTTTCGTATGATTGGAACTTGCCAAATGGATGAAATTTTAATGTAACTGTATTGAGGGCTTCTAGGTCTGTCTTAGAGATTACAACTATTATTTAGAGCCCCTCAGCACATTTGAAATTGCCCCTAACCTGGCTCCTCCAGCCTAGCGGGCTATAGAGCTGGCCTAAGCAGAGTATATTCTGCTGTCAGGTTGCCTGTTTACGAAGTGTTAACTCTTTGTTGGAATTTCTGATTCCTTGGAGTTGGCTGAACTAAATTGTTTTGAGTAACTGTCTGGTGTTTTTGTCGTAGCAAAATGTTCACACCATTTGTAGCTCTGTTTTCACAGGAACTGCATTTATAAGCCTTTTTCATGAAGAGAATTCAGCACACACTCCGTATCTTTGAATGACAGTCCTCTGGTTTAGCATCTAGAGCAGAACATCCTTCCCGACTTATGTTTTTTCAGCTGATTTTATAGACACACTCTGTGAACATATGATTTCCTATTCACAGCTCAGTGAATTTTCCTAGAAATTATTTTGGTGAGTTAAGGAAGTTTGCTTCACCTTAGGAATTTGTACTGCTTTGACCCTGTCTGTGTTCATTTTAATACTTTAGAACATTTTGGGGTTTTAAGGTCATTTTTTATGGCCACATGGTGAGGCTCTATCTTGAATTTCCAGGATTATCTTTCACCCAATAAATAAATGAGCAAAAAAAGAAAAAAAAAATGGCTTCGATAAAAAAGAGATGGCTTTATGACTGGACCTTTGTTAAATGTTACAAATAATAGCTCTTCTCATAAGATGCCTCTTTTTAGTAGTTCATCCACTCCTGTCTTCCTGATGAGAGATCTGGACACTTCTGTGATAAATAGTGGGGATCTGCTTTTCAAATCTGGAGAGAACCTGCCTTTATTTATTTATGAGTTTAAGTGGGCAGTGATGATTCTATACCAGTTTTAATTATGTGGTTGTTTTTTTGTTTGTTTGTTTCTTTTATTGTTATTTATTTTAATCTGCCTCTTATTTCTTGTAGCTGAGCTGCTGTGGCATTCAGAGCTATACCAACTGGAGCACCAGCCCTTACTTCTTCAAACATGGCATCCCTACAAGCTGTTGCATGAACTCCAGCGACTGTAACACTCAGGATCTGCGCAATATGACCGTGGCTGCCACTAAAGTAAACCAGAAGGTAATAGTAACGTTGTGCCAGGGGCAATTGTTGTGAAACCATCCAGTACATCAGTGGAACAATGGCATTTCGTTTCAAATGTTTGGTTGGTAAGGATGTGTTTTGGGGTAGAGTGATGGTGAGGGTGTGCTTTGCTCCTCACTTGCTTTCAAATTCCTTAAGCTGACTTTTCTCCAATGACCAGTTGTGGTGTCATTTCTGATGAGAAGGAAATTCTCTCCCCTTCCTCATAACACCGATTCAGGAACAGCTCTGCACACAGAACCAGTGCTGATCAGGCAAAGGAGTGTGTGCAGCACATGCATTTGGCTGCCCTTGAAAGCCAGGTCATTCAGTGCTTCTCTGCGCTTTCCTGCTGAATGCTGAGCTTTTTTCTTCAGAAGAAAGATGTATCTAGGTGAAAGGAAGGACAGGTTTTACTCTTGCTTATGTGCTACTTGAAATTTCAGTGCTAGAAATGCTACTAGAAATAACAGTGCATAATTGTCATCCCAAACAGAGAAAACAGGGATGACTGACAAGTGTATGTCTGTGTGGGTATGTTTACAGTGGCTCTTGAGAAAATCTTTGAACGTTTGCCACTGCGATCAAAGCACAGCCTGGGGACACCTGAAGGAACAGACTGGGAAAATAGCACAGGAATGGGAAAGCAGGTTGGAAAAAGAGGAAGTTAATGAATAATTGGGTAATAAAAATACAGAAAGCACAAGGAAAAGGAGGAATAAATGGAAAACAATACAGCATGTATCACAGACACTCGACTGCAGAAGTACAGCTCAAGTTTTTCCTTTAATTGCTGGCGCATCATTGGTTCTTTCTTTCTACTTAAGATTTGCAAGAAAAGCAACAGACAGTGTATTGATAGAATGAATGATTTTGTAGCCAAATCACCAAGCTATGTTGCAGCATACCTCAAACTTAAGAACTGTTTGCTTTGCTGTTACTGTTTTCAGCGTTGAATAGAAAAAAAAAAAGAAAAAAGAAAAAAAGGAAAAAAGAAGATGTCTTGAGTAGATAATGGGAATATGGAAATGCCTCTCTGCTTTCTGTTTCTGTCTTTTTACACCTCAGTCACCTGTAGATCAGAAAGTTGGAGTGGTGGCTGAGCACAGCCTGCAACATCTTTTTTTTCAAACCAGTCATGTGGGCATCTTCTAGCATGTATTAAAAAAAAAAATAATAAATAAAATAAATAAAAGATAACAGAGGATTATTTCCCACTGACCTTTTCTTTTCTAACCACTTTATTTTCTGTAACAGTTTAATGAGAGCCACTTGTTGCAGATGTACCTGGAACAGTAGTGACGTCCATCTGTTATAAAACTCACAGTCGTCACCAGCAAAGTAGTCTTGCTGGGTTGCACTGATTATATATAGGATAGATACAGAATATAAGTATAGGAGGATACTTATCAAGGATGAGCAGCTCCTTTCATTCGCACCTTATAAACTTGTAGCAGCTTTCTGTTTTTGTAAAAGTGGGAAGACGGTGAGAGGCAGGACTGGTGTGGATCTGTGGGATCTGCAGTGCAGCCAGCATCCCCGGCAGGAAAGCATTCTGATGTGTGTGTGCATCCTCAGAGACTGCCTTGTCCTCTGACAGGGGATCCACATTGGGATGGCCTTGCTCTTCGACACTTTCCTGGCTGCATAACAATGCAGGTGTCGTTTGCATTCCCACTGCCAGTCTGGTGTTTCCCAAAAGTGCCAGGCTTACTCCCCATGCTCTGCATGCTAGAGGAATCCCTGTCCAGTTGTGAGTTCCTCCTGGCAAAGGACACCTGTAAATGTGTAGGGAGCAGCTGTGGGATGAAGGAACTTGTGTTAGTCCAGTGCCAGTGGCTCGCTTGCAGTCATGCTTGCTCTTCAGCCTCCCTCCTGTCTAATGCCCAAGTCACCTGCTGGAAGAGAACTGCCGATTCCTCGGGAGGCAGCTGACTTCATTACTTGGTTTAATTACCATGGGGAAGTTTAGCAATTGTCGGATCTTGGATTTGTCCCTAACTCTTGAGCAAGGTGGGATGTTTCTGAAAGGGGTGTGAGAATAAAAAGCAAAGCTGGAGGAAGGGTTGTTTTGCCTGAAGAATAATGATACATTATCCAGAGAGGATTAGCTAAAGATCTAATTGAAGGACTAAAAGAAAACATTCCTGGGTTTTCTTTGCAAACTCTGCCACTAACTTGCGTGGTGACCTTGTGTAAATCATTTAGTCTGTCAGTTTCTTGATCTCAGATGGGACTAATACCTAACTTTAAAAGCTGTCATTAGGATTAGCTAATTGAAGTTTATGTTGTGCTTTTAATCTTCAGAGCTCCTTACCAACAAATCCCAAGAACTATTTCTCTCGAAAATCTTAATAAAGGAACAGATGTGTGAAGAATCATCGTATTCTTGCTACATCGTCACTTCTGACCTCTGAATCAGCACTCAGATGTATGCACACACTGCTTCACAAACATTTGCACTACTGCTTCTTGCACTCTTCTTCATGTGCACAGCAAGGACTGAGAAATTAGCCATATTTATGCAATGCACTTCAGGAAACAGATGATTGTGATTTGGGAAAATATGGTCTTCAAATGAGGAGAATGATCACACCTATCTCACTTGCATGTTTTTTTAACGAGATCTGCCTCCCTCAAATTGCCATTGCTGTTAGATGTTGCTTCTCTTGAAGGCTGTTGAAGAGAACAGATTTCAGAAAAGCTAGGAGAACATTAAGCGTGTCAGACTGAATGAAAGAACTGGTTGAGAAATCTAATCTCATTTCATAATATGTACGACGCACGCACAGCTATAGTTGCTTGATGTGTTAAATATGCAAGCCTGAATCTAACATACTGTACAGTGTTGTAAGACGTAATTAATACATATGCTTAAACATTTCAGAACTGAATTATGGCTGTGCTGGTCCTGAGTTACTATTAGGTTTACCACTTCATTACTCCCAGGATTAAATAAAATGTCTTCTGATATTACAGAAGTGGTTAAAGAAATGATATAATTTAGGTCATGAATGGCCTGTCTGCAACAGATGACATTGTCCTTTGCTTCTAGCTGTTATTCTTCACAAGCAGTGTAATGCTCTGAAATCATGCAGAGTTCTTCCAGTATTTCAGAGGTAGTGTGTGGATGCCGGGGGAATGTAGAGATGGATCTCCAGTACAGGACTAGATTCCAAACTGGGAAGGGGAACTCACTCTTATTTCTGTTGTTTCCAACTTCTGATAAAGTGGATAAAGTTATAACATTACATGCAAGGCCATGGGAATGACTTTATGCTGAGAGTGCTATTGGTCTTTTGGGGAAGTGTGGCAAAAAGGTTGGGATGTGGCTTTGTGTTGTGTGGGCAAATGAGTTAGTAACAAAAGACAAATGGATTTTTTTTAAGTTTTGTGTCGTTAGATTCATTTAGGGACCACAAACTAGGAAAACTAATTTCAAACTCTTTTTCTGAAGGGCAGAGTAGGCAATTGGAGAAGTTTGGGTAAAGTTAGCATTGACAGGAGTTCTCAAAAAAACTTGTCCAAGAGAAGGGCAGCTACATGTATGAATTTTCTGGCACTGGTGTGTGCCATGAGCTGGGGTAGGAGGAAGCAAGTCAGCTGATGGAGTCAGGGTCTGAGCTAGACATAGAAAATTGGGTCTGGGGAGGTGGACAGGGAATTTTATGTCCTAGAGCAAACAGACCAGGAAGCTTCCTTCATACAGAATGCTTGATAACTTCATTAGATAGTTTGAAGCTGTATACCTCTCAGAACCTTGCCTGGTCTCCTTTGACTGATGAAGGTAAGCAGAATGCATCAATGGACACCTGAAGTGCGCTTGTACTGAACATCTGGAATATTCAGAGATCAGCATCATTTACTCATTTTTGGCAGCTGTGTTGTATTATAACATGACTTTACATTGTTACTGGTGTGGTTTTAAAATCAAAGGTGTAATGTTTATTCAATCACTGCAAACTGTCTTTCTTTAATACAACCTATGAAAATGAGTGCAACATCACACTTAGCTTTTAAAAATACTCGAATGCCTGTGTTTCTAAGCAGAGCTATTTTTGTCATCATGTTCCATCATTCACTCAGAATTGCTGTTAGAAAAAAAGGTGACATTGTTGGAAATAACAGCAAAAACATCGTCTAGCCCAAGAACATTTTAAATGAGAGGTATGTATGTATGTGTACATGCCAGGGAAGATCTATACAAAGAATTATTGTGTTTGTTTTCCAGGGCTGTTACGATTTGGTGACCAGTTTTATGGAGACAAATATGGGAATTATAGCTGGAGTTGCTTTTGGGATTGCGTTCTCACAGGTAAGTGCATAAACGCTTTCCTCCCCCATTTTTTTTCTTCTTTCTCTTTATCCTGACATCAAGGAAGGAAGGATTATGGTAAGGGACTGAGCTCAGCATGCTCGTTAGTCCTGAGGTCATCTGTTCATTGATTTTCTTTTTTTCAACTTAAATGAAGTTTCTCCTTGGGAATATCAGTTACGGTTGAGCTAATGACTAGCTCAAGGAAAACAACTTGTCCCTTCACCGGGTCACATAGAGGTTAACCCAATAAAACATTGGCTTAAATGGAGCATAAACAGCAAAGAAGACAAATAGCTTGTCCATTGTTTGGATAAGCTTCTATCTTCTAAGCTCTCTTACTATTTTTTAAAGGAATGAAGAATACAAATAAGCGTGTACCTTCAGGCTTCTGCATCCTGGAGAAGGGCAAAGGGAGCCTGCAAGGGGAGCTGGGTTTTGGTGATTGATCTTTTTCCTTGTAGCTCTGCACATTTTGAGCAGAGATCTGCCAAAACCAGATTATTAAAGCAGCTCCTTGCCTGCACTAAAATGTTTGGTATAAGTAGGAGAAGAGAAGAGCTAAGTTTGCTGCTCTCTGATATTCAAACTGTCTTTGCCTAAACAAAGGTTAGGGAAACTAAAGGACTGGTCAGAATCTTTTAATCAAGAAGTGGCAGGAAAGCATCTGCATCTTTCAACAAGACCTGTGCTCCTTTATACTACTCATTTCATGCAGGATGGCAAGGATTCTCCCACGAATGTGCAAAAATGAGAGAGGGGGAAACACCGGCAATGCAAAAGTGCTTGCAGAATGGTGCAGCAAAATGTGTGACGATGTATTTGATGTCCGATCCACTTATGTTTGAGAGGCAGTCTGCCTTCTCTCTGTGGAGAGTATGTGGTATGACTGCAAATGTCATATCCAAAAACTGTCATGCAACTTCACTTGCTTCATTCACACAACATTAAAAGCCCAGGTTCTGAGGCAACACCGAAAATACAAATGCCTCTTGAGTTACTTATATTTATCCAGGCGTATGAAAAAGTGAGGTGCTAGGACAAATGATTTGACTTCTGAAAACTTGTGGATTCAGTCAGCATGATGCAGGTTTATACTGTGCTGCACTGGAAGAAGTGATTTTCCAGTGCTGTTGCTGATGGTGGGCAAGTGGACTAATGGAGGGGCTGCAGTTCCCTTCTTGCCCTGGCTACCCCATCTGTTTGGTCTGTGCTTGGCTACATGGTATTTATAAGAGCTCTCTGAGGCTAATTCACTCAGCATTTACTGTAGCCTCCAGGTTTTTCAGTGTAACTGTCCACAAGCTGTGTGGAAAACGGCCACCACATCCTCTTGGTCATCATACACACCACCCAAAGTAGCCCTGGAAATGGGTGGGCTCAGGCCAGCTGCCTGCTCTACCTTGGGCATATCTGGAAACCTGATTCCTTTTTGCCTTGGTCTCAAGTGAGAGAAACCCCATACTTTGGCTTTCCATCGTGTTCTATATGAATGTAAATCTAGCTTCACCATACCTCAAGGCACCCAGAGCATGCTCGTGGGTGTCAGCTCTTTGTGATTCAGAGCAGTGAAGCCAGAATTCTGGAGCTAGTGCATGGAGCAAGGGCAGAGATTTTTTTTTTAAATAAAGTCTATTCTAGTTGTTGTTGAATGGTCACAGTTGTCTTGATACTCTTCTCCAACCTTGATTATAACTTGATTACTTCTGTAGGACTCTGAACTCTTTATTTCACTTTGGTTTCTGGACAACTAGAAGGCTATCTTTTTAAATGTCTAATGTAAAACTCACCAAAATAATGGGATAAGTAGAACTTCACAAGTCATTTATGTGCTGCTAGGGTAAATGCTTCAATCAGGACTGACATTATGTGAAAAACTTTAATCAGTCTACCGCACATATGATAGGCAAAGAAACACCTTACCTTGCCTGAAAGTTGCCTGCAGCTGGGACAGAGAGTTCAGCCGGAGCTGTATTTTGGCACGTGCCTGGCTGTTTGCTGTAGGTCATCAGTTGTTTTGCTGGACCCGGTTAGGGTTGGTGCTTACAAATTGGTTTCAGGTTAGCCCTGGCGGGCAGCAGTGCCAGGCAGCGTTCCAGCTGCAGGCGAGGCTTTGCTCTTCCTACTGAGAATAGTTTTAATCTAAATAAAAGGCAAATTAGGACGTGTCGCTCGTCTCCAGCAAAGCATGCTCAAGGGCCTTTCCTTCGCGTGATTTGTGAGGTGTTGACTAGCATGAGGAATGTGCTGATTCTCCGAAACGGGGAAGGCTGATGTAATGGCATTACATCTCGCAGGCCTGGCACAGGCCTCCCAGTCAGAGCCGGAGCTTTAACGAATCCGCTGTGTCGCTGTCATTGTCTGCGTGTTGAGAAGCCGGCACTGCGTCTCGGATTTGAAACAACAATAATAAAATACAATTCTATAGTTTTTGGCATCAGATGCCGATGCTCACTTTCAGCTGGAATAATTTCGGTTTAGCAGGTTCTGTTCTGAGCAGCAAAATGAACACTGTCCTGCCCAACAGAGAGTAAAATTATGTAAGCAGTGTGGATGATGAAGACCTTTTCCTAGATAAAACTACAGTGCAGGCATTGCCTTAAGGGGTGCAAGAGAGGGAGTTGAGAGAGAGGGTTACAGACATTAGGGTCCCTGAATAAAGGATTCTCAGTGCAGCATTAAAGCCAAATTCCTTCTTCTGTACTGAAGGCCTGGAAGCCAGGTACTGTGCACATGCTCAGAGCCAGTCATGGAGCATGCACACACAGTTCCTGTCGTTGGTGGATGTGTTCTCATGTGGCTACAGCCCTTCCCTACAATGCCTTCCTGTATGTTAATTGTGAGTACTTCTACCTGACTGTGGACACAGTTCTGGCAGAAACATCGTCAACCTCGTCTGCTGCAACCCCCGTCTGGAGACACAGAGGCTGAGACTTGTCCTGGCACAGCCCCCAGGGAGGGGTGTGCAGCTCTGTGCCCCGTTGCACCAGGGCTGGGGAGTTGGATCCATATCGGGATGCGACGTGTGACTTGAAATTTAATGTAACACTAAGTCTGCTTCTTCTAAGGACCCATCGCTGTGGGTTTAGTACGGAGATAGGACCTGTGCCAGAGGCATACTGCGGCACTGGAGGCTGATTGGGGTAAGCAGCAGGTGACATGGAAAATGTGCTGTCTTACGAAACAGAGGCAGGGAAGCAGGGTGCATGAAGCTCTGCATACTGAGAATACGGCAAGGTAAATCATCAAATTCCTGATGGATAAAAAAGCAGTTTTAGCTTACCTGATCCAGTGATGAATTCAACTTTACTTCAACGCATCTGTATTTATAGAGTTTGGTGGTGTTCCAAGGAACGAGAAGTGGTGAAGATACCAAGGCACAAAATGGAAAAATGGAAATTCAAATTGCACTTCAGTTTCTCTTCCACATTATGAGACATAATAAGTATGTCCTGCAGGGTAGCTTGCACTCAATGTTAATTCCTGTGAAATAACAAGGTTAAAAAAAACAGTCGTCATGTGTGTGGTAGGAGATAAGATTGCTAGGAAGTCGCCATGGATGGATTTCAGTGCTCAGATCCAAGATACGCCTAAGATTACTCCTTGATACCATGGAGAAATGAAAAATGTATGGGCTGCATGGAGCTGTCTGGAGTGAACTTTCGCCAACAGAATGGTAGTAAAGAAGACGCACCTGAGGGATGTGGGTTTTCCAGCACTCTAAGCCAAAGAATTTGTCAGTATTTTCAAGTTTCCTGTAGCAAGACCAGAGGTATCAAGACAAACTCTCTGGGTTCTGTGTAATATTTCAGGAGACCAAGGTAATCTTAGAAAAGTGGGAAGAAAAGGAAAAAGTGAGAGAGGAGACAACCACAGAACCAAGTCTGGCACTTTCCCTGGTGGAATGATATTTGAACTTTGTCATTCTTAGAGCTAAAAAAAATGGGACTATATAAAAAAAACGAAAGAAAATGAATTAATAAGTGGATAAAAGTTGAGATGGGGCACTTGAGAGATGATGGTAGCTAAGGAAATGAAGGGAACTTCTAGCAGCTGGTTTCTTTGCTGGAACCCTTTTATGCTGGTTCCTCTGGTGTATCAAAGGAGCTGCAGGGACCTGCTGCACAATGGAATACGGGGCTTCCGTCTGAAGAGCAGAGGTTGCAAGTGGTGAAGCAAACACGGAGAGCAAGAGGGGGTGGAGGGAGCTCATTTGCGGTTCACAGACTGGGAGCCTCTAACCTGATTCAAATACAGAGAACTTGTAGCTGTGACTGTAATGAAAGAGCACCGTGAGGAAAATTCAGCAACTTAATACAATATCGCCTCTTCTTGGTACAGGAGGGACACTACTCTTGTGGTTCAATGTGAAAGTCTACACACCTTGCGAAATACAAGTTTTGTATGTGTTCAGAGTACTTCTAAGATATTTGTTATAGCTCCGCTGTGCCCTAGTGATAGCTAGAAGTGCCTTGCGGAATCAGTGTGTGCAATGGCTTGATATGCGGACCATTAGTTTTGAAATACAGAAATTGAATGTTGTGGTGCTATAATGACTTGGATGCGTAAATCAGCATATCGTCGGGGCCAGGAATTAGTAAGTGGACCAGAGATCAGGAAGATGCATTCATGTGTAACCTGCCGTTCATCCTACGAGTGACTTGGTTAAATCAAAACATTGTTGTGTGCCTGCAGGTGCTACAAAACTTAGACAACTGCTTATTCGTGAGTTGCAGCCTGTATAAAGGAGAGGAACCCCAAATTAAAGATAGCTGGGGAGGACTTCTACTGTCAAATGTGGAAAAGAAACGCCCACAGCTTGCTGTTTGTATTGCTTGCAGAATCTTCCATGTGTAAACACATGAGAGGAGTCACAGGTTGTGTTAGGGAATAATGGTGGCCATAAACTGGGTGCTAGTGCGGGACCGACTGCCCGTGTTTTCCAGGCGTTGCCCTGACTTTCCTCCCCTCTGTGGCAGTCTGGGACTGTGCAATGAAATGCCGTCTGAAACAGCAACTAAGGAAGAGTAAAGCTCTAGTGAGGGATAGGAAATAATAAGGATGTCGTGGCACAGGCCAGCAAGATGAGTTAACTTGAATGTAGGTACACTGTTGGCCATTGCAGGATGATTGGGGAACTCTTTGGGGTTTGGGGTGGAATTTGCTCAGTGAAAATAAATAGGATGAAATGGGCTGTGGAGTTCATTGTGGTGAAAAGGGCAAAAAGTCAGGGAAGTAACTTGTGTGACCAGCTGAGGAAGGTGAGAGAAGAATGAAGGGTACTGCAGACATAAGAAGGGAACAGCGAAGCAGGTGGGACAGCGCCACTCGGCGTTACTGAGCTCTGCTCTGGGTGTCAAGGCACGGAGCGTTGCACACCAGGCACGCAGTGTAAGAAATCTCATTCTCTATGAGATTGTTCAGGAGGGGGTTATTGAAGGCAATATCATCCGTGTTATGTGGTGCCAAAATCGGAGAGGGGTGTGTTGGGGATGGCAGAGATTCAGGCTGCTTTTGGGGAAGACCCCGTGCCCTTCTGAGATGCCTAGCACAGTCGTGGTGGTACGTGATCCGACACCAGCACCCCTGGTCAGAGAGATGGCACCACTTGTGCTGTTCCTGGAGCAGTTGTGGTGGGTTTGGTTCATGCAGACCCTGAAACAGGAAAGGGAGTGGTACGTGGCAAATTTCCATCAAGTGGAGCATGGCCTGACCAGGTGTGTGACATCCTGGGGGCATAAAGCAGTTTGTCTGGAGTTGTGGTACCAGGGCTGGGTCTTGCTCTGGGCTGATGCCAGCTTGACTCCGACAGAAGTGGAGTGTCACTCAGCTGTGCTTCTTACGGCCGTGTCCAAAAATGTTATTAGGGGGGAGGCAAGTGCTTTCAAGCCTTTGAGCGGTCTCAGTATTTAGATGCACCCGTAAAGCGATGTAATGCAGGTGTAGCGTAACAGGGCATCAAGCAATTGGCCAGTGGAGAAGGTGAATATTTTGATGATGACAGTGTTTACAGGGAGCACTGATTGTGTAGGGGAAATGACAAACACTCCCAAGCGTGAAATGAAAGAAGGAGCCAATTTGGCCGAGCAGCCAGCCAGCCATTAGCTGTGGGCGCTCTGCAGGGTCTAAGGGGAAGCGGGGGCCTGATGGCACGACAGGGTCGGGATCTGCCTTCCTAAGCACTGCTCCGAGAGCCCGGCTGTCCCCACCAGGCACCCCAGGGCACCAGAAAGGGAGCCAGAACAGTGGGGGGATCCGAAACCTTGGCAAAAGCTGCTGCGGCTGCTTGGAGCGAAGTCAGGGAGAGGCTGATACTCCTGCGGAGGCAGCCCTCTTGCCTTGCCCTGTGGCCGGTGATGAACGGTGACAGTCTGGGTATGCTCGTCAGTTAATTAATTGACCAATCCCAACGAGAAAAGGGAGGCTGAGTTATGTACGGTGCGTTAATGCTGTTGGCATGTGCAGGAAATGCTAACAAACCGCAGCGCACAAAACGTTGAAATGACCGAGAGGTTATTGAAGAGCGGAGGCGAGGGATCTGTTCTCAATAATCTGAGTAATATCCAGGGGAACAGTGAAAGACTTTTTTATTTATTTTATTTCTGGATTTATAACATTAATTTATCGAGTGCTGCATCGTTTGTAAAGAAAGCATAGCTACCCTGGGGCGTCGGGACCCGCAGAGGAGCCGGTGAGTGACTCGCAGCCGACGGCTGCTGCTGCACCTGCTGGTTGTCCATCCGTGCCTGGCTGGGGCTGGAAAGGCAACAGGATCGAAAAGCAGTAAAACCACATGCTGTCTGTCACATAAAGGGGCTTGGTAACCATCCAGAGGAGGATCCTGTGAGGAAGGACGAGATTTTAATGCTGTTCCTCTGATTAGAGTGGTCCCTAAAACGGGATAAATTCTGTTGTGGGTGATAACACCAGGACAAGAAACCTTTGCCTGCCGTGGCCTCTCCTTTGCCCTGCATTCATTTAACTCACCTTCTTCTCTTCTGCTTCTCTTCTTGTCTGGAACAGTTGATCGGGATGCTGCTGGCGTGCTGCCTGTCCCGGTTTATTACTGCTAACCAGTACGAGATGGTGTAACAAGGTGAGCCTTGCCCGCGTCCTGCGCGGTATGCTGTATGTGCTGCTTCTGCTGAAGACAGAAGACGCCGCTTAATACATCAGGAATTAACTCTTCCCACGTGATTTCTTGGGTTTTTCATCCCAGTGTTCTGTCTGTTGTGGAAAAAAAAAAGGGGGGGTGGGGGGGAAACATACTATTGAATGTTTTGCCATTTCGGTTTTCTTCTTGAAGGGAGAGGGCGAAATACCTGCTGTCAGCAACCGAGCCAACCCAGCGCTTTCCTTTTGTGTCCCCCCCCATCTAGTCTTTCAGAAGCGCGACGTCCAGAGCCTGCCTCAGGACCAGGGCCTGCAGCAGCACCCAAGAAAGACTGACACGAATGTTATAGCACACACTGTCTCTCGCACGCACGCACACCCCCCCCACCACCACAAGCAAGCACGTGCGCACGCGTGCGCGCTCGCCACCCCCCCCAAATTCCCTCCCTCTGCCCCCCGTGTAGTGTTGCCACCATCCTGTGAAGTCCCACCGTGCCGCCGAGAGCCGCCGGGACCGCTCGGCCTCCGCACCCGAGACCTCCGTGCTGGCGGCCGGGCGGAGGACGCGGCGCCGTCCGTATGCTCCTCGTCACGCAGTAGTTGCATTGTAAGTTAACACAGGTAATTAACTCATTAACAGCATCGACCAGGCTGTGCATGTAGTGACTGGAGGGCGCCACTCGCCTTTCGCCATGGTTAATAAGTGTTGCACACGTTCATATAAGACCGGTATATGAAATATATATTCTTTTGGTTTTACCTTAATTTCTTGGTTTGTTTGTTGCTTTACCGAGGTTTTCGCCCTTTCCCCCTTCCCCGCGCCTGCTCCCCGTCCCCAGAAACAAAAGGAATCGGTGACATAACATGAAGATACTTGAAAATGATGTTAAAATGTTGTGCTTGAAGGGAACCGTTGCTCCTGGTGTTCTTCTACATCTTTGATTCTTACTCAGTGTTGTATGCCTAGTGCGTATCCCGGTAGGCTTTGTCTAGTGCATTTTGCCTCTGAACCTGATCCTGTGTAATACTGTTACTAAGCTGTGTTGTTGCTTACCGTGAAGGCAGTAATTTTGCTTCCTTTATTTTTATTAGATAGCTATGAACTAACTGAACTGTGCTGTACTGCGGCCTTCAGATTATTTTTTTTTCCCGTCCTTCCTTTTTCTTTCTTTTTGCATTGAGGTTGCAGCCACCAAATGCATCGTTGAATCAAATCAAAATAAAAACAACAAAAAAAAATTCACACACACAAAAAAAAACACACAACAGGCACATGAAATATTTTTGGGGGAAAGCAAAAGTTTAAAACCTTTTTAAAAAAATAGGACTTTTTTAATAATGCCTCTGTCTAGCATGCCAACGAGAATGCATTGATATTGTGAGTATTTGTGATATACGTATTAATAAATGGAACCATTACAGATTTGTAGCTGCTTCCTTTTTGTTCTTTAGTTGTAACAAAACTCTTTTGGGGGGGGGGG
>CM021765.1:117121881-117145559 GCA_011076525.1 Nettapus auritus | reverse complement strand
CTCTTTTGGGGGGGGGGGAGTGAAAATGGAACACAAGTGCACAGCTTGGAGTGACATGCCTTTGTGCATATTTTAACAACTAACTTGCTTTTGACAGAAAAATGTTATTACCCTGGAAAAAAAAAAAAAAAAAAAAAAAAAAAAGAAATGAAAGAGCTGGAATTGTTTCAAAGCTCCTAGAAAACCCTTCCACAGCTGGTTTCACCATGTGACAAATACATACCCTCTGCTTTGCAATTTTTCTTCTTGTGACTGATACAATCTGCAGCGTTTAATTATCCTGTCCCTAGCGCTGCGCGTGATTCTGGCATTAAGCGTCTCTTTGATTTTGGTAAGCGTGTGGGTGGGGGGAAGAGGGACGGGGGGGCTAACAGCCATCTTTGCTGCGTTCGCGGAAAGGCAGGCCCTCGTCTCTCTCTCTCGTCTGGATGTGCGAGGACCTGACGGTCTGATCAAAGGCCTGTGGAAGTTTAAATCGGGAAGTGCAGGCGCCCTGTGCCTGTGTGCAAGCTGCCACCACGAGGTCTCTGCTGTGAGTGTAAAGCGGGGTCGGTCTTTGCTAACGTGGGGTGGGCTGCAGGGCGACACAAACCCCGGTCCCAGGGCAGGCTGTTACTTTGGGCTGCCGCTGACTGGACACAGGAGCATCTGGGCACATCCAGGGCTAAGCCGACGTCTGCCAGGAGCTGCTCCTTTGGCACCACTTCCACAGGGATGCGGTGCCATGCCGAACCCTGTCCCTTGCCTCGCAGGTCATGGATTTTGTAGATCTGAACCCCTGCCAAAACCCAAAGCTCTGATCCACCGCTCGTTCTCTGCTTCTGTGTTTGATTACGGCTCGGAGCTTCACGTTCGGCTTCTGTCGCAATTTGCCTTTTTTACACAGCACTAAAATGGGCCTGGCTGTGCGCAGTCATCGGTGTCACCTGTGTTACTGCGGTGCCCAGGAGCGGCCTGTGCTGAGGGCTGTGCACGGGGTAATGCACTTCTGTACCCCCTGAAACACGTGAGCATATTTTCTTCACCACCTCCATTTTCCCTGTTGTAAGTTGTTGTTAGTGGGGACAAAAAGGCTTGGTACTTGTGTGAGAGCAGCATTAGGTGTAGGGGACCCTGAAGTGTGGGGACACCATCTCTTCCACCAAAAGCGATTCAGAACGGAGACTTGTAAGTAAGAGAAGAGGAAGCTGCCCCACACATTTAAATCTGCCCTGCTGCTTCACTGCCCTTTCCCTGTTGCCAGCCCCAGCACGTCCCTGCTGGTGGCATCGCTGCCCTCCACAAGCAGCATTGGCGAGTCCTGCGTCATGGGGCACCACGGGGAGGATGGGGCGGCTGCACGGTGCTGCCCCTGGGGCAGGGGCTTGCCTTTCTCCTTGCTCAAAAGCCCCTGGGACAGGTCTGGGGGCATCTCAGGTCCTCAGCTGGTGAGCAGTGCTGGAGGGCCGCGCTGGTGGCCACGGTCCTTGGGGAGGAGCGCCGCAGCCTCAGGGCAGCGCCTGAAGCCAGCAGGGCCAGGTCAAGCCTTGCTTTGTGCCTTCTCCCCTTGGGACTGCCCTAACCTTGAAGAAAAAAGCTGCTGGTTTTGCCTTTTGTTTGTCCGTTGTGTCTGGGCCTGTTGCTAACAAGAGGCATTTTATTCAGATGGGGTTTCCTTCTCGCCTAGCGCGGCTGGAGAGGTTTGGTGTGCGCGGCCTCGTCAGCAGCGAGCCGTGGTGAGGCAGACACCCGTCTGCTCGGCAGTAGCTGCAGCCTGGCTCTTTGTGGTCTCTGCCGAAGCTGCCCAGGGGTGACACCGAGTGGTTTTGTCAGACTGCAGCCCTTCTGTGTGGTCGGTAGCTGGGGTGTGCACACACACACACAGCATTCTGGTGCACTGCATACAACAGGGTAACTCAATGTGACGTGCGTTCCCAGTGCAGCCACTGAATCACCAGATTGCTGGGCTTTACTCACCGTACTCACACAACACAGCGCCCTGGCCAAGACCTTCGGGAGCACCGGATTTTGGGAAAACCCCTGGAAGTGTTTTCAAAACGCGCTAGCTTTCCAGTAGTGCTAAGCCACCTAGCTTCTGAGGATCAAGCCTTTTCAAATCCTCCCCAGAAGTGAAAAGTCATATTTAAATACCCTATGTGTTCACAGAAAGCAGAGCATTCATCTAAATATATGCAATATTTCCAGAGGGGAAGCACAGACAGCTTTCTGCCTGGCAGGGTAGGAGGCCGTGGTTTGGGTGCTTTATCTGCCGGAGGAGAGAAGCAGAAGAGATGGTGCAAGAGAAGGTTGATGCCCAGTGGGAGAACTGCTGGAGCGGAAGAAGGAGCAAAACCCATATCCCTCTATTTGTTTTCAGTCAAAAGGGCTTGAAACAGGAAGTATTTCAGCCTGCTGTAGGGACTGCAAGACTGCAAATATATATATATATTGCAGTGCACAGGTGTGATGTCCATGGCCAGCATAAATCCATGGCATGGCCCGAGGCTTTGCAGGAGTGGTTTGTTCCTACAGCCTTGTAGTGCTTTTGTGGGATTTACTTTTATCACCATGTTTGTGGGTTATTGCTCAGTCAGAAGAACATATGGTGATTATTTGACGTCTTTTTATTTGTAATTAAAGCAAGCAAAACTTGCCCTGAATTTTCTTCATCCTGAAGTTCACTGTGATCCACACGTGGGATGTGTTAGTCCTTCTCCCAGATACAGAAGCCAGCGTGCTGAGCCAGCAGGTTGCTGTTGTGTGCTGCTGTATTTACCTTTGTGCAGTCTCTGCTGCGCTCAGGGCCAAGGTCCTCTTCCTCTCTGCCTGCGAGGCGAAGCCCATCTCAGCCCTGCACTCCCTATTTTTTTTGGACGACATGCTTTCGGTGCTACAGTTTGAAAGGGAAATCAAAAAAATGGCTTTACGAGGCCAATTCAATAAAAAAGTTATTGGCAATTAGCACAGTCTTTTTTTTTTTTTTTTTTTTTTTTTAAAAAAAAAAAAGTAATTAGCTCTCCTGCCCTGAGAATTAATGAATGCTTTTCATTAGACCCCAAGGGGCAGTCAACCCAATAATAATCCATTTCAGGTTAATGTTGTTCTAAACCAGCATTGTTTGAAAATGCAGGCGGCGGGACTGTCACAAACAGGAGGCGATCGTGCCACGCTGAACGCTGGAGCAGGCTGCTTCACAATGAAAGCCCATCAACGATTTGCTTCATTTAGTGCAATGAAATCAACGTCTTCATCAAGGAGATGAAGGCAAGCACCCGTAAAGATGGGCGTCCCTGGGTGCAGATCTTAGGAAGCTGGTGGAGATGTGACCATGCTCGGTGGGTGAACCTTTGCTGAACGTGTCCATAGAGCATGAGGGCAGAACATGGGGTGGCTGCCCAGATGTGGCCATTTTACCATCCGAGAGGTGTCTGGCAGCCAGGTGGCAGAGGGCTGTATGTCCCCACTTGTCCCCCTTCACCACTTAACCCTCTGACACCACAGGAAAGGAATACAAGGCGACAGCACCCCTTCCCCCTACCTAATTGCTGGCATTTTCCAGGGGATGAGCTTTGGTGTGGGTGCAAAAACTGCACCGATGCTCAGTTCAGTGGCTGGGTGGCCTGATTTTGAGCAAAACGTTGTCATGAGACAGGAACCAGCTCCAAGCGCAGCAGGAGTCTCCCCCAGCCCAGCGCTCTGCCGGGGAGCAGGGGCTGCCCAGCAGGAGAACCAGGAGATGGTGCTGCAGCCCCAGCAGCAAGGTGTGAGCTGGGGGAAAGCGCAGCACCGGCTCTGACATGAATCTTTAACAGCCTGCTCTGCCAAACGCCTCCGTGGTGGCCACGTCTCCGGCACTTCCCCGCGCTGCGTGCAGCGAGATAAAACGCCCAGATGAGCAGTGAATGTAATGATTGCTTAACATGCACGGCAGTACTGCCCGGAGGCGATCGTGCAGTATCAGAGCATCGTCCCGCTGGATGTGTCAAGGAAATACAGTCAGGCGCGGAGCTAAGGCTGTGAGCGTAAGGGCAGGAACAAACAGGGGCAGACGACGCGGAAAAAGAGGATTAGGCCGTGCGGAGACGTTGAGGTCAGCGCGATGGGCGCAGGGCTGCATTACAGTTGCTTTAGGCAGCCTCTGCTTTGGCGTTTTGTAGATTACGGATGTCCAATTTTGCAGCTGTAAGCTGCTTCGAGCACACATTTGTTTTGATGTAGTTACTTAAAAAATATATATTACATGGGGGGGAAATATATATTTTTTTCATGTGGAACCATAGCCATAATCTGAGGGACCTTTAGCAGGGCTGAAATCTCCACATCAACCCCTCACTACTTGCTGGACCAGCTCTTTACATGGCATCAGAGCAGGACTGCCCGTAGCAGAGCTGCCTGGGTGCAGAGAACTGGGGATTAAGGGGATGCTGGCACAGGGGAGGCTGATTCACATGCCACACCATGATTTCACGGAGGAAAAAAGAACGTTCCTCAGTTTAATATCAGCCACTGTTTTACCCCCTTGGCAGCCCATTTTGCTGGAAGGGTTGGCAGAACTCTGAGGAAAGTTTTACAAGTGGAAAAAATGCATTTTTTTTCCAACTTAAAGGTTTTCAAAAGGTCAAGTAGCTGTGATTAGTTTTGAAACTTGAATCAGTAATTGGCACATTTAAAGTATCTGGGCTTGAGGATCATATTTTTTGGTAGCCTAAAGGTATTTTAAATTTGTGTATTTGCAGTTTTTGCTTTCTGGTGAGTTGCCCATTTTTGATTGAGTTTTGATTTTTTCCACAAACTTACGGATAAGGACTTGATGTGATCTTACTACACAGAGCTGAGGAAGACCAGGTGTGGGTTTCCTATGGATTCATACAGTGCTCTGGAACCTGCAATATCCATTATTCATTTACTTGCTATAGCAGGAAAAGTAATTTTTGCAGGAATGGTTGAAGCTGAGGAAGGGAAGTGTCCTCTAATGTCACAGCCGCAGAGCCAAGGTCAGACTCCACAGTGCAAAGGCAGCTACCAACTCAAGACCAGGCTGTGCCAGTGGCCTTTCAAAGGAGGAACAGGGTGTTTTCACATCACAACACAATAGAATATCCTGAGTTGGAAGGGTCCCACAAGGATCATTAAGTCCAACTCCTAGCTCCACATAGGACCACCCAAAAATCAGACCATGTGTCTGAGGACACTTTCAAAATGTTTCTTGAGCTCTGTCAAGCTCGGTGCTGTGACCACTGCCCTGGGGAGCCTGTCCCAGTGCCCGACCACCCTCTGGGTGCAGAACCTTTCCCTAGCCCCCAGCCTGACCCTCCCCTGTCCCAGCTCCATGCCGTTCCCTCGGGTCCTGTCGCTGTCCCCAGAGAGCAGAGCTCAGCGCCTGCCCCTCCGCTCCCCTCGTGAGGGAGCTGCAGGCTGCCATGAGGCCTCCCCTCAGCCTGCTCTGCTCTGGGCTGAACAAACCAAGGGGCCTCAGCTGCTCCTCATATGTCTTGTCCTTCAGACCCTTCACCATCTTTGTAGCCCTCCTTTGGACACTCTCTAATAGCTTTATGTCCTTATTATGCTGTGGTGCCCCAAACTGCACACAGTACTGGAGGTGAGGCTGCACCAGCGCAGAGCAGAGCAGAATGATGCCTTCACCCTACCAGCTGGCAGTGCTGTGCTTGTGCAGTGGGAGCTGTGAGCAGCACACTGGTGTGTTTATTACAGTGGGAGATGCTCATAAATCCTCCCTGTAACTTATCTGCCCAACAAAACTCCCACTCCCCTTCCCCCTTGCTCTTTTTGTCATCGGCTGCACAAGGGCCAGGCCGGCAGGAGCAGGAGTGGGGAGCTTGCTGGTAAGGGGCAGGGGCTGCGGGGAGGATTGCCAGGCTCTGGGCAGCTTGCCAGGCTGGGTATCCAGAAAAACAAGCAGCTCATCGCTGAAAGCATCAGGTTGGGAGATTGCAGCTCAAGGCGTTGCCTCCTCCTCGTCATGACTGACGTGCTTCCATATGCTGTGGTCAACCTCAAGCAGGACAACTCCTCTGGCAACTCCCAGCAAGCAGGATTGCCGGGGCATGGGACATTAAGGGAGCCGTGCCCTGGCAATCTGTGCCATGCCTTCCTAAATGGCACAAGGGTAGCTTTGTTTTTTTTTTTTTTTTTTTTTTTTCTGATGTGCTGGAATTACTGTGGTCCCTCTTCAGCTGCCCAAACCTTAGCAACTCTGGTGGCATGGGACCCACAGGCCCCACTGCAGAGGTCTCCTGGCAGCCCCGTGGAAGCCCACACTGAAGCAGTGCAGTTTTCAACACTCCATTCAAACCCATCTTTTTAGCTTTTTATTCCTCAGTTAAGATTCTCAGCATTTTGGTTCCTTGAGGAGATGAAGGTCTGTACCCCCGGGGAAGGCAGGAGGTAGGGGGCACATCTCTGCAGCTGAGGTATGGTCCCGAGTCAGCTCTGTTGCCAATGGCTGGCCGACTGAACCAGGTATATTGGTTTAGCAGCCTATTAAGCTGTCCTGTAAGAGCTGTAAAGTGGAAGATGAGCACAATACACCAGCCCCTATGTGATCCCTACCTTCTCTGTTTTGTGCAAGTTAATGAGCAGAAGAATCCCTAGCCATGAAAAACCCTATATGGACTTTCCAATTATGAATGCTCTTTGTTTTTATCACTTACACCTCATGGAAGAAATATAATCTGATAAACTACACACAGGCAACATTTCATATACAGAATATTTTCTGAAACAAAGAAAAGTAAGTGTGTGGTGGTAATCATGTCTGGGTACCTGTGTAAAAGGCAGTTATTATGCCATGTATCACAATAACAACAATAATAATATCATTGTATATATACCCATGTATCTTCTGACTGAACTTGAATACATTTTTTGCCTTACGGGAAGGGAAAATCTATGACAGATGAAGAACAAGTTAAAAGTGGCTGAGTGCTTTTAAAGCTGACACGTCTCTGAGAGGTAGCTTTACGGAGACGTGTTTGTCACGCCCGCAGAGTGGTCCCAATCAAGATGTACCACAGGCTTTCCTTGAGGTATTCCTGGTCTCAGCAGCCCTCTGCTTGCTCTGGGCTGTGAGCAGACGGGTCTCTGAGTTTCACAAGCGCTGTGCTTGGGCGCAGAGTTGTTGCATCCCTCAGTGCCACGGGGGAGCCATCAGGCAGCACTGCAGTGTAATACACCCTCACACCTCCCACGCACCCACGCACAAGATGGGGAGCTCTAATTTCAGGTCTGCAAGCGCTGACAGTGTCCCTTTCAGCACTCTTGTGACTACACCTGTTACACCACGGCTCTTTATTCCCACTCGGTGTATTGTGGCACGCTCAGCGGTGTTGCAACGACAGCTGACAGCTCCCCTGCCTTTGCAGATCCGCTTCTGTTGGTTGCAGGTGCTGCTAATCGGATAATGCTGTTGTTTTGGTTGCACTCACGTTCGTCTCTGCTAAATGACAAGCAGTAGCTTGTACTCTGGTACTTTCTGGTGCTTCCCTTTCAAGCTTCGCAGCTGTACTTGCCGTCTCACCTCCGGAGCATATCAAAGTTGCTCTCGCTGCTTTGTGATATGGTGGCAGTTCAGTCACGGGGAGGGATGTGCCACAGCACTCCCTGGCAGCACCTGGCATCAGGCAGACCTCATCAGCCTGTCCCGGAGGCAGCTCTGGAATCAGTGGCAAGCAAAGGGCATTCCCCTGAAACTGGTCCCGGTTTGGTTTCTGTTGATCGATCTGCCAGATCCACGGATGGAAAACAAGTTGTGCTGGATGCCGTGTATCTGTGGGTTCCCTCCCTTCATCCCAGGAGTGATTTCAGTTAGGAGCCAGGGAGATAAGCAGAGGAGGAGAGGAGCCCCCTCTCTCCAGCAGTGGCTGTTTCTGTAGATCTCTCTCTCACTAATGAGCCCAGGTGTAATGAGGAGCCACTGAAACGTGCACTTAGACACTCAGATCATTTGGGGGAGATTCAGTCTGGTGATCTCAGCACCAAAACCACAGGCTTAGAAAAGGTGCCTCATTATACAGTTGTGACCACAGGCACAAGACCAGGTTTTTACAGCCTCCTCCCGTTCAACGAGCCTGCTCGCCAGCATCCCAAGCCCACGGCAGCTCCGTCCTCTGCCAGGAGGAGTGCTGCCTGCCGCGCTGCGCAGCCCGGGCTTGGCAAGGGCTCACGCTGCAGGGCCAGAGATGCTTCTGCACACCGCAGGTGCTTGGGAGAAGGCTGCCTAATCGAGGGAGGGTGAAATTAATATATTGCCCTCGTGTCTGAGATCAGAGCAACTAATCTTGCTAATAATACAATCTCCCACTATGTCACTGATAAAGGATGTTTCGTTCAGCGCAAGCTGGAGGAGCCTGTGTCACGCAAGGTTCAATCTCTGCACACAGAGGTAATCTCCAATGAAGTGTTAAGCCCAGCAGTAAATCTAAAGCTACCGTGTTTCCTAAGCGGTTCTCGTGTGGCACCAAGTTTCCAGCTGACTTTCACAGTGCCTTGAACAGGGAGCTGGGAAGCAGTTCCTGAATACAGCCTGGCGAGATCACGGTGGCACTGGAGGGCTGCTTGCTTGGCAGGTTTCTCTTTGCTTAGTTAAGAAATGCATCCTGTGGATCAACTGCCTGCCTTAGAAGATGAAATATAGGGAATGTGGAAGGGTACTTTGGAAAAAATCCAGAGACAAGCAAACAAACACACATGCCTCTTGGACTAAGGTAGGTAGCAAAATGGGAAGCAGCACAGTGAGTGGCACTTGTTGCTTTCAGTGGTGGTCAGAGCTACAAGGCTGAGTGGTGGTAAGAAGGGGAAAATGTGACACTTTCAGAGACAACACGTTTAGGTAAATGACCTGCCAAATACCAGTGTTCTGCATAAGTACTCGCAATGAAAAAAAAAATGCTATGTATTTTAAACAGACTCAAAGGAAATAATTAGCCTTGTTGATCTGGCATATAAAAGGAACCCCGTAACTCAAACCTGATCAGCTCTCGAGACATTTTCACGTGGCACCCTGCAAATGTGCAGAATGTCTCCCTGTGGGGTTATAGAAAATACCGACACATGGCCACCTGTGCATGGACACAAAGGTCATACGGGGGCAAGCAACGTACCTGTGCCAAGACACAGGACAAACCCAACTGGAACATGATGTCTCAGAAGGGTCAAAGAGCACGTGGCTGGAAATGCCAAAGTAAAGCAGGTAGAGGAAAACTGTGCGCAGAATCCAAGGGAAAAGGGAAAATCTTTTCTACTAGGGATGATGAAAAGGCAGATTTGATGTACACACAGAAGTGCACCCAGCTAGAAGCAGTCACTGAGACTTCAGAGTGGAAAAGGATGGGAGATGAAGGCAGAAAGTGAAGGACCTTTATGGGAAAGATATGAGCAAGTTGCAGTGAGAAGACGTGCCCATGTTTAAGGACCTGACTATGAAAACATATAGCGATGGTCACCGCAAAGCTAACCATGGGCAGATGGGAAAGCAAAGGTGCAGGAAACTTGGGAAACCGAATATGGTGACTAAAACTTGCAATGTCAAACCTTCCAGCAAGGACATCTCTAGAACGGCTTCCTGCCACTGCACCAAGTAAAGTCAGTGGATTTGACAGTGAAAAGTAGTAGGTCATGAGACTGCACGCACACGTGCTGTTGGGCCTGAACAAGAGGGTGTGTGTCACCAAGGGTGAGAACAGAAACTAACAGAAATCCTTCCCAGGTGCAAGGGGACTAACTGTAGCCTTGTGAAAGACACCGGCGGTCACCCAGGGACACGGCGACATGTCATGGAAAAGATGAGGCCTGTTATCATTACTATCTGCACTGTTTCCCAAACCTGAAATTAAGGGATTAAAAGCACCATTACAAAACAGCAGAGCAGATAGCGTAGCTTGTAGCACACAGAACTTGCAAAAGAAAGTTCCATGCCAGTGGAAGAGAAGAAGAGGGGCAGGAGAGGCGCCAGGTCATCCTGACACCCTTTGGCAAATGCACTGACAGCATCAGGAGACCGGACTCTGGTAAATCAGCTGCTTTGGCAGGGCTTTATCAGTCGCCAAAGAATGAAATAAAGCTCCAAAGCAGAGCTGCAGCTGGGTGTGAAGGGAGACGGCAGCCCTGGGTTGCTCACGGCCTCGTTGGGAAGGGTCAGGGCCCCCCGTACAGTGCTGTGGTGTGGTGCAGGCTCCAGCATGCACAGTAGGCACTGCAGCTGAGGCTGAGACTTGAAATACCCTTCCGGAGTGCTCCGAGTGCCAGAAATACTTACCAGCCTTATTCCAAGCACAAGGGAGTCTGGCAGGAGTGAAAGCATCCATTGATCATGTGCCATGCGGGGGCAGGCAGTGATCAGAATCCCAAATGAAGGAGGACACTGAGGCAGCCAAGAAGATACAACCCAAACCTCAGCCGAGCCAAATGTCAATCCCAGACAATTTAATTACGTCTGGAGAAAACAGCCACAAAGGGAGTAGAGCCTGCTGATTATTAGCAACAGTGAACAAGCTGAGAATGAAAGAGGTAAACAAGGAAATTTAGAAAGTGCAAAGGAGGTTAAAACAGGTTGATGTGTTCGCACCCGGCAATGCATCTCGGACACTTACTAAAGAAACTGAGCAGATAGGGAATAAATATGGCAGCTAGAGCAAGGGACAGAGAGCAAAGGTGAGAGCAAAGGTGTGAAGCACCTACCAGCACCACCACCCAGCACCTCCTCCTTCCCCTTCCACCACCACCATCTGGCTTGTGCTGCAGGCCAAAATGCGGCTGTAAATAAATAACAGGACTTTGCTGGGCTATGGCACTGATTGCAAAATGTTCCATGGTCTCTGGCTCCCACCATCACAAGTGTCTATTTCGTTAGGATGACCATATCTTTTATTCTTAAACTGTAGTCCATCAAAGAGCGTGACGTTTGTTGATGTGCAGCACAGATTTAACATGCTCGGTGAAGCTGAGATGATGATCAAGTGTCTCTGCTTTCGGAAAGCTGCTAAGCTGAAAACAAAAAGTCACTGGAAGAGATCCAGTTGTCCCTAGGGGAGCCGAAGGAAGGAGAGGTGGCCTGTCACCCCAGAAACACGGAAGGCACCACGAGGGCAGGGGATGCAGTTTGGCAGGAGGTGCTAAGCCATGCAGGTTGTCTACGTGGGCATCCCCCGGCTCTACAGCATCCCTGCTGCAATTGCTCCTGGCCTACTGCATTGCCCTAGAAAAGGAAGAGGCAGGGAGCAGCACCCCGGCAGGTAATGGTGAGTGCCTTGGGAAGCACCTTGGAAGTCTGAACAGCAGGAGTCCAGAAGAGCTGCCTGTGTGCCACCAGTATCCGTCAGCGTGCTCAGCTCGGTGAGACACAGCCCAGTGAGCTGCAGACAGCAAAATCCTCCCGTGCAGACACGATAAAGCCTAAGGTTTTGTATCTCTAGCAAAAAAGGGGAGAGTGAGGAAGGAAACACAGCCGAAGGGGAAATACCACAACCAGCAGAAAAACCTCAATGTAATGGGTGGTGTAACCAGCCCTCCCATACCCGTGCCTGGCGTGAGCACGCGGCCATTTCGGGAGCGTTTGTGAAAAGTGCGGACACGGTGTTTCCCACGGTGCTGGGGAGGAGAGCACGCAAGGGGGAGAGTGAGAAAGTGCTCTGCAGCGACGCTGCTCGCTGCCTTGAAAAAGGAGAGAAAACAGCCTGAAGTCCAGGGGCGGGCAGGGCGAAGGACCCCCTGCTTCCATCCCGAGAGATTCAAGCGTGAAGCTGGCTGAAGGGGCCCAAGTCAGCTGTGCTATACCCGTGCTGCTCTTTGTGGCATCCCGAGTGCTCCAGCTGTGCTCACGCCTGAGCCCTCCGGTAAATAACTCATGTTTCAAGCACAGCAGAGCTGTGGAGTCAACTGAAGTATTTACGGACTTTTAATGTCAGGCTGCGGCTCCCAGATACCCACAGCTTTTTTAGGTCCAAATCTGCTCTGGGCCATTGGTAGCCAGGAGTTTATCACCACCCGATAACCACCATCATTTCAACTAGCAAAACCCGACTTCAGAGAGGGCCTCAGTCTGTCCTCCACCTTACTTTAATTTACTAGGTTGCACCATATCCCCATCTGGCATTTGGCCAGAGCTTTGTTTCGTTTTGTTTTGTTTTTCTCCCCGTGAGTTATTCAAGAAGACGCAGAGCTGGCTGGGTACAGTAGGTCATTGAATGTCTTTTAAAGCAGTCACTGGATTTATTTGAATGGGGATTAGAAGACTCAGAATGTTTTCTTTAAATGAACATAGCAGCCTACGATTTTAAAATGGTAATTTTGGTCCCTTATATTGATTGGTAGCTAACGGACTTTGATGTTTTTACTACACTACGAAGAAGGCAGTAAGTATCGCTGCTGTGAAAACCAACACTTTTAAAATTTTGTTCCAGGCCGTGAAACAACAGATGCACAAGTTCCACTGAAATTCAATGAAAATTGACCTCTCACCCCTGTAAGCTGCTCGGTAAAGCTCACTTAAGAGCACGTGCAGAACTTTTACACACAATTAGTATTTCCTATCCTTCAGACAACTTCACGTATTGTCATTTTGGAAAAAAGGGATTGGAAGGGCATTCCTGACAGCGTTACTGACATGGAAGACTGTTTCAGCCCTTTCCTTAACTCTCTTTATCTCTGAAGCCCCACACCTCAGTTTAGCTGCGTGCGGTGCTGGCATCAATACAGTACAGAAGGAAACCTCAGCCTCGCTTACCTTTCTTTCAACTCAATTCCACCTCCAGCTGCATCTGTTACTTTATCCTGTGCCCTTCCCAAAAATAACAGAGCTTCTGTAGAGCTTTGAAGAAGCCCTCCAGGTTTCCTTTATTGGAGGGTGGAGTGCTGGCTAGCCAGGATGCACGTTGCTCCACCAGCCTCGTGCCAGCAGCCGGTGTGGACCCAATGTACCTGAGGGGTTGCTGCAGCAGTTTCTGGCTGTCCTCGTGTCTAACCTGGGGAGATGGACAGGGGTTATGTCAGTAACCCTTTCATGTGAACCCGAGGAAAGCTGAAGATGTGCCTTCACACTCCTCTCTCCCCCTAAGTTTGTGTGGAGCTCATCCCTGTGCAGCCCATGACACTTTGATGTTTTTGCCCATCCTTAAGGTTTTTGTTGTGCTTCCACCCTCTGTCAAAGATCAGTTCAGTGAGCAAGTGCTGACTGTGTACAGCTCCTTTCTGCACTTGCTGCCTTGCTGGTAAGCTAACCCAGCTGCTAATACCTCATTTCTGCAGCGGTATTATCTGCATGTTTGCAGACAAGGCCTAAGCTGGGCTGTAGGAAAGGAATGCTTAATTATTTGCTGCCTGTCTCCTGCACAAGGTTCCGCATGAAAACCACGGGATTTTATTCTTGTTGCTGGAGGGAAAGGAACGGGGAAAAATGAAGTGCTTAGAAACCCCTTTCTTCCCTAATCGTGCTGTGTCTACCCAAACCATTTAGTCATTCTCTGTGCACACTTACTGGGATAACAATACTAACACTAATAACAACAAAAATAATAACTGAAATACCATAAAGGGAACCTAATTAGTAAGTGTCACAGTACCTTTTCTGTGTGATGCTAAACTGCAGAGGAAACACTCACATCTGTGTGCTGATGGCAGGTGAGTAACGAGAGCGCAGCCTCCTCTCAATATATATCCTCCAACAATTTCAGAATCTGTAAATATCAAAAAATAGCACTCTATTTTTTTCTCTCTGTCTCTTTGCATACACATCCTCATACATCTGGGACTCCATCCTGTACGAATGCCAAAAAAGGGATAAAAAAAAAAAAAGCCATACCATCCCCAAAGCTAAACTCAATTGCAGCTCATCAGCAACACTTCCAAAGGCTTTGTGATGGCCACTTCTCTGAACACATCTTTGGCATTCAGGTCCTTGGGACGGGGGCATTTACCGGTTTGGTTTTGAGGCTGCATCTGGCACGTGCTGTGCGTCTCTCCGAATCTGTGCGACCGCACATCACTGCACGGCTCATAAAAATCAACTGCTGTGGTTAGGCATTCACAGCACAACTCCAACCCTAACTCGGCGCCTCGTATCGACAAGGCGTTTGCTGTGGGGTGTGTTATCTGCAATAACGCTCACTGTTTGCCTAGCCTAGCCAAGAAAACAACGAATAAGGCATCTACCATCCAGGTCCTGGCTTTCTTGGTTTAGTAGTAAAGAAAACCTGATATTTTCTGTTGCAGAGAGACTCTATCTGAATGTCTTTGTCTAAAATTTCCTCTCGCTGACGCGCAGTGTGTTGCCAGCCATGTGATTGCCTTTGTCCTATCCGAAGGGGGACTAGCCTTCAGCAATGCTGCAAAACATGTAAGTCATGATGCACTTTGAGAAAATTACTCTGAAAGGGGAAAAAAGAAGCTTGAAAAGCACTTTGAGATGTAAGCTATTACGTAAAAGGTCAGTTGTTATTGTCGTTACTTTATTAGTCATTATTGTTGATAATGATGAAAATGCTTGCCTGGCTTCAGAAAGGTCATCCTTCCTGCCGCCGTTCAATTCCGTTTTGAAGCCTGAAGTCTTCATCCCTCTAACTCTGTGTTGATTAACTTTGAGCTTGCTAAGGAAGCCAGGCTAATTCAATCACATGGGCTGATTTTCAGTCCAGGTAACCTCGACGGTTTTTAAATTCAATGGCCAATTTAAGTAAATTTGACAGAGGGCCAAAGATGTCAAAGATAAAAATTTCCTGTGGGTTGCATGAAAGCGGGAAGCCGTGTAGAAAAGACCCTATTAATGTTCCCAGCTGAGGGAAAGGGTACAGTGTGAGCGTAACTGCTATTATGCAGTACAAAGTCCTCCTAGGTGCCGAGCCTCAAGCCATAAATCGGTAGAAAACCAGGTCTCACTGGATCTAGTCTTCAAACACTTCTTTGTTATTCTCTCTCGATAACAAACCCAATAACCTTCTAAGTAAAGATTTGAATTGTAGATGACAATAAATCCTGTGCTGGCATGTAAAGTCGATCCTCGGTGTTTTTCATAGCTCACCAAGCCTACAGGGTGTGGTATTGCTTTTCTTGAAGGCTGCCAAGTTTTCCGCTTGGTTGCCCTGTTTTCCTGTGCGGCGGTGGAGGTGTGCTGAATACAGCTCCTTGGCTTATCTTCGTTCTCTTCGCTCTTTCCTGACTGCCTCTCAGTCCCCAGCTCAGTTTCTTTTTGCTTTGCCCCATCATCATCTACTTCTTAACATACTCAGCATGTTACCTATGTTCTTGTCCCTTACCTAAACAACGCTGACGCTCATCTACGACGAGTTCCTGTGCCTATGAAGATGGGTGTGTGGATCCAACTGCAGCAGGAAGTTTTATGTAACAAAATCGTAAATTATTTCTACATTGGTTTCTTGCAATTCCTTACTAACAAGGAGATTTTTTTCTCTAAGGGAATGAAATTCCAAATCCAAACCTGTTCCTCTTACCCCCTACTGTCTACCTCAGTTCATGAAGCGTGAGACCTCAGTTCTACATTCTGGGAACGGATTGTGGGACAGCCAAAATAACTTCTGTCTGCCCTCTCCATTTTGGATGTGACTAGGATTAGCTGAAATGAAAACTAAACCCAAAAGGTTCAGCAAATATTAATTTGTCTTTTATGGAAAATCAGGTTGGACTGCACTGCAGCTTTTTTGCTTGCTTTTTTTTTTTTTTCATATCTAATTACAATCTTTAAAATGTCATGGCACCAAAGTCTGTAGACGCAGCACACTCTGCATGAACAGGGAAAATTACTTAGAAAGTAAATCACAGTTTCATACACGAGTAACCCCTGTGCTACTTGACCAATAGGCTTAGCGCAGTGTTTCCGTTCGTATTTAGGGCTCCACCAAAAAACTGCTCGCTCATACTCTGCAAGCATCCTACGCTCGCTGAAATTATTCACCAAATAATTTAGAAGAACGGATAAATTTGATGAAAATCATGCCCCTACTCATGGACAATTACCAAAGGAGGGGGAGGACCCGGGGAACTGATCAGGTTCATTATTCACTGTCACCGAAAATTATTCACCTGGCTCTGCTCCCAGGGCTCCACATGTAAATCACGGCAGCCGCAAGCGGAGGGGCCGTGTTTGCCAAACAAGTTGAGCGGTGGCGGCGGCGCTCGGCTAATGCCTTCGGTCCCGCCACGGCTTCAGCACTAAATCAGGAGATGCAGCGGGGCTGAGTGACACTAAATATCTACTTTTAGGCGCTATCTAATCAGCTCAAGAAGCGTTTCCAAATGAGCCACAGATAGCGCGTGTGGCCACTGGTAATTCATCCCCTTCCCATCGCTATCGACAACATGAAATAGAGTCTCTTAGCGCGGGGGTTATCCGGCCATTACGGCGCATAAAATATTGATGCAAATTAATGTAAAAAAAGCTGAAGTTCCTGTAATTCCAGCTAGATAAGGAGCCCGGATTTCTTCCCGAGCCCGGCCATTAGGAGCAGCGCTGCGGCGGGGACCTGCGATCCGTGCCGGCGACGCTAGATGGCAAGGCAGCGCCAGCTATCGCCGCTCCGGACGGACCCCCGGCTCCCCAAAAACACCACAGCCCCTCGGGATGGGGCCTGCTGCGACCCCTCGCCTTCGTGGGGCGAGCCGTCATGGTCGGGTGTTGCTCGTAGCGGGGACAAAAGGGACGTCACCATGGATATTTTTCTTACGGCTGTCTCCGGTGTTGGTTTTTTGCTTTGCTCTCCGGAGCTCTGGACCCCGGGTGAGATGAACAGCCCTCTCTCCAAAGGCGATTACCCAGCAGATGTGGGTGAAAGCTTGTCTCCTTATTGAACCAAAAGGGGTTTGCGTTTGATAATCCCGCAGGGAAACACCTCTCCTTTCAACTTTGCGCCAGTCTGCGCGTCGGCTGTTTTACTGCGTGCGAGAAGCTACCAGCTCCATCCTACCAGCTATGCAGTTAAGCTGCGAGGTATTTTTATGGGGAGTCTGTTCTCCTCTGTCTCGTGCGCAGATAATATCTGTTTATGCTCAAAGGAGTTTACAGGGGAGAGGTGGAATCTCCAGGATCCAGTTCTGGATCAAATCACCAAAATCTTCAAGGCCTGAGGCGAAGAAAGCGCTGATCTTGGTGTTACATCCTATTTTTTGTAGGGGAATACTTTTGTAGTCAGAACTGACCTTAAGTACACTGTTCCTCTCCCCTGTGGCAGCAGGAGAGTTTATAAGGCTCTGGATGCTAATGGTTGTGACAGGACTCCCTTGGAGTCTTAACCCCTCTTCCCTGGGCGCAGTTGAGCCCATGGCCCAAATGGCCACTCATTGAAGCACAACTTCCAAAGCAGAGATTTCGCTCAGAAAGCTTTGCAGAAGCGTTGAGCAGCGTCCATCCTTTTATTTTGGATCCCCTTGTCATGCTCAGTCCTTCCTGCCTTTGTGAGGTGTTGGTCAGGCAGTCCCAAATCGCCTTCCCCTACGAAGCTCATCAGATGACGGGGCTGTATCAGTTCCCAAACGCTGCACTTGGGGATAAAAAGCAGTAGTAAGACGGTGATCTCAGGGTGTTTTCTCCCCAGAGAGGAGAGAAGCCTTGACAGTAGCCAAGTCCAGATAACCTCTGCATTTAGGACAGGGAACGTGAAAGAAATCCGGCTTTCTGTTGGTGTGGCTCGTAGCAAGTAAGATGTATGGTGCTCATCCGTGGGCATTTAAATAACGGTCTCACTCTGTACGAGCCAACTTATAATAAGAATGAAAAAATAACTATGGATCATGAAACAAGCAGGATTGGATAATCAATTTTTATCGCTAATATTGTGGGTAAGGCCCATAACTCTGAATGAGTTATGAAGGACTTTCTGTGCTCTGAGCAGATGTGCCTCCTTCTCAGGCAGCCTCCTTTTAGCCCTGTCTTAATAACAGAGATATTATATATTGCGTGTTGAGGAACAGGTATTAAAACATTTTTTTCTTGTCTGTCTTTTTTTAAAAAAAATGTAGGAGTGTGAAATTCACTCAGGTGGGCTGGCAGCGGGAGGCACCATGCCGACGGAAGAGAAAAGCCTTTCAGCTTTACAAACATGGGTTCAAATCAAGCTTAAGTAAGTGACAAGCGAAATGGGGCTATTGATTTCAATCTAGTCCTGTTTGGCTACAGCAAAAAACTCGGCACAACGGTGTCTGAGCGCTTAAAGGGGCACTGTCGGCTAAACGATAACTCCTCTGCTGGAAAATGTCGGTAGCCTTATTTGTACCAGTGGAGATTACTGGATTGGTTGAGATTACTGGAGGTGAAAAACCTCTGAGAGTAAATTCATCTCCCCCGTGTTGGGAAGTGTGTTGGAACAGCTGGCGGTGCTCTCTGTACCTCAATTCTCCTTTCCAGTTACGCAGCAGAGCACATGTGGAGCGTGTACGCGGGTCAGGATGGGAAATCTTTTTCTTGATTGTGCAGTGAGAAATCCTCTGGTACCTGCAGCAGTGACAAACCTGGCCTCTGGCCGATGATGGTCACGGAGAGATGGCACAAGGCACTGGGGAGGGGAGAAAACCACGCTTTATGCAGGGCAAATACAGCTGTTAGGCTGTAAAGTGCACCAGGAGGCCTCTCAGTCTCGACAAAACTCTTTGTAACTTCATTTTGAAAAACAACTCAACAAGCTCCACTTGCGTCCAAAGCTCGGCTTTCCCCACGGCTGCTTTGCTCCCAAATCCCCGTCCTGAGGTGACCCACGCAGGCCCGCAGCAGCGGTCAGAGCCGGGGTTAAAATGCGAAGGTTTCTTGCTCTCGCAGGGCTCTTTTATCCTGCTGCTCCCGCTCCCCCGCAGCACTCCTCCCGCTGCTGCTCAAAGACGCAGCGGGGCTCAGCGACCGGCCCTGTGGCTGCCCCTCCGCTTCCTTGCACGGGGGGATTTGTGTCAGAAGTTCAGCGCCGCTAAATGTCATTTTGAGTGATTTTGTAGTTCTAGGTTAATAAACTGCCGAGCGTCATGGAGGAGCTGAACCGTGCATTACTCCGGTTGCTACGGTGAACCTTTTTCTTAGCCGTGCATGTAAAATATGCACTTCGGAACGATTCTCAATAGCCCGACGCTTCCAGATTCGCGTTTTTAATTAAGCAGCATTTTCTTCCTTCTGTTTCTTAATGGGCACATGCCTCTCCCATGCAGCGGGGCTTCAGTCTCACCGGCATCCATGACTGGGACCTGGTGGCTGCAAAGCTCCACTCTGGCTACAGAGGAGAAAACAGCAGAGAACAGTGAAAGACCACAACTTATGCCAAACGAGCCCTTTATGCAATTAGTACTGTTTTTATTAAATTGCATGGAAAAACTTGGCAATTCAAAGCGTCTTCGTAGTGACCCAGCTTCAACATTGTCTGAAGATTGCGTTTGGCCCTAATGTGGGGAGGCTGCTCTTCAGTTTAGCAGGGAAAGGGAGCGAGACCCCTGACCCGGGGAGAATGAGGAGCAGTGTAAAGGATTGCTGGTGGTACTGTCTGCAGAGTGGTACAAACACGCGTGTAAAAGGGCTGGATTTCCACTGCTGCTCTGAAAATGACTTTAAAACACACGCAATTACCTGCTTTATAGATACAGAGATATGTATTCCAGTGCTTTCCTTGATGCTGTGGGAAGTGGAATGCACTTTATGGAAAAGATCTCTTTTCATGCTGTGGACTGCTGAATGCTGTGCGTGTCTGCTCTGAACCCAAAATTTGCTCCAGTTTGAGGAGAAGAACACAGTTTAGGTTTTTTTGCTGGCTTTTGCAGGTGTGGAGGAACAAGCCAGACGCAAGGAGGACCAGGGGACTCCTGACTTACCTCTCGGTAAGGTACTTCTGCTTGGGACCCGCAACAAAAGGCAGCTTTTGTTCCAGACCCCGCTGGGCGCTGCAACCCGTGGCACCGGCGGGGCATCCGCCAGCACGCTTCTGTCCGCTCCCGTTTCTTCCCGCAGGCACCGTGGGCTGCATCCCTCGCTAGCCTGGCCACAGCTTTCAGAAACATCCAATAAATCAACAGTTAAAAGGGACGAGTAGACATGGGGAGCAGGTGCTTATTATCTGTGCATCTCTGGAGAAGAATAACCCACCGAGTATTTCCATGCCCATTTGAAATGGAATATGACCGTGACCCTGCAAGTGGCTCTGCTTGGATTGTTCCTGGCATCATGTTTTGCTCCTAATATTTTCATTGTCTGCCTCCATCGGTTTCGCCTCCCACTGTAGCATTAATTTTGCATGTGAATATGGAGGCTGTGCTTTAAATAATACAGCATATGCTTTTTATTTGCTGTGTAGAATAATATTTTTTTGGCTGATTTATGTTCCACCTGGACAAAATTATTTTTTATTATGGGTTTATTTCATTTGTTCCCACTTCCCCAAAGGGGAGGGGGGAAAAAAGGAGAAGTCTTGTAAACCACCAGTAATGATGGATACAGAAATCCGCTCTGAAACACAAACTTACTGCAAAAACAGATTCTCTCCAGCCATGCAAATGAAAAAGTGCTGTTGTAGTAATTTTAAGCTAGCAAATGCATGGTACTACCGGAGAGGGTAATCCTCAGCCTTCTGCATCGCCCCTTGCACGATGCTGGGAGGACGGAGGAACTATACATATGGTTAGAGCATGGATTTAATTTAACTCTTTTCAGAACTTCATCAAGAAACAAAGCCAGGACAAAACACTGTGGTCTTTAGGTTTGTGGCTTCGCTGCAGAACTCCAAAGGCGAAGCTGCCAAATCCACTTCATTTCCAGTTTTCACAAGGGCTGTAGAAAAACATGCTGTTTGCTATTGAAACAAGCCACTTCTTCTGGCAAGTAGCTTCAAAGAGTTAATTTGGGGCTTAATAACAACAACAAAAATGGTTTGGTGTACCTTGTTCTGTGTTTTACAACCTTGGAACAGACTGGCTGTATTTTTATGTTAATCTGTCACCTACAGAAATGCATCAACAGATTTATTAAGAAAAAAAAAAATGTGCCATATGTAATGCTTAGCGCAATTTGGTTCTGATTCTGACTTCCAGCTTTAGGTGCTTTTTGTAAAGCGACCAAATGTTAATCACACAAATCCATAATAGCTATTGCAGTCAGAGAGCTCTGGGCCTATTTTTGGCTGTTATAGTCGTCTTTAAGCTGTACAGCATCCTCCAGCCAAAGCCACGTCGTAAGAGGAGTGCACGAAACAGGGGCACGTAACGCCCCCACGTCAGCTCTGACCTGCAGAGCTGGGAGAAGGAAGAGATCCTTCAGGAGCAGCCCCGAGCCTCTCCAGAGAAAACAGAGCTCACCTTCTTCCGCCAGCTGCTCGGGGTGAAGGCAGCTCCTGCAGGAACGGCAAGCGTGCGGACGGGAAGGGATGACAGTATAATAAAGCTACGGTAGATGGTGCTAGACAGGTGCAAAAGACACCAGCTCGTCATCTGAGAATACCTGCAAGATTTACCCCTAAGCTAAGCGGTTTAGAAAATGTGCAATTTAGATTTATCAGTTCAGGAGGGAGATTCAGATAAAAACAGTTGAGCCGGTGAGATTATGAAATGCAGAGCCCCGCGCCGAGACAATGCCCGCGCTATCACCTGCGCTGACAAAGGGGGAGCGGGGGACGGGCCCCCGAGGCGCACAGGGAGCGTGTGGAAGTCAAGGCACGGCGGGGTCTGGGGAGGGACGGGAGGGACTTGTCCCCACTGTCCCCACTGTCTGGGGACTTCTCCATCGAGCTGGAAGCAGGGTGGGCAGCAGGAACCGCATGGACGCTGCAGGTGATGCATTGCCTGATGTCAGTCCCCGTGTACTGAACCCTGCACGACGCAGGGCAGAAAGGCTGTGGTGGATGCTGCGCTCGGAGCGTCGCCAGGCCGGCCCCGGGCCCTGGTGAGCAGCCCTGGGCAGGCAGGAGAGAAACAAAGCTCCCCCAAACAAGAGATTGTGCAGTGAAAAGGTCTCAGTTCTGCTCACTCCAGTCTGGTATCAGCACGGCCAGGTGGACTTCTCTGCGTTTACTGGGACACAAGAGAGAGAAAATCAGGCTCAGTAAAGCACTCTTTTCCCCTTCATCCTCTTCACATTCAAGTTGGTGTTTTTTTTTTTTGTTTTTTTTTTTTTTTTTTTTTTTTTTTTTTCCTTTTTTTCTTTTCCTGGTAAATTCCTGTTATTAATGCAGGAGGAAAAAAAACCCTCGGATCCCTGGTGCATCCTTGGAGTGGCTGCAGCCGCACGGCGGATGACTAGGCAACTGCTACCGTGCCACATAATGAGGAGCACGCCTGCTGCACCGGGAGATACTAATGAGGGAGCTACAGCCCCCTCAGCCCTCTCCAGTAAATCCGCGTCTGCAGGCCATGTTTTATTTATCAGGCTTATTATGGCAGTGCTAAGGAGCCGTTTGAAAGGGATCGCCATTGTCCTGGGCACCGCACATCACAGTGCCTACTCTGACGGCTTACGGTGGGGACAGATGAGGCTGGCAAAGGGTGGGGGGGAGGGATGCAGCACGGAGCAGCATTTCCCAGCTCCTGTCTGGGGGATTTCAGGCTGCTTTGACCTGCTAGCGCTGCTTGCGAGGGACTCCAGGCCCCGGCTAGCAGCCTGAAGCTGAACTTGGGATGGTTTCCAGGAATGCTGCTGAGGAAGCCGGGGCTTGGCAGGCCGCCGAGCGCAAGCTGCAGAGCCGTGTGGCTCCGAGGGCCTTCCCGGCAGCCCCACGCCGGGCTGCCTCCCACCATGCCACGAGGGGATTTACGATCATCACTGCCTTCTCCAAACGTCCTCTTCCTGAGCCCTCGTGCTCCTTCCCGGAGGTGTCCATCGCCGCTGGAGGACGGTTCCCCTCACAGAGGAGCTGCAGAGACAGGAGCGAGAGGCAGCCGCGCGAACGGCGGGGGAAACGCAAGTAAATCTTTGCAAAAGTTATGCCTCAGATCTCAGCGGGACTCAGACAAATTGGTCTGCATTCCTTTAACGTATTAGGTTTCTACTTACCCCGTTCATTAGCATGTTAAGCTACAAGTGCTGATTATACGAAACTCATGGAGAGACATCAATTAAAATGATACATTTACACGCGTTCCTTCTGGATGAGAGGTGACGGGTTTCCTTGGTTCAGAGCTCGGTACGACTGGACTCAGCAAGGGAAAGGGCGAGAGAGAAGCATTCAACAACAGCCCCAGCCCCATGCCAGCACACACGCTGGGACCACCGCAGACAAAGGCGGTTTGTTGCCCGGTGAATGCTGAAGAGCCGATTTTGGCATCGGCAGGCCCTACAAGCGGTGCTGCCGGCATTGCCAGCCCTTCTTGCATATTAAGCTTTGTGCCCTGCTGTGACCCTGGGGTTAGAGATGCACATTTCTTGGGCTCGCTCGGTCAGAGAGCCTTGGGTCCCTGTCAGCGACGCACGTTATAATGTCAGGTCCAACAATAAGCAGACAGACACGAACGCACATTAGAACGCCTTTTAATTAACAGAGACAGACTTAACGCTGCGTATCAAAGCTGATGGGAACGCGAGGAATCTTAAAATAAAAATAAAATAAAATAAAAGCCCGGCCGACACGTGCCCGCCCGGCGCCTGAGGCGGCCGAGGGACTCTGCGGCAGCACCGCTAACGGCTGCCCGCCGGCCGTTAACCGCTCCCCGCGCGCCGCCCGCCGGCCCCGCCCCTCCCCGCGGCTGCCCCGTCGCCACGGCAACGCGCTCCCCCCCCCCACGTG
>CM021765.1:117071027-117121481 GCA_011076525.1 Nettapus auritus | reverse complement strand
GCGGAGCCGCCGCCGAGCCTGGGGCCGCCGCCCGCCGCCTTTATCTGGCCCGGCGGCGCGGGGGGGTGGCACTGGGGAACACCTCGTCGGGAGACAGGCGCTTATAAATAGGGCGCCGGGGATGGGAGCGGGGACACGGGCGGCGGCGGGCTGACGGCGGCGGGGAGCGGCTGCGGGACGCGGTGGGTGCCAGCGATCCGCGGGTGCCTTTTGTTGTTGTTGTTATTTTGGGGGCTTTTTCCTGGCTTTTCGCGTGGAGGGGGGTGGATGGAGGCGGGCGGGCCGCCTGAAAAAGGCGGTGGGGCCGCCGGTGGAGGCGGCTCCGGGATGAGAGGGAGAGCAGCTCGGTGCAGCACGAGCCCTAACCCCCGCCTCCCCACAGGGCTTCCCACGGGAAGGCAGGAGCCGGAGCGCCTAGCCAGGAGCAGGACAAGGAGGAGGAGGTCGCCGCCGCCGTCATGATGCAGATCTGCGACTCGTACAGCCAGAAGTACTCCCTGTTGAACGCCATGAACCGCTTCATCGGCGCCGTCAACAACATGGACCAGACGGTGATGGTGCCCAGCCTGCTGCGCGACGTGCCGCTGCTGCTGGAGGAGCTGGACGCGGCGGGCGCCGTGTGCCCCGAGCGGGAGGCCGCGCTGCCCGCCGGCAGCCCCGGCGCCTACTTCTCCCGAAGGGACATGTACAGCCACTACGTGCTGCTCAAGTCCATCCGCAACGACATCGAGTGGGGCGTGGTGCAGCAGCCGCCGGCCGCCGACGAGGCCGCCCGCAAGAAGGACAAGCTGGGCGGCGGGCCGGCCGAGGAGGGCGAGGCGGAGGAGGACCTGGAGCAGCAGTTCCACTACCACCTCAGCGGCCTGCACACCGTGCTCTCCAAGCTCACCCGCAAGGCCAACGTGCTCACCAACCGATACAAGCAGGAGATCGGCTTCGGCAGCTGGGGGCAGTGAGGGGGGGAGCGGGGGGGGGGGGACGGCATGGGACGGGACGGGACAGGGGGCGGCGGTGGGAGCGGGGTTCCCTCCGCAGGGCCCCCCCTTGTTTTGCACTACTTTCGTAACGGGCGTGGGGTCTCCCCGCGTGCTCCCGGGACTGCAGTCGTTTTTACCAACGCACAAACAGAGAGAGAGAGAGAGAGAGATGTAAATTAATCGATACTAGTTTATTAATTTTTTCTTTTTTTTGTATGGTGTGGGGCGAGCTGTGCCTCTCCGGGCAGGGAGGGTGAATTTGTACGTGTATGAGCGGGTTGCATAGCTGGCTGGTCTGAGGCTAAAGACAAGCCGATGAAAATAACGAGACCGGCTTAAAATTGTTCGTCTTACCCGGGACGGGACCCAGTGGGCTCGCAAACACCCCAGTTCACTGGGAGGATGAAGGGTTCCACGGTTGTACATGTACTGAAGCCTATTTAAAACTTTTTTACTCAGATGTAGAGTATATTCTAAAATAAATGCAAATGTATTGACTAAAAGTGACTTAACTTTTTGGTATGATTTATGTTTCATTAATTAAATGATATTTTTAACATCTGAAATTCATCTGCTGTTCTTATTTCCGGCACTGCCTTAACAGACACGGAAATCTCTGTGTGTGTGTAAGAGACTTGCCGTTCGGTTTGTGCTTTTTCTTTTTCCAAAGGGAGCGATCGGGTAGCGATGGTAACTCGGCAGAGCTAAAACTGGCAAATGAGTGAATTAAGCACACCGAACGCGTCCCGAATGCTGGTCTGCTATTCCCAACAGAGTCGTGCAGAGGTTCAGTACGAGCAGGAGCGTGAAGGTCAGCGCCTCTAACAAAACCTGAGAAGATCGAGTCATGGCTCCTTGCAGGCAGCGATTCATGGGGGCTGGAGCGGAGCCTAGGAATGACTTGTTTTTTTTCAGGAGGTATCTGAATGCACTGCGGGCAGCGCTTTTCTCTGCCTCAGAATAGGTCTGGGACGCTCGCCTCCCCCGTCTCCTGCATCACCTCCTCTCCTCCACAACCCTCTTTGGTAACTAGAAGTTAATTGGTTGTATGTTATGCAAATTGTACCGATTTCAGTTGCTGTGTTCTTTATTATTCCATTTGCTGAAGTAAAGTGCCTCAGAATTGGGTCTTTATACCATGTTTGCTGTTTAGGCTCAACCTCGAGTAAGTTCTAATATTAGAAGTGTACTTGATTACATTAAAGTGTGTATAACCAGTTAATAAATACGTACACCTTCCGTAAGGCATGAAGGCTTCAGGCAAGGAAGTGCTATGTGTGTAGGCACCTTCTTACACTGAGATTTCATTCTCTGTTGCTGCCCTCGAATACAGGGCCGGTTTGTTTTTGTCTTCTAAAAATAACGTTTAGCTTTAAGGATTTTTTATTTTGCTTACACCGCTGTGTTTTTTTTCAGCTCCTCTGTCGGTGCGTTGTACAGCACAGGGCACTCCAGGCATCGTACTAGTTGATGTATTTCTGTGCAGTTAAAAGAATCAGCCCGCAAGTATGTCTAAAATGCATGTTTTGGAAGACTTTCCCTTCTAAGGTAAAGGAGAACTTCAGGAGGCTGGGTGATTTTTTAAGCTTAGCGATGATTGTTCTCTTTTGTAACGTTTTTAGCCCTGCCTTCCCCTCCCCCTTGGGAAGATGCCAGGAAAAAATCCAGGGAGCAGTGAGGGGGATTACCCTGCTTTCCCAACGCGTGTGCTCCCTGGCACGGCCGTAGGGCACGGCCCAGCCCATGGGGTGCACAAGTTGGGATGCCTTGTGGTGGGGTTTTGCTCTTCTGAACCCCACGGCGAGAGGAAAAACCTGTTTGGCCGTGCTGCCTTGTGCTCGGCCCGCTGAAAGCCATGTCACAGCCCTGTTCAGAAGTGCTTGTAAAAACCCGGACTCAACCAGCTAACACTTACAGCAGCACCAACTTTTGAACTCCTGCGAACTTCTCCCAGATTCGGACGGCGCTGTTGAAACGTTGCGCAAGAGGCAGGGAGCTGCTGAATTAGAGGATGAGTAACATCAGGAAAAGAGCTGGTGTTACGTTAGTGCAGGATCGCCGTGTGTGACATCTGTTCTGCTGCATCCTAAAAAAAGAAAACTTTCAGTGAAGGAGCAGCTAAAAACTAGCAGTATGTGGCAGTAAGGAGGAATTGAATTCCCTTACAAATACATCTGTGGGTAGCAGAAGATGGGATTCTAGCAGGATGACATGGCATTTTGAGGGCATGACACAGCATTCTGAGGGCTTGTCCTGTGTGGGTGACCACCCCGTGGTTCTTGAGCCGCACATGGCTCCTGCATGGGGCAGCTTGGGCAAGAAACTGCTGAGACACCCGCCAGAAGAGACTGCCACCTTCCACCTGGGAGCTGCTTCAGAGTTCCCCTTTCTCAAGGTTATCCGAGCGAATCGAGGCTCTGAGGATCAAGAAAGCAATCTCATGATGCAGGGGAGGGGAAAAAACATCAGATACAAGCAGGGATGTGTGTCGCACGCAAAGGACAAGGAAGGGAGCTGCTGGTGGCTGGCACCGCTGAGGAAAGCAACTTTGCCTAAAAAGTGCTCGGGCAATTACGTAAATACCAGCACCTGACACTGCAGTCAGCAAAGATGAAAATGCAAAGTTCTAGTGCCCAGATCTTGTATGTCATATGCTGAACTGAGGAAAAATAAAATCCATTAGTGGTGCTAGATAATACAATTAAGTTTATTTTTAGGAGTTGCATTTTCTTTTGAAGGACTGGATAACTTTAAGTACTCTTGATTGGATACCAAGTCCAGCAAACCTTCAGTAGCGCTTTCGATACCTGTAAGTGATAATGAAATGTGACGCGAATCCAACTTATAGTATCTTTATGATGCCAAATACTCTGATAAGTGTCTTTCTCTCCACGCCAGACCTGAACAGAAAGCCAGCTCACGGAACTACAGTGGCCACGTGCAAACCGGCAGGATATACAGGCGCATGGCGATAAGGAGTTGTAGTTTTTAGCTCGCTGAAATTAAATAGGCTCGATATACAGTATGCCAGACATTAGCAGAGTAATAAATAATGAGATTCCAAACAGTTTGCACTCACGAATTGATTACAGCCGAAGGGATCTTACAGCCAAGGAGCCTCAAGGACATTCCTCACGGGATGCATCAGTTAGTATATAAAAGTGCCCGGCGCACGTCATTACAGTTTATGAGCTAACTCTTATTTTTGTATATACAAAAGAACAGGAGGACAAACGGGCAAAGCCGAGGTTTGGTCTCAAGGCACGTGTGTGTATATATGTATAAAATAAAGGTTTGGGGGGATTGGGCATGAGCCCTACAGCGAGAACGGCTTTCAAAGGCTGCTTTGACCATAGGCAGCTGTCCTGGACAGGCGACGGGTCTGTGCTGGATTAAGTGTGTGTTGCATGAATCATTTCTGCCGTTGGCACCATCAGGTTTTCTCCATCCCCTCCCAGAGGTGGGCTGCCGTATCCATTTCTGGTGGCTTTCCCTCCTGCTGGTGGCTCGCATTTCTCTGCCTCCTCTTCTGGGCACAAGCCTCTCGTGCTGTGGCCAAGGGCTCGCTGCGGTCAGTACTTGCTGGAAGGGGGTGGATGAGGCTGAGTCAGGCTAGGCTGCCATCTTCCTCCTGCCTCTCTGGAAGTTTTTATCCTGCAAAAGGTTTTTAACAGATCAAGATACCTGGGCTTTCTGCTTTGTTCTCCCTTCCTCCCTCCCCAGGCACTTGCACCAAGACACACGAGTCATCACTAGCTCCAGTGAAAGAGGCACTGCCATCAGCAGCCAGATGGAAGGGTATAGTAGGACCTCATTATTAAGGAGTTAAGATCTGCACCCTGTTCTACCATAAGGAGGAAAAAAAAGATAGGAAGCTTCTCCTCTTTGTGCCTGTTCGCTGGGTGCACGGCTTATCTCTCTGCGGACAAGTCTGCAGCGATTTCTCCCGCAGACTTACTTCCCTGAAGCACTGAGTATGGGAGGGGATTGTCTGGAAGCACTGCTTTTTATTATTTATATCTTGCTAGCAGCGTGCTAGGTACTATATTCCAAAGAGCTCAAGGATTGTAGGTGATGATATGCACAGGTAAAAAAAAAAATTAATAATAATAAAGGATCACGTTGGATTATAACCTGCCATAAAATCTGGACAGAGTGCATGCAAGGTGAGCGTTGCGATCGCAGTTCCAGCTTTGCACGCGTTTTTCTGTTATTTGTCGTTGTCACTTTTAAACAAGCAGAAATGCCCAAACATATTAGTTCTGAAGTTGCAAAACCATTTTTTGTTCCCGGCCACAGACTTGCATGACAAGTTTGAGTCCAAATTAGTTTTAAGGATTTAAATTATAAGCTCCTTTCCAAAAGGAAATTTGCAAATAGAAGAGCAGTAATTGTACACCTCTTTGTTAGCGGCCAGCTGCCAGAATCAACACTCTATAAGAAGTAATATTCCTTCTCCTGTCAAACAATCTCAAATTTGATCCAGAGTGAGGGAAACACCTTCTATTTTTTTGTGCTTTTGAGTTTTCTTCTGCAAAAGGTGGCACGGAAGAAGCTTGGAGAGATAGGAGAGATAACCAGGGCCTGCGCATTAAATCACGAGGCAGCAAATGAGCTTGCCTAGTGATGTTTGTAAGGTTTGTCACAGTACCAATTAGGGTGTTGTACCTTTTTATCATGTTTATCTACATACAAATGAACCTAATGTGATTCCTTCTTTTTGTTCCGGTCTGTTTTACCTCAGCAACTTTGGGCTACAGGCAACAGGGCTGTCGTCCCGCAGGCACAGACGCGCTGCTTGGGGCCGAGCCTTTTAAAACACATCTCCCTTTTCATCTGTGTCTGAACCGGGAAGGCAGGCACCGTGTCTGCAGCAATAACTCAGAGCAGGGTGATCCCCTCGCCGTGGGATTGCTGCTTTGTCATTGACATGCGTGCTGGCGCGGAGGGAGGAATGCGAGGGGAGTACAAGGTGAAGCTCTGTGCACCACGGCCGGGCTTTGCAGGAGAGCAGGGAGCACACAACAAGGGGGCTTCCTCTGCCTCATCCCCCATCACCACCCCAAAACCGGTGTGGATTCTCACGGGGAGCCAAGGAAGGGCAATAAAGGAGCATCCTCTCCCCACTCCTGAGCGGCAGGGCTGCTGCCCACGCTCAAAGGGCCTTCCACCACACGCGGGGCAGGAGAGATTTATCCGAGGCCCACGCTGACGGCATTTGTGGTTTATCAAAACACCTGGAGGCTGGCAGATTAAAGACTTGCCAAGTCAGCACTTGTCTGCCGACAAGCAGATGTGGCATGGATGGAGGCTGTTTGAAGGCAGAGATTAGATATGTTAGATAGGCTACACCCTCTCAGCTTTTTTTTTTTTTTTTTTTTTTTTTTTTTTTTTTTTTATGGTTCTGCGGGAAGCCCGACTGGTCAGCTGCTTTCACTTACCCTGCACTCGGCGGGGATCTTATTGGAATCTGAGAATTATTTTTTTGCGTGTGAAGAAAGAGTTTCAGCTCTCCAATATTCGAGTGTAACATCCTGCTGCCCTTGTCTCTTTTGCAGGTGGAGGGTCTAAAAGCAGACCCAAGGAGACATGAGGTCCTGATTAGGCATACCTAAAAGCATTTTTCTGAGTTTTAATATCTGTACTTCTGAGGTATTGTGGTGGTTTTACAGGTATTGCATTTCATCTTGTTCAGATTTGAAATGGCTTCCCCAGGCTTGTCAGCAGGAAAAAGGGGAATGAGCATACTTCCCTGGAAGTCTGGAACTGAAGTCTGGTTTTCTTCAGGTTTCAGGTAGGATAAGCAACCTACAAGGCTTCGTGCATGTTGTTCATTTACTTTACATTGCATTCTTATTATCAGATCATTTTGGAATTGGAATGCATGTATTTCTCATGGCAGTACTCCTTGAGCCTGGCTGTATGCAACTAACTAAAGAGTTATGCAAATACACACTCGTTAGAGTATATTGACAGGTACACAGATACTTGGCATTTTTGCAGGGCTCGTTACAAAATTGCCTATTTACATTTGCCGAAGCTAGAAGCAGACAAAGCCACCAACTCAATACGCTAATGAAACTCCTGACCACAAAGGAGCCTGTCTCTGCAGCTGCGAACAGCTTACAGAGGAAACCTGCCATAGCCTTTCTTTCATCCGAACCTCTATTGACCTCACACATTTTTTATCTGAGTTTCTGCCAGTGGGTGACACTCAGGATGGCTTAGACCACCTGCCTTGGTCGTTGCTTGCTGACTCGGGCTGCCCATGCCCTGCACACATTTTCTTTACTCCCTGAAGACCGTTTCTCCTATGGGCTCGTCCCTTCCCAGTTCCCTTCCCCAGCTCTCTGAGGCTTTTCCTGCCTGGAATTCCTGGTAAACCAATCTCATTTCATTACCGAGAAAGGTCTCAGTTTTGAACTCAACTGTAATTGCTAGTAACAGCATGTTAGGCGATTCCATGATATTTCCTTGTCTGAATCATGTAATTAAACCTGGCTTCTTTTATTATCCTAGCATTTTTGATGTGGAGGCCCTGCTTTTTTGAGAATGTTTTGAGAAGGACGGCTTATCACCAATCCATACTTTGAGAAATATCAGAGTGCTGTGCTGAAGACAGAGCCAACAGTGCAGAAAGCTTGTTTCTGCTGCTAATGTGTACAGTGCTCGTCTTTTGATGTGCCCTAATAATTGCCATTAGTATTAATTGTAGCGTCACACTCACACTGAGAAGAAAATACACCCCGTAGCGAGCCTATACAAAAACAAGGAAAAGCACAGGAGCTGGCAGATTGTGTTGTATACATTTATGATGTTGGCTTTTGTATTCAAGTTCAGTGTAATGCAAAAAGTGCCTCATGTAAACAAGTTGAGAAATCCGGTTTTAATGAAACAGAGGGTGGATTTATTTCAGCTTTCATTGGTATTGTTCCTACAGTATTAATGAAGGCTAAAATAATTATTCATCTAGGTAAATGTAAGCATGTAAGTCTTATTTTTAAGACCAAAATAAGAACACACATGCTGTGTTCTTAGCCCATTTCAAAGGGCTATGTATTTTAAGAAACAGAGGTGGCTATTTCTTGGTTGGCTTAAGTCTGTACAGCACCGAGAGGGCTGGTCCTGTCCTGTCCCATGTCCTCCACTGAAGCTCCTGCAGCAATGCTCGTTCCAGACCACAGAACTGATCCAGCTGAAAACTAGCACACCCAAAAAAAGCTTTCAGCTTTACTAATTCCATCATTCAGGGAACATGTAGCTGCATTAGCAGCAGTAGCATTGCAGAAGGAGGGTTGGGAACACATTGCCAGGAGGCAGAGTGGGACCTTCCCTGCTGGCAGCCACTTTCACATCGATGGTATTAAACCAGTTGTGAAAGTGTACTCTGAGTCCCATCTTCAAAAGGTATTTGTATGCTGATGAGCCTGAGTATCGCTGAAAGCAGCAGCTGCTCAGGCCAAGACGCAGAGCAGGACTTGGGTGCCTCCTTCCACTCATGGTGGCCATCACCAAGAGGAGACACTTCCATGTGGTTTTTAAGACCGAGATACTTGACTCCTTCAGAGCACAGCTGACAGCAATGCTGTCACCCTACCACCACTGCTAGGCCACTTCCCAGCATCTGCCTGAGGGATGGCTGTGAAGTGCAATGTCCTAACTCCCCGGAGAACATCTGAACCATGAAACTAGAAGGTGTTATGGGACAGCGATGCCAAGTATGCTGTGGTAGCAATTTTGCTTGGTGCAGAAGGCTTTAATATTTATGGAGTGTGTGGGAGGGAAGGAGAAAAAAGCAACAGGAATGCTGGGTTCATCTCATGTGCAGACACCAATGCGTGCCAAGTCCCAGGTCTGGACGCAGGGACTGGAGCCCAGGACTTGCCCTCCCTTGGAGCGCCCTGACCACAAAGCCTATCTGGCTCTCTAATTAAAGGATGCCATGCAAAATAAAGCTCCAACTGGAAGGCCGAGAGCCAGGTGAGCAGGTTGGGCCTGAAGGGGCTGGAACCACTCTTCGAGGAACTTGGAGAGGTGAACTTGAAGCTGCTCAGAAAATAAGGTCTCCATTAGTGCTCAAAGTTGCCAATAGGTAAAAATGCGGAGTATTTTGTGGGGTGCCCTTCTCAGCAGATGTGCCCCAAGACCACTGAGAAGGCTGAAATCTTTTCTCTTGGAGGCTGGTGATTAGAGGAGCACAGATTTTAATGCAGTTCTCTTCTGTGGCCCAGCTCATCTCCTGTAAGAGATGACACCTGCCTGTGCTGCAGGAACAACTGATTTTCTTCTCTTGCTTCCACACTTCTGTTTAAAGATGATTTTTCTGCTGCTGCTGCTGTAACCAGAGCAGGTGGAGAGCTGAGGGAGGCAGCCTCTCCCAGCAAATTTTGCCCAATTATGTCTGCTGGGTTGGCAGCTCTGCGTGGTGCTGGCTTCCCAGCCAGCCTCCCTCTCGTCCTTTCCCTGTGGCACTGGAGTCTTGCCATGCCCGGCTCCACCTCTCCTCCTCTTCTCCCTCCCTGCTCATCGAGCAACCACCTGGAAAACACAGGAGGGTGGAGGCAGGAGCTTGTGCCATCGGGAAAGAAGAGGAGGGATTGCTTGTTGAGTTTGCCAGGGGATGCTGCCTTCTTGGGAAAGGAAAGCAGAGAAGCTGCTGCAGTGGGAACAAGGGTGATAATCCCCAGTGCTCTTTCAAGCTGATTTATCATCCCCATGGCCTGAAGTCAGCCTTGCCTAATACATGAATTCTTGCTGGAAGAGATGCTGAGCAGTTCAGTGCTTGCAAGAATAAGGTGTTTTTGTTGGGTCATAAACATAAATATTTTGGAGGTCTTAGAGCTTTGGAGTTGAAGCAGAGCTTCTTCACCCAAGTTCCTTCATTTGGAAAACGGGTGACAGAGGAGGATGTTGTTCACCAGCCCCTCCTCTGATGTGGAGTCCGCACGGAGGGTTCGGAAGATGCCCTGAAGTCCACAGTGTTCCTTTGGCCTGCATCTACATAACAGCCACTTAGCCAGAAAGTCCTGGGGGAAGGTTCCCACCTCACAGGCAGCCCAGGGCCCTGACCCCTATGCTGAACCCGAGGGCCATGCAGGGTGAGGGCGTAGATGTTCCTGTCCCCAGCTAGAGGCTGTCCCCCTGGGCCATGGTGGGTCAGGGCCGTCATGGCGGCAGCAGCCTGCCCTCCTCAGCCGGGCCACTCCTGCTCCCTCCTCCTCCTCCCCCAGCTCCACAGCAGGGGAAATAAATCTCCAGGCGTCCTCTGTGAGAGCTGGGCTCGGTGGAGACCGGCTGTCAGGCCCCGAAGCACTTACTGGTTTTGGCTGTTTATTTTGGACAGGGTCCCTTTCCATTCACATTGATGCAACCATTGTTTATATACATGGCTGTGAGTAGGAACTTCCCTTGCTTCCTGCTCCCTTTAACGTGGTGCTGAGGCTAGAAGCAGGGAGGGGAGGCCAGCACCGACCACGTAGCTCGCTGTTTGCCCACGAGCTGTCAGTACATATTGTGGGGAACACGGGGGGACTGCCTTGATGGCGGGTAATTCAGTCACTGCTGGCTGGGTTACAGGCGGTCCTATTGCACTCAGTTACCCTGAAGGACATGGCCTGGGCCTTGCTTAGTTTATGTGGCAGCATTCTGAGTAAAAAAGGCCCCGAGTGATCCACCCCCGGTATATGGTAAGTGTCCCTTCCTAGAAAAGCAGCGTGACTCATGCTGTCTGAGCACTTACCCCCCAGTCATCCTTTCAGTTCTAGAGCAATGTCTTCACTTTTCTTTGTTTCCCTTTTCTAAATCGTTTTTAAAGGAATGAGAATGGGACACCTTTGCTCCAGCCTCAAGGTAGCAGACGTAAGCAGTTAGGAGTGATAACACAAAAGCATGTGGAGCAAAGTTAAGTGTAGATGCCAAGCGTTGATTGATGTCAGGGAGGTGGTGAGTTTTCTTTGACCTCAGTCCTCTCAGTTTTCTCTGCGGAGAAAACACAAATGCATTTCTAAAGTCTTTTCCATTATTTGTGAGTGGCAAGGATGTACGAAGATACATAAGCATCCTTCAGTTTCCACTAAGAAATCAAGATGCTCTTATGGAGGGAAAGAAAAGCACCCTGAGATGCACTGAGAACACGGTGCATGATCTGCTGTTTCAGCTGGGGTCCCTTCAATTCACTCCAGCAGGGAAAAGCAGCCCATGGGCACTGAGGAAAAGCTATTCTCTTTGCCACTTGGGGCATTTATCAGAGAAGGGCTTTCCTGAGAATGCTTCCTAAACTATGCTCTGTGATGCAGCTGGTCTCCAGAACACTCTTTGTGTTGAAGTTTGATGTGTGGAGATCCCCAAGAAATCGATCCTCAAAAGGGAAGACATTCTTTCAGGAAGGAGAAATAATATTTTCACTACTAATCAGATGGAATTGCTAATTTCTAGGAAGCCACAATTTCTCTGAGTTGGCAGGTCTGAGTTTCCCTACTATAGAGATGACAGTATTGTACACTGCTACTCTGCCAGCAGACGTACTGCCTTAATTACTCAGAAATATGTTGTTTTATTTGACAAGTGGTAAAAACATGATTTGCTTTACTTCTCCTTAACGTTCTGATTTTTAGGCTACCGAGGTACACTCCCATGCACTCATGTATTCAAGAAAGGTAGGTTCTTATAAAAACTGTATAATGATTATTATTGATTTTTGCCAATAATACACTCTTTTTGTCTGTCCCTTCTTCCTTTGCTCTTGCATTATTTATATTGCAACCCATCTTCTTCTTGTGTACATCAACATGATTATCTTTCTTCCCAAACTACACGCTGTTGTTTTTGTAGTCTACTGATTTTTGCAAACAAGTTTACAGCTATTATTTTGGGGTTGTAATTCATCTGAATGGATATAGAATTAACGTCTTTTGCTTCCTGCAGATATTTCTCTGAATCTATGAGACAATCAGTGGAAAAATACACTATATTAATTCAGGGTTGCGGACTGGCATTTTAATTGCACTGAATTCAGGAAATGCAAGGCCAATTTTTACACAGTACTGATGAGCTGTTGCCTTCAGGTATATATAAAGAAGCAGGTTTTGGGCCTTGCATAAGTGTGAGATGTAGTTCTTGCAGCACTAGTACTTACTCAGATCTCCCTTCTACAGGAATACCAAGGTAACAGACCTGTGAGATTCAATGCAAGCTTAATGAGTGCAGCGACTGGTCAGGTCACTGGGATCTGCTGGGGATGATAAAGGATGTTTGGGCCAGAAATGCTACTGATGTAGAGTCCCATGCCTAAAATTAAGCCACAACTTACCTTCTCCAACCACTGTACCATTCTTTTTACTTTTCCCTCAGCTTGTGGCAAGAGGCAGCAGCCCCACAGACTAGGTACCATTGGAAGACTGGTAAAGGGGCTGCCTGTCTGAATGTGACTTTTCCCCAAATACCGTGGTTACAGGATCTGAGAATAGGACATGCTGCTGCTGTCATGTATGTGCTGCAAAGCCTCACCATGGCTGGAGGAGCTGCTAACTACAGAGCCTGTAGTAGAAAGTGTGGGTAATCAAGAGAGGAGAAATAGTGAGCAGCATGAATCGAGTTTTTCATTGTTTCCACTTCAGCTCCTGCTGAAGGAAAGGATGAGAAATTAAACCTACAGGAGCTCGATTCTGATGGCAAGAACATTGTGGAAAATACACATCATTTACTGCTAATACAGTTAAAGAAGTCTGGTGACTAGATAGGGCAAGTCAAGGCAGTTTTAGCTTACTGGCACAATTGATTTAACAGAACATTGCTATCTGCATTTTGGTGAATTAATAGATTTTGAATATTTTTTTTTCTATGACCCTGTTTTTCTTTCCCCCTTTCTCCTTCCACATACTGTCTCTCTTCAAGTCTCTTTCTCTCTCTCTCCTTTTCCCTTTTATTTATTTATTTTTAAATCTGGCTGGCAGCTCAGGGTGCTTTTCCTGCCTGTATTTTCTGCACTTATCCCCTGTGTTTTGGAGAAGTGCTTGCCTGCAGAACCCTGGCCAGCCTTAGCTGGCAGCACGCCTTCTAAAAGATGGGTGTAGATGGACTCTGCCTTTGTCCCTCTCCCACTGTGGCACTGAAGACATCTCCAACCCACCAGGTTGTGCTCAGCCCTTGGCTCTCCTTGTCACTCCCAGCTCCCTGCCCTCAGGGTTATTGCTTTTCCCAGACAGACACTTCACAGACCACAGAGAGACTCAGAAGAGGCCTTTGTCCTTGCTTCCCATCTCCTTATCTCTGTTGCATCTAGGAGAGGAGATGTCTGTGTCTCTCCACCCTTCTGGCTGGTTTCTGTTGTGTTCTTTCCCTCCTGGCCCCATGGAGAGACCAGGGACTCCAATAAGAAGAGTTGTCATCTTCTGTTTTTGTGGAAGACTTGGGGATGGAGAGGAGCAGGATCCATTCCTCTTTACTATTGTCAGGGCTACTGAATCCCTTCCAGACCTGCATATATTTCTGCTGTGGTTCAGTTTGGGTGAAGCAGAAGTCCCACATTTCTGTTTTATTTCCCAGAATAGTGCAGATGTTCGGGGGAAGCAGTGGCTGTGGGAAAATGGCTTTCTTATGAACTATAGCAAAGAAATAGCTGAAATCATGGTGGGTGGATCCTCCTTTACCCTGCTCTCTAGGTCAACCTCTGAAGACCCACCCTGGGAAGAGATGATTGGTTTTAGAAAAATACAAAATTCAAGGGAGATCCTGATTACAAGGGAGAAGATCACATTTCAGGTGACATGGGCTTCCACTAATGACCCCTTTTATTCCCATATTTTCTGCAAACCTCTCTCACATCCATTTATTTTTTCACACATCTCCTTGCAACCTCTCTTTTCCCAGGGGCCTCTTCCTGCTCCTGGTGAGTTTAGTCTCAGTCTTTCCATTGACTTGAATGTCATTACATCAGGCCTCATGTCCTCTTTCAGGAGAGACAGTAAAGCTCTCATGTATTTAAAGGGAAAGTGTTAACAACAGTTTTCTGTACCCCGCATCCCTGGCTCTCTGTTCCTCCAGGACATCAAGGAGCACTGAAGCAAGAGGCAGAACTACTGGAGGAAAAAAATACATGTCAATCTGTTCAACATAATTTGGAAAGGCAGGGGGAGGGTACAAGAGAGATGCTAATCTTAATATATATTAGGTGCTTACATACAGCAGCGGTGGGTGTGGACAGGAAAGCTCAATAGCCAGCGAGATGGTAGATTGTTTGTTTGTCTTGAGATGGTTAGATGAAAAAGGGCAGGAGAGAAGCAAGGAGGGGCTGGAGGAGAGCGGTGTGAGGTGAGCAGTGGAAAGAGAAGTTCAAGCAAGGTGCAGGGAAGAAAGACTGAAACAGGAACCATGACGGGGAGGGAGGTCAGAAACAGGATGCAGGAAAAATAAATAAATAAATAGAAAGTATGTGGAGATGAAAGCCATGGGAATTAGCCTGGCTCCTATTAAAGCAGACAACATTGCTCTTTAGAGACAGTAGGTTTAGCTGATAGGAAGATTTTGAAATAGGGCAGGAGGAAAAAAGAAGGACTGATAGAAAAAGATAAGCAAAAAGAAAAAAAAAATAAAGAAAAGGAATAGGCTAAAATGGAATTTTAAAAAGAGTGTTAAAAATGAATACTGGAAAGCATGCTTCATTTGTAGCAAATACAGTGGAAAAGGGTGGGGAGACCGAAAAGAGAGCAAAGAAAAATGCATGAGATCATTTTGTGATTTCAGAGTCCTGGCTGTGGAACTGAGGCCTTTAGAAAAGCCTGTGGCACGTGTGAAGATGGACAGGGGATAAAATTGTTATAAATTATAAAACGTGATTTTATGCCCATTAGATGTGACTTCACTTTCCTCTTAAGAGTTGTACTCCTAAAGTGAAGCAGGCTGGTAGAGCGTGTTAGGAGGCTGGATAGGAAAGATGAAGAGAAGCAAGGAAAAGGGCTGTGACGGCATGATTTTCTATGGATCTGTGTCTTGACCTTGATTGACTAAGGACATAAAAGCTTCAGCTGAAGCTCTTGCTGAAGCTGGGAGGTTACGAGGTCCATCCCCACCATGTTTTCTCTGGCATGTGGGCTTCCTGTTGGCAGAACCTGACCTGATGTGAACGTGACACAGCCCTGGAAATGCCAACTCCATCATCAAACTTGGCTAACCTGGGCTGATGGATTCAAAAATCACTGAGGGAGACCCAGGCACTCACGCACACCCAGAGCAAAATCAAGCTGTCCATTTTTCTGCGTAAGAAGTGTAAGCAAGACCCGTGCCTGGGAGCAATCTCCTGGTTTTACTCTGGTTGCTCATCCGCTCCTCCAGGACAAGATCGATAAGGCTCAAGTAGGAGAGCATCAGCTCCGACTCTCCGCAGTCCTACAGCCAGTCCCAGAGGGGAACACTCGGCTGGGCTAGTCAGGCTGCTGAAACAGCCCCAGAGGGGCTGCTAGGCTGAGAATTACCACCTCACCTCACAGCCCGGCACCGACTGGCAACACAGCTCACATCCCTGCAGAAGGAAACCTGCCACGACACGGGGGTGCTTGTGCTGAACCAGGGCACTTTCCCATCAGCTTTCTTCTCCACTCTGTGCATTTTCATGGCAGGAGCAGGTGCTGGTGAAATTATTTTTCTGCTCGGTGTCGTAGCAGGCAGTGATGGGAGTGGTTTATGTTGCTTTGCTGTTGGAGCTCCCTGTGCTCGACCTGGGGCTTAAAGCGTATCCCCAACAGGAAACGAGGATCTCGCAAAGATAGGATCCAATGCTTTAACAAGCCCAGTATGTTTGTGACAACATGTTTTGAAGAAGGAAGTACAAGCAGATAAATATATAATATTACATATGCTTCTCAGAAACTCACTGTAACGCTGAGAACATTCGGTACGTACGTCGTGTTAACAAACTTCCCAAAGCAAATTCCAAAACCTCCATTCCTGGTGGTGCCCCCAGCCCCACCGGGTGGGACCGACCCCTCTGGGGGCAGCCTGTGTGTGGCACGGGACAGCTGTGCTGGCTCCTCAGTCCTTGGATCCCAGGCATGGACAGCTTGCGGGAAAAAAACATCAGGTCTTTTCTGAAGCTGTGAAATAAAGATGCATAGGGTTTTCGGCCACAGATACTGACAGTTTTAGATCCCTTGGTTATTTTTTCCTAGCCCGTTGCAGCCGTATATGCAGCACAAATTCCCCAAGGTTGGAGTTGTTTTTTTTTTTTATTTTTTTATTTTTTATTTTTTTATTTTTATTTTTATTTTTATTGTTGTTTGTTTGTTTGTTTCCAACCCTGGTGTTTTACATTTGCCGTTCTTCAGTCTATTTACAGATTCTCAGCTTTTTCATGACTTCATGTGCCTTTAACTCTGCACTCCTCCCTTTCCCCCTCCCCCCCAAAACGTACCAGCCTGCATTCTTTTAAGCTGAATCTCAGTTTATTTACTGCCTTTTTAGGAGCATGTTTCTCTTAAGGCTTGCTGAAAGAGAGCTGTCCCTTAGGTCTAGGGCACAAGGATGTTTTCTCCCCGCTGAGAAGGACTTGCCCTGTTTCCTTGTGGTGTTTGTAGCAGATGTGTAATGCAAAATGTTTTTAATTTTATTTTATTTATTTATTTATTTTCATCAGCCTGGTTTCATGTTGTGTGGGCTGAAGCAAATGAGAGCCACGTGCGGAATGGAGAAAGGGCTGCGATATACAATCCTGTTTGGCTACTTCTGAGCTCTGGGACAGGGCACACCAGTGTAGCAAATGGTTTCCAGTGCAGACTTCTGCGTGGGGCAGTTCTGGAGCCCCAAATAATCCTCTCTCAGTGCCAGAACTGTTTGTGCCGTTTGCCTGGAGATCTGTCCTGCACAGCACCTGAATAACTGCTACAGAGGAGCTCTTCCAGAAACAACATTGCTGTGAGGTGAATGGATTTATACAAGCTTTCTGCATTATTGCTGAGAACATACAGGACTGAAAATTTGCTCTATGTTGATGCTGGTGATAAGCAATGAGATAAACCTTTGCCAATATTTTACTCTCTTATCAAAAAAATCAATAAGAGTGCTTCCTGGCAAATAGCACGTTTGACATGTGGCCTGTCTCTCTGGGTATCTGAAAGGCCGGCGGACACCCAGCATCCCCAGTACTGTGTCTCCCTAGAAAATGAAGGGCTCAGGGGACAGAGGGGGCTCTGCCACCCTCTCGTGCTCCATGCCTCTGTCCTTGGTGTCTGTCCAGCCTCTGCAGGTCTTGGCACAGCCATCCTGCACTGCCCCCTGTGCCCTCCATCTTTCCACTGGGTAGCTTGGAAAAGAAAATGCCACACCAATACTGAGCACAGTACTGATCCATCAAGGGCTTTTCTGGAGACTAGTGCACATTATTAGTGCTGGGCATTAATGGTTTACTCACAGTCCTATCTGTGCTTTCACATCCAGGTAACACTTTCCAGCCAGATGCCTGCAGCCCCCTCCTCATCCTCTCCCATATTTCCTACCAGCCGTGTGCTGCTTGCAGTGGCATCCTCCTACTAACATAATTCATTGTAGCTTAGAACATGATTCACTGCTAGGGGCATGGTTAGCTTAGATTAAAACACTATTAAATAGATAAGGCTAGAGAAGGGAAAGATGGCTGCCAAAAAGACACAGTCTTGTGCATTGACTCATATCTTGCTATTAACCACCAAGGAAAAAGAAATAGCAAAAAGCTTCTTAAGGGCTGAACAAAGTCCCAAAGAAATTTATCAACTGTTTAAGAGTTAATTTGAGTGTCACCAGTGGTCTTAAGAACAGTAAGTATACAACGATTGACTGGAGAGTGCCTGTGCACCTCCCACACAATCTCCTCTATGGTTTACTCATACTCCTAGCCCAGTGGGTACTGGTGTAGCACTACCTGGTTGTGAACATCCTGATGTCTAGCTGAAGCCATGGTTCTTGAGATCTGCCATACACATCCCATAAAATGGAAAAGTTTAGAGAAACTGAAGTTTCATCCCTTTTGGCACCCTTCTTTTCCAGAGTAGGTAGAAGTTTATTGATGCTTGAGCAATGAAGCTAAGAAATCAAGGAAGCTATGAAATCAAGGAAGCTGTTAATCCCACCCACAATTTGAAGGATGAGTTCTGCTTCAAGAGCTCCTGGTATTCACTTTTCTACTATACCCAAGTGGAACATTACAATTTCCATTTCCTAGTGGCTACAGAAATATCTTAAAACAGTTAGACAAAGTAAGCATGTGGCCATGAGCAGCATAAGATAACTGTTAACTAAACATAAGACCAAATCCTTATGTTACACATCAAATGAAAGTTTAAAATACTTTCTAAGTGTCCTTAGTAAGACTGAAAGACAAATTTAGTCAAGAAACAAAAAATGCATCACTGCAAAACTACTCTTTTAGCTCTTAACCATACTCATCCTAAAACTCTCTGAGCCCAGTTCTGCCTCCTTTACAACAAGAAAAGTAATTTGGTTTTAATAGTTCATAGACTACTTCCAATGAAAGTTGCCTGTGTAAAGAGTAATGTAAGTGGCCTTCCAAGCATTTGTATTTTAAGTTACCTGACCTGCTGTCTTTTGTTTTGTTTAACTTTGGCTGTTAAATCTGATCAACAACTTCCCTGAGAACAGTTCCCTTGAAAGTAACAATTCCACCCAAAACTCAGGAGCTGCATCAGAAAGTTGCATAAGATGTGAAAGCTCTGGTGCTAGACAGTGGTCCACAAATTGTGACAGGTAAGCTTTCCTCAGTACGTGTAGAAATTCATGATGTGAATCTTAAGTACAGAATTGGCTGATGTACTTTGTGACCAGTTTGGTCAAGTTAGCAATTTGGATCAGTCTTTGCTCACAATGCTTTTAGGAGAAAACTTAACAGAGAAAGTTTTGTACTGTCATTTGGCTACCTGTGTCTGAGCTAGAATGCAATTTGCTTTGTATACACTTTCCCATTTTGAACAGTTATGCTCTTAAAAAGCCTGGATGAAGTCAGCAGTATCATTTGTTGACCCGCTGGGAAGAGCTGACCTGCTGGGGTCTGTTGACCTTCCTGGAATAACAGGGGGAGGCTGGGAGGGGGACGGTGACCTGCAGACCAAGACTTTTGGTGGAATATAATCTTTTCTGTGTTGACTTTTGCTTAACATTAGAGGTGGTAGTGACATTCACTTACCTCTGTTAAGTAAGCAGGTGGCTCTTGTGTTACCTTAGCCCTATGTAGCATAGCCATGGGTGCTGTGGGTACGTGCGAGGATATGAAAGGAGTGACTACCATACCCTGGAGGGACGAGGGGTGGAATGTTTATTAGGCCATATAGAAAAAACAACTCTGTCTGGAGCCCTCAAACTAGATTTGAACAGGTGAAATTCCTTCCACTGCTATGACCGTATATACTTCCAACAACAGCTTGGGGAATTAAGTCTTAAAAGGAAAAAAAATCTGAATGTAATACGATGAAAACCATGAGAGGAAACTATACCTGTGCAGCATATGGTAGACATTTGGTGTGACCCTTCACTCGCTAATATTGCATGGGAGTCTCGTGCAGGAACCCTAACAACCCAGAACTGCTGCATTTTATGGTATGAATCTACCCCAAAACGTGCCTGGTTAACTTCAGCCTCAATTGATTTGCTTCCTGAGCATGCCCAAACTGGGACAGCTGAATTTAACAACAGAGTAAATTGTTAATACTTCATTTCTCTCTCACTAGACCAGATCCAGCTTTGCTTTGGGAATGCGAGCCACACTGGCCTTTCCGTCACACCTTGGGGTGCTGAGTGAATTCAAGCTGCAGCAACTCGACTTTTGGGGCAGGTGAGCCAGAAACCATCTGTCCTGATGAAAGGGTCAGTTCACGGGCACGTTGCAGGATTTGCAGCCTGTGAGGGGTGAGAAATGCAAGCCCTCTGCACCCTGCGAGAAGACACAGGTCTTCAGCAGTCCCTCCGGTGGGCTTGGGCATGCTATGAGGCCAGCTGAGTGCACAGACAGGCGGGGAGCTGCAGGACGTGCCCGTCTGCTCCGAGGACAAACACCATGGCTTAGGCACAGGGTAGCAGGATGCAGCTCTGCCAGCACGGGTGCTCCAGCCTGCCCAAGGTCTTGGTCGGCCGAGTTTCACGTGAGCCGGGGAGGTCTGCCAGAGCGGGTCACGTCCTTCCAGCCTCGGGGAGCTCATTCAGAGCCAGCTCGGCTGGCGCAGGGCCGCGCTGCTCTCTGCAGTGCAAACAGGCACTCTGAACCCTGCCCCAGCACTGCCAGGGCGTCTCTTCTCCTGAAGAAAATTGGGCTGTAGGAATCACTCATGCTTTGGCTGAAGCTGTCCTCCTCCACTTGTGACGCAGGATCTCTGCAGCAGCAAGCAACTGATGTGATGCAGAGAGAGAGCACGACCTCAACCCATGGTGTTTGCATGAAAGTCCATATATTTTTATATATCCCAGCAGAGTTTGACAGGAAATCCTGCTTTCTCATTATAAAGTTTGCTGCAATGTTGTAAATTGCCCTAATTTTCCTCCGGACTTGTTCCTGAAAGGAGCAGAAATGGTGCCTCTAGAGAGGAAAACCAGAAGGCTTGGCAGGACTTCGCCCTCTGAGGCTCTGTGTTCTCACTCTGATCCCCAGGTGGGGAAGTTGCAGGTTTATGGTGAGCAGAAGGGGTGGTGAAGTGTTTTACAGCAGCTTTTGCCCCAGCCCAGAAATGAAGCCACCCCCTCTCATCCCCCTGGTGAGGAATTGGCAGCTCGGGAATTTAAGGAGTGTGACATCCAGATCTGGAAGTCACAGCTTTGGCCCTTCTCAGATTCAAAAACTGTTCACCTAATCTAAATCCAGCACATCTGGCACAAGGGAGAGCCGCCAGCCAGAAAGCTGTGAAATGATTCACCGAAAATAGCCGAGCGACCAGCGGGCCAGGAGGTGATGAGGAGCCTTCTGAACCACCAGTGCTGCAGGGTACCAGCCTGCTCCTTGCAGTCCACTTCAGAGCAAAGTTAAAAAGGCTAATTAACACCTCCATCACCAGGAGGGCAACCCTTCATACCCATCCCTTCAGCGTGTCCTCAAAACCAGCTGGGATCCATGGCTTGGTCCCAGCTGAGAGCAAACTCCTGAGATCGCCTGGTACCAGGCTCAATGCAAAGTCACTCACCTGCAGCGCTGTGTGGTCCACCCCTGGCCTTGGTAAGCCACATATAACAGGTAGGTTAGCTTGCTTTTATTTCTCAATACCATACAGAGAGTGCTAGCCTCAATATCTTTGCTCTCAGAATTAAATTAGCCTCCCAGCCCATGCTGCGTTGCCACTAGGCCCTCGTCTGCGTGACAGGGTAGCACGGCACATCTTTGGGAACGTGTTGGCTCCGTGAGAGCCAGATTCCTTTTCTCAATGGAAAATTTTAAGCTATTCCCACCAGTGACATCACGGCGTTCTCCACTCCCACAGCCACAAAGGCGCATATTGATAGGCATGACATTTCCCTTTAATGCTTCATTGTTTCCAGCATTTCGTTTGGGCTGTTGCTTGAAGCCAAAAAAGAAAGACAAAAGGCAAAGTATGTTAAAGGGAGACCCGGGCTGCGTGCAAATATGTCGCACGAGAGAATCTCTGACTCCAGGCAATTTTCAGGGAATTTGCTTTCGATGGGGCTTCTCCCAGGTGATTTAGGATAACGCCATCAACTGGAACTGCCACCTCCTTCCTCTAACTTGCTTCAGGCTCATGCTTGGGTATTGCTGCGCTATGCAGGGATCTGGCATGGGCTTTCAGAGCCTATTTTAAAAGATTTGTGTCAGCTCCATCAAAGAGCACACTAACTGGAGTTCCTGAAGCCACACCAAGCTTGCCTTATGGACTCATCAGGACTGGGACCCTGCATCCTCAAGGGACATATGTACGTTTAGTGCAGGGCAGAAAGGAGAAGGGGAGCGCTGACCTTTGCACCACGTACCTTTCTAAAGAGATAGCAAGGCTCAGAGCGGACTTTGATTTTGCCTCTTGCAGTATCAATCCAAGTTCCGTATTGTTGGCCTTTCAGGGAAATTCGGCACAGGGCAGGGTTGGGCACTGAGCTTCCTGACCACGTTAGTCATCAGAAAGGAGAGAGCTGAAGAGTGCAGCTGGTGGGGGTGAGCTCTGGGGCTGTGTGAGGATCTTTGCAAGACCCTCAGCACATGGAAGCTTCACCTCCTTCCACAGCGAAGCAAATCTTTTCCACACAGGGATCAGCTCTTCTAAAGATGAATCTTCTGGAGTTTTCTGACCATCTTATTCTCCTCACTACTCACTTCTTTAGATGATTTTTTTTTTTTTTTTTTTTTTTTCCTGAGAATTACCCACAGTACTTCCAATGAACTGCTGTCCACAATGATGTGTTAGTTTACAGATAACCTGACTGTTATGCATTTCATTAAATATGTCTTAAGAATTGCTTTGCATCTCAGGGAATTTGCAGACATCCATACAGACCCCTCTTAAAAGTTAATTTGTCTAGCAGCCTGGACAAAATAATGCTCCAAAGGTTAATAAGCATAAAATGAATGCCTTGGTAAGCCAAAGTTAAATGAGCATTTGGAAAGGGGAGCGGCTACTTTTCAATTATATGCTGCTGCTGTAAAACCTGAACAAACCTGCTGCCTATGTGAGAAAGAGCCCAAAACAGAGAGAATGCCAGGTCTGGTGTCTCAGCAGAGACACAGAGCCTCTGCCCTTGGTCTCCCATAGAGTTTGGACCACTTGGCAGACCTCACAAGCTCTGTTGGCTTTTGCTCTCAAAGAAGCCCTATTGGTTTTTTCACCACGTAAGCCCCAGCTGTGAAGACATGGAACATTTAGCTCCTAGTAGAAGCCAAAATCTCATTTCTCCCTCTCTGGTATGGCAGCAAGGTGGGCAGTCAGAGGCACTGCTGCTCCCACTCATCTCCCATGGCTCTCAGGTTGGTGCAGGAGAGCAAGTAGGACATCTGAGGGTGCCAGGGTTGGGGGAAAGGACAGGGAGAGCATTTATCCCTTACTGCAGGCAGCTGTTAGCACTGGTCTGCTGATCTGGGGGTCCCTAACCCTCCTCATCAGCTCCTGAGATGGAAAAACATGCTTTTCTGGCTTGCACTGGCCATAGGTGGTGGACAGATTTTCACATACCAAGTATCTGACTGCTGCCCATGCTTCTGCAGAAGCCAGGATGGTGACAGCTGTGTTCCAGCAAAAGGATAGCATGCTTCTGCAAAAATGGTACTTATAATTCTGGTGGCTTTTCTCTTCCCTCAGGACTGACTCAGAAGTTAAATCAAACCTCTGGCTGTGTAGTCCCCTGCACTTTACATGGACCACTTACCTGGGCTGAGACACTGCTGCAGGGGACAACCTGTTTCATTTTGCCTGTTACCAGCATGGAAGGGGACAAGTTAGTTCCTGGATTGTCTGGGATCTGCCAGACACAGGCCTTGTGGCTCTGAGCACAAAAGTTGCTGATGCAGGAATGGGATGGAGGTCAGGGGAAGCATGGTGTGACAGAAAATGGGAGAGAGGTCCAGGGACAGGGCTCACATGAAAGGGTTTGATGGGAGGGGAAGACCTGGCAGCAAGGTGAGCTGAGGCTGGGCCAAGCGCTGCTGAAAATGGCCTTTGTTACCTGGCAGCAGCAACCCCAAATGCCCTTTTTATTTTCCTTCTTCCATGGAATTACTTCAGACAAACAGAACTGAACCAAAACAGCTGTGCTTTTCACCACGGGAGCTCTCACGTCCAGGGTCAGCAGGGAGGGACAGCTCGTGTCTGTGCCCATATGCAGGTTCTGTTGGGTCATGCTCCTTACTGAGCCCTGGAGAAGGCTGTGGATATTTTAATCATAAATTCCAACCCCAGATAATTTAATTTGCACCATTAGCTGTGCTTTGTCCCAGCACAAAGCAGCTCCTCAGCAGTGAGGCTGCATGGGCACGAGTTACAGCGATGGCTGGGGATGGTGCCTGGGGCTTTCAGCCTGCCCCACTGCTGTGTGGCAGCTGAGAGGAGCCTCCAAAACCATCTTAAAAAGCAGCCTCTTGGAAGCGAGCCACATGGGTACCTGTCCCATCCCTGTCCTTGGGCATCCAGACCCAAGAATGGGCTTTGGGGCTCCCAGTCCCCAACTCACAGCTCAGGTCTCCATCTCCAGGACCCAAGAGCCTTGGCTGAGATGGCAGACTTCAGGATCTTGGCCAAGCGGAACCAGATAATAAGCCCTAGAAAAGCTGGCACAGCGGTTTCTGCTCACTTTGCAGGTCCTGTGCATTGGCCTGCTTGGCAGCTCGGGATCCTGCCTGCCCAAAGCAGGGTGACACAGGGCCTGGAGCATCGCCCCCAAGCCAGGACGGAGACCCTTCTTGGGTCACAGAGCCTGCAAAGGAGACACGTCTGCTGCTCTGAATTGGCAGCTCTCCTCTCCTCCCGGCTCCTTCTGTCTCCAGGAAAGGAAACCAATTTCCTTTGCAAAGTAATCTGAGCTCCAGGAGTTAAAAGTGCTATTTAAAGAGCGAGGCAATGCTGCCGTACAAGGAGCTCACGGTTTGGAGAAAGCTCTCCGCCTCCGTGTGTAAAAACTAGGCTAATAATGGTTTTCTGCCTCACGCAAGCTGGTGGGAATTAATTAATTTTAAAAGCAGTTGGAAGCACAGCCACAACATAGGTGCTAATTTTTATTTATTAATATTTCATGTTCGCAATACAGGACTAATTATGTGCATGGCAAAGAGTGCATTTTCCATGCTATTAACTCAATCTTAAAGGTTTAGATAGTACTTACATTTGTCTGTACCTCAAAAAAAAAAAAAAAAATTGTTGCATGAGATGGAAATGTGTGTGGGGGTGCACTCTAAAGTGTGATCTTCATTATGCTGTTTCAATCCCATCTCACGCTGAGCCTGTCAAGACCAAACATCTGGCTGCTGCTGTAGCATGCGATGCCTCCTGAATTGCCAACTCCTGGCCAGGAGGAAGAGGCTCTGAAGAAGCAGAAGGAGGTGGAGGGGTGGGGAAGGAGCCAGATTTGTTTCCCATAGTCTGGCAGTGACAAGAAGGTGGAGAGGTTTTGTGCTTGCTGTGGAGAGGGTGTGAGCCCGTGCAGTGCTCTGAGGACTTCTCTGCGCACTGATGGGGACGCACGGACACGTGCCCACCTGCTTTGGGCAGGTGTCTGGTATCGCATGGTCTTTGCTGATGCTTCATCTCCCCTGCAGTTGGGACCCATTTCCAGAGCTTTAGGGAGTGATTAGCTCAGAAACAAAACAGTGGGAAATGGCAACCGTCTTTCACCACTTCCCAGTTGACCCAAAATATAGGTTTGTGTTTGGATGGACTTCATTATTTCTGCATATGTATGTTTGTCAGAGGTGTGTAGGGAAGATGTCCCTGTTGTACACACTATAGGACAGCATTTGTGTCTTCCTGCATGTTTGTGTAGTAGCTAACTTAGAGGGGAGCCCCTGACGCCCTGGTAGTGAATATGCTCTTTGTTCCACCCAAGAGAAAAGCACTTCTAAAGAAGCTCAGAAATGAAACTGGAGAATGAAAATCTTCATAACATGGTCTCCCTGCCAAGTCTGATAAAGTCACAGGGGGAGTGGGAAACCCCTGGAAAGTCTAATGGAAAGCCTAACTGCAGAGAAATTGTAGAGATGCAAAGGAAAATCTTTAAATACTCATTTCTCTGCTCCAACTCATCTAGGAGTTGCACAAAACCTTGGTGTTTCCTAGTCCTAGTAATCATATGCACAATAAGGACTTAAATACTATAAAAATGGACAACATGCCATTTGCATCCTCTGGGCTTTGAAGGGGCCCAAATTAGAGCTTGTGGGGGCAATCATGGGAGAAGTCTAAAACTTAAATGCATTGAAAGTAAAACAGCCTCAGCGTGGGTCATTCTTTAAAGAAAAGTGGGTCCCTGTGAAAAGAACTCACAAACGCACAAAGTTCAAAGCTGAGCAAAGGAGACATCTGAAAGGTGATTCAAAATTATAGGCAGAAGTTGGAGCGGTGCCCAGGCGTGATAGACAGGGCTCAGCTTTAGAGCTCTTTAGATAAAGAAGGAAGTTAATTTTTAACTTTAACTAGGATTTTTGCGCACTGAAAGGTGTGCTGTAATTCCCTGGGACACAGCATAATGAGAAACAGGAGCCTGTGTAAGGATTTAATGTGTCGGTCCCAAACCGTGTGAGTTTCAGAGCTGTGTGCTGACTGCCACCGGAGCTCCCTCTGTCTCATCCACGCTTGCCATTGCTTCCCTGACGAGTGTTGTTTGCCCCCAGATAAATTCCCACAAATAGCAGCCTTCCTTTAGCTGTGCAGCCAGGAAATGGACACAGAAGCCAGTTCTCTCCATCCACACGCCAACCTGCCCACGTCACCCACACCCCTCCACCCCTCACTTGCTTGCTCTGGCCTCTCAACATCATGGGGGAGATTTCATTCCCAGCAACACAACAGACTTCTCTGTCTTTTGGGGTGATGTGAACTTCCTTCCTTGAAATTACATTTTCCCTTCTGACTTAGGGGTTTTGTAGCCCAGTGTGTGCATCCTGAGCTGGGAAAGAAATCTCTAAATCGCTTGAAGCTGCTGCTGCCTGTAAGGTAACTAGAGCTGACAGTGGGCTTGTACGAGCACAGGGCTGTAAATCACTTAAATGTATTGCACATAATTTCCTGGTGCCTGCTCTCCTTGGGAGCAGAGCCCCGCTGGGATGAATGTCATTACAGCGTGGAGGCTCCTGGCTGTGATGCTCCTTTTGTTTGCCGTGGAAATGAGGCTTGGCTCTGCCGAGACGGAGGCAGCAGTCTAAACTGCTACAGACACTGCTCTCCTGACTTTACCATCACCTCGTGCTTCTGCCATCCCACAAAATGCACTGTGTTTTGCTGTGGGTGGGCAGGCAAGGTGGGGGCTCCCTCCTCACGCTATTTCTTTCATGGGCAAACTCATCAGGACAAGGTCTCAGCAATTGAGGGCACTTTGTGTCTGTGTGCCCTGGAAACTAGAGACAAAGCCTCCCAGGCAGGAGAGAAAAGCTCTTTACTCCACCCTGGAATAGCCTGCAAGAGATGGTTATTTTGTTAGTTATTAAGTAAAATTTCCATGCGTTTGCCGATAGGTGCAGATCAGCACTTGGCTGTTCAAAACACAATGTGAGCGGACCCCACAAGGCACGAATACAGAACAGCTCCAGAAAACACCCAAGCAGTCATTTTTCGAGGTTATCTGCCCGTGCAATCACTGCAACTCCTGCTGCACCCTGCGGTGCCAGCAGCCCCCAGCAGCGGGCTGATGTTGGTGCCTCCCCTGGGAGCGCTGGGCTCGGCGTGGTGGCACCGCTCCCGACATCAATGGCATTACCCTGCCCACTTCCAGTCCCACCTGGCTCCCCAGGTGATCAGATCCTGGTAGAACATAGCTTGTTATTTATTTATTTATTTATTTATTTGTTTTAACCCATTCATTTTATACACTTACAGCGTGTATATATTTTTACCCTTGCTACTTCCTCCTGAAATTATGCGAGCTGTTTAAATCTCTCTGGGGTTTTCATGGAAGGGTGGGCTCAGCGGTGTGTGGGGAGCGGAGATGTAATTTCCCATTGCTTGATTTCCCCTGGGGAAGGGGAACCAAACACCAGCACCACCTCCTGCATGTCTTGAAATCTTAGCACCCCAAATTTCGGCTAACTGTGATCCAACACCCCAAAGGCCGGGCTGGGGGGGGTCTCAAAACCAAGCCAATGAGTCTCCATCATTTTGAACTGAAGGACCAGGGCTACTTGACAGCTATTGCAACAGATTTCTGTCCTTCAGGAGCTGGGCACAGGACCAGCCAGTGCACGCGAGCCAGCAGATAAAAGAAACACCTATCCCGGGTCAGTGCTGGCTCTTTGTAGCTGTACCAAAAGTGTGGTTCTTCCGCAAACAGTCGTTTCACAAACCATCACAAACATTGCGTTAGGAAACTCTGAAAAAATATAAAAATAAACTGTACATAGACCTTGAACCTGCTGTAAAGTGACCCTGCCTCATGGGAGAAAATGGTCTGTTCCTGCCAGCTAACCAGTGTCCCATGTCCAAGTCTGAAAGACATCCTAATGACAGATAAAATCTAATGAAAAGTAAAGTGATTGGGCTTGTATGAGATCCCTGCTGTTGTAGCACTTCTGTTACTGAGGATATTGAAGTGTAGCTTGCTACACTCTTTCCAAAAACTTATCTATGCAGACCAGGTATGGAAGGGGGCAGAGGAGATGCAGTAGATCCACCTCCCTAGATCCACCTCCCTGCCCTTCCCTGCTCAGCACAAGTCCTCTCCAGGAAGTTCTCCAGGATGTCCAAAGGTCCCTGTCGTGATTGCTGCACCACCTCTGCCCACTGGCTGGCAAACTCTTTTCCGTATTACTTCTTGCCAGGCTGAGTTTGGAGGGCAGGGAAGGGGCAGCGTCTCTCCCCAGGTCCTGATCCAATAGGGAGCTGGGGACAGAAGGGAAACTGCCCCTGCTGTCCCCTCCATGTACCTTCTGCTGCCTCTGATCCTTCAAATTAACACCTGCAGCTTTTGGTTGTGCATCATGATTATCTATAAAATATTTTAATATTTAATAACACAACACCTACTGATGAATTGCACAGGTTTTGGTGCAAGCAATTTCCATTTAGTCTTCCCTCACACTGCAGTTTTAAAACATTTCTGTGAAATGGAAGAGCAAGTGCTTGAGGCTAAGTGTGTGTAATTGTGCTGCAAAATGAAGGATGCTTTTAATAACAAGGGGCAGGATGCACTTCCAGTTTTTGCTCAGAGGACCAGCCCTAAGCACCGGCTCCACCATCCTGTCCCTTTCACTTTCCCATCAGCTGCATCTTGCTGCTGGGCCGAGTGATGCCCCAGGAGCTGGTGTGAAGCCAGCAAGCACCAAGAGCTTCAGCCTACCAGTGTGGTGGTGGTGGGGTGTGCGTGGGATGTCGGTGTGCATGGGATGGTGTTTGGGTCCAGGCTGGGTGCAGATCAGTATCACCAGTCCTCAAAGTGCCTGAGGCAGAGGAATGGGCACAGTAGGCTGGGACTGAAGGTTGGGCAAAAAAAGAGTTGTGCACTAGGAGTAGTTGGTGTTCTACAAGTGGTCAGTGAAGACAACAGCAGGGCTCACCTGGCTAGTTCATTCTCCATGGCTTGGCCCAGCATGCATACTGTGGGAAGGGTCCCCAGCCAGCAAGCCCTCCAGCTGATGCTGCTGGTTCCCAGTGCACCTGGAGACTGCTTTACCTTTATCTACATCTTGATGTGGTTTTTCTCTTAATGATTATTCCTTACAGGTTACACATATTTAAATGTTCCGGAAGTAAGCATAGCCTTCTGAGACTGAATAATGGTAAAAAGGAAGAAAAGTTCAGAAAAAGAGCAGAGCATCTCTCATGCCCATGTATAGTATGTTAGTACTGTCAGACCTAAAACATTTCTGAGGACCAAGTCCATGTGCAGCTGTAGGGCTGAGCTCAGAGAAACTTCCCAGAGCACAAGCCCTTGGGCAAGGGGATGGGAGAGGCAACACATGCTCCCTTCAAGGCTCAGAGACGCTCAGCAGGTCCGCTGTCACAGACTGGGTGTGTGAGACACAAGGGTGGGTGAGACACAGGTCTAATTAGTTTGGTGTTACTTTCATTCCGCTCATTTATTTAGAGAAGGCAGAACTCTGCACAGTGACTGTCAATACATAGCACAGAGCTTCAGCTTGGGATTTCCCAACTTCATCCTGCAAAACAGGGCTCCCTGCTGCCAGAAAGAACCAATCTGGGTCCTGTGTCGTCCTCAGCTCCATCACACAACAGCAATGCACAAAGATGCTGAAAAATTGTGGTTGCCCTGTTATGAGCAGAGGCAGAGAGTAATGCTTCTTTCTTTGAGAAATCCCGCAAAACAGAGAGGAGAAAGGAGCTGGACCATTGCCTGACAGATGTGCTGCTGGGATGCTGCTGGAGAGCCTCGAAAGAGACGTGCTCAACTCCAGGAGATGTCTGAGTCGACAGTAAAAGGGGAAAACAATGGCTTAAGCAAAGAGCAGATTTACAATGCAGAAAACAGCTATGGATTTGATAATGGGAGCACAAGGCAGAAAACATGCCCGTGGGGATCACAGGAGAAATCAGTATCTAGTAATTGATAATACTGCATGAAATAGTCCCATGAATTCCCAGACTGTGACTGAGCTCCCTGGTCCTGAGCTTGGTTTGATAATCATGGCTTAATTGAAACCTAAGAGGAGGGCTTTTCTTTTCCACTGCTGGTCCTTATAAATTAGTTTTGTTGTATTATGAGGTTTGCCTGATCTATTAAGAATTTTAAAATGCTTGAAGACTCTCACATAGCAGGGATTTAAGAAGAATGTTTTCCTTATTTTAAGCAAAAAGTTTTGTATTTCCTTTCCTTTCCTTTCCTTTCCTTTCCTTTCCTTTCCTTTCCTTTCCTTTCCTTTCCTTCCTTTCCCATTCTTTCCTTTCTTTTTTTTTCTCTTGCTTTTTTTTCTTTTTTTTTCTTTTCGTTTTGTTGTTTTTTTTTTTTTTTTTTTTTTTTTTTTTTTTTTTTTTAGTGTGCTGGTGAATTCTGACACATAGTCACAGCTTTCCTATGATGGACTTAATACATTAAATATTATATGTAATAAACCAGTATATAAAAGATACTATCCTAATATTTGCATCTTTTGTCTGGGTATTATTTGGCATTCCAATGGATTTGATGTATATCTCTCCCTCTGTTCAGACACTTTATTTTTTTTAAAACTTTCCTAATATTTAGACATGAGATTTTACATTAGAAGCAAAAATCATTTCAGAGGACAAACGTGGAGTTATTCCGCTATTTGTGAGAATGCTGAGGAAAACTCTTAGAGTATTTGGCATATAAATGGGTATTTTATTTGAAGAAATGGGAAGCCCTCTGTAGAGGTCTAGCCTCCTGCCAGCCTCAGGCAGTGCCCTGGGCAGAGCCCAGGCTGCTGGCCCAGAGTCAGGAGTGGAAGGTACAACTCTGGGAAGGCCTTCTTGCCTTGGAAAGAGGCAGGACAGTCCTTTTGAAGCAAACCATCTGATGCCATGCTCCTTCTCCCTTCATGAGTCCATCCTGACTACGTGGTGGCCTTCTGCATGATCTGTGCCATGCCAAGGCCGGCCGAGCCCTCTGTGCATGGCTGAAATGTGGACAGGCATCGTCCTAGCCACCTTGGATGGAAACACTGTTGGAAGGAAGCACCTAAACCACCCTCTGCAGTAGGGTAAATTATCTCAGCTCTTGGGCTAACTGACAGGCAACATATGTGGTGGATTCCCAGCAGAGTGTGAACTCAGAGGGAAACTTTGCAGATTTCCAGAAAGGCTGTCAGTACCGATGACAGGTTCCCCAGTTTTGTTTGTCAGCTGCATTGTTAATTTACTTGGGTTTAACCAGATTAATGATGACTCCAAGCCCAGTAGTCAAGGGCCGCAGCAATAAAATGCAAAGCTTTGTTGCCCACCTAAAATTACATGAAGTTGGTAAGTTGTTAGCAAATGGTGAAACACCAATGTGAAATGCAGGTAAAGGCTGGGAGCCTGCTCTGTGCACTGGGCAAGAGGGCTGGGACTGGGAGCAAGTGGCTTTTACTCCCACTCTTCTGTTTAACAGGCTCCTTCCTTCTGGACCGTGTCCAGAAACTTCTTTCTTCACTTTTCAATGGCAATCAATGGGCATGACCCTATGGCATGTTGTGATACTTAAAGTAGCTCGACAAGGTGGCTGAAATATGTTATCTATACGTAGAGCTCCCCTCCCCCTCCCTCCCCAAAAAATAATGACAGTGGCTGGGGAAACCGAGAAATAATGACAAAATTAATGATGGCTGTATGGAGAGCCAAGTAGGAGCAAAAGCTACTTTATTGCCTTTGAGAGTAAAAGATACAACATTTCTGGGAAGGAGCTATAGATGTTACCAGAGATTCCCACTGTCAATAAATGTTTTTATAGTCATTTGCTGGGGAAAACAAAACAAAACAAAAACAAAACAAAACAAAACAAAAAATTTCCATACCTTTGATGAAGATGAAAGTATCATCCTCATCCAGCCAGGATGAAGCATGCTCCTGCATGGAAGGTGAGCAGAAACCTGGTTACTTTTTAGGTCAGGCTGTAAATCCAGTGAAGCCAGAGGCTATTCACAGGAATTACAGGGCTAACGGCAGATATCCTGTTGTAAATTTGGTCTTTAGCTTTTATTTGGTTCTCAGCAAATGTTCTTCATACTGCCCATTTCTTAACATCCCCTTCAGTATATTCCTTGAAATGTAAATCTGGAAAAAAAATCTCATAACTAAATATTTATCCTGAGACTTTTCAGTGATTAATGTGCATTTAATCCCCTGCCTATGCGATTGAAAGAGAAAATGCAAATACCCAAATCCTGAATTATGTCCTTGGAATCTTTCTTTTTCTCACATTTTTTTCTGACTGTTTTAAGGATGTTTTCCCCAAAGCAAAACTCTGTTATCTTGGGATTCCCTGCCAGCCCGTTCAGGCTCGAAGCCCCCTGAATTGCCTTTCTTGCACAGGTACTGTTCAGGATCCGACCCCCGATGTGAAGTTTCTCCCGTGCATGAGTCACTGGGCAGCGAGCTCAGCAGTGTTTATTCTCCCTGCCCTGTACAATAAGGGATGACGTGTGCTGCGGCTCTCGAAGCCTCTAATGCAATTTAAACCTGCTTCTAACGAAGAACAGAGAGTAATATCAAACTTGATTTCGGCGCACTAAAGGGAAGAAGTGCCATCTGTTTGTTACAGGGCTGATAATGAGCACGCAGTGGAGAACTACCAGCTCTCCAGACCAGTGGCCAGCACACCAGGGAGCTCCTTGCAGCACCGCAGCCACCAGCGTCCTCAGCCTCATGTCTGTGGCCTCCAAAGCAGGAGGCGACTTTAAACAGGAGAAAGTAGGGGGTCTCATTGAATGGGCAGGCAGGATGGGTTCATTACTAAGTACCGTTGCTGGCCGACAGTGCCCACACCAAGTGGAGCTTTCCCTTTGGATGCTCCTCATCTGCACTGAGCGAAAAGCAGAGGAATGAAGCCACAACCTTCTTGCAGGAGCCAAGCTGTTGCAAAAGTGGAGGGGGCTTAGCTGCAGCTGAGAGCTGGCAATTGGCACCAGAAACAGAGCTCCTCTGCTTCCTTCTGCACGCTGCTTGCTCCCAGTTGTTCGCAGTTAGCGCAGATTGGCTGTGAAACTGCATGGCAGTGACCTGAGCGTGATGCATGCTATGTCAACAGGAAGTAAAGGAGATGTACATACATCTGTTTGCATGTGTAGGCAAGGTGTAAGTGGTTGGCAAGTGATCTCAGGCTGCAGAAATGCCTGTATGATTTTAGGAACAAGGCCTATGATAAGATCATGTTATGACTAGGGCTTGTATGGAGACCTTCTGGGAGAGATTAAAGGAAGGCTCACAATTAATGCTTGACGTTAAAAGCTTGTCAAGAAAGAGAGGTAAATCACGGAAGGAGGAGGACAGCGTCTTGACAGAAGGGACAAAGAAAAAAAATCAAGATGTTGCAGGTAAAGGCTTGACTCAAGAGGTCACTTGAAGTTCAGAGGCAGACTCCAGCAAAAAAAATGTCATGCAAAGAGGTACATCCTGTGAGTGGCACCATATGCCAACCTCTCTGTAGGTCGGGGTTGTATGAAAATATGTGTTAACATTTCTGTGCTGAAATCTGCAAGAACCAGTGGAACACGCATGGCCTGGACAAAGAGGAACTAGTGCACACTTTTTGAGTTACAATGCTGTGATGCCTCGGTTGTATCTAAAGGAGGCACTTATGCTGGGCCCGAGCAGTGCGGGAGGGATTTGAGAGATGTTCTCCAGGGGATGTGGATGCTCTGAATGCAAGAAAGGGACAGGAGAGCTCATGCAGTGGTGTTTTTCATGGTCTCATGGTGCAAAATGGTGACCAACAGGAGCTCAGGAAATGCAGCACAGCCCTTGGCTGCAGTAGTTGCTGCACCACAGGTACAGGGCAAGAGGAGCAAAACCCATGCTAGCCGTGAAACAATGACTATGGAACTGTTTTAAGACAGTATGCTTGCACATACCACATGTTGGGATGATGCTGTTATAAGGCTGTTTTGCCCTTTGTACCAGCTTCTCGGGGATTTTATTTTCTTTTACGCCTTTTATTATTTTTTTAGACCATTTGCTTGCTTAAATACATGGTCTAAAAATATATGGCTCCTTAATTTATTGCTCCCCTAGGGAAAACTGCATCTTGTCTGAAATGTTTTAATAAGGATCTAAAGTTAGGGGACAACCAAGTAAATGGTAATTAGCGTGTCAGGGTGGCATTCCCAGCTCCCCCACCCTCTACAGGTGTCGGTACACAGCAATAGCCGGGCAGAGGCAGGATGTAGTGTTGAAAGCCCATGCCACGTTGCTGGCATCTGATTACCTGCGGTAGCTGTTCCCGGTCCTCGTGGTGGACACAGGCAGCAGATCTCATCATGCTCCCAACTGTTCTGGTGACTACCACTTGATGAGTTAAAGCATAGTGGATTCAAGAGTATGTGTTGGCTTTTTGGCTACCTTTGGCCATCACTGTGTTGGATGGCGATGAGAAGTTCATAGTTTCTGCAGAGTGGAGGCCTGATGAAGTATTTGTGGCATAGGAATGATTTACAGGATGCTACATGGGATGCATTGCCACCCACTTTTAAAAAGAAGAATTAGCCCTTTGCAAGTGCTTGTGCTATTGATCTGTGTGGGAACAGCACGGGCAGAGCCCACAGAGCCAGGCTGACCAGAGCCCTTTCAGCCCCTCACTTCTGATGGCCCAGCCCTAAGGCTCTGCTCTTTTTTCCACATGCAGAGGAAGATGTGGGCTCAGCTCCCCACTTCTCAGGCACCCTGTACCATCACTGTGTGACGAGGACACTCAGCACTGCAGGGTCGGAGCTAAATGCGAAGGCTGTCGATGGAATTGCTGATGAGGACCTGAAGATGACACGGTGAATGATAGCAGATCAGTAATTGCTTTTTCCCTGTAGTGACTTAGCAATTAGAAATGGAAGAAGAAAATCAGGGTGAAATTTGAGAGCTGTGCTGTTTAGAGTGCCTGCTTCTGTTTGTCTTTAACCCTCTCTTTTACTCTGCGTGCCCCAGCTAATCCCTTCCCCGATGTTTTCTCTGCCTTGCTCCGCGCAGCGCTGCGTTATATTTGCGATGCCCTGCCAGCAGCATCATGTCTGCAAGCTGTCTTCCCCAGACAGAAGCCTATTTAGACAAGTTGTCAGGCTGAATGGGAAAAATCTTAAATCAATGTATTTTGGCATGCAATCATATATAGGCTAATTTATCTGCTGCCCTGTTCAGCCTGCCAGTTTAAAATGAGGTCTTTCAGGAACGGTGCCTCTGGATGTTGCCTGATTAACAGAGTGATTTTTATTGGTGGGGCGACAACGCGACTGCTTTATGGTAATTGTTATCATTTGGACCTGTGTCTATGCAAATGGGGGAGATTAAAGTAAAGAAAACCCGAGGATGATAAATATGTGGCTGTGTGCCACGATGGCAGAGGGGCAGGAAGACTGGCAGGGGCAATGCTTGACGCACCCCGGCTGCCTCCCAGGCAGAGGGACACCATGCTCTGCCCCATGCCAGCATCCCCTTAGGGTACTGGCACCCCTCCACCCCAGCCCTGCTTCACCACAGCCTCTGGCCCTCCACGCCCTGTTATGGCTGTCCACCCTCCCCAGCAAAGGGCTTTGGGGATGAAAAGCTGAAAAATGGGGAAAAAAGAGTGCAACAGTAGCACAGTGCTGCTCCTTGGAAGGAGGACAATTTGAGATGGGCTGCTACTCCAAAGGGAACCAGCCCTTTCAGGGTGGCTTTAAATGGATTTTCAATTGTTCTTATGCTGACTTTCCTGCTGATTGCTTCCCTATAGCTTTTATTTCTCTCTCTTTTTAATAATAGTGAAGCCTGGGTTTTGGAAACGTGTTGCTTCTAACGGGGTAGCCACGCAGCGACGCTAAATCTATTCCATCACCTGAGAAAAACTACCCCTATAAATAAATAAAAAACACACCAGACCCTGTCTCTCCCACTCTGCTGCCCCTGAAATCAAAAGCAAAATCCCAGTGGCTGCCTGGGGAAGGCCTGGGCCCTCAGTGCAAGGGCTTTCTGTCTGTCAGGAGCATGCAGATGCTCTCTGAGCTCAGATCCGCCCGCGAAGAGCTGGACTAAGATCAGCAAGTCACTTTAGATAAAGCACCCAGCATGAGATCATACCTTTTTTTTTTTCTTTTTTTTTTTTTCCTTTTTACATTACGTTATTGAGACTTACAGGAAGGGGAGCAGGACAGCAAATTTTGTCTCCATTAAAAACATGTCAGCCTTTTTCTGCTTTGCAATATATTTTGGTATCCGTCTGGGAGAGGGGGGCCTGTCCGTTCCCTGCAATGCTGCAGCCCCAGCCACTGCAGCCTCCCCTGTGCTCCGTCTGCTGTAAATTAGGAGACCAAGGTAGCCTCACCATTCTTCTTAATGTGCCACAACCCTCAGCTATTTATTTGTGCCTTGCAGTCCTCAGCTACTTGTTCTCGGCGCATCCCTGAGCTGCCAGTAGCTGCTGCTTGCCCACTCCGTCTCTTTCTGGAGAGCCACTGGAGCAGGAGTGACCCTGCCTTGCCCCAAGCCTCTGGAGGTGTGTGGTGGTGTGCAGAAAGCTAGGCACAGGGATTTTCATGCCCAAGCTCGTAAGGCAGCCATGGACAGGGCTGTTCATTGCTTTTGCAAGGCGGTTTTGCAGGTTTGCTGTCATTTGTGTCTGAGCAGGTTAGGTATGCAGCGCTTCTGTGCCAGAGATGCTGTTTTTTACCAAGCATTGGATGGGTGCTTGGAAGTCTGTTCCTGTCCTCCAAGTCAGGAGAATGTATGCGTTCCTCAAAAACTTGGTTACTTCAGCTGCCCAAGCTGAGAGCCAGTGTTCCCATAGCAGGTGTGTATCAGGGGAAAAGCCGAACAGGCTGATGTTAGGTTCCTGCCTGCTCTTCTGTCCCATTTCACTCCTCTTTTCCTGTGTTTCCAAAGTATATTTACAGCGATTCTTTATGAGCCTGTATTGATCTATGCTAATGCAACTCCATTCTGAGTGCCTGTCCCTCCCTGCTTGGTTTTGCATCTTGTTTAATTGCTGTGTGGGTCATGGACCCGACCACGGACCCAACTCCATATGCTAAACTCCTGCACTTCCCCTCCGTCACACTCCAGAGGTAGAAAATCTCCAAACATCCCCACCGAGTGGAAAGGGTGATACAAATTCTTTGCCCTTGGGGTTACCAAAGGTTATTCGCCTGCATTTGCCACAACACGGGGTGTTCCTTGCAGGGGCTCTTACCGCAGAGCAGGTGAAATGCAGTAACCTGCCGCGGTCGTGGTGAAATAGCGACTCCCACACTTGCTCTGCTCTGTGCTGCACTGCAGGACTGCTCCACCTGCTCCTACCTAAGGCAAGCTGCTCCTGTGTGCTAGGTGGTACAAGCTGTGGGAGAAGCCACAAATTTGGGACCACCTCATTTCTTACTACTCCTGTGTGCTAGGTGGTACAAGCTGTGGGAGAAGCCACAAATTTGGGACAACCTCATTTCTTACTATATCACAGTTTATTCATTTGAGGTCTTTCCTGTAAACTCCTCCGAGGCCTTTCATGTAAACTAACCTGCTGAAACACATCTTTGTTCTCCAGTTTCATCACTTCCCCTGTTTCCAGTAATGTTTTCCCTGAGAAGCTGTCACAACAAAGCCGCAGACCTGTTCCAACATGCTTGACTCTTCGAGGAGCATTAGCCAAGCATCTTGCATAAGGTGCTTTCATTCCTGAAGTATGCACACCTGAAGATGTGTTCCCGAGCCGTCCCTTCCCCGTGCCACTGGTAGGCACCAGTGTCAGGGATGGGGCTGCAGTCCTCTTCAGCTCCCTCCCCGGAGGAGATGGCCACAGCTCACAGTCCAGGTGGACTGGTACTGGGAGAGCTGCAAGCCAAATTGCTGGAACCAAATCCTACCGCTTCGGCTGGAAAATCTGTTCAGCTGGAGCTGGGCTGCAGAAGAGGATGGCTATCTCATTTTGCATAAGACACCAGCGAGTAATCTGATGATTTTCTGTGACTAATACAATAGGTCGTATCTGAACGGTTGGTGGAGAGATGAGAGGTTTCATATTCTATTACCAAATCCCTGAGCCATCTGGTTCCTAATGACTGCTTTCAAAACAAAGGGAATAAAACTTCTGAGTTGTGCAAGGCATTTTGACATCCTGTGTTAGGCAGAAGACGCACGTTGCTTCACATTGGCAAAAAAGATCAATCAATTCACCAATTAAAGCTTCTGTTCACCCCTTGAAGGTATTTCTGACCACACATTTGATGGCAAATACACCTTGCTCAAGCTGGTATTGTCCATCACCAGGAATGGGAGGGTGGAAAACAGAGGGCAGTGCCTGTTTCCACAGCGGGTGCTGCTTCCTAGGGGTCAGCACGTGGGCTTGGGGCTGTGTGAGCACAGCCCAGGCAGGTTTGGGTCACTAATCCCAAGAGCAGCACCTACAGCACCGACGGCCGCAGGGCTGTCTGCAGCCAGAGTCAGAGCCTGTGGCTGCCAAAGCCCACGCCACGCTCACCCAGCTGGTAAAATTACTCGAGCTGGCTTATTTAAATAATAGCTCAGTTACATTTATTAGCTGTGGTCATAGTGCAACCTGCCCGGGGGAAACCCGGACCAGAAACTTATCCACAAATGCTTTCACTGCTGAGAAGCTCTCAGCGCTGTGGGATTTGCACGGTGTCTGGCACAGCCCCTGAGCCTCCTCCGGTTGCTTCAGCACCTGCCCGGGCAGCCCTGGGCTGCAGCAAGGCACCTGCAGAGGTGCTCGTGGCTTCTGCCCGCAGTCCTGCCCATCCTTGCAATTTGAGTTAAAGCCACCCAGACACGAAAGGGCATAAAACTGATATATTTATTACGCCCTAGTTATTGCTTATACAGTTTAGCCAGGCATATCATAACATAACACTGTTTGTGCTATCTGGGATTACATATCCAATAAGTACGGTGTATTATAAGCATACTTTAGCACTATTATGTATAATTATCGATGTTTATAGATTCCCCCATTACACACCAGCTTAGTTCTTTGTTACATTAGTGATATGCTGCCTGTTGCATCACGTCACTAATGATATGCTGCCTGTAATTAAGTACATTTATAGATGTGTGTCGTATTTATTGCACCCTATGGGATTTGCATCATCAATCAGAGTCATCCTGTTGTTAGGTCAGCTTGTGCTTGTTTGCTTAATTTCTCTTGATTCTTTAAACATTTGTCCTTTAAGTGGCGAGTGCCTTGCACAGGATTCATCCAGTAGTTAGACCTGACTTGTTAACCCAACAGGTGAAATCCTGGTTCCCTAAAAGCCCTGGCCAAGCACCCAGATGTTTCACAAGGGCTGGGTTTGCACCACGTGTGGCTGCTGCTTCACATCTGCCTGATCCAGCTTGTTTAGGAAGAGCTCTGTTTTTTCATGGGTTCAGGGTTGCTGTGAATGTGAACTCAGCCCTTGAGTGAAAGGCTGGTTGAGGGGCTGCAGCACCTAAAATTTGGGCTGCCAGGCATAGCTCCTCTGTATTGCCTGGACCTGCAAGTAGCATTGATCTGCTATGTGCCTTCGGTCCTTCCCCTAATGCCTATTGAATTGCTTCTCTCTCCATAGTACATAATTTAGGTCTGGTTGAGTACAAAGTATTTTATTTATTTATGTATTCAAATTTTTAAAATGCATCTCTAGGCATCTCAGCAGTACGCTGGGCGCCTACCACATAAATTAAAAATAACAGCATAAAGTTAGACAAAGGGCTACCCATAAATAACTCCTCCTCAATTCACAACCTTAGTGATAGCCTCAGCTCGGGACAGGGAAATAGATGGCCTTTACAGCCTGTGGGGAAGGTTAATAAATCTGGATACTGATGGACCAAAGGGGAAAATGAGTTTCAAATCCAGGGCGCTCCTCTCCATCCCCTTCCCGGAGATACCTTGATGAGCTGGGCAGTCAGAAGATGGCTATGAGGATTAGGTGGTTTAATAGATGCCAGATTAAGCACCAAAATCACTGTTTTGTGCTCTGAAAAGGTGTGTCTGTGTGTGAGAGCATTCAGGGGAAAACATCCTCTTTAGAAGTAATTTGCTGAAAACAGTTTTAGCATTTTGTTCCTGCCTGTGGCAATTTATGAAACACAAATGAGATATTGTACCAGTAGTGATGCTGAAATAAATCACTCTAAAAACAGAACTCAAATTTTATTTCATTACTAAAGTAAATATAAAAGTACTTTAGCACAGTTTCAAATTAGATTGGGGTTTGGTCAAGCTTGTTATAAATCCAATGATTGTAAAGCAAATGGCTCGAGATGAACTCTCAGCAGAGCGCTGCTGCAAGCAGGGCTAATGGGAGGCTGTGTGGTGCAGAGCAGCAAATGACAGAACCAGAGGGGTGGCTTTTGTGTCTGTGGCACGGGAATCAGAGGCAGTGGTACAGCACGCTGTGTCTGGGGCTGCCGTCCAATTTTCCAAAGGATGCTGAAAAAATAGAGGGACAGGACGTGCCTACAAAATGCATTTGCAGTCTGGAGAAAATGCCTTCCTCTGAGTTAAATGAGCCCCTCTCCTTGGCCACCAGTGACAGTGCCCACCTCTGGTGTCTCACAGCAAGGCCGGGGCTTTGGTGGCCGCCTCCTGAGAAACCATCCTGTAGGGTTTAATCCAAAGCTTCGGTGGGACTCCTGATGGAAAAGCCCATAGGGCAGCATCTTCTCATCCCTAAAGCCCTGCAGCACAAACTCTTATTTGGCTTCTGAGAAGGTAGGGCTTGGCCTGCTGGAGATGCACCAAACTCTGTTAAGCAGCATGCTTTTCCTCCTCAACATGAATATTTTCAAGCTGGTGAAGAGGGAGTTCCCTTGATGTTGTTAACCCACACCGGGCACGATCAGGGGTTGGTTCATAGCTATGAAAGCTATCGGAAGGGTGCTCGTTGGTATGCACAGCTCTGCATCATAATGACCAATAAATAAGATCTGTTGCTGAAGAGGGAAGGTTGAAGCTACAGTTGCAAGTAATTTCATACCAGGGTAGGTGCTGCAATCTGTGCAACATCCTGGAACTGACATGTTTTCTATGTGCTGTGATATACCCTCCTCTCACAGCACCTGCACTGATGTAAATGAGCATTACACATGTTCATCAGCTGAACAAAAAGCCCTGTGGAATGAATGATTCATTATAAAATGGTTTCTTTTGGAGGAGAAAGAGGTTTTTGTCTAGTTTTTAGAAGTACCACAGGAAAACTCTATTTATTTGTGCTTGCTTTGTTTGACAGTAACTTCTTTGTTCCTCCTCTCTGCTCTTGCTTTTCTGGTGCCAGTTAGCAGCAATGCTTGGCAATGGCAGATAGGGAAAGAAAGGAGAGGCAGAACCATTGTCAAGGAGGGAAGAGAGATATGTGCCTAAGAAAAGAGAATTCAAGAAACATGTTTAAGCAAATAAAATGGAGGAATAGATGTTTGAGTCTTTTCTTCATATATGTTTACATTTTCTCGTCATTCAAGCCCATTGTTCCCACTGCATTTCTCATTTCTCCCTTCAGGCTGTCCCTAACAAATTACCTCTGGTCAGAAGAAGTCCATCCTAAAGACCTAAAGGTTGATGTCTGCTCTATAGCTCTGGCCTGGAAGAAGATGCCCAATAGGCCCAAGTGGATTGAATCTGTTGCAGCTTCATGGGCGAGGAAAGGGCCTCCAGTTGCACCATGGAGGTTTAGACTGGACATCAGGAGGAATTTCTTTGCAGAGACAGTGGTTAGGGATTGGGGCAGGCTGCCCAGGGAAGTGGGGGATTTGACATCCCTGGACGTATTTAAGAGATGTGTGGATGTGTCACTTCGTTTAGTGGTAGACTTGGTAGGTCAGGTTGATGGTTGGACTTGGTGATCTTGGAGGTCCTTCCCAACCTGGATGTTTCTGTGATTCTGTGACTGTTCTGAGCAAACACCAGTAGCTGTCATCCACTGGTACCAGCCTGCAAGCTGCTCTGGCAGACTGCCTGCCTCACTTCCGAGCTCCACCAGTGCTCACCACCTTCCTACCCCATCACAGCAGCTTGCCATGGCCCAGGAGACTATTTACGTCTGCCATGCAAACCTGCCCACCTCCCACAGGAAGCAGCTCCCTTCTGTGCTCACTTGTTCTCGAGTTTTGGGATGAAGCTTCCCTACAGTTAACATAGTTTGGGCCTTCTCTATAGCTAAAAAAATAAAAATATATATGTTTTTAAAAAAGTGGTCTGTTTTATAAGCTATAGGAAAGTCAGTCTTCCTGGCTGAAACTAGTTTTGTGAGCCTCAGGAGTTATTTGGGAGGCCTGGGATGCCTTTGGCTCCTGTGGCTCACCCGTAGTTTCTGGATGCTGCCCCATTAGGTGTTTCCTCTGTAAAGTTTGTCTGTGAAGTGAATTTCAAATGGACTCCTTATTCATTTCTAACACTAAGCATATATTCTCTGTGCAGTCTCTGCAAAGAACTCTAATAGCATCAGAACTGCTTGTGTCAAAAATACTATCCATCAGCCTTTAGTAAACCCATAAGCCTTTATAAGCATTCAAAGACACCACTTGACTTTTCCCTGGAATTAATTTCAGTATTTAAATGCAGCTATTGTACTGTCCAAAAGAGGCATAGCCAGGACTGAGGATTTTAAATGCAGGTTAAGGAGAATGTTTCCATGTTATGAGGTTGAGTTTCTTACTCTTTTTTGTTTTATTTTTTGTTTGTTTTGTTTTTCCAACAAAATCCATAGGAAGGGAGATAAGTGAGAACTATCCCAGGGGAGCACAAGAGGACACATCTGCACTCTGATAACATTATAAAATTGTATACAATTATATAAAATATATAAAATTATATAAAAATATTATAAAAATATAAAATATCAAATTATATAAAAAATATGTGCACTTCGTCTTCAATGCTTCCCTGTGGAAGTTTGTAAAATAGTTTTACAACAGTAATATAAAGAAGAGTCGAAAAAAACAGACACACAGAGGGAAGCATGACCACGTTAAAGTCTTAACATTTGCCATTCACTTTATAATTCAAGGCACAATAGGCATAAATAAAAGGGGATGCAAAAAATCAATGTGGGTAAATAGTAAAGGATACTTCAGGGGAGATTGGAGAGGAAAGGCATAATTGCTGCCAAGGAACGCTTGGAAATAGCCAAGATAAGGGACATTAGGACAATGGTATATGGGACTGAGTGGCAGTGATTCAAATCGGAGGCAGCCTGCAGCTCTTGCAAAGGATGTGAGGAATGGCGTGGACAAGACCCCCCTGCCCACCTCCAGAGGACAGAGCTGAGCCACCACATCAACCTTTCCCACCTCCCCTGGATGGGGCAGCCCCTCTGGCACCCCAACCAGGACATGTCCTGCAGCACAAGGAGAGCTCCACATGGCAGCCTGCCTCATCATGCTCATTTTCATGCCTAGTCGCCCTGGACGCAGCATGGTGCTGAAGGAGAGCCACGACCCACCATCTGTAGCACAGGGCCTGAAGCATGGCACTCTTGGCCAAACATCAGTCTGTGGGGAGGTCCCCAAAGCCTCGAGCTCATCTGTGCCCAGCCTGGTGCCCACGGGCTCCAAATGCCAACTCCCACTGTGACTGTTCAGGACGAAATAATAAAGTATTGGTGAATTAAAATGGCACAACGCAAAGGAGAGAAAGGACGTGAGGTGTGCAGGTAGGAGATGAAAGGCACTTGCACATAAATCATGGCCTGCACACAGGTTTTGTATGTCACACGCAGTAATAAATACTGCAGGAGTTAGTCCGGGGCACTGCAGATAGGTACAGGAGTGCAGAAAGTAATCAAGGATAAGGAAGAGACCTACACGAAGGGTAGCACGTCAGAGAAGGGGGGGAGGTGCTGCTGGGTAGAGGGGAAGGACTGTGAGAATGACATGCACGTGTGCACGCACAGACACACACAAAAGCAAAGGCAAGGCGTGAAAGAATTATCGCGCAAGAGGTTAAGGTAAATAAGACATGCTTCAGATATGCACGGGAAAAGGTCTCAGGAGGAGAGAGCAAATTTACTTGCAAGATGTGGCAAGGATAATTTATTGATGTGAGTTGGCCACTGGTAAATAGAAAAAAAAAAAAATTATCTGTTTTCCTTAATAGTCCCATAGGAAGGTCGCAGGAAAGAGGCCAAGGCATACCTGACACTGACTGACATCATGGGAGGACACAAACCATGGGGAGAAAGAAAGGAAAGCATGGCCTGGCCATCAGAGTGCTGAGGAGGTGATGGACCACTATCAGCCCGTCAGTACCAGGGTGATTTTCTCAGCCTCCCCTTTTACATCTGCACCTCTGTGTTGGTGGCTGGGGCTCTGGAAGTGTTGCTTGTCTCTGCTGCGGGTCTGACCCTGCCTCTGGCTCCTCAGGGGTCCCTAAGAACCAGGTGGGACATGGTGTCCCAGTGGCTTTCCCTCCCCTCTGTGTCCCTACTGCCGGCAGCACCGGCTGCAAGCAGCTCTGATGGGTACTGGCAGCAGGGCGTCTAGTACAAAAATAGTACGCTGAGTTGCTGGGGTAGAGAACAGATGTACTGGAATAAAAGACTGCAGTATCTCTTGGTGCATGTTCTCTAGGTCAGCTCCTAAATTTTCTGTGGGAGTAGCCTTTGGTGGTAGGATCCAATCTGCAGGAAAACAAACAAGCAAACAAACAAAAAAAACAGCACCCTGCTCCTGCATGCTGCTTTCACCTGGCAGCATCCCAGATTCTGGATGAGTCCTGCTCTTACACGTGCATTTTCTCCTTCCTTGGAGGACAATTTTCCCAACAGTCTCCTGTGATTCATAAACTTCATCCAGATACCAGTTTTCAGCAAATACCTTGAAGATTAATGGAAGCATTCAAGCATTGGGAGGGGCTGCAGGGCTGTGGTGGAGTCCCCATCCCTGGAGGTGTTTAAGAGACATATGGATGTGGCACTAAGGGACATGGTTTAGTGACAGGACTTGGTAGGCCAGACTGATGGTTGGACATGGTGATCTTGAGGGTCTTTTCCAGCTTAGCTGATGCTGTGATGGTACTCTGTGGTGTGGCAGTTTTGCTTTAGAAATGCCCAGCAGAGCCCTCTCCTCTGCTGGAAACATGACACTGACAGGCTTGGGGTGCCGATGGGCAGTGCATTTCCCCCCCCCCAGAACAAAGGCCTCTCCCCAGCCTGGCAAAGCAATTCTTGAGCAGTGGCTCATAGCCCTGAACACCCCAAAGCGTCTTGCAGGGATACCTGAAGCTACAGCCTGACTTTCCCGGGTCATGGGAGGGAGAAGAGCACAAGTTCAACCAGCACCTTGAGGACCAGAGCCTGGAAAAAAACTGGGAAAGAGTTAAAGATAAAAGTATGAAGAAGGCAGTTATGCCCCCAGAGTGGTCTCTGCATGGGAGTCATTTTGTCGCTGGGCTCGGGTATCTGGCACAACTTCCCCATGCAGGTATCATCCAGGGTAGTCTGTAGTTTGGGATGAGGCCTGAGCCCATTTGAGACATCCAGGCAGCTTTTATCATCCTCCCAGGTCTCAGAAAAAAGAAAAATAAACGATAAATAAAAAGACCCAAACTTGAATAAACCAGAAAGGTGCATACACCCCCATCCCCACAAGATATTGCCATTTTCCACTTTATTTGAAGCTTTCTATTACATCTCTTGTTTTTCCTTTTGAAAGATCTCACTGGGGAGATGTCATGTCATATTTTTTGCTGCCCCAAGGCGGCATCTGGGGAGCAGACAGGGTACTCCGGGACACCTCGGGTGGCCCTGGACATCTATATTTAGGCACCGAATCCCACCCGGTGAATCAGCACAACCCTTTCCCAGCAGAAAGGTCCCCGGCGCCGGGGTGGAGCGAGAGGGATGAATCCTGCCAGCGTTTCCCTGCGTATCACTTCTAAGCATACCCTGGACATAGCAGGCATGGGAAATTCCTACGGAGTGTGTGAGACGAGGACAGCCTTTCAACAAGTTTATTTTTAGCCAGAGTTGTATCATTGCCTGGGAATACTGTAGGCTGGTTTGGGGATATTGCTATACCCAAATGTATTTTTCAAAGGAAAAATAATAAAAATAGGCCCTTTTAAATCTTTGTTTGCTCCTTGCTGGACTAAATCGGATGTCATTGGTAAGAAGTCCTTTAATTCTGTGTGGACTTATATGAAGGCTGCTGGGGGTTTTGTGGGACAAGTATGGTAGAGAAAGTGTCTGTCATCTCCAAAAACAAGGCACATGAAGTGAACATGAGTGAACACATCCATTTAGAGTGAAATTTCTCTTTCGTCACTGTCCCCAGAGCCACTTCCCTGGGGGGAAGCACCTCGTGCAGGGTTAGCCTGGTGGGAAGCGCTGGGCCCCATGGCCTAACCGTGCTGATGGACATCCTCTCACGACTCAGTGACAGGCGAGCACCATTTCTGCTTCACCCTTGAGCGAAAAGCAAGAAGGCACCAGCAGCTCGTGTTTTATTAAAGCCAGGCCAAATGCTTGGGGCCTCCTTGTGATGGGAATTATCAGTGTACATGGCAGAAGGGGCTGGTTTTGTTTTGCCCAGGGGCTGAAGGATGAGCCGTGTTGCTGCAGGCCTCGTCTCAGTGCCCGTTCCTGGTGCCAGTGTGTCTGCATGCACTGCAGGCCGTGCTGCTAGGGCAGCAGGGTGTGAAGCACCTCGATTTTCCCTGTCTACCTCCTCAACCAGAGAGGGGCCCTGCCTTCCTCTGTTCCTACCTTCCTCTGAGGCCTGTTGTTGCTCAACAGGCTCAGGAGAGGAAATGATTTTTCATGTTCCTCCCCCATGTGGAGGTAGGATCTGACTCCTCCGTTCCTCAATCAAAAGCAGGATGAGAAGCCGAGCATCGAGTTTTGTCTCATCTCAGATCTCTGTCTCAGGGGGATACAGGGCTGTAAGATCATTGCGCCTCAGTAGCTTCCAGCTATGAGAATGACATCCAGAACAAACACCAAAATTGGTTAAAAAGGATCACTTAGAGAATAAAAGCAGGTTGGGGATGCCTTTCTGTCCCCAATGAAATTAGTGTAATTGTGTCAGCCCTTCCCTCTCAGGACCGAGTTGCCATGGGGCAGTGTGTTTTGTTTTTCCTACACACTATGTGTTTTTTTGGAGTTGTTCTTCAGCCACCATGCACCCTTGGAGCTGCCTCCCCCCAGAGCAAGGGCAGCCACCAGGGGCTGCTTCCCCTGCAGGCACCAGCGCCCTGGGGAGCTGCAGGGGCCTTCATGCCTCTCCTAGGCCCTGCATGGCTTTGCCCATGTCCTAGAACAGGAGGGCAGAAAGGGCAGGCTTCAGTCAGAGGCACAAAGCAGCCCCTGATCTTTGCTAGCACCATACCTTTTCCCACAGGATAGGGACCAGCAGGGCACACCCAGTCTGGGGTGGGATTTTGCAAGGGTCTTTTAAAGCAGCACATCTTTTCTCACTGTTATGCTCTGTGTGCCATATGTCTGCTAGGACAACTGCTAAACACCCAGAAAACTTCTGCAGAATGGCTACTAATGGTCACATAACCCCACAGCTGCTAAACAAATTCGGGGTGTATATAAACTTGGGTTTGGTGGTCCACCAAGCCATGAGCTTTTGTGCACTTTGCTGTTTAGAAGGCACCTTTAATTTAATTTAATTTTTTGCTGTATTACAAAGTGAGAAATACTTAGCATTTATTTAATTATCTTGGCTACAATACAGGCGTTCCATGATTACACACCAAAGGAAGTAAAAGCCTAATGCGGATGGTACTTTTTTGTACCATTGGAAATTAAAAATCAGTTGCACTATGATTAAATTGATTCCGGGTGGTTTCTTTTGAGTAATTATGTTCAAAAACTGTCTGCTAGTCCAATATGCTGTCAACTCTCACTTTATCGCTGGTATTCCAAATGCAGGTGCATTTACAATATAAACCCAACGTCCTACAAAATTATCCTTCTTTTGTAGGGATGAAATGCTGATTGTTTATTATCAGATTTAATTTCTGGTGGTTAAATCTGAGCAGTTTGATTTAGCAACATTTTCAATCAACCTTACAAATATTTGAATGCATTTGGGTAACAATTAATGTGCAAAACAGCATGGAACAAAGTCAGCTTTTCCACTGCTCAAATTGGGGTGGGGGCGGGCAGTAGCTCCCTCTGAGGGAATGGGATGTCCCTGCAGCAGCCTGGCACTGTGCCCGACCAAGGACAGGAGCTGTGGTCCATGAGATGTCCAGACAGAGTCAGGCAGCCCAGTTTGATGCTCTGGAGGTCTCAGCAGTGCTGTCCTTTCAAGAAGGGCACCAGAAACACATGGCATCCCTCGCTGGGGTGAATTCAGCCAAGACTTAGAACAGCATCCTAGCTCTAACATAGCACTGGATGAAGTCAATATCCATCATGAGAGTAAGACAAAAACAGTCCCAAGGCTGGTCCCATCCGTAGCTGACAATGCTTTGCAGAGAGAGCAGTGTTTGTGCAATGTTTTCTGTGAAGCTGCCAGTGCCAGAGCAAGCCACACACCATAGTATGCCACAGCAAGGGTGGGAAGTGATCCAGCAGCTTTCCTACAGGTGTAGGAAAGCGCAGAAGTTGCAAAGAGAGCGGGAAGCAAATCAAGGCAAGTGATAAAAATAAATAAATAATCAAATATTATGGTTCCCCCATTGACATTTCTGAGCTTTGCTTGTGGTACTTCCTGCTGTTAAAGAGGAATGTGTGCTGTCACAGCCCTGGCAATATTTCTTTACAACCGCTCTTATCCTGGATGCCTTGCCTCCCCTGTGTGCAGCACGCAGTAGCTGGTAGCCATGCTGTTGACAAAGATGTGACTCATTTCCACCGCTGAATCTCCCTCTCACAATGCATCTATATCCTGTTTAATTTCACACCTATCCTGTTTGCTCAGTTACATAGCATTACTGTTATATTGGGTGAATTTTAGATTATCTTGTAAAGGGTGCATGCTAATTGCTCATTTAATTTTAACTTGGTATTGTGTTTATGCTGCAAACAGTTAGGAAAATGACTTATAAGAGGGTTTTAACTAGATGTGCAATTTGAGGATACAAATGTAATATGCTATGCAAAGTCTTCTGGGGCACAATTGCTGTGTCCTTACTCAGTTAGGTAAATGGGAGTTTACTCGAGTGAAGAAGCATTCGTAACCTAGGGAGTATTCTGGGACCACTGTTTAATTATGATAATTATTACTCACGGGTCACAAACTCGGATGTTGTGCATCACTAGATCCATTGCTGGCTTTGCTGCGGATGGGCAGTGTGATGTTGAGCAAGGAGCACACAACCCCGGCTGCGAGTTTCTTACTCACCCCTGCGAGGAGTCACTCCTGTTACTTATTTTGCCACAGGAGTAATGAGAAGAGGAACACACCTGTTTTCACCCAATACTCAGGAGCTGAGTTGCTCAGATGGAAGTGTGTTTTTGGAACAGAAGCCACATTAATTCATTGTATTGCTTTTTTTTCCCCCTGCCTGGGCTAATGTTTCGCTAAGGCTTGATACCAGAGCACTTGGAGGTTTGTGCATCCTTCCGTGAGCCAGCATCCTCTAGGTGCATTCTCCTTATCTTCCTGACCCTCTGCTCCTCTTGATCCCACTGAACTAGCACCTTTTAATGGATCTTAATTGAGTGGAGGAGCTGAGGAAATGGACAGGGATGAGGGAGGAGGCTGGGGATGATTCTTGGATGGGCACAGTAGAGCTTTTCAGCCTATAAGAGATCCCACGTGGGCTGGGTGAACAGCTTCCAGTTTTTCCCTCTCTGTCTGCTGTATATAGAGAAAAATCTGCTCTCCTTCTATCTCTGTTTCTGAGGTAGATTTTAGTATTGCAAATACTAGTCAGTTGAATGACAATGAAAGAGACTGTTCAGATCGCTCGGAAGCTGGGTAGGTATTATAATTTGACTTGCTGTGAACACTTGTACTTGAAATTTCCAATTTCACTGTGGAATTAAATTTTGACCTCATCAGCATAACTGACCTAGCATTACTGGCAGGTTTGCTAACCCTTTATTTAATGTTCTGATCCACTGTTTGTTCCAACTTTAGCAAAACCTTCCTTTTCTTCTGCAAAGTGTAGCAGCCAAGCTAAACAAATATCAGAAAATCCTTTTAACTGTGTCCACTTCTCCCTTTGTGTGAGTGCTCAAAGCTTCCCACCCTGCCACGGCCCTGGTCCTGCACCGTGCTGCAGCCCTGCAGCAAAAGCACCCCAATCCTGGCAGAATAGAATAGAATAGAATAGAATAGAATAGAATAGAATAGAATAG
>CM021765.1:116925529-117071017 GCA_011076525.1 Nettapus auritus | reverse complement strand
AGAATAGAATAGAATAGAATAGAATAGAATAGAATAGAATAGAATAGAATAGAATAGAATAGAATAGTTCAGTTGGAAGGGAACTTCAAAGATCATTAGGTCCAACAGTCTGAGCACTTCAGGGCTGACCCTAATGTTAAAGCACATTACTGGGGGCATTATCCAAAAGTCTCTTGAACACTGGAAGGCTTGGGGCATCAATCACTTCCCTAGGCAGCCAGTTCGAGCATTTGACCACCCTTATGGTAAAGATTTTTTTCCTTATATCTAGTCTGGACATCTGCTGGTGTGGCTTTGTGCCATTCCTGCACATCCTGTCATTGGTAGCTGGCTGCATTTCCAGCAGCTGCCACGGCTCCCAGCAGGACCCCTGTCCTGTAAGCCCACGTGCAAGGTGAAGCAGATATCTGCCACCTCCACCTCCACTGAGACACTCGCCCTCAGAAGCAGTGCCTGCAAACACATGGCATGCCTTTTCCCCACACGCAGCTGCTGGTTTCCCTCCTTATCTCTGCTCCACTGACCTCCTGGAAGAGCCGAGACATCCCATCAACCTTCTGGCTCGTGGCCTCGGGGTCTGGGGCTGCTTCTGAAGTCATCCCTGCATCACTGGATCGCATCTCCCTAAGGCAAGTGCAAAGTCAGGGGCTAAGCCGAGATTAGGGATCAGGTATTTTAGTCTACGGACTTCCAAAGAGCTTGATCTGAGTAGCTTGGCTTAAAATAAATAACCTATTTTGAACCCAGTTTTGCTTGTGACATACAAACCTCCATGAGCACGGGAGAGGAGAAGGAGGGGAGAGGTGAGACAAGGCTCTGGAGCAAATTCTCCTCACCATGCACTGCAGTAACACTGCACCGAGCACCACAGGCTTACAGGTACATATGTTTCTCACTTTGAGCAACATGTCCTATTTTTCCAGCTATGTAGCTCACAAATGGCCATGCTTTGCTGATAGTCTGGGTTCCTGAGGGAATGCTCCCAAAGATCAGTCCAGGAGGAAAAAACTCAAGGCAGGAAATGGATTTATTTATTTATTTATTTATTTATTTTTATTTTATTTTATTTTATTTTTTTTCCCAGTGGTTTCATTGCCTTTTGATTCAGGCCTAAAATGTTGCTAATGCTAAAAGTGAATGTACTTTTGGCTGCACACAGTTGCTGTACCCTTTAATAACTCGATCCAGTCCCTTTGCAGAACTCGGGCTGCTCGTGCCATGGCACCTTAGAGCAGCTCTGCTAACCCCACTAATCCCTCCAGTGGGGAAAAACACCATGTAATGGGGGCATGGACCACAGACCAGGGTGGCAGGAGCAGCGATGGAGAGCATATGGTGAGGTTCACCAGGTCTGCGGTGCTGCAGACATAGCATGGCCCTTCCTCTGGTGTCCGTGTCTCATCGCAGCCACCATGGAAAGAGTCTCGAGCCATTGCTTCTGCTCAGAGGATCTCTTTCTTCTTCACTGATTTATTGAAAGGAGTAGGATCTCCTGGCATCCCGCAGGATTTCTGAGAAAGGTGTTCAAAAGAAAAACCCTCGGATCTGTGGGTTTCCGTCAAAATAATGGTGCTTATGATGGCAGGCAAAGTATAAACGCTAAGGCAGACAAAGATGAGCACTGGTATTGTAGCTGCCTATTTAAATCAGATCCCACAAACGCTGGTCTGGACAGGAGAGACCCAAAGCCTTTCTTGCTTGTTACGTGAGCCTGTGCAGAAGACCTTTATTTGAAGCTTTTTCCTGCTTTCATATGTCACAGCAGCAGTGTTCTCCAGCAGTGGAGGGCAGCTTTTCTCTAATTTTAGATCTTTCTCTGGGAAGACGGCAGCTGACAGCTGAGACAGTCCTCTGAAAAGGATGGGTTTGAAGGCATGCCTTTTTACTAAAGACGTACAAGCTGTGCAGCACGGCAGTCCTTGCCAGATCAAACTGGGCGGGTTTCACATTCAAATCCCACCCTCCTTTGAGGTCAGACTCCAGGCAATGTGTCCCAAGCCACTGGCTGATGGAGAGGCGGGCTGCGTTTTTTTAGCAATCGTAGTACACAGGGAGAGCTGAGGAGGGGGGGCAGGAGCGCCAGTAAGTGATTTACACACAGCTAATCCATGGAGGAAGTCAAACAAATGCATTATTGCCCCTGAGGACCCCTGGCTGGATATACCCTTTTCTAAACAAAGCTTGTCATGTCTCAGCATGCCGTTTCAAGCAGCAAATTGTCCCGTAAGGGTCAAGACAGAGTTTCCTGCCTCCCTCCTACTCTGCTCATTGCACCGAGGAGAGGCAGGGCAACCCCGCCATGTGGGCTCAGGCAGGAGAAAGCCCATTTTATGTGCATGTCTTGTGCCCGTGAGATGTCCGATGGGGCTTTTCCACAGAAATCCTGAAGGTACCTCAGAAAGGCGCTGCACAGCCTCTGTTCAGGTTATCGAGGTGATTTGGTGAAAACCTTGGTGTTTGAATGGGGCCTGTTGAGTGAGGAGCCCTGTGGCTTGTGAAACCATGCAATTCAGAGCCAAGTTTCCTCAAGTACGATGTCAAAGTGGGCATGCAGAAGCTGAGTTACTCAACAGCGTGTGAGTTCATCATTTTTTTTTTCTGCAAGACTGGTCCCACAGAACAGATGTGTCACCCTGTGTGCCCTTCCTGGTGGCAAGTGACACATTCTCTGCAGGGCCCCTTTCTGTCACTGCGAAGCAATGCAAAGCATCCCTCGCTCCAGCCTGTTGTGGTAATGCCTGGGCAACAGATACGAAAACCAGGGGTTGTCCAGCAGGGCCCAGCTTTCCTCCTGGATGACTTCTGATGGGCAGCGATCCATCTTTGTGGCATAGAGGGCTGCCCTGGCAAACAGGCGGCGCGAGCTCTGAGCTGCAGGCCGTGTTTGCCTTCACCCCTCTGCGATTTTTGAAAACACGTTTCGTATCAGACTTTGCTCAGGCACCACAGATCGATGTCAGCTACGGACTTTAAAGGGATGTTTTCAGGCTAAAAATAATCCTGGCCAGCGCTCCTCTCGCGAGCCAGCTGCTTTGTGCTTGCGGTGCACGGGAGGCGGAGGTGAGGCACAGCCCGACACAAAGCTGCCCCCGGGAGGGCCTGGTTTGGGGAAACACCCCTGGCCGGGGCTCAGAGCCGTGGATTTTAACCACATCCGTTCCTGAGCATTGAGCAATGCCTTGCCTGACTTAGCAGTGAATTTCGAATATCTTGTTTAGCTTTCACTGCATGTTATTAGCCCTTTTTTTATCCTTTCAGATTGAATGAAACAAAAGGGAAAAAAAAAAATAGAAAGAAAAATCTATTCTTCCCTCTGTAGCCAGGCCTTTTTCCTGTGCAGCCTGATGTACGAGTCCCTGCTACAGATTTGCAAATGCTACCGGAGAGTGTTCATTTACCACACAACATGCTGTTTTCAACTGGATTTCTAAGCCCCCTCTCCTTTATTAGTTTTAGGCCGTGAAATAAAATTGTGCGAAGAACGATGCATACAATGATTTTGATAGCGCACTGAATAAAGGGCTCTGTAGGTGATGCCATTACTGATTCAGTCCATTTCTTTCACCGGAGAAGGAGGGGGGCAACACTTGCTATACAAGAAATGGCTCTCCAAAGACAGGCAGGCGGAGGTTTGCAAGAGCATGTTGGCTGAGGAGTGCCAAAGTCTGGGGCCCTGACCTACATGCAGCTGCTTTCCCTTTGCACTTCCCTGGGCAGAGAGCTACCTGTGCTACTCTGCCACTGAAAGAAGAAGGGGAAAAGCCTCTCATTTCCTAAAAAGGTGGACATTTCCTGTGGCTCACTCTGCCCTGTGAGAAAAAAAAAATAAATAAAAAAAAATCAGGCATCTCTCTTCATCTTCTTCCCCTCCTTAGATCCTGAGTGCTGTGCAGAGCCAGACTGCCTTTAAAATACCTTGGGGAACCTGCCTACAGCCACATCTTGGCTAAAGGGGAAAGGGAAGAGTGCAGTGCAACCAGCCATGGCAAAGATTACTGTTTTCTGCAGGGAGAAAAACGAAGCAAAGGTCTTCAGGCAGAAAAAAATGCAAATGCAAAAAAATGCACAACCTGTGCATCATGCAAATCTTACACTTGTCAGGCAGAGCCTGTGCACTTGGGTCTCCCCTGATGAGCTCGGGGGTGGAGGAGAGGCTGTTAATATTGCTCGGATAATCATGACATTCCCCTCCTCTGCTTCTTCTGGGAAAACACCCCGAGGTAGTGGAGAAGATGGCTTTTCTAAGCACCCGTTTCCCTTCTCCCCGGTCTGGTTTTACCCACCACGAGGTGCTCTCTGCGGTGCCAGGGGATGCTGCCTTTCCAGGAGATGCTTTTTCTGATGCTTGCATCTCCCTTGGCCACCACAGCCGCAGGCTAGGGACCAGCACCGCGCTGCAGTCTCTTAGCACCGAGCACATTACCGGCGCTCATAAATCATCATCACAATAATTAGCGCCAATTAGCGACTTAATGGAGAGTCTTTGGGGATTCCTAAGCGTACCTAGCGAGCGTGGCATTTTTAGGCCGGTGGAAGCTGAGGAAGCCCTGAGGAATCCCGGTGGCACCTGCCACGGAGGCTGCCCCCATCTCCATGCCTGCTGGCCCAGATTGTTTGTGCTTGTCCTTCCTGGGGAATGCAGCCCAACCAGGGTGAGCCAGGTGCTGTGGCATTCCCAGCAGCCCAATGTTGTTCCCGGCAGCCCCACGGCAGAGGGATCCAGCCTAAAAATGGACACCTTTCCTTTGCCTTGCCTCCAATGAGGCTCCAGCTCCTGGGAGGCGCCCAGCAGTCGCATAGGGCTTGCTCAGCGAGAGCGTGAGGCACGAAGACTTCCGCTGGAAAAAAACCTCGCCTAATTAAATTTTTCATTCTGAAAACAATTTAGGGTTCTCAGAGGAGGCAACTGAGTGTCCCAGAGGTTGTTAATGGTGTGCAGATTTCTGCAAGTCATTAGCAACCTCAGGAAATTGTTTGCCACATGGCAGAAAGTGCAGCTTTCCAGCCTTCCTGTAAGCCAGGCGTAGTGAGGCACCGTGGCATGGGCATCTTCATAATGATGTTTCTGGGTTCACAAGAGGGGCCAGGGGTTTAATTGCTTTGGTTTATAAATAAACGTAAGGAGGTTCGTACATGTCCTCAATGCAAACCGCCTCTTTCAGGCTTATTTTCCCATTGGGTTTTTTTCCTCTGAAAGAAAAAAAAAAAAAATCCCATTATCTCTGGGCTGTGAGTGGAGTACTAGGATGTGCCCAAGACTTAAATCAACACAGACATGGATGTCTTTCCATTTTGGACACCACCTTTTCTATCTGTGAACACCTCCACCTCCCTCTCTCAGATGTTTGGTTACTCACCCGCTAATGCAGGTGATTAAGCTCTCCTTGGTCTCGCTGAGTTTCACTAGCAAGCTACGAGTTACATGATGGCATGTTGGTAGAAGGAGCAAACCGCACAATTACGACAGCTTGATAGATGGATGGTTCTTAGGCCAGTATGTAAATTGCTGTTTTTAGAAATTACATGTTTCTCCCTTTCATGTGAGATCTCGTCTTATCTCTCCCTAACTGCAGGGAGTCTGCATGTAATAGGGTCTGCTGCTGTATGAAAAGCTGTTTTGTAACATGTTGCCAGCAGTTTCCATTCCACAAATTGATCCAGGCATTGGAAATATAAAATAGATTTTTTACCTTTTTTGCTTACTTTAGCTTCTACCTCTTCTCTGCAGGCATACAGGGAACATTGGCTTCAACTATGTCATTTAAGTCCAAATTCCAGATCACTATTTGCTTGGGGTAATTTTAATTGAGCCGGCCGAAGGTGAAACTCTCTCCAATGAATAATAATGCCTACTCTTTCAGAAGAATGGCAGATATGACAATTGAATTATTTCAGAGATCCCATCCTGTGGCCTAGCCACCAGGAACACATCCTCCAAATTAGATAGGACAGAATGGGAACTTTGAAATTACTGGGTGGCCAATTTGAAATAAAAATGCAAAGAAAAGCTTTTCCATACTGTGTGTGGGACTCACTGCCACCAGAAAATGTTGGAGGCCTCCCCCAAGAGTAAATAGGTGTCAGCAGGACTTGGCCAGGTTTGGGAAGAGGGACTGACTGGTGCTGCAAGGTGCTGCAGCTCAGGTGCAAGCTCCAGCTCAGACTAACTTTTCACATCCACTGGAACCTGAGAAGGTGGCAGTGAGATGGACCATCCTCTGCTTGCCTTGCTCCTCACACTCCTTCCCTGCTCAACCACCCCATCTGCTTTTGGGGTGGCCCAGCACCCTTGTTCTGGCTCTGTACACCACTCTCATTATCTGTGTTGCAATGTGATGCAGGTCAAGATGTGGTGCAGATGGCTTGCCTGTGTGTATCAGTCCAGGGATGCTGCTTGACCCCTGCTCCAGGGACAAGGTTGTCCCAAACAGCTCTCCTTTTTTTCCAAGTATTGAGGTCTGCAGGGAGAAAACCATATTTTGCTGAAGGGTATAGGCAAACCAGCATGTTCAACCCAGAGCTGGCTTTGCGGCACCGTAGTGACTCTCTGGAGGAATTCAGGGCAGGCCACATTTTTTGTGTGTCTGCTTGTTATCTTATCTTTGGAGTCCTTCGGGAGGCTGTGATCCGCCTTCAACTGACATGAACACAGCCCAACTGCAAATCTTTGTTTGAGGGAGCGATTGCGTGACTTTTTAGCTCCCAAACAGCAGGTACAGAGCCTGCCCAGGTCTGCCTTGTACTCAACACGTAGCTCCTCAGTGTATAGTGCTTTCATTAGCATTGCTACCAAAGGTGTTCAGCCCTCCATCTGCAGTGGTCCCAGCACAGCCAGTGCTCTCAGACCTCTCGTCCTTTCCCTCATCCACCCACCCCAGGGCTCAGGAAATATCTGCTTTCCAGCTCTTCCAGAGAAAGCTAGGGGTGTGGGATTCCCCTATTTTTTTTCCTTCAGAGGGCTGTCTGTTTTCCCACATGTAATTACTCCCCCTGTTCTTTTTAAGGTACTGCTGCCAGGGACTGGAAGTGGCCCCGTGCTTCACCAAGCGGAGGTGGAGATGCTAAGATTGCTAACAAAACACTGTTATCATGGTACAGGCATCTGTCAGCCTGGGTCCCACGCAGTGTCTGCCTGCCCAGCAACTCAAACATTTTCCCCCAGTCTTGCAATCCCATAAATGCAAGTAGGCATCTGTTTTCCATAAATACCATGGACAGGATCTGCTAAGTGATTTAGGCATCAGTTTTCATCAGAGGTGCCTACATTTCGGTGGTATCAGTGGGAGCGTGGCAACTCTGCCTCTTTGCTGTGGCACCCAGGAGGCTGATTTTGGACAGGAGGGCTTTTGGACAAGAGGGGGGGACATTTTCTCTCTTGGTACTGACTGACAGAACTCTAACTCCTGTCCTCTTGTCTCTTTCTGTGCCTGTGAGAGGTGAGGAAAAAATTCCTGATACATGATCGAGTTTTCGATCGGACCTTGTGCTGTCATCTGATAAACTCCGCGTGGCTCAGCCCTCCTGTTTACACAGGATGCTGCAAATCCTCACCCTGCAAACAGGAAGCACTTCCAACTTACTCTCAGGCAGTCCTGGCCAGCTCAGGGTTTTTCTAATATAAGCGCCCCTCGTGACATAACTATATGGATTCACCTGGCTTTGGGCTTATTAATAATTGAGAAATACCTGGTGGCACCTCGTGTGGAAGTAACAATGACTGATACCTGCAGAACCATTTCCGATAAAGGGCTGGAGTTTATCTACAGATCCTTTCATACAGAGGACTAATTACCCGATTAATATTAATCTAAGTGTTTTGTCTTAAGTATGAAAGGGAGGTGGGCTTGGCTCTCTCATTCTCTCATAGGAACTGCGATATTTAGAGAAGCCACAAAAATAGGAGGTCAGGTTGTAAATGAGCCCATTACATGGCAGCCTACTATGTTTACTCATAGGCTTATTTTTGTGGCAAGGAATTTCTAAGCTGAACTTTATTTGCTCTGGTTTACAGGCACGTTAAGAGTTCTGTTTTGAATGCAAAACTCGTAGCAGTGCTCTAAAGATAAAACTTAGGAGGGCTCTTGCTCAAAAGCCGAAAAAAAAATGCCATGGAGAGAAACACTGAGGTTTGGATAATGCCCAGGCAGCTGGATATTGGGAAAGGCTCTGCCACTCAGCTTACTTGTGGGCTGTAGGCTGTGAGTGAGCTGGGTACCAACAGCATAGGACCACACAGGACTCCAGCACTGGCACGGTGTTGGCAAAACATTTCTCCACCCTAAGCATCACAGAAAAGGATTCTGGAAGGTCAGAGGCATGTCCTGAAGCCTCCCATTACCCTCGGCCAGTCACTACATCCCTCTGACCAGTGGCTGTGTTCATCGTTGGAGATAAAGCATTAGAAATGGCCTTGTAGAGGTTGCAGGTTTCTGCAGGTGAAAGGAAGATCCTTCTCCACAACCCTGTTCCCTCGGCCATAGCCAAATTACTCCAGTGGTCAATGTGCTAGCAGGGACATACAGCTGAATGTTAAATTCATTTATTGGACTATTAGGTTGGACTATTCCTACCTATTTACCAAGCAAAAATGTGTGCGTGTCTGCCCTCACATGGGCACACACTTGTTTTCTTCTCCCATTGACAAGAAATAGTCAAGTGTTTTGCAACAGCAGGCTGGGAGCACCCACAGCCCAGGACAGCTGGAAAACTATTGTGGTCTAGCAAGAGGATAGCAAGAGGTGGGAGCAAGGGATCACATTCCCCCCAGCAGAGCAGGAATTTAGCCCTAATCTCCCACATACTGCATGGATGGCCTGATCAACTCCTGCTCTGCTTATAGGTATGTAAAAAGTTATGGAAACATTTAGGTTTATAGCCATGTTTTCATGCAGTGTCATATAAATTTTCTTTAGAAAAAATGTGGATTCCTGCTTTGAAAAAAAAAAAAAAAATGTTGTTTTGTTTGGATTTTGTTTGATTTATTTCTTGGTTTTTATCCTGTAAAGTCTACTTAGTGGAACTGGCACTGTTTGAGAGCAAGCGTCACCACAATTACTTAGGAAAAGATGTAGGAAAAGTAGCAGGTGTCTCATTGGAACTGCAAAGAGAATTTAAATAAGTGCAGTGAATTACTTGTGCTGGAGTCTGAAGCACACAGCAAAAGCCCAGAGTCAGTCTGGTATGTGGAAGCAACTTGCTGGACTGATGCTGGGACAATTTACACCAATGTTTTATTTTATTAGTGTCATAAACCGCCCCGTCTGAACTAGTGGCCAGGATTTAGGAGTGGGTCGATACTGAAAAAAATCCATTAATTGATTACGGTGTTTTTCAAACTTTCTGAACTGCCAGCGCTGTTTTATTCAGTCAGCACATCTACAGGAGGAGGCTGTTTGCAGAATGGGTGGCTTATTTAAACCTTTCTCCTTGATACTCATTTTTCATCTGGTGAAGGACGCAAAAATGCCACGTTACTTCAGCCAGCAATTTCACCCCGTGAATGGCAAATTAGACACAGCTGCTCCAAACAGCGATCCGGCTAAATAGTTTGCAAGGCTAAAACATGGTCAAAGGAAGCAATACCAGGACGTGAAAACAAGTCACCCAACTTGGTGGGTAGAGAACAAGGAGGCTGAATTCAGCCCCGATCTCTTCCCGCCACCGATTTGAAAGTTGCCCATTTGGCCTCATTCTTCACCCAAATGTCAGCTGAGAGCAGCGAGAGGTGGTGCGGCGGGAGGTGCCGTTTGGAAAACACAGTCCATGAAATGCAAATACTTCTAGGTGATTGCATGGGTAATATGGTCTTATGAAGGAACCGCTTGATATGTCAGTGTTAATACCTGCATCCCTTCATTCCCCCGGTGTTTGTATGCACAGTACATATTTTGCTTATAGAATACAGAGCAGGGTTGTAATAGAGATGTCTTCAAGCTACATTTATTTGATGTATTTGTTTTTATATTATTTTTATGCTACTAGTGAATGGGCTGTTTGGGAATCAAAATGCCAAAGCTGAGGTATGAACAGGATCGCTCATCTCCATCCCCCATCAGCCATGATAAAGAAATCAGAGTGGTATTGATTGCAGTGGAGAGGGGAACAGAGCATACTACGCTAAGTATGTGAGTCCATGCCAGCCATTTAACGCCTTGGAAAATGCGGTATTTTTGCTCTACATTTCTGTGTAATTTAGAGCTGCACCATGTACTGTGGGGCAGCAGAGTGTCTTTCAGGAAGACAGGAGGAAATAATCTTTCAGGAAGCAATAATTAATAAGCAGCTTCATCAAATAGTGGTGATTAGGCATCCTTCAAGGTTGAAAAATCACAGGGAAAAGAAGTATTTCTTTAATGAGCCTACCATGGGTACTCAGACCTCTGCGAGGAGGGATCCTGGCAGGGCTCGCCCCATGGCTGTCAGTTTGTGAGCCTCTCGTGCTGTCTCAGGGACACTTCTTGTATTCTGCCATTCACACCGAGCCTCAGCTGGCACCTCACCGCCCAGTTACCTCTCTGTGCTGCTTCTGTTTTGGCAATGTCCACACAACAGCGAGTGCTGATGCTCGGTTAGCTTCAAGTGAACCACAAAAACGCTCAATTGCAACCAAGGTCAATGTGCACTCTGCCATGTGCGCGCTTGTGGCGGCATTGCCACCAGGCAGTGGCCTCTGTCCCCCCACAGAGACCATAGTCCAGGGCAGCCCCACTCCTCCTAGATCCCCAAAATCTCTCCCTCTCTGTTGCAGTTGCTGCTGCCTACATCTTTATGTCTTGTCTGCATCTCCTGACCCAGGCCAGCCAGACCGAGCCTCCTTCCCACGGGGAGACCCATCCCCTGTATTGCTCACAGGGGATCTGCATTTATTACTTGCTGGGAAGTGTGATTTTTTTTGCAGAGTAGAGGGTTGGTTTTTTTGTTTGTTGGTTTGGTTTTCTATTTATTTATTTTTTTAGGTTTGAGGTCAATGTGTGAAGCATCTACCCTCAGCATCTAAAGCAAGCCACGGAGGTGTCACCGCTCTGTGAAATGTGTCTGCCTGAGGAGCAATCACATTGACACAGGAAAGAGGGTGTGCTAATTGATTTGTGCTAATTGATTTGTGTGTGCACATGAGCATGCTTGTGTCTGGATGAACCAGCAGATACCAAACATAAAAAATAGAGAACAGCTATATAAATGGACAGTGGTGTTTTTAAGCTGATGTTTATTTTTATGGTGTATTTATAACAGGCCATTCGTAGGTCTGTGCTGCTGGTGGGCTAGTGTAAAATCAAAGTGAGATCCGCAGGGACAAGTAACACCTTTTATCAGGCAGCTGATAACAGTCAGGAAGAAAAAAAAAAAAGAAAAAAAAAAGAAGAAAAAAAAAAAAAAAAAAAACAAAAAAACACAGATATACCACTGTGGGATGGTGCTCAGTCCCATCCTCTGGAGCTGCCCAGTTTGCCCAGTTTGCCCAGTCTGCCAGGATGGAAGTGTCCCAGAAAGCCTGGGGGTCTCACAAAGCTGGTAATACTTGCCTTCCTCACATCTGGGACAGTCTGCTAAGGAGGGGGGGTTATGGGAGCCTGAGCTGGAGGATGCTTATTGTGGAGCAGGTGCTTAGCTCAGGGGTCTTTGAATCTCTCGTGTCTCTATATTTACACCAAGAGAAGCTAAAAAAAGAAGTGCTTCCATACCTATCGTTGCACTAAATATAGCCATCTCATTACTTCTATATATACATTTTTTTAAAGCACGACATGCAATATTTGCAAAGGGATGAGACTGGAGAATAAATGACAGTGCCAGAGAGCCAGAGCTGCCGGTCACTCCGTGCACGGTAACCCACTGATTTATTTGGTCCTAGAGAAGAGCTGACTTTTCTCTTTGTCTTCCTCTGACATAACGAACTTACTGTATTTTCCTGCTTTGCAAAAGGCCACTCTGAACACAATAACAGCTGATATCATCTGAAATCGGGGCGAGGACTGAGGATGTGGCATAGAGGAGATTTTGGTTCACCTAGGGTTAAAACCCCCAGCCAGCAGTGCCAGCGATATCAGTCTCTAATAGTAACCTGGCGTAGCTGCATGCATTAAGGTGGTGTTGGATGATAAGGCTGGAGAGCGGAGCAATCTGCCAGGCTGCAGCTGAAAACAGAGCCACGGCTGCAGAGGGAAAAACTCCGCTCCCTCCCCATCTCTTTCTTTGGAAAAGAAAAGGGGGGGAGAGGTGCTGAGGGAAGGCACGTCTGATTTCCCAGCGCTGAGAGACGGGGTGGCACTCATGAGAAGGATTTCAAGGTTACGGTGGCGATGCTATCGGGGCGGCAGGGCAAGCAGGCAGACAGAGGGTGAATGCCTTACGGAGGCGGCCGTGTGCTGCCAAGGGAGGGCTTGTGCTCAGCAGGAGATGGCCCGATAGCAGTGGATGGCAGTGGATGGCAGTGGCAAAGTGCCTGCTGGGGGGCACCTTCAGCCCCGTCCAGCACACAGGGACCTGGTTGTCACGGCTGCACTCAGGAGAGGAGGAGAAGGTACTCATGGATAGCTGGGTTCTTCATGGTTGTGCTTTGCTCACCTCTTCAGGTCCTTCCCCATTGTACCTGGGTATCTTTTTGGCTGTATTTGCATAAGAATGGCACAAGTTAACAAATCCTGAGAGTTTATGCTGCAGCCACAGCAGCAGGGCATGGTTCCCTCCTGAGCAGTGCAGAGGCCAAGGGATGTTGGCCACAGCCATACACCATCACACCCAGCAGGCAGTCCTTGTGCACCCTCTCCCATCTGCCTCCTGTTGTAGGTTGGTCCTGAGATGCCAGCCATGCTGGCTCAGTCTGGGAACAAATCCATGTTTCCTTTCCTTGCACTGATTCAAAGTTAGTGGATGAAATGGCAAGGAATTGGGAGGTTTGAGAAAGTGGTGTCTTATAGACAGGGCAGTCTCAAAGCTGCAGCTCTTTCAGTAAAGGGCAGGGACTTGGAGGCAGGACACAGTGTTTCCATCAATACTGCATTCCACCAGTTCTGCTCCAACAATCTTGTGCAGAGCATTTGCCAGCTTGGCACCCTTGTTCACCCCTCTTCATGTGGCAGAGAGAAACCACAGACCACTTCACCAGACTGTGTTAGAGTTTAATAACTAATATTTATCTGGGTCTTGGAGATCCCTGAAGGGGAGGCACTACAAAAGGGACATCTACATCAAAGGTGCGCATTGCAGGGAGTGTAATAAATGGTTTTCCAAAGATGCTGCTTGACCTGAGGGCAGCAGTGAGAGCAAAGGTTGCATAACCCTGCCAGGATATGTTCCAGGGTTACACTCAGACCTTCTTGAACTAAGGCCTTTCTAGAGGGCAATGCAAATTTTTCCTTATTAAAAATGGATTATGAGGCATTTGGGAATCAATGTGCTGAACCCAGACCACCTTCCCTAAATTAACTGATTTGGTGGAGGGGAAGAAAAAATGCAGCTTAGCATGGCAACAAGCACTCTGAGCTACTTCTTGTTTCCTCACCAGTCTTTTTCATCCTCATACACTCTCGCTTTCCAAGCTCCAGAGCTGATCTGGACACTTGAAATCTTGCAGTCAAGGGTTTTTCTGATTATGCCAACACTCAGCAATCCGACTGTCAGATACATTCACAGATCCTTCGTGTTCTTTTGCAATTAGGGAACAAGTATATTCTTGCAGTTTAAGCACTGAGGAGGTATGTGGGAGATCGGGATTAATTGCTAGCTTTGACAAAACCTTCTTGCAGAAACTTCCACAAAGCTGAATATTTCTGTAAGTGTTTGTACTGCTGAACACCACACAGCTCCTCTTCCTTACTCCCCAATAATTTGCCCGGCGACACTTTTATATGTACATTTCTTTGGTTGGCAGTGGCTAACTGAGCTGTTCTGTGCTCTGAGATCTTAGGTACAGCCCTTGCAGCCCTCACTGTTCACCTCTTGAATGAGAATTGTGCCTCCTTTCTCACAGGGCACACAGCGCAGTCCTGTGTGTTACTTGGAAATCCTGTGCACGTTTTTTGGACCACTGATAACACCGACACACCTCTTGCCATGCCCATCGGACTGAGAAGCTGTGGAGGGCTGAGCAATCTTGCAATGCGGGTGGCAAGGGAGCTAGGACTGATATAATGTTTTGTTTTGTTTTGTTTCCCAGCATTTTTCTCTGCTTCTCAGTTTCCTGTTGCCCCTTGCTGTGAAATTGAGCACTGCGAGGGGCCAACACCAGGGCATTTGCCTGGCTGCTAATTTGTAGCTTTAAATAAGGAAAAATAAGCTTTTAACAGGAAAGCAAAGCTGCCCTGTGGGGCAGCAGGGGGCTGGCGATGTTCCAGCGGGCAGCTGCAGGAATGCAAAACCTGCAGCACCCTGTCTAACCAGGCGGGCTGCAGGTGATCTACATGCAGCAAAGCCAAAGTTGGTTGCGAAAACGCTGCTGCCCTGCATACTTTTGCCCATTTGGTGTGATAAAGGCCCAGAAGGCCATGTGCTGAGCTGGAGGAAGGTGGTGCAGCTTCACTGAGACTATAACAGCACACTGCTTGCGTGGAAGTCCCAGTGCAGGGACTTGGCTTCTCCCTGGCTGCGGTGACTTGATGTGACAGGAGTGCCCCAGCGCGTGGCCGCGACCTGCACGCCATGCTCTGGTGAGCATTGACAAAGGGACTTCGGGCATCACTGCTCTGGGTTGTCACGGTATCAAATGGGGCTGTGCTCCCAGCCCTGCTCTCAGCATGCATGTGGGGACCGCGTGGGAAAGACAACCTTCGGGTAGTTGGGGTAAGGGGTTCACTCAGAAGGAAACTTTTCCCCTAACCAGGGCTACACGAAGCACCTGAGCAAAACCATGGAGCCTTCCCTGCCATTCTCACTGCGGTGCTGCTGCTTTCTGCCCTCCAGAAGGGATGTGGAGCTGCAATACAAAAACAGAGCTATAGCATAACTGCTTCAGATGAGCATCTACTCCAGCTTCACACACACGATCAGCAGGAAAGTGGCACCCACCATTCCCAGCCATTGCCTGGACCCCAGCTTTCCCACTTCTAGGGCTATCCAAACTCTGTGGTCATCTCTGTTCTCTTGGAGCCTGTGCATGCCAAGATTTTAATGTTCTGAAGAAGGAGCTGTACCTTGCACTGGTTTTATCAAGTCCCAGAGGAAAAAGAGCCAGGAAAGGATAAAGGGGAAATGGGAGGGGACTTGGAGTTCCTGGAATTGTTAGCTACACATACAGGAAAGAAAAAGTGCCCTCCCTTTCTTGGTAGCAGAACAACCAGCAATGGAGACACCCTGTCATAAATCTCAAAAACATATATGCTTGCAGGCATATACCTACAAGTGTCCACGCCTGCAACAGTGGCCAAGGAAAAAGGGGAGATGTCAAAAATCTGAATTAATTGACACGATGTACAGCAATAGAGAGAAAACCACTGATAACAACCTACCTCCCCCATCTTCTCCTTTGCACCCAGTATATTAACTCTTGTGGAGTTTTTGGTATATCCAGTGTCTTTATGCAACACAGAGAGCCTGGAGCTCCCATGGTAGCATGCGGTGAGGATTCAGCAGTGTCTCAATTACCTTAAAGCACACTTCCTGAAGATGAAGACGTATAGGAATAACAGGAGTGACTCCAGATAATTCAGTGATGAGTAGAGGTGTGCTAGGAATGTTGCCTACATTTTATGAAAAAAGAGTTTCTAAGTAAGAAAATAAAGGCAGGATGGTTGTCTCTTCACAAATTAGATTTTGCAGGACAGAAAATGCAAATGAGAAAAACAACTATTTTTTGTTAAAAAAAAAAAAAGAGAGATTCTAAAATTGCTCATTTCTGATTTGTTTACAGTCTCCCTTTCTGCACAAATGACAATGTTTCTTGCAGTTGTAAGGTAACCATGCATCTTGAGGTCTAATTTTGCACAGATTTCAGACAGAAAGTGAGTTCCTATCTTGCAACACTTCATGGGAATGCCAAAGACAAGCCCTGTGTGCATTCCATCAGTCAATCTCATCTTCTCCAGAATTCCCAGTGACCTCTGTGAAAACTTTGTGGAATTGCTCTCTTCACCTGTTGAGGAAATGAAAGGCCAGGAGCTGAAGCACTCATTTCAAATTCCTCAAAGACATCCTGATTATCAAATACCCTGTTAGGTAGGATGGGTTAAATTTAGTTCTGTTGTAAAGTAATGCATCAGTGTCTAGAGGGGTCTGGCTTACATCCATTGAATACCTATTTGGCTCCGCTTGCTTAGATAAATGATCTCCAGCAAAATAATATTCATTTGGGAGATTTCTTTATGAAATCAGCAAATTATCTTTCATTTGGGGTTCATAGCTTTAACTCCAAGCGTATTGAACGTATCACAGATTCTCTTGTTTCTGTGGGCAACACAGAAAAGCCCTTATGGACACTGTTACTTCACACAGTTTTCATCTGCTTGTTTCTTGCAGATTTTTATTTTGGATGAATTTCCAAGAGGAGATCGTCTGCCAGCTTGTTCGTGGAGGAGTCAAAACAACAAAATAAATTGACTATCATGGAATAGTTTAGGACCCAAGGAAATGGGGATGTAATTTTTGATCTGCCAGAGGCTCTTAGGTCTGGGTTTATTGCACCCGATTCTTGCTGTCTCCGTGCAAGTTCCTATGAGTGGAGTGCTGTCTAATTTAGGAAGCTAGGTTACCTTGAAGGCCAGTAAAGGGAACTGAGAGCCTGAGTAATTACCCTCCTGTGTTGCCTGTATTTCTTCATGGGCTATGCAGAATATTTAGTCTGCTAGCTTGAGCACTTCTCCTAGGTGCCTAAAGAGAGCTACAAAAAGTCCAGGCTTTGACTTTTCTGTGGGTTTGTTCCTCATGTGTGGGTGAGGTACTCAGCATTTGATCCAGGTAGTGGCATTGTGAAGACAAATATTAAATATAGCGAAGCAGTGGGATCCATTCCTCTGTTCCAGATAGATAGGTGGATGGCTGTGTGGGGTTTAGGAGAACATCTGGAGCCTGTTTTGAGTGCTGAAACTGAAGCTGGCTCTGTCCTTTTAAACCTGTGCAGGATTTCCTTATGTATCAGAATATTAACAAGCTTCTGAAATAATGGCACAATGGCGTTTTGTAGCCAAGATGATCATAGCTCAGAAGAGAGAAAACTACCTCTCACTGCAAGCCTTGCTTTGCCTTGGAAAAACATAGCTTGAGATTCAAACTTCATATTACATATAATACTCCACATTTGGGATGATTTTTGGAATTGAGTGTGAACATTTGCAAAGTGCTCGTGTTTACATGTCTCCTTGACTCTTGTTGCTATCTTCCATCATGAAATGTAGGCTTTAGAGCACAGCTACAACCTTGCGGCACTCTGTGTGCTGTTACGAGCCTTTGATCACTTTAATCACTGTACTTAAGAGTAGCTTGATCTATTTTTTTCAACTAAATTGACATTCTACAAGGCACAAAAGTAATTAGTGATGTCTGCTCCACTGAAATAATATAGCATCTCACTTGTTCCCCCTCGAGCTTTACAGTTTGGGTATAGCCATTATTAGAGAGGGGAAAAAAAAGCTTCTTTCTTAAAGAATGAGAAGCAAAAGACAACTTTGTGTAAGCCGATTATGCACCTTGCTCACGTTTCAGCTTAGCTCCATCTGATGCAACACAAGTGATGCGTTCTAGCTTTCCTTTGCCCTGGTAGGTCCGGCTGCTGGAGTAGCCTGTGCTAGTTACTTACCCTGCTCTCTCCTGTGTATGTTTGCTGACTTTGCACTATTTGTTTGGCTGAAGGCTCAGGCACACAGCTGAAAACTAGGTTTTCTTGTTTGGGGCATTGCTTTGCACCCCTAAGGAGGAGGTCCTGATCTTATCTGTGTCACTTAAAAACAAAGAAAGTGCCAGGTATCCAAGTATTAATCTAATTACCCAATTTGTCTGTGTTTGCATGTGATTTAGTAAAAGATCAGAGCTGCATGGGAGCGGCAGTGCTTTCGCTTTCCCCGGGGGACTACCTAGCTGTGTGATTTGATGGTGTTACACTGCTCCTTGCAGAATGACACCCGTCCACTGCCTCGTAAGCAGCAAGCCTGCCCACTCTTTAGAGAAACCATCTGTGTCCTCTGCCTGATCTATAGACACAAAGGAAAAGGAGTGGCCAGCAAGACTTCAAAAAACTAGCAACATTTAAGCCCAGACTTACTGAGGCGCCTGCATCCCAGCCTGCCCTGGAGCTCAGTGAGCGGTCGGGGGATAAATCCAAGCTATCTGGTGCGATCTGCAGGAGAGGCATTTGCAGGTTGCCAGGCTGGGGATCATAGAATCACAGAACAGTTTGGGGTGGAAGAGATCACCTTGTTCCAACCCCCCTGCCATGGGCAGGGACACCTCCCACCAGACCAGGCTGCCCAAAGCCCCATCCAGCCTGGCCTTGAACACCTCCAGGGATGGGGCATCCACAGCTTCTCTGGGCAGCCTGTGCCAGTGCCTCTGACACTATCTCGCTCATCTGGACAGCCTGACCACTGCTCCTCTGCTCTCCCCACTTCCCTTCCCTTCAAGGAGTGCTACAGGTGAGAAACCAGAGTCGAGAGACGTCCATCTCAGGACAACTCAGCTCTGTCTCAGGGTAGGGCAAATGTATGCCACTTGCCTAGACCTTCAACCTCCAGTTTTGCTTCAGAACTGGAGTAGTCATTCCTGTTCACATAAATGCTGCAGCATTCCTAGCAGGTGAGAAGAGCCTCAAGTGTAGCACACACAGCTCTTTGAAGAATTGCAGGGCTGTATTACTACATTTGCTTCTGTTCCTGCCACCAGCTGGTGCCAGCAGGGATGGGGCAGGCACACAGAGCTGCTCACAGTGCTGTGACCTGCACTCCCTGACTGGCACAAAACTAGGGTTACCAGTTAGTCAGTGCACAGGGTCTACCAAAATCCTGGCCTCTAGCAGCCATGGGATGAACTGCTGGTTATGCCACACAATTTTTTTTTTTTGTAAATGAATGGCTCAAATGCTCCTGTCCCTCAGCTGATAGAACTGTCTGCATTAGGATGTCTTCCACCATCAAAACTATTAGGCTGTCTGTTAGAAGGACTGGAGACAGATGACTGCATGCAGAGGGACAGCAGTGTGGGTTTCTCCTAATTCAAGAGCAGCTGTTTGATCCTGTACTGTAGAAACCACATACTCCAAAGACAATAGGATCTAGGCCATAAGTATGTGAAGAGCAGAAAAAAATCAATCCCCCTTACCAAATAAATGTGCGACAGGAAGCGTGTCTAAGACAGTGATATATTTCTTTTTATGCACAAAAATTAGCAGTCTGTCAAGAGTCTGTGTTTCTTCATTCTAGTGAAATGTTGGGGAGCTGATGTCCTTTTAACAGTCAGAAAATCAGGGCCCCAGGGTGGTGCATGTGGTGCCCCCAGAACTCCTGGATGTGGCAGCATGCTGGGCTGGGCTCCCGCAGGTGCTCCCCATTACGGCCCTCACCTCTGCCTCCCTGTGCTCCTTTCAGCCAGACTTCAGCAAAGGCCCTATCCACAACACCCCCATACTCAACCCCTCAGTACCTGATATGTTAATAAAGACCAGACCACTTTTTATTTTTATTTTATTTTATTTTTTTTTTCTAGACAGAAGACTTTCTGGCTTCTTGATGCAATAAATGGGCAGATGATGCTCTAATGAGAACAATAATGCACCCACCCTACCGCCTTTGATCACTTATGTGCTCTTTTGCAGCTTGTGAAAGGCTCTAAAAGCTTTCACCAGACAGGTTGTCTGATTTTTAGGGAGTGTCACTAGTGCTGTTTACCCCAGACAGGCAGAAGCCTGTTTTTACAGTGTGTGATTGCTGGGACAATTAATGTCAGGCTAAGTGACCAATATCTAGTTTGACCCAAGAAGTGCCTGGTTCCAGCCATTTGCCAGCAATTTCAACAGTGGAAGCTGGCTCAAACCAGCATACCCAAACTGCTTCAATAAGCTGCTTAATGGGTTGGCCGCTGGGGTGCCTCAAATGCACAGTGCTGTTTTGCACCAGCTGATGGTCAGCAATAGCCGTATAGGATGATGTACTGGATTTATGTGGCAAGGGTTTGGTAGCAGGGGGGTTGCTGGGGTGGCCTCTGTGAGCAGAGCCCTGCAGCTGCCCCATGTCAGAGCAGAGCCAGCAGGGCAGGAGGTGCTCCAGGCAGGCAGCAGCAGTTCCCCTGCGGCCTGTGGAGAGGCCCCTGGTGGAGCAGGCTGTCCCCCTGCAGCCCATGGGTCCCACATGGAGCAGATCTCCACGCTGCAGCCCATGGGTGGAGGAGCCCACGTGGAGCAGGTGGATGTGGCCTGGAGGAGGCTGCGGCCCATGGAGAGCCCCCGCAGGAGCAGGCCCCGGGCCGGAGCTGCAGACCGTGGAGAGGAGCCCACACAGGAGCAGGGGGTCTGGGGGGAGCTGCCGCCCATCCGTGGGGGACCCGTGCTGGAGCAGTTTGCTCCTGGGGGATGGATGGACCCCGTGGTACGGAGCCGTGTGGGAGCAGTGCTTGAAGAGCTGCTGCCTGTGGGCAGGCCCCTCAGGCTCAGTTCAGAAGGACGGCATCCGGTGGGAGGGACCCCACAGGGAGCAGGGGCAGAGAGTGACCTTGAGGGATCAGTGGAGATGAAGCATGAGGGACTGACCGCAGCCCCCATTGCTGTTCCCCTGTGCTGCTCAGGAGGAGGAGGTGGAAGAGGGTGAATGGGGGGATCTTCCTATGCTGAGTCTGTTTGGCCTGTGACGATAACTGGTGGGTGATCTCCCTGTCCTTATCTCAGCCCCTGAGCCCTTTCCGTTATATTTTCTCCCCCTTTTCTTTGAGCAGGAGGAGTGAGAGAACAGTCACAGTAGAGTTCAGCTGTCCAGCAGGGTGAAACACCACAGATGCTGATGCTGATGGTTTGCAACTGTATGTGTACTGGTACTAGCTGTATTCTCGTGACAAAGTGATCTCTGTTCTTGACCCTTTTCCTCTATTCTAAGCTATCCATGCAAGGGACAGAGTTGCACCAAATTTGCACAGAATGGACTGTCACAATTGTTTCCACTTGTTCACTCTTCTTGCTACAGTCCTGTGACTATCTTTGCTCTTTGTTAAAAAAGTTACTTGACAACTCAGATGAACTCCCATGGGAGGTTATCTCCAGGATGTGATTAAAATTACCCACAAAACAGATGTTTCTTTGGAAGAAATATAATGTTTCATTAATCTGTGAACACACAGCAATTAAAATGGGGTTTTGAAACAGCAACAAAAAATGCTGTATACATACTGCCTCAGTATTTGGTTTGCCATATCCCAAGTGATTTTCTTGTCTCACCTCTTTCTGCAGCATCTCAGCCTGAGTGACTGAATTGATAAGTGATCTTTTATGACTTTCAGCATAACTTGGTCTAATTTAGGACCCAAATCATGGCCTCTACTTATTTATTCATCTTTATCTGAAGGGGAATCGACTCCATTTTAATTGCATATGAACGGGATGATAATAAAGCATTAATTGCTTTTTCTGCCCACGAACTGATCTGTATCTGGTAGAATTTGCCCTTGATAATCCCATAACATTGACACAATTGCAAACAAATAAACAGACATGCTGCCTGCATTAGAAGAATCCAGGTATCTCTCCCATTGTTCACAGGCTGCTAGATGTCTTTTCATTTAAGTGGCTGCGTGCAGCATCTGTTCCACTGCTCAGCAGATACACTAATATTACATATCTGTTATACTGGCTATCCCTACTATGAGGTGATGCAGGATTTCTTTTGGAAGAGGGCAGTGTCATTTTTTTACGGAAATTAAATCTTCATTTCCATTGATTAAACAAGCTAGAAGTAGCTCACTCACCTACTTCAGAGGAATCCTGAGTCCACAATACACTTCTAAAATGCAGAGCTGGTGAAACATGTATCCGTCATCCATAGCTTTCTGTGTCTTGTAACATACCTACTGCTGTGATAACTGAGCACCTGTCAAGATACTATATTGCTAGCCATGGAAATGGAAGTTCTCTCAGATTTGTCAATGGAGAAGCTGACGTTGCTGCCTGGCAAGTTTCTCAGCTTTTGTGACTCAACCTTGACACCCAAGGATCTGCTTCTCAGGGCAAGAAAGCAGCAAATTCTCCTCACAGATTTAATCACCACTTCCTCTGCCATGGGCTTTGACTCATGAGGTGGCAGAGATCTCTTCAGTCAGACAAAATCAGCTGGAAATAGCCACTGCTATGGGACACAGAGCACACACTTGCCATGAGTTGGCTTTGGCATTGTGGTTTCCCAAACAACACCCATGGTAAAGCAGAAAATTGCCTATTGCTTGAGACCACCAGCGGATCACCAGTGCCAGTGGGCACCTTTCAGACTTGGCCACAAGACTCTGGACATATTCAAGCGTCTGGCCCAGGGGCAAGATACTCTTTGTAACCTCACTGACCTTCAAGCTTCAAAGGATGCTCACAACCTTGCAAGAAGAAGCCATGTTGCAAAGGCATCAGGTGATATTTGACTGCAACTAGAAAGCACCAGAGGTGAGTGCTCAAAGATTCCCATTTCTTAACATTAAATTGATCCATTATAACTTCCACTAAAAGCAACTGTGATCTGTCCTGTGCGTTGTTGTCTTTCTCAATTAGTGCTTTTCACAGAAATTCAAGTTTATGGCATCTCCCTTTCTTTTTTCCAGGCGCTATCCATTTCCCAGAACACGTCCCAGAGCCAGAGCCTCTGCCGAGATGCTGCATTTCTCACCTGCTGATTGCAATTAGCTGCTGCCAGCTGGGGCCTGGTGAGCTGCTGAAGAGCTAACAAGAAGCAGATACCAGCATGAGGCCTTGGCAGTGCATACATTCTGAATAAATAAGATATGTGGCACCGTGTGTCTGAGGTTGTTCCACTGCAAAACTTGATTCCCACATCCCTACATGTGTGTCGAGTCTGCTTTCAGAGGTTCAGCTCACCCCTCACACTCTTACACATTGCCATCATGTGTTTGCCAGAGAGGAAATGTGGGGAAATAAAGGTTACTGGTGATAAAAACAAATGCAACCTTGGTCTTGTTAGGAAATCCTTCCACTTACCCCTGCCCTCAGGCAGCATCAGTCATCCCAAGGCCGAAGTTGCCTCTGATTATGGTGGTTGTCTAAGCAAGGAGGGACTCTGTCCTCCAGTGGCACCGCTCTACCCCTGCCTCCCCATCCAGACCTGCGGGCCTCCCGAGGGGATGGAGGTGCTGCTCTGGGAGGCTCCAGCTCCTCTCTGCCATGGGTCCAACCTCAGCACGAGGGTGAGCCAGGTGAAGGTCCCTCCTAGCACAACCTGGGAGCTGGCTCACTAGAGTGACTGTTGGAGGAGTGCTGGGATCCTGCCACAGATTTCCTCCGTCATGAGCTTGTGCACGTTGAAATGCTAATTCGAATTTCCAGGGGAAGTGCACAGCCAGGCAGGCTCACAAACAGAAAGATATCATCTGCCTTTGCTCCAGCCCAATGTGCCCTGGCCTAATGCTGGCCCTGGGAGGAGGGACAGCTGTCCTCTGTCCTCCTGCTTCACGGCCCATCTCCCAGCTCAGCAAACCTAATGCTTCTTTCGTGTGCTCAGGACAACACTGAATTTGCACTGTTTCAAAAGGATTATGGATTTGGGATGCTATATTTTTGAATAATGACAACGACATCTGCCCATGGAGTCTAGCTAGATTTTATAGCCAGAGTAAGCCTTCCCAGCTTAATCTCTCCGTATGAGATACCTCCAGATAAAGCATGTCACAGTAACAGACCATTTTCCTCTCCAATTTGCCCTATTTGGGGATTTCTGCTTGACGTTTAAGTGAAATCCATCATCTCCTTGAATGCAAGACCTCAGGCCTGTCTGCGGTAGTGTGGAGGCAGGAACCTCGCCCTGTATTTGCCTGGAGGCTGGTGGGGAGGAGCAGATCCCTGCAGATCCCTGCAAAATGACCCGCCAACAGCACCTCAGCCTTGCCAGGCCCCCCGCTTGCAATGCCTTGGCAGAGAAGCCATCTCCAGGAGGAGGATTTGGTCTCAGCTGCTGCCTGCCCTGCATGGCCTAGCAGTGACACGTGTCTGTCTGTGACCTGGTGCCACGCTCTGCTATGGTGTGTGCCGTATACGTTCGGTGGCAGGAGGTGCTAAACTGAAACCCTCCGTTGGCTGTGATCAGCTCAGCATTATTTCAGCAGCAAGAGACACCACTGTCCTGGGGAGCACCCAGCGAGGGCTAGGCTTTCTTATACATTGAAGGAAAGTCCTCATCAGTCCTTGCTGTTGTTTGTTTTATTTTGTTTTGCCTTTTCACTGATAGATAATCAGAAGCAAGAACAGCATAATTCCACTTTCTGACTCTGAATGCAGAGGATTGTTGGTTTTAACCTCTTTGAGATGACATGCTCCATTAAGAACATGCCTTTTTTTTGCACCCACCTCCCCACCCACGGAGCGGCTGCATCCAGTCCTTTCAGAATGACACAAGGGCAACGGACGTCACTCAAGGGAAAAACTGAGTACAAATTACACAGTTTACACAGCCCTGCTATAATGTAAGGGACACTGCTGTGGAAAGAAACGATTACAGAAAGGCTGACTAACAAGCTCATGCTATGTATGGAAAAAGATAAGCCATAACTTCCCGTAGGTCTGTAGGTTGTTCAAGTTTGCTAGGCCTGAAAGCAAACTTGAGAGCACCTCTCTCACTGGGCCACTCAGCCCTTTGGAACGTGCTGCGAAGTTACTTGCCCTGAGCAGCATTACAGGAGAGGCATCCATCAGCTAACTTTTTTTGCCAGCCTTCTCTTCTGTGGAGTGAGTTGCTGCTGATGAGTCATAAGGACATTGATTTTAAAATTTGCTTTGAATCTTAATTGAGTTTCTAAGATTACGTAGCAGTTCCCAGGGATCTACTGAGTTTTTAAATCTATAGCTGATGCCTATTCTTCTGAGTTAAGTGCTATATAATGAATAAAATGATGTGGCAATGTTTTATTTTTATACCTGTGGTTTTTTGGAAAATGGCATCTTACATCTGGAAAATTAGGTTAATATGAAAAAAGCTTTTTTTTTTTTTTTTTTTTTACCAATATTAGGCTTTGTTTTAAAAAATCCAGTGTAATCGTTCAGTTGGGTGAAACAGTGTATTATAATTGAAAGATAATATCTAGATTGAGTTAGCATCTGAGAGATTCCCACCACCATTTGAGAGACCAGTCTTCTAAGTTGTTATAAATCTATAAATCTAAAGTAACGGTTAAAATTATACAATAAAAAAAATTAAAATAAAAAATAAATAAATAAAAGCATACCTTGGAGTGAAAATTAGGTACAAAGTCTAGTCACCAGGACTGTGGAATGGCAGGCATATCCATATGACTATGGACTCTATGGACTGGTTTTAAAGTCTTCTTGGCTGTGCTAGAAGGCTATTATTATTATTATTATTAACCCTCACTTTGTTTTTCCAGGGTCAACCCTCCTTAAAATACACTTTCCTTTGACTTCATTCCCCTCTTTATGGGTGGGTGCCTGCGCTTCCTGAAGCTTCCTGGAGTCCCACCAGTATCCAGGGGGCTCTCCCAGTTTGGAGGCAGAGCTTCCCTCGTGCCCAAGCCAGCCTACTGCCACCACGCTCTGCCATTCAGGGGCAGAGAGTGAGAAGTTTTCTTTGGTACGGGTCTGGTGGAGGAAGTGATGAGAGCCTCAGGAACACCCTGACATCTACATTTGACTCTATTGGATGCGAATATTATTTTGTGGGTGAGCATGAGAACACTGGGTGGGCATTGACTGACCTACTGATAAATAAAATACAGTATTCACTTGCACAGCATGTCTTTAGCAATTATGAAGCTAGTTAGGAACCTTCTGCCTTGGTACTCTGATCAAGGAAATAAAGCAGTGTCTTTATAATCATGACATTTAGAAATCTCTCCTTCTAGCCTTACATTCAGCTATTTTCCCATTAATTTTCTCAGTTAAAGTAATCTGATAAAAATCTTAAGGCATTAGTGAGGATGGCAAGAGACAGGGGAGAGAGTATGAAACTCAGAACCATGTTAGAACCTGACAGGGTCTGGTCTCTCCAGCTTGTCCAGTTACTGTTCTCTGCCTCTCCTTTCCATGTTTTTTTCCCAAGTACTTTGCATATAAAGCTGGTGGGAGGTGGGAACCCAGATCTCAGTGAGGTTTAAAAGCAGACAACAGGATTACAAAATATGATTGTCTTAACGAAAAGAAAAGAAAAGAAAAGAAAAGAAAAGAAAAGAAAAGAAAAGAAAAGAAAAGAAAAGAAAAGAAAAGAAAAGAAAAGAAACTATCCTTAATATTATTTTGCATATGATCAAAATCAGATTCCTTCCTTTTGGCCCACATGAACCAGACTGGTTTAGCTGGACTGGCCTGCATCTCACAGCATCTTGCTGGGACACAGCTGACAATTTCTGACCCTGGCAGGCAAGACCCCTGCAGGACAGGCTCACTGTTCAGGCAGACAGGAAAGGGGCATCACCCAGGGGACGGTAAAGGTGTCTGAATCTGCTGCCCTGTTTGGGCTGCCATCATTCTTGGTTTGCTGATCTAGAGCTTTTAAGTTTTAAAGTGCTACATAAATGCCAAGTATTGTATTCCTGGGGCTAAAAAGAAGGCAATCTTTTCTTATCCTACAACTGTAAGGTCAAGCTAAATGTAACTGTTTAGAAACACTGCAGTGCTGAAGCCCCTGGGGAATTTTAATGTGTTTTATAAACTTGTTTCCATACCAAGCTATTAGGAAAACAAGATATTTCTCCATAAAGCCTTTCTTTTTCTCTCTTTAGGGACAGTGCTGCCTGCCTTACAGTGCTTTAACTCAATCAGAATCATCATTTTTATAAACAGGCCATTTTTCATGACTTGCTTGATCAACTTGGGAAGGCAGTTTTTAAGAAGTTATAGTCATAGGCAGGAAAAGAAAATAATCTTACTACATCTGTTGCAGCCAGAGATGTAATAGAAGCCATGTCCTTTCTCTGAAGCTAATGCATGAGGGAAAATACAGACTTATGCACTTGTTTTCCCTTCACACTCAGCTTCAGTTATGCAATATTACAGAGAGAAAGGAACAAGCTCTTTCACAATTAGATTGCAGAGCCAGGCCTTTTTCTCACACAGAAGTTAACGGTGGGAGATGCCAATATTTACCCAAGGCTTCAGCTGTACCAGGAGGAGATTTTGGGCTGGTGGCTTTGCAATATTCCAGCAGGGACAAAACTGGGCTCGGGGTAGCTCCCCTCCTCTGGGCTTGCTGTGAGGACAGGCAGCCCAAGTAACTGTGGTCACGATGGGAGCTGATGGGGAACTGTCCTGAAATGAGGAGCAACCACTTGCTCAACAACAGAACAGCTCTGGGGAGAGCAAGAAATTAATTTACACTGGAGACCTCCACTGCCCATCCTTATCTATATATGCAGGAGGTGGGCTGTGTACACCAAGGGCACTGGGACCCGACACACGCCTTGCTTCAGCACCGCAGTGCCAAGAGGCTGATGGTGGGACGGCAGAGGAAGGACATGCTCTGCACGAACTGCCACCATGCTTTCTGGCTCTGTGGAGGGGCTGAGCATCAGCCAGAAACTGTGAGACCCTTCTGCATGTCACAGAGCTGCAAAGTGATTTCAAGCCCTCTTGCTGCCCTCAGCAAAGCCACATGTTTTTGCATGCCCTCTGCAGCCAGAAGTGAGAGCTCTCCTTCCCCTCACCTCTTCAGGCATGTACTTCAGATATGTGAAATACTCAGCAGAATAAAGATTTTTACATAGAATCTGAAAACAAACAAACAAAACTTATTTTGAGTCAAAGTAGTCCAAGCAGCACTGTCAAGCTGGAAATTTAGTGAGTGATCCAAGGAAGAGGGAGTTTTGAGACTGCTGTTTCAAAGGAAATATGGTGCCACACACCCCACAGAAAGCAAATATGTTTAGGAGGAAATATCTTCTTATCTGAGTATTATCATTACTCAAACATGCCTTCTGTGGGCAGGAAAGAGAGGCAAGGTCTGCACGTTTAGCTGCTCACAGAATACCTCTGCAGGTTTAGCTGCTAACAGAATATCTCAAGCAGGTGTGTTACGCTGCGTAGGAATGGACTTTGCACTGCAGCACAGACCTAAACTTCCTCCCTAGCTCAGGGGAAGGGAGGATTTTTGTTCCCTCAGAATTTGGCCTCACTTGCAAACCTTCCAGATGAAAAATGCAGCTTCTTAATTTCAGCTGAAACTTTTCCAAAGTTTGACTGAGGAAAAAAAGATCTGTATTTTTTCCCCTTTTCTGATCTCTGTAGCTCAGCCAGTTGTGGCAGTGATCAGACTATTCTCAATTTGAAAGCTATCAGTAAAATGCTAAAATGCAAAAATAGTTTTAGAAAGTTCCTTTTAGTTATTAAAAATAAAATAAAACTATTTTTTATCAAAAGCTATTTTAGAAAGTTCCACTGTAAAAGATCACTTTTACAGCGATCTCACTATGTCAAGAGTGGATTCTCCCTTGCAGGTGCTAGTGCAAGTAAAACTTTTTAATTAAAAATGTATTTAATTTGGGGTATGGTGCTATCATTGTTTAACAAATAACGCTAATTGATGCATCCCTTCTTGAGAAAAGGCAATAACTAGTGGGTTTTGCAGCAGAAAGGGGCAATAACGACTGAAGCATCTCCTTATTTCTATACTCTGTGGTACAAAACACATAGAGAGGAGGAAGTATTAGAAAGTGGGGGGGGGGGAGAAAGTGATTAAAACTGCTGCATTGAGCCCAGTTGGTGGAAGAGGCTGCTTCTTGATCTTGGGCTAAAAATCAACCATCTCTCTAGCAGAGCACATTGCTCAGTTTCCACAGACTGTACCAGTGGGAAGGCCAGACTATATGGTTAAAAAAGGGAAAATATTTTTACAGCCTTCTTGCGTATTGCAAACAAGTATTTCCGTGGGTGGTGGTGAGCGTCGGGTCAGGAGATTGTCACGGAGTACGTCCTTGATGTAACGGTGATGTAAGTTAACAAGTACATGAAGCAGGAGCTGGTGAGGCAGAGGGAGGGGGCCGTGCTTCCCCATGTTGCGCAGGGTGCTGCAACCACCTCACATCTTCAAGCTGGCATGTTTTATGCCTCTCCCAGGAGCACGTCTACCCCTGCAGAACTAAATGACCCATTCAAGGTTTCTCAAGAAGCATATGAATATCTAGCACTGAATAACTGAAAGCCTCCCTATCTCTTAGCCAACTTCCTTAACTACAAATCTGTCCTTCCTGTGCAATGCCTCACTTTAAAGCGAATCCTTGACCACAGTTGCACTCTTCTCTGCTGTGCCATTAGCCAAGCCCACTGTTTCCCTGTTGCCAGTAAACACTTGATTGCATTTATCACATTATGATATTTTTGCCTCCTTGGCCAGCCTCTGAGGGCAGCAACTCTTCAAATTGCTCAGCTTGCAGCAGAGCCACAACAGAATGACCTCTGCTGCTCTTGCCGGTCCCGTTTCGTGCTTTCTGAGGTGCGGATGGAAATCTGACCTTCCCCTTGGAGCGATTTCCCATTCATCATCAAGACGAATAGCTGTCGATCCACCCTGTGCTGCTCGGAGAGGTGCCTCACAAGCGGCTCCGCGCACACTTCCCAGCTGCGCTGGCAGGACAGCTCCTCTGCGCTGCTCGCACTGGGTGAATAGTGCTCATAATCTGAGACTTAACGTCAAATATTTTCTGCAAGGGAAATAAAAATGTCAACAGGAAGTGAAATGTGACCTGATTAACAGTTAGACCTCTGACTCTGCTTCATTTTTGACTGATGTGGTGTTCTACAAGGATAATAATGCCACTGATTCCTCTTAATTGATGGACCCTGATGGAAATATAAATTAAGCAATTAATACAATTCTCCGAGACTCATAAAAATAAACTGTGCAGAGAGACAGTCATATTTATTTCTGAATTACTTTAAAAACAAGTGTCTTACAAAGTATTACAATGGGTTTTTTTGTTTGTTTGTTTGTTTTCTAGGGAAAAGCCAAGGCAAGCGTGACCTCCTTAAGGGCCAGAATATGCCAGAGGAGGCAAGGCAGATGATCTGCTGCAGTTCACAGTAACTGAAGCTGCATTTTGTCTCGGGACTCCTGGAATCCGTGATTTTCATGGGTTTTGTTTAAAACAAAACTAACAAAATATAATTAGTGTTTAACACGGAGTCGTGCCCAGCGGCCCCATTCAGGATCAGGAGCCCTTTGTGCATGGCAAATGCACTGGGACAAGCAGGCTCTGTGGTGCGCAGCTCGCTATCCAATTCCTGATGTTTTTAATGGTTTCTTCTGTGGGAGGTGGATATAATAGTGAGTAGTAGACCAGTGTGACCTTGAGAGATGCCAGCTTGAAACCAATGGGATTTTTCGGGAGAGAGCGGGGATTCTGGGAACGCGAAAATGTAGAGGATTTGCAATACCCAGGCGACAAAAACCAGTATTTACAAACATTTACAAATAGGCTGCTGACGGATTCAATCGCGTTTGCATGCAGCCACGTCTGCACTAATAGGCTTCCCGTGACTGATGTATTCTCTGTGTTTCTCATTCGACTTCTGTTTTCTGAGCAGTCAGAGTTCATATTCAAACGCTTTCCTCTGCCACCATGAAAGCTAGGCAGTGGTGTTAATAGAGGCTGGGATTCTCTTGTAATGTCTTCAGGTGTAAAGAAAACAGCTTGTTCACCCAGAGGCACTCAGTGCTTGCTATTCTTTAATTCTGTTTGAAAAGTTACTCCCTGACACCAGGAGCAGAAGCCACACCACAAATTATAGGGAGGGAAAAAAAGCGTGATTGTTGCACACGACGTCTCCTCCCTGCCTTTGAAATCTGAGAGCTGAATAATTCGAAAAAGGGACCGGGCTTCTTTTAAAAATCAAAGCAGAGCAGATGCCTGTTTTCTGGTTGCGTTTCAGCCTGCAATAATTGTCCCCGCGAGCTGGGCTGCTGGTGCCAGAGGGAGAAGCTACCGCAGGGGCAGCATTGCCAGGGAAGCACTACTGGCCGGAGGATGGGAACACAACCTCTCTAGGGAGAAGGGGGTGCCGGGTGCAGGGTTTGCATGCCTCCACAGCAGCCCTGTGGCTTACCCATGCAGCTGGCTGGGCTTCTCCAGCAGAAGGGCTTGGTGGTTTTGATTATACAGTATCACTGGCGACCGCCACCCTTTTTCTACTCTACGTTGTGACATTTCCTTTTTCCTTTCTCTCCTCCAACTCCCTCCTTTTAATCTGGACAGAATGGAAAGCCTTACTTCATGTAAATGAAGTTTCTCTCACCCCAACATTACTCCTAACCAGCTGCTGTAACTAGCCAGCAGGTCTGTGCAAACATCCCTTGAGGGACAGAGGAGGTGTGTGAGGATGCCGCTGCCCCAGCTGCACTGCATTGCGGGAATTGCTGGAAAGTGATGCGCTCAGTCTCTTCCCTGGGAATCGTCCTGGTTAGGTGAGCAGGGCATGAGTTTTGTGTTTCTGACACAGAGGAAACAGAAAGAGACAGGTTGTATCAGATGGGAAACAACGGGGTGCTGGAGGTGCTTGTTGGTCTCGGTTCATTTCCTTGACCCACCTGGGACATCCTGCAGGGCTCAGCATTGTGACAATGGCTGCGAGCATGCCTCGCCACCACCACGGTGCCTATGCCACTCAGCACATGGCCAGGCCCAGAAGGATGAGGGCTGTGATTACCTTGGTGATCTGCAGGGCTTTGTGCCGTGGGTGTAGCATCACATTAAGGCTGTACTAATCACTCTTTCCATTTCCAGCCCTGGTGTGGGGCCCCAGCACCACTCCCACATGAGGGTGTGCTTGCGTGACTCCAGCCCATGTGCCTGCCTTCCCAACCTGCAAGTAGCATCAGTTTCTTCTGACAAAGTTTGTTTAATTTCTTCAGAAGCTAGCTCCGCTGCAAGGACGTTTCTTTGTCATCAGTCCAATTTCAACGGTTTATTGCTAAATGTTATCGCTTTGGCTGCAACCGGGCTTTCACATTTTTTTTATATCTTGAATATTGCTCATTCATACGCGAAGTTCGCAGAGATGCTGACACACAGACTTTATGTTTGGGGATATGCACAGAGGACTGGGAGAAGTCCAGGAAAACAAATATCACATTTTCTTGTATCAAATATACAAGAAGACCATTTTCCATTCTACTGAAAGTAGAAGCAAAGACCGAGAAGTCAGATATTAACAAATGAGGTACCTAAATTATCATCACATGTGTATTCTTCAATTGGCCTTTTTCTGCATGTATGTTTCTTACATACACACAACATACTTTAATTATAACTTGCAACTTGTGCAAAACAAGATATCTTTTGTGAGTTCTTGCTTTGCCTGTGATTTTCCACTACAACTGAAACCAAACCTCGAGGTAAAGTTGCAATCCAAACAGGTGTCTTGTGGCAAAGTTCCTGACAAGTGGAACTGGGAGGTGCAGCATCAGGACACCTGGACATGAGTGCTGGCTTTGCCAGCACCCATGCATTGCCAAGGAGCTGGTTTGGTCTCACTTGAATATATATATATATTTTAAATAATAATAATAATAAATGTGCTTTGCAGAGGTGTGTGTGAATGAGTGAATGATGCTGTGGGAGCAACTGACTTCACATAAATTTCTGCTCTGCAAAACTTTCCGCATTCTGTCTTGATGACAAATTAAAATATTTCCCAAATCGTCTGATTAATTCCAGCCCCTTGCACCAAGAGAAAAGGTCTGAGCCAGAGCCCTGTCACCAGGCTGCCTGGGCATGGCAGAGACTACTTTCCGGGCCTTCTGAGTGATGTCCACCCCTCTCAGGAGAGGCAGCTCTGGCAGTACCACTGCCTTGCTGTGGGTACTTGCAGGGCTGCTCTTGGCACACCTCTCATCCAAAAGGCAAGGAGACCACTGCTATCAGATTATTGCTGTGTGTAGGGCAGGGCACCTTTGCTGGTCACTGTGACCTGTGGAGGGAAGAGATAGTGGGAGAGGCTCATTTTGATATCTTTCTCCCCCAGCTTTGTGCTGGCTCCGTAGCAGGAGGTGTGCTAAATGGCTCTGCAGAGCACAGTCTGCCGCTGTCCTTGGGATTCAATGGGAAATGTGGGTTTGTGCTGCTGCTCCTGGAGGTGCATGGGGCTCTCAAGGACGGGGTGGAAATGTTGATTAGACAGAGTGGCGTTGGCCTGGAGATCACCAGGCGTCACAGCTGTTACTGCGGGTATATTGGATTGCTACTAAAGGCAGGCTGAGGGACTGTGTCTCCTACTAGGCTGCACTCTGTGGCAGCATTTTCCAGAGCAAATCTCTTCCGCTCACTGCTACTCATGCTGCAGTGTTAAAAAATGCTGTTTATAAGGCAAAGTAGATGTCCTAGCTCTGAGTCCCTTAACCTCTGGGCTACAGCCTGCAGCAGGGGGTTGAACACTCCCCTTCTGTATCCTCTTTTTTTTCTGAGAGATATGGGAGGAGAGGTCAAAAATCTTTTGTGCTCAAACAAGGGGTCACAGCACGGAAAAGGCAGAGGAGCCCTGAGCTAGTCTTTTTACAGGGCAATTAACAGCTAATGGAAGCTGGGCCAGGGTATGGACAGACTCTGCCTGCGGAGCCCCTCCTGTGCTGGCAAAGTGCTGGACAAAGGCCTGGGGAGGCATCCTCACTCCTCACAGGCACTGAACACTCCTCAGCCAGCTGCAGTGGCTGCAGTGACACCCCCAGCACCGAGAATCCTTCCCAGAGTATGCCACTTTGGTGGATGAGACCCAGGGAAATGCCTCCAAGACAAAACAGGGGAGCCAAAAACCCTGGGGTAGGAGTTTCCATTCAGGCTGCTTTCTGCAGTGCTGGGCTTTGATGCTTGGATCCCTCTGACCTGATGGGCAGTGCTGAAGAGCAGGGGTGTGAATCCCCTGTGGTCTTGAGTGACACATCAGAGTAGCTGTGTAGTTGTCTGGGGAGCCTCAACACAGCTTAGAAATTCCCAGCATTTTTATGTTAGGGCTGGTCCAAGTTTACTTGAAGCCAAGAGGCAGATCTCTGCTAAGTGACTCAAGTCACCCCTGGGTCAAGCCCTTTCATACTCCTTTGGTGTCTACAGGTTCAGTGGTGAGGACATGCAGCGGTGTGCAACACTCTCACCAGTACCCTCTCTCCTTCATGCTGGAGAAGCCACAGAGATTTACAGGAAGACAAGGGAGCAGGTTCTCAGTTCCTGTGTCCTTCTGTCTAGGGGTTCATGTTCATAAAACAGGAATAAATTTTGTGGAGATCCCTCTACTGAGATTTTGAACTGTTACCGTGAATTACAGTTAATTTGGAAACTGAGGCTGCATGTTTGCTCTCCAGCATAGGAGACTTTTTCTTCTATAAAATAAGGTTTGCTAGCCAATCCAGCACAGCCCAAAGAGGATAACTCTTCAGTATAAATTTTCACTTTTCCTAGTCACGTTATTCTAACGTGGGAATGGGTCTCCTCTCCTCTTCTCCACATAGTTTGCATTTGCTTGATTGTGATTTTATTATTATTGTTGTTATTGTTATTATTATTATTATTATCTAGGGCAAAAGCCAATGGGGGGGGGGGGGAAATCTCTAGAAAAATCTCTGGGGTAATTTAATGGGGTAGGTGAAAAGTCCAACTACGATCTGCTGGTAGTGGCGACAATGTATGTAACTGTATTCTAGAGGGTTAACAAAGGTGATGTGTAGTTTGTCTGTCTTGAGCAGGAAGTGACAAATCCCAGTGGCTTTACTTGCCCTCCTAAAAAATAAATCATTCTTATGAATGATTTTGGCAGAAGCTACCTGCTCTGCTGAAGTTATTCAGGTGCCATTGTAAAGAACAGGTCTGGAGTCAGGGGCTGAGGTTGTGATGGCTGGAACATTGTGACTTGTGATACTTAGTCAGGAGGGTCACAAGCAGCTCAGGACTAATTCCTGTTTGTTATTTGTTTGGTTGTTTTTTTGGTTGTTTGTTTGTTTGTTTGTTTTGGTTGCTTTTTTGTTTTGTTGTGTTTTTATTATGATTTTCTTCTTTATTAGGAGCAGGGAAACATAATAACAACTTTGGGGCATTTTTAAATTAAACAAGGGTGAAAAAAGAAAACCAAACTGAATGTAAGTGATTGATGCTGCTTATTTGCTCAGATGTTGCCAGGGAGCTCTGAGGAGAGAAGGGAACAGCCAATGAATGTCAGGCAAAGGGGGTGGAGGAGGCCTTTTTAATTATATCACATCATTTTTCAAAAAAATATTATTTTATCTCTCACAGGATCTTAAATAAACATCTTGGAAATGCATCCCACTGTATTTTTACATGTTGATTGCCTGCTCAACTATGGTTAACCACTGACTTCCTGTTTAGGTTCCTGCTTCGGTAGGCTGCATCGTCATGCTCCCACTGTTGAAAAGATAACAGCCTAGAAGAGATAGGAGACTGGAGAAGACCTGCAGGAATATGTTCAGCACCCAAAGCATCCCACGCTTAGAGCCAGCAGGAAAACCCCTCCTCAGCATGAAGCCCTGCTGCTGCTTGGGCATCTCCTCACATTAATATGTGCACCTGGGCAAGTTTCCTTATCCTCAGGGAATCTTCTCTTGGGCACAGGGAGAATACATTCGGGTAGTAGTAGCATTGGCAGGATGAAGTCTTACTCTGCAGGTTATGTGCAATCTGCAATGGAAAGTTGTGGGAAACAGACAAAGCGATAGATCTTACAGAAGATATTGAGAGCTGAATTATGTAATTAAGATTCTGTTGTGAAGTGATTAGAGTACTCCATGAAGACTGTATCTATGTGAGCATGGCAGGGTATGCCATTGAATTTGTCAAGTCCCTGCCTTTGCAGTGGTCTGTACTGGGTACTTGCCCAGAAGGGATCGAATACCACCGATTACATAACTGTGTCTACAGCAGACCCCTCCCACATCTCAGATGTGTTTTCGGTACAAAATCTGCGGCTTTACAGGAACCACAGTGACATGAACTCGCAAATGAACTTTGGTGGCTGGACAGGAAAAAGGCGGTGGACATAGTTTTATTGCCCTCTCCTGTCCAACAACATATCTGCTGGGGTAGGCTGTGTTGCTTCTACCTCGTCACTCTGTGTGGTTTATGGGCTACCACCACAAAGTAAGCAAAAGGAAGGACACCTCATGGCTCTGCCCAAGTAATATTCCACTTAGGGACCCAAATGATTTTCACCCAGCCCCACATCCAAAGCCTATAGAAGATAATTTTAAATGGGGATCCCAGCCTGTTTTTATTGCTTACTTGAAAAGCCCAGGCTTCTTTCCTCTATTTGTTTGTGTAAGAAAGATGCACCTTTCTCACTTCTGTCAAAGCCAGGCACCTTCTTTCCCCCTTGGTTCTCAGGGATACTCTGTTTTCCATCAACATGTTCCCAGAATAATTGGAGGGGGGAAGGGCATTTTTTCCCCCACAGCACGTTGCCACAATGCCACAACATGGATAAGGCCAGAAGGTATATTTACAGTGCAGAAATAAGCTTGATAGGTAAGACCTGAGACTCTACCTTCATAGCTAGAGACGTCTATGAGTGTCTCCAAGTCAGAAGACTTGACATCATATAAAATTCTACCAAGATATGATTTAAAAAAAAAAAAAAAATAAGGATCGATGGGTAAGATGTACCCATCGCCCTTTAAGACAGGAAAAAACAAAAAAAAAAAAAAAAAAAAAAAAGGAGTACAGTAAAAAAGAATAAAATTAAGACTGACTGGCAAAGCTGGGGTGAGGACAGTCCCCACATTTCCTGCCTGGCTTTATGTCTGCAGAGTCTGTCTTCACAATGATTAATATAACAAACAAGGGACTCACAAAAAGGCTCCTAATGCTCACTGATCAGAAGTATAATGACGTGTAAGCTGCAGCTGTTCCAGTGGATTTCTGAACAGCAGGCTCTTGTTGAATGAGCCCCATGATTATTTATCTCCATCATGGTCTCTTTATTTCAAGGTATTTGTTGTCTTCCCTGCATTTTGACCGGCTGTCCTTACACACAGAAAGCTCTGATAATGGATTTTTTTTTATTAGCCTCCTCTTCCTCCTGCCTCTACAAACACAATGCAGCCCCGAAACACTGCATTATGAAAGGGAAGGCGCTGGCAGTGTTTTAACAAGGGCCTCCCACAGCATTCTCCCCCATTAGCCTCATAAACACAGGGTAGTGCTGGAGCATGTGCTGCAGAGAGAAGGGTCAGGAGACTATTTATTCTCCCCATTTAAACAAAAATGCTTTCTCGTGAGCAAGGAGAGAAGCAAACAAATAAATTAAGCTGTGCCTTGATGGAAGCATTTATACTGTGTCCTTGGGAAATGTACCGAGTGTGGGGATAGTGCAGGCCAGTGTTTAACTTGGCTGATTTGAAATGGTTTGTGTGTAAGTGGAGACCTTGCGGGGGCACCGAGTGCACTCTGGCACTCGATTTTTTTTTTCTTCTTTTTTAATATCTTGTGTCTGGTGCAATCTGCTCTGTTTCAAGGTAAAGTGCTCGTTCTTCAGAGCTACTTCCTGACGGCACCGTGAGCTGGAGTTGCAGGCCGGGGGCTTGAAGAGAGATGACCAGAGGCCTAACTGTGGTTGCCACTGACTTGCTGCCTGTTGCTGAGGGAATGCAATTTTCTCTCTGGCCAGGGAAGGATACCACTTTTGCACCCATCTCACAGCCCTGCCTGAAGTGGCAAATATTTACTATTTTCCTGAGAAAATGCACTGTAGACAGGTGTGGCTCTCAAACAGAAGGAAACATCCTAAGCCAGTGGGGTCCTGGCTGTGTCCCAGCCTTTTGGTACACCGCTGCTAGGAAATTGCACGCTCAGTCCAGGCAGAGGGTGGAAGTTACACGTGGAAATCCATCAGCCCAAAGCAGAGCACAGTCAAAGGAAAAGCTCTTTGGACAGTGTGCATGGGCACAGAGCTCCTGATGTCAGGAGAGTTATGCTGACTTGCATCCAGCAGCAATAGGGCTCTAAATGCCCATATTTAATAATATTTTAATATGAAAAGGCATTTCTATCATTGCAACTCATTTTCAGCTGGTTCTTTTTCCCTTTTTTCCCCCAGAATGACATCACAGTAAGCCCGTTAGTAGCACTACTAACCTGTCACTCACTGGACCAAAAGTATTTTCTCTGTACAATTCAATTGGAGCTGTAAACTACAAAGGTTCTTTGAACACCATTTTTATGCAAGGTCAGCATGTAGAGCATGGCTGCAATTTTTAATAGAGTTTTTCACTTTTTTTTTTTTTTTTTTTTTTTTTTTTTTTTTTTTTTCTACTGAATATTTAAATATAGAAATAAAAAGGATGACTCTTTGAAGCTTTCCTACCCTCCTTCCCTGCTGTACCTTCTTCCTGGGAACCAGTGTTACACGGGCTGTACAGAGGAGGGCACCAACCTTGTGCATTCTTTGAATGGTTTGGCTCCATTTTAAAATGGGTCATGAGCGGCCACAGGACGAACTCCTACATACAGATGAGGACTCCAGAGCAGTACCAGTGTGGGCATGGGCTTTTCTGGTCAGGCCACTTTGGACGAAGGAAAACCACTACTAAAAAAGGAGGTCAGCCTGAAATCAAAGGCTTGCTGAGGCCTCCGCCACGGCAGCATGCAATAGCCCCTGATCTCACAGTGCTGGAAGCATAGCCACAAGGCTGTGTTCTTTCACAGGCTCTCTAGGAGGTGAAGCAGAGGCAGGAGGGCAGATGGATTTGTTGTGGGGCTTTTTTAACATTTTCCAGCAACCCCTTACTCAGTTAGCCAGGTGGCTAGGACTGCAACAAGACCCAACAGCTGAATGGGGTGGACTAAATGCAGGCAGCAGCAAAAGGGCAGTATAGACACCCCCACACACAGAGTGCGTGGCAGCTTTTGTTTTCCAGCTGCCCCTAACCCCCCCCCCTCAGGGGGAAAGGCTATATCACACCCAAGGAGGGTCAACAGAGTTTGTGGAGTGGGATGGGTGCCTTGGGTAGAAAAGGGTTCATTCTTCACCTCAAGTACTGTTGTGGATTCATCAATGACTGTACAGCTCTTGCACTCTGTAGACATTGAGCTCATCTTTAGCCCTACATCTTGTTCTGCATCTCCTTGGAGAATCTCTGAGCATTTGCTCACCTTCTTTGAGCTGGAGAGTGCTTTTCAGATCCTGCATGGGGGGCTTGGCCATGCTCTTGAAACATATTGGGTTGAACCTGAGAAGGAAACAAGGCTTGCAGGGAGCTGGAGAAGCAGCATGCACTGCTGTGAGTGCTTGCTTCCTCAGCTGGGGGCTGAGCTCTGTGAAGGTAGTTCAGAGCTGGCTGAGCTGCAGCCACTGAAAGGTAAGGGCATGCAGGGACCTGCAGGATGGAGGTAGCAGGGAAGTCAGACTCCCGCACAACTCTATTGATTGCATCAGGGCTAAATTTCCTCCTTTAAGTGCTGAAAATGCATCATGATTATTATTAGACACTGCTTCTTTTCTTGTTGCGAATGGCTGCATACATTAATACTAGTAGGAACCGGACAAAATTACTTGCCCACAGCTTTTTATAATATCTAGAGTTTAAAAAAGCATGAGGTGCTTTTAGCCAGATTGTAACATTTTTGTCTCACACAGCTGATGGGATGTCTGCTCTACATCCATCCATTTTCTGCTTAAAAGGTCATGTTTAATTTTCTTAATGAGCCCACCTCCCCAAGCGCTCAGCTCTTCAATGTCTTTTCTCTCTCTATGGCAAGACGTCACTGCATTTTTCCTTTGCTACTGTGCCGAAAGGGTGTTCCTCCTTACAAAGCTTGTGTGCAGTGATGGAGAAAAAACATCTGCCACCAGTGACTTCCTAGACATGGTATATTTACAAACCTTGTTAGTTGCCATGAATACGTCATGGCTGGTTGATGCCCTTATGGGCAAAGTAAAATTGTATGAAGGGTATTCTCTTTTCTCCCCCAAGGAAAAAGGGCCTCATGTTGTAAAGGTAGCACATAGGTGTAAGAGCCCCAGGGGACGGGGAAGAACATCCTGTAATTCACTTAACCAAAAACAGTTGGCCAGCTTTAAAAGTTCTGTCACAGCTAGGTGACTGCAGGCTCTCTCCCAGTCCCACAGCAGCATGGGACCTGACACATGCCAGTTTTGGTCTATGCTCCCGCCTAACAAAGTGTGATGACAGAGGAATGTTATTAAATATTTTCAGTGGTAGAGCTGTGCATCAGTTAGCTTTCACCAACAGAAGTAATTATCCAATGTCACGGTTGCTCTTAGCCACCCTTACCCAAAGAGTACTCCTCCAGTGCTATCTTCCAAGGCTCTGTCACTGTGAAAGACTCTGTTGGGTATATCTGTAATGTTTTAAATCTCCAAATACTGGCTAACGACAGATATGGAAGGTTCATGGCTCTCCTAAGTATTCTTCTGACTTCTGAAAAGGTATATTCTTTTTCAAACAGCATATTTTTTAATGGGATCTACTTTAACTAGATCCTCTTTCTTTACTGTTTCCAGGAACAATTTCCTTCATTTCCTTTAGCCTATTAATAGCTTCTGACAACATCTATCTGCATTATACATTGCAGTCCAAAACTGCTCCTCCTGTAACTTGGTTCTGAGGACATCACAGAGAAGCAGCTAAGCCTCAGGGTCTCTGCAAGGCTGATTATTTTGTAACGAGGCAGTAGATTATCATTAGAAGTTCATGTAAGCAATAGTTAAACCTTATGTAATAACTCTTAGTCTAAGCAAAACAGACACTGTGAGCTTGATGAACGTGCATGTGTCAGTAGTCAGAGCGTTGGAATCCCTTTCCCATGCCAGCACCTATTTCTGTAACAAGACCTTTTATTAATCCTGATTCAATTTCCTCAGCGTTTAGCTAAAGGATTTGGAAATGCTCACAATTGCAAGCATTGGCCAAGTAATCCTCCCATCAAGACCCAAATAGTGAAATTTGGGATTCACCGAGATTCAAAGTGGTTAAAGAACCATTCAACTGCTTTTTATTGAACTTTTAAACCTGAAAATCATGCCGTGCCTCTATTTTTTGATTGTTTGTTTTGTTGTTTTGTTTTGTTTTGTTTGTTTGTTTTGTTTTGTTTTTCAGGTACACCTGATGGTTCCTCTAGTAGCCTTTCATAAACAATTGCCTCCCACTTTAAGAATACTTATTGCTACCTCCTTGGTGTTATAATACAATAGTAGCAGAGCCATTTGTGGAGACTACTCTCATAGTCTCACAAAGGTTTCAGAATTTCCTCCCATGTGGAACAGGTAGCAGAGATAGACAAAGTAGCAGATCATTGACTTCAGCTTTCCTACAGGAGCACTTTAGTGATATTGACTCATACTTTTTCCCCTTGAACTGTGGAGCCAATCTTTGTGTGCCCGCTTGGATATGTAAGTTGCTCTTTGTTTGGCACACCACCTGAATGTCAATGGGGCCAATTACAGTACTTTACAATTCATTGGTACTTTCTGGCGCATCTGCACAGAGACACATGCATTATGCTCTGAGCTGTGTTATGGTCTGCCTCAACTTGCATTCCTTTTCCGTCTCATGCTTGAACTCTCAGGTCTGCAAATACTGTCACTCACCAGTTAAAGAGTGCTTAGTCAGAGACTGCTGCATGTGAGCCCAAGCCCTACTGGCATACAACACTGCAACAGACACAGAAAGCTGAACAAATGCATTTTCCTATCCCGTTTGCCTTTTAAAGGCATTCTAGGAAGAGGCAGCTACAGCTCTAATAAAAGCAAATGCTGGAAAATAGTAGCGCATTATGGGCCCACTCCCATAAAGTAATGAGCACACAGTAATTCCATGTTCCTGAGATCCAGTTCCCAAAGTCGTTGCACAATTTTAGCTTCAGAGCTGAAATGCCTCACTTCAATAAGATGCCCTTCTCTGGATTTGCAAGTGAGGAAAGGATCAAGCTTTGGAAACACAGAAGTGCAAACTGCCACAGGTCCATGGGATGGCAAACAAAAGACAAAGCCAGAACAAAGGATGTGATTAAAGCAGCAGTACCAGCAGGTGAAAGGCCACAGCATAAGCAGAGACAGAGTGCACCTCCGTGCAGCTCAAACGAAAAGGAAGCTAATAGCAACTGAAAAGAGTCTGCAAAGAGGCTGTTGGTGGCCAGAAGAGAAGATAAATCTGGAAGTGGCACAAACCAGTCTGTTATCTGGCTGAAGCAGTCAGGCAGCACTCCCTGATAGACAAATTCGGGAGGCAATGACATTAAATAGATGTAAACAAGCTGTCTCAGCACTAAAATTTTGTTACTAACCAATTAAATTCCATCACCAACTCTTAGCTGGCAGCCCTGGCTCACAGCCCCTTCGCTCTCATTGTTTCACAAAGATAAAACATGTTGCATACTATTTCCATCAAAACTGGGAGACGGATGGAAAGCCCTTCCCTTCTCTAATGAGGCTGAAAGACACCTTACCCTACATATCAGAGAATCTTGTCACATTTACATTAATTGATGCTGGGAGTTTTAGGGTTGTTCAGAAAGTTGTTCAGGGCACAAGAATGAATGGGAGGCCCATAAAAACATGTGGTTAAAATGGATCAGACTATGTATTAGTGTGGCCTGCAATCTTCATATCCAGTATTCCTTCCTAAGGTTTAACATTCATGCCACACCGAACAGTGTTGTGTGGGGAGCCAGAGGCTCTTTGGCAAGCAGCTGTTTCATCTTCCAAGTAGACTATTTTTATTAATGCTGGGAAAATCCACAGAGTAGAAACGTGCTGCTGCTGCTGCTGCAGCCATCACCTGCCTCATTGTGCCAATGATGTTGTCCACATAAGAGTTTTTGTAACCGTAAATGACAATGCTGCTTATAATTCTTATATTTCAGCTTATACCTCTTCAGTCCTTTCAGTGTTCTCAGAGCTAATGATTTCAGCACAACTTTCATTTTGCATCACACTCACCATTTACTGAAATGGATCTTTCCTGGGGACAATTTCTTCTTTTTATAGCAGATTTCGGATGGAGCTCTTCATTTCCAGGCATTGTCTGTTGTGAATTGAACAACATTAAGGTTGAGAAAGGGGGGGGGGAGGGGGGAGGGGGGTCAGCATTATTTAGGGAAAGCAGAAACTTCTGAAAAAGTGCAGAGCTTAGGCATTTTGGCGGGCGTCACGTTAAAGGGGTGTAGCTAATTAACCGTTATGGGTCTGGTCGGATTCAGGAAAGCAGATTAACCGTTATGGGTCCGGTCGGATTCAGAGCATGAGCACTGGACTATCATGGTCACAGATTCACCAATAACGTATAACCACCCTTAGCACTTAGTCGCTGATTAATCGTTATGGGCCCGGTCGGATTCAGATACTGAACTATCACAATCACAGATTCACCAATACCGCATTAACCGATATGGGTCTGGTTGAATTCAGAGCACTGAACTATCACGGTCACGGATTCACCAATAACGAATAACCGCCCTTACTCTAGTCACATTCAATAAGAACTATCACAGCTAGGAACAATACAATCAAGTGCAATTTATTACAGCAACAGGTACACAGGTTCTTTGGATTGCCGGCGATAGTGACTGTCTGCAAAAGCAAGCTAGCATGCATGAATACACAGGTGCGCAGCCTAGAAATTAAAGCATTAAAAGGAGTATAACCAAGTGTTTGAATCTCACCCAAAGGCGTCCCAATGGGGGGGAAGAGAGACTCAGCCCGTCGACTGATCCCAGAAGTCAGGAGGTCCTCAGGATGATGTATTCCCTCAGGATGGTATCTCCCCTGACGATGGTGTCTTCCCTAACAATGGTATCTTCCCTCTCTCTTAGGCCAATTTATATTGTTTTCTATATTTTAGGTGGAGCTTGAGTGACTCTAGTCAAGCATATCTTAGTTATGATTGGTGAAAAGTTTTCCCATCTTTGTTTAAAGTAATAGGCTCTGAGAAATTCAGAGCGCATGCTCAGTGAGGGGTGGTCGCACCTCGGAGGCGGGTAGCTTTTGGGATGGAGGTGTGTTTTGGTATTATAATGATATTATAATGAGCAAAAGTATGCTAGAGTACAGCATTTGTCAAAACCTGACAGGTTGTTGGCTCAGGGTAGCAAAAAGTGCTGCTTATCGGTCTCGGTGTGCACAAGAACAATCGAGTCCCCACCTGGTCACAGAGCCTAGCCATGGTGTCTCCACTCCACTCTACGCTCCATGCTGTTCCTTAGAGCCAGCAAACCAGGTTCCCCCAGCGTGATAGCATCTAAGGTTGGAAGCCTAGGGAACACTCAGATAGTGCAGATGCACCCTACCCTGAAAGCCTCTTCAACGCTGTACATTTTCTTTAAAATGTGAATGTTAGTTTTATTTTCCTAGTTACTTTAGGCAATTGCAACACAGCGGGCCAAATGTTGATGCCCTTTATCAACAACATCACTGAACACTGAGTGATTCCTGTCCAGGAGTGTTCCCAGTTTGACCTACATCCTTCCAGTTCACTGTTGCCCCCTGTAAAATGTTGCTTTTAAAACACAGCCACAACCATTGCCACAAAACAGAGAGCTTCTCCTCGACAGAAATGCATGTAAAGACACCCACTAAAGAGAGCACTGCCTGGTTAGGAGGGCGCTCAGTGCTCTCCCACTGCCCTCCCTCTGAAATGACATTTACTGTGCAGCAGGCAAAGAAAGGCGAGGAGGAGGGATTCATCGCACTATTATTAATCACAGTAATAAAGCCGCCCGGAGACGCTCCAGGCTGCAGCTCGTTATGAAGGAAAGCTGGGCTGCATGCCCACTGTGCCGTGCTGCGGCCCTCAGCCCAGAGCTTCCCGGCAGGCCCCGACGGCACAGACATGGGTGGCATTGCCCCGGGGAAGGCCAGGTGGCAGGGCTTGCCTGCTCCTCCTGTGCAGATTAATTAATGGTCACCACAGCTCCTGACAGAGCTGCCATGCCCCCCATGGCTGCAGGGGCCTAAGCGGGCAAAGGCTGGTGTGAGCCAGGTGCCTTCTCCATGCAGGAGCCACTCTGGACACCTCTGCCCATGGATGCTCTGCTCCCTTGGCTGGGGCAGCTTCTGTTCCCCCCAGTGCCAGCAGTGTGTGTTTGTGGCAGGGAGATTTCTCAGGTGGCGACCACAGGTAGCCCTGCATTTTGCACATGGGTTGTTGTTGCACATTTCCCCAGAAATGAATTCACCTTGGCCATTCATCATCACCGCAGGCAATCTAATTACAGCCCTGTCTGGAAAGGAGAGGCTCATTTATAATAGAGACTTTGTTATGAAAGTGTAATACCTCGAACTACATTTTTACAACATTTTTAAAAGGAAAATTAATTAATTGTCTGGTGCATTTTAAAATAACCAGCCTCCTGAGGTTGCTGCAGCGGCACCTCTCAATGTATTCTCTCCCCACCCAGATCGCCTGCTGTGTGACAGTGAAATGCTAAAATTATTTTGGCAGAGAAATAGTCTCAGAGGCTGTTGTTTATTTTCTACGGCAGAGGAATATCTCAGAATGCAGCCTGCACCTCTGCCCTGTGGGACTGTCTCTAATTGCATACGGTGCACTGTAAAAGCATTCAAAATGCACAGTTCAGAAAGCAGAATTAAACGGGGGGGGGCACTTTTAGCATGCGCCCAGCCTGCTGTTTAAAAGAGCTAAAGAATACGCTTCTCTGAGAAGCACAAAAATGGATAGTGGAATAAAGCAGCTAATCTCTTACTAACATGCATGCAGCAAAATTACAAGTGAATCAGTTTAAGAGCTGAGGATCTGGGCCAGCATCCTTGCCTCCTCGCAGCCTCACTCCCTCTGCTTCTTGTTCTGTTATTTGAGCAGTCTTGTTCATGGGGCAGCTCAGGTAACTACTACTCAGGAGTGGTTTCAGACCCGAGTGGGGCCAACTGCAAAATGGCACAAGGTAGAGAAAAGGTGTGAAGCCTCATCACTGCCAAGGATGCATTAGAAAATGCATTGTATGCCCCTCACCAGCCTTTCAGTGTGAGCCAGGTTCCATTCTGGACTGCTGCTGCTGCCCAGATAGACCATTCTGCAACACTCCAAGAAAAATGTGGATGCAGTGGATGGATGCCTTTAACCTATCTCTGTTTTTCATATCTCCAGGGCTCACTGGATAGTTGTACCTCTTCTAACCACACTTTTTCACATGGAGAGAGTAAGTATTAGATGAGGCTTTGATGCAAAGGAGCAATCACAAAAATGGTAAGTCAGATTCCTAGGCAGTATCAAAGAAGAACAAACTGCAGTAGAATCTGGTAGGAAGGATACACTGGTAGCTTAGGCAGGGATCAGCTTTTTTTGGCAGTGAACAGTAGGAAGTAGGCTGTGGAAGAAAGAAGTCTTTGTAAGAAATAAAGGAACCATATTGCAAGAAGGTACTGAAGGAATGATTTGCCATTTTTCCTTTGCAGGAGAGGAGAAATGGACATCTATGATTCTTGCAACCACACTAGGTAAGAAAGAAAGTTTTCTGAGGACAGTGTGAGGGATGTTAGAACCGCTTTTGAAATATTTTTCATGGGACATCATTTTTTTATCTTTTAGATGGAGTACTAAAAAAGAGATAGCGCTAGAATAGGGACTATTAAGAATAGGACCTCCCAGAGATGGAAAAATTTGTATGCTTTTGCCAGCTGAAGCTTTCTTATAAGCATGCTGTACAAAGTGCATTCTATATTAGGGTTGTACACATCTTACACAACATCACTCTACATTACACCAAGTCCTTTGTTGCCCTCATGCTCTCTCAGGTAATGCTTTTAGGGCTAATCCGGTATCTGGACTTGGACCAAGTTTCTTGTTCAGATTGCTTGCAATAATAAATTGCAAGATACAAAAGATACTACCCCATGCAGGAGCAACAGATTTTCTCAGCATTTTGCCATGTAGTGCTCTAGCTTCTGCACCAAACCACGTGTAGACAGGCACCTTGCACAGAGCAATCTGGCCTCCCAGGTGTATGGATGGGTGCTGGAAATCATGGGTTTTCTTTTTGCGAGCCCCACACTAACCAACACAAGCCAGCCTGGGCTGGAACTGGCATAACCAGATTAGTTTGATGCCGGGTCTGAGCTGACAAACCAGGTCAGTGCTTTTCCTGAGAGGTCTGCCTTGGTACCCCTTATGCCCACACATTCAGTTCAGTGAAGACAAGCAGATGTCTGTACAGGTTGGAGGCCTACACTTGCTGGGAGGACAGGCAATAAATGCATGACTAGGAATGCGTGGAGCACCAGAAGGACTGCAAAGAAGAGATTAGAGTAGCTGCACAGCTAAGGCCTTCATCATTGCAGGACTTTTTTAATCTACTGTTTAATGGTTCTTACTTCACAGGGGTTTCATTGCACATTCTTGCCTGCATCTTTGCAGTGCTAACTGTGTGGAATGCTGCATGCTTTAACCCACAGCTTTGCTGTTTTGAAGTTGAGCTACATTTGGTCTAATTAGGCATTCACACAATGATAAATACTTATTTCTTGCACACATTGCATAGAACTTGGCATGTTTCCCTGTATTTTCTTCTATTTCTTTTGTAATGTTTAAAGCAGGATATGATTTTTTTGAAAGAGAAAAAAACGTATATATAAATTTATAATAGAGCCCTGCACAAGAAGAAAAGAACACGGTATAATTCTCATAAAACTGGAGGATAGCACAGAGCTCAAGATCTCTAGACCTTTTGCTAACGTAGTGAAAAGTGTCATGAAGGTCCACTAGCTTTCTGGAGATTTATAGTAATTTTATGTAGGTCACCCTAGGAGGAACCTGTGCACTTGCTCCACTGGAGTTCCAGATCTGCTAAACCAGACAGGTGCCATATTATTGTCTGTGAGTTTGGCAATGGTGGCAGCTGCTTTCCAACAGACCCCAAGAAAAGCAGGATCTTCTTCAGCAAAAGGGGGAACGTCACATATTTGGGGTCTTACCAGAATCTGGACAAAATTTGTTGACTCACTCATTTACTCATTTAATTTACTCATCTGGATCCTAGTCTGCTGTTTGCATATCACTGGGCTGATCTAACAGTTACATCATTCATGGTATCTTTCTGCTTGCCACTCATTCAGTTAACACTGCTGAAATGTTAATTTATAGCAGTTGGCTCCACTGTTACATGGTGGAAGCTTAAAGACTAGCTGGTAAGACTTTACAAATCCCATTGCATATCCCTATTTTGGCCACTTTGATATGTATATTTTCACTGCTGCCATGCAGGTTTTATCAGTACTTTAATGGCAAAGCTTTGGGGCTTGATTTCAGTCTCATGTTTTCTGGTATCCATTTACAGTGTTTTCAATAAAATAATAAACCTGCAATATTAATGTGGTATGAGCTAGAGAAAAGTCAGTCCTAAAGTTTTTAGAGGGGAAAAAATTATCCTTGAACTTGATAAAATTTTGAAGCTCAATGCAGAAACTTACTGTTGTCAGGCTTTATGTGATTGATTTGGTTTTGTTGTTGTTGTTGTTTTGAGGGAAATCCATGGGGACACACACATACAAAACAGCTATGTAAATGGGTTTGTGCAATAAAAAATGGATTCATTTGAAAAAAAGTAATGTAACTGACTGTTACAATATAACATGTAATATAGCCTCAAGCTATATGCCATGCAAAATGAAAGAGCACGCCCAAAATAGTTGGAAAAAATGTATGCTGTGCACTGCATTGTTTATTGTTAGGGTTTTCTGAGCTAGACAAAGGATGCTATGTCAAAATGCAAAAGATGATTTTACAACATTTTCCATAAAAATCATAGATTTTACAAATCTATCTGCCAGTCAAATCTTGCACTTGTTTACACTGTATATTCAAGTAAACAGTTTCACATGATACACGTTGATGCAAAACCAGATGCTGCATATATTGTAAGCCTGGAAAGAAAAAAAGACAAAGATCAAAAGAGGGGCACAGAGCTCTGACAATTTACATTTCAGATCGTATGGCACATGCAATTATTTTTAAACCATCAGGAGAAAGCAAGGAAGCTACAATTAAAGCAACCCTAATCTTTATAGCTGTTTCAGCTTGCAAGCCCTCTCTGCCCAGTAGGGACCTCTTGCCCTGTATACCAATCAACCCAGAGATTAACTAGCACCACAAAAGCTGCTAGTTTTGCCAGGTGCATTTTTTTATAACAAGTTTGGCAGTATGCTGTGCTTCTTAAAGTTCCAGCTTCTGGATTCATGTTCTTTCTTTAGCCTTGATTTAAAAGACTTGCAGGGAAAAGCTTGAATATGAAGCTTCAAGGTTCCTAAAGAGCTCAGAAAATCAGGAAACGTCCCTGTCATCTCCCAAGTATGGGAAGTTTGATGGTAAATCTGAGAACCCATTGGACCCATGCTTGTGGTATCACCCTCTAACATCATGAAGCAAAGCATCAGTGGGCTGCATCCACCAGCTTCTAATTGGGTGCTACTGGGGATGCTCTGTACTATGTCTGCTCCACCCAGTTCTCTTTCCAAATATTTCTCATCCTGTGACCCTCACATCTCTTCCCTTTGTTTCATTGTTGTCCCCCATACTCAGTTCTTTTCTCCACGTCTTTCTTTTTCTTCTAGCCCTTCCACATCCCGAGGAACTCTGAGGTTTTGTTAGGGCTAACTTGGTCTCAAAAGAATTGCACAAGGGAGTAGATGGCTTTCCAGGACAGAAGCCAAGTCAGTACCAGCAATCAGAGAAGCTGTGCAAGTGTAGTGCCTCTATAGTGCTCCTACTGCCCTGTGCTTCATGACACAGCCACAGCTGGCTGCATCTGTAACCAGGATGGAGAAAACATGCAAACATTTCCTCCCCACAAGCAATTCTTATGGTGCTGAGTTGCCCCTGAGCACTTTCCCCTCGGCTTCCCTCCATGACTGGTTTTGGGTTCTGTTTCTTGCCATTGAAGATGGAATTTTACATCCAGATTTCACTTTTGTATTGCAGACTGACAGGTGCCAGGGTAGTAAAAGGCTTCTCTAGGCAAGCAGATCCTGAATGTTTCAAATTGGGGGAACTTTATAATATTCACTGGAGCAAGCAAAAAATGTGGTTGGTGTGAGTCACCCAGAGAAGTCAAGCTCAACTTTTAACGTGGTTCAGCTTCAGAACACATTAATTTTTACATGAATTTTCAGGAAATTAGAGCATGCTTTAAAGTTTCAGAGCTAGACAAGCTTTAGCTCTGGAGCCTCCAAGGCACGTGCATAATCTCTGTGAACACTTTAATCCATCACAGAGATGACGTGTCAGATGTTTGGAAGCACAGAATGATGCTGCACAACAGTTGGGGAGAGGCAGTGAAAAATGCTATGTTCTGTGGAAGCCGTAAGAAGGAATTAGGTAGACTGAAAGCATTTACTCAGTGGGAACGTGGCTGGGGCATGTGCACCCCTTGTGAAAAATGCTTTAGTAACTTCCTTCAGCAGAAACAGCTAGAGCCCTAGTAATGCATCTCCTTCAGACAATAAGGAGAATAGCACTCTTTTTTGATACCCTGAAGGGCGAACACTGCCTGCTGAATACTTCCAGCAGTCCCTGGCTGTTTGGTATTGGTCTCCCATACAGCCTTTATAAAGCCCACACTTCTCAGGTGATCCTTGGGGGAGTGTGGGCTTCTGCTGAGCTGTACCAGGTCAGCTTGTGTCCTGAAGCATTGTGCTTCTTCCATTGTTCGTTTGCAGCTGATTTCCTTTGATTTTGCATCTTTATTGATGTGGATAGTCAATGAGTGGAAGTCGTGTTGTAGAAGTACTTATAGCTGCTTATGGGAGGACAGAAGCAGATAATACCACATCTTTTAAACATCAGAAGAGACAGTACATGGAGAGTTTCAGAGGAACTGAGTGTGGGACCAGTGTTTCACTGAAAGACCTGACAGGAATACAGGAATAAAAAATAATCAGCTGTTTAAGTTTTAGCTGCCACAGTTGAATTCTTCTGTTAGAAAATATGAGGTCTGTTATAATGCTTGGGCAGGCTGATGAATTTGTGTAAGATTCTTCTCTGACCTGAAACAAATGAACAGGAAGTGATTGTACTAGCTGTGCTGCAGAAGCAGACTAGAAAACCAAGGGGAGGAAAAGTTCCTGGTAAGCATACCGGTGCAAGAGAAGACAAAGATTTGCCTCGTGCAGCTCTGTTGTAAGCTTTTCAGTAGAACAGATCGGGAAAAAAAAAAAAAAAAAAAAAAAAAGATCAGTGGAATGGTCTTCTCTTGATAAAAGTGTTTTTGTCAAAATGTAATTATTCTATAGAAAGTGTCAACATTTAAAATAGGGAAATGAGAAACAATTATATTTTGACTTTCTCATTTCACTGTGATAATGTCAAATTGTTTCATTTGTGCAAATGAAAATGTTGTATTATTTCCTTGTTTAAATCTGGACTTTTTTATTGCAACATTTGCTAATGTATATACATATTTCTGTATGCATATTCCATATTATAGTGCCTCAGTATTGCAGAAGTGCAGATTTTCTGGTTCTGCAGAAATGTTGTTATCTTATTTTTTATTTTCATTTGAAAACATACTTACTTTTGTTTGTTTGTTTGTTTGTTTTAAATGGCAGTATTCCCCTTACTACCAAGCAGACATGCAGACTTTTGTAGCACCTCTGCTTCTAAAGGAGAATTCATTTTGCCCTCAATTTTGTGTGCAGAGCAAAACATTCTGATGCCACTGTTGCTTTGGACTGGTGACTGTTCTGGGCTCATGTTTGATTCTGGGGAATTAGGTTTGATTCCTTGGTTTCTTTGATTTCAACGTGACTGAGTATTTGTAAGCTATCCTGGAGTAACTCGTGTCTTCCTAATGCTTTCTAGAGGGATTCAGATTACTTTCAGCTGCTTTCCACACTTTTTTTAGGAGTCCTTCATTTCGTGCCCAGTGGTGCCACTGTCAGTTCTACCATGCAGCCAAGTCACAGTCACTGTGCAAATGTATGCCGCAGAAAGAGCACCTGTCCAGGAAAAAAAAGGATTACCTCTTTCTTACCCTTTCAGCACTGTTTCCATGTTCTGAGGCAGGCTGGTGTGCTGTGTGCATCCCTGCTTTCTAAGGTTGCAATATTTTTCCTTGTCTTCCGTGCACCACTGACTTGTATTTTGGGTTGCCGCTTAAAATGTTGTAATTATTAACAGCAACATTGGGAGGAATTAAACAGTGATCAGAAATCAAGCATTTTAGGAAATAATTGGTTGTAAATAGCAGTTCTTGTGCCTTGCTTCAAATCCTTTGGCATGAGTCTGCAATTAGGGAAAGGGCAAAAGAGATTCTGGAGATGGAGATGCTTTACACAGGAGGATGTGTATGTGGAGAGGGTATGAGTGTTTATTGTCCCCCCTCTGCTCCTTGTGTCCAAGCTGACCTGGCAAATAAATTAAGTGGGATTTAGTGCAGATATAAACCAGAAAGGCCAGAGTGTGTTTCCCAGCTACCTCCTCATATTTTCCCTCCCCCACTGGGACCTTGGGAGGTTGCTGCTGCATTGGTGGAGGATGACTGAAATGTGCATTCAAAACAGCAAAAGTCAGTTTTGAAAAATCTCCCAGGTGAGCGTCAGCATGCAGCTAATCAAATTGAGGGTTGATTGCAAAACTAGAAATAAGGTAAATGCTTTACATAATTTGGTAGACTGCTGCTGCGTGTGTATGTGTTTGTAGACTCTACCTTAAGCATTGTGAATTGAATTAATCATGGAAAGAGAAATGCTCTGTGTTCATATTCTTGATGCAGTTCAAGAGCTGTTTTGTATGTTCTGGCTTGGAGTAAGGACTGTGTTAGGAAATATGGGAGAGACTGGACCTTGCTCTCAAATTGCTGTATTTGTGGGTGAGGTTTAAATGCAATTCAATATACTTTGCCTGATTTGAGAAATTCTAGACTGCATTTCATATTTACTGTGTAGAAAGGGAAAGAGCTGCTTTATTTCAGTTTCTAGGAAAGCTTACATTAAATGCCTGTGCCTATTTGGGTAACCACAGCTATTGAAAGCACATGACAGACCAGACCCAGTTTCAACACCCCAAAAATGCAGCCTTAGTGCTTCTAAGAAGGCCGCACACATTGCTAGTTCTCATCAAGCATCAATCAGTGCCCCCAAAGCCAGGCTTATTTACATCAGCCTGGAGTCTGGTCCATGAAATAAATACGTGTTCTTTCTTTCACTAAGGCCTCAAAAATTCCTCAGCCCTACCTAAGCCTACAGCAGCTTTCTGTCTCATTTACACTGGTTTGAGTCGGGTGAGTTAAGATTAAGCAGAGGCATTGGCACAGTAGGGGAGGCGGCCAACCCTCTGATGCCGTTCAGCAGGCCTCAAGTAGGCTGAGCTAACCCCATTTCTTTCTGTGAAGACTTTCATAAGCAGCATAAACAGTTTCCTGGCAGTGCAGAAGGGCTGCTCTGTTGAAGCCAGCCCTGTTTTGTTCTGTGAGATGAAGCAAAATGACCACAGCTTATTTGACTCCCTCTAGACTCATTGCTTTGATGTGTTTTCTCAGCAGCCGTCCTGTGCCAGTTACCTGGAGCATTGGACAGGACCCATCGCTTTTGTTGCTTTCTTTCCTTTGAGGAAGGAGATTGTTTCTAAAAGATTCCCTCATTTTCCCCCTCTACTAATGCTGTCTTTCAGGATATCACTGTTAGAGATCAGGGGAGTGAACTTTTCCCCAGTGCCATGAGCTTGGGGAGGGACTCATGCTGGGAAGGCCAGAGCCTGCAGTAAGCACGGGACTGGACATGGTCGCAGTGATGTGAGCTGCATAGCACTGAGAAGAGAGAGGGTGCTGTCAGCCAGTATTTCAGGTGGTCAGAGATGCATTGTTATCAAGGATGTGAGGCATACTTTGGTAACATTTGGTGTAGAATGGCAGCACCAAGTGATGAAGGCAAACGAGGTTGAGGAGAGTGCTGGTGTTGGATGAGAGAGAAGGGGGAAGCCTCTGGGCTGTCTGAGCACATTGAAGAGGACATGCTGAGCCGGATGCTCTCCATCTAGCTGTCATTCCTTCCTTGCTCAACCACTTCTGTCATTCCCTGGCCCAGTCTTCTGCTCCAGGCAGTACTTTGTATTTTTTTATTTGCCCCTCTCAGCCTCTCATCAAGGTGTAAATAACCATTCCCCTTCCATGTGGATCTTCAGGGCTCTGCTACTTCCCTGCAGGGCTAAAAATTTTCTGCAGTGAAGCAGTTGCTCTGTAGAATTTGTCTGAGTAGAAGATTAGATTCCTTGAAATGCATGGAAGGGCTAGATCTCTCACAACTGATATAAATCCTCATTTACAACATAGATCATAGCTATAACCAACGTGTAAATCACAATACTCCCTTCTGACTTGCAGATCTATGAATCTATGAAAATTGCCCTAATTGCATTGATTTCAGGAGGACTGCTGTGATTTACGCCAGCTGGGGACACAGCTCAGTGCCCACCCGTCCTGTTGGAACAAATGAGGATCCCTTTGCAGTGTGGAGATTCAGCATCCAAACAGGCTGGGTCAGATCTTCTGCTTCTCCCAGGATGCAGAGGGTAAGAGGACTCTTCACTCCCCCCCGAATGCCAACCCTTTGCCTCTCGGTTAGTCCATGTTTAAAAAATGCTATTGTCCAGCAAAATGCTATGGTGTAGAAATGTAGGAGTGGCATTGTTTTGGCCAAGGGAAGCCTGTGGTGGTTTTCATAAACCGATGTGGCCTGTTAGACGTAGTTCAGGAAATGCTTTCTCAGAATGCTTCCAGTGCTTCTGCCCGTAGACCTCTCTGAAGCTCTCAGTGCTGGTTCCTCAGCATAGTAAAGGATGCTTGCACAATAAACATCAAACCAGGTTAACAGCAATTGAGTCTTTACTGTGTAAAAGGGATCTTGCTTTCCGGATGCTTCATAAGCAGAAACTGCTGCAAATTAGAAGAGGGTGAAAAAACAGCAAAGGGGAAATGTGAAGAAAAATCCCACACAAGGCATTTTGTTCTGCATGTAATCTTTAAGGAAGTTCAAGATTGCTTACCATTAATTGGGTTTTCATGGCATTGTTTTCAGGTAGAATAGCAATTCACCATATCATCAAGAATCAAAGCAATTAGTCTGATATAGCATGTACTAAAGCCTTTGTTGATAGTGAAAGTTCAGGCTCTCCTTGCACTTACCTTGCAATGGTTTTCTTGTGCTTAAAATTTCCAGAAAAAAATATTCCTCTGGATTAAATTTTCTATGCTGGCCTTTGAGGCAAAAATTTGTCATTTTGGAGAAAAATATATTTATCAAGTTTCTGAAAAATAAAAGTAGAAAACAAACTTAGAAAACAACATTTTATATTATCAAGTTACACTTGGATTAATTTGCGTATGATTTAATACTGATGAAATCTGCAAGTTAAAAATACTTTGTTCATGTAATTCTCACTCAAGACTAGAATCAAGGTCAATTGATTTTGGACATGTTCAATGAGCAATTTCCACTGTGCTAGAGTCATGAGAGTGCAAGTCACAACAAATAAATATTGATGGAACTATGCAAGCACAGAAAGTGGCCACATTCTTTTTTTGGCCACAGTTGTATCTTCGCAGGGATGTTGATGTTGCATTTGCATATTTTCATAATCCAGAGTTTGGAGAACTTTCAGGTTTGATTTTGTTTTAGACACTCTGATTGTAGATTAATTTCTCCAAAGATCTGTGTAAATAATAGATCTCATTTTGGTGGCCAGGCTAAAACCTGCAACTCAACCTGTAGTGAATAAACAATAGAGCCATAACATTTCTCCCAGCTCTGTTGCAACAGCCACTTCCAGAGTCCTGAGATGGTATCAGGGGTATGAGTCTGCCACTAGTTTCAGTCATTAGCAAATAAAAGAGACAGTGGCTTTAAATGCAGGGTGTGCACCCTCCTCCTCACCCCTTCTTCCAAACAGAGCTCTTTGGCAGGGAAGGGATGTTTGGTCATCCAGCCTCCCTATCACCTGAACTGCAGTTTGGTAGACTTAAGTGTACCATGGAGTTCATCCCTGTGCTAGACTGCCTAGCATCCCAACCACCATAGCAAAAGACAAGCCTGTGCTCTAAAGTCTCTTTTAAAACATAAACCCACTTACATGCCTTTTTGCAGTCTCATCTTCCATTACTTTGGAAGGAAATTCAGCCCGGACACATGAAAGCTGCCACTGATTGCAGCTTTTATTGGCACTTACCACAGCTGGCTCCAACTCAAGTTTCTGTGAGCTAGGTGTGGTCCCAAAAACCTCCATCCCACTCATGCCAGTCCTGTCCTGGCTTGCTTGCATGAGGAAAAGAGCTCGTATTTGGTGCACAAAAGCCTGCTATGGGTAGGATCTTGACCTAGTTACAACCAGGAAGAGGATGCCTTGTGAGGCAACGCACTTTTCTGTCCTCCTTTAATCATCTGCTGCTATGCTTTCTCCTCATCTCACTATTAGGGAAACCCTTTTCTTCTGGCAAATGCTGTTCCGATGATGAAACTGTTTATCTGGGACATCCCTGCCTCGTCAGAAACTCAGATTTTGGCAGGCCTCCTCTCTGGCTTGCCTGGGAGGGTGTTGACTCTATTCATTGCCATGTGGGTGAGTAAAACGACTGCTTGGCATCTGTAGCTGTCTGTCTGGGGAGTGGCTGTGCAGCTGGATGTCACCTTCTACCCTCCCAAGGATCTGGGGACCAAAGTAACCTGCAAGCTGGGCAGGTCCCTGGCTGCCTCACAAGTTCTCCGGTTGGCTGGTGGAAAGGTGGGCTGGTGCCTGCCACTGAAGCAAGTGGCTCATTGCTGCTTAGTGGTTGCTTTTATTGCAGTGCAAAACGAAGCAAAATATAAAAGCTGGCTGAGACTGTGTTGTGAGGAAATCCTCTGATCTTACTAGTTCTGCTCAGTGCTTAGCCTTTCATCAGGACATGCACTCATTCGTGTTTCAGGCTAAAGACAGAGCTTTGCATGGATGCTTTGCTTTTACTCTTGAAATTCTCTGACTTGCAATTTGTGTCAGAAAGGGCCTGATCACACACACACACACACAAAATAAATGAATAAATGTTAATGCTCTCACCAGAAAAGTTAGCAAGCATTTAGGCATCACTCTTCCAAGGATACAGGTGTGTAAGCAGAGGAGTCACACATCTCCATTTGAATCAGGTTCTCAGAGTATCTGTCTAGATACTAATTATCTTCTGCAGATGATCTCCAATTTCTTTTTCTTTTATGTCACAGAGAGCTCTAGTTGCCTGGCAATACATAGAAACATCCAAGTGCCTCAGAGGACTGGGTGTAAACTGCAACACAGGCGCATTGTAAATGGAGGCAGGCGTATTTCAAGATTTTTACAGAAAAAGAGGTGCGCAGAAAAGTTTAAAGAGACAGATGAAATGAGTTCCTTTTTATTCACAAGACATTTTATTCCTTCTGATAAGCAACTTCTGCTTTTATTAGATAAATTCCAAAAAAACTCCCCCAGCCTTTATTCGATGTTTTATTTTTCTGTTGCTGATTTGTGTGTCACACTCATGGATCTGTTTCTGCCAACATTTACACAAGGGGATGCCTGACTGGGATATCCAGAGCCTTGTCAAAATGTGCAAGGCAGGACTAAGGGACACAGCTTGAGGTTTCATCCTCCCTTGGTGCAGACTGGGCCATCACAGGTGGCGTCCCAGGGCTCCCAACAGGTAAGCATGGGCTGACATGCTCCATGACAGTGAGCATGGGCTGTACAAGCTGATGGGCAGCTTACAGCAGGACCAAATGGCCAGTGTGACTGTTTGTACCATGTTTCTGTCCCCAGCGTACACTTATTAACAGCTTATTTAAAACAATCCAGAAGACTTTGTAATATATTCAGTCTCAACTTCCAGAGCTGGGAAAGAGGAGTGCACACTCTGGCAACTCCTCTGTCATGTCTGGTCTACTTTTTAAGAGGCGCTAACCCTGCTCTGTACATTTTCCCTCAACCTAAGCAGTGTAATTGCCTCCACCAAGCTTCTTAGGTCCTGTTTCCAACCATGAGCCAGTCAAGTTGTGCAGAACAACCAGATGGGGTACCTGGAAGACTTCTCTTCTGTTATGGGAAGATTCAGACTCACCAGGACCAGTCGGAGCATTTAAACTATAATTTATGGCTTAAATCCAGGCTCAGCAGCAGGCAATTGCATGTGCTAGAGCCTGCCTTCAGTGTTGTAGCTGTCTATTGCAGAAGCAAGAGAAAACTTCAGAAAGAGGTGGCAGAGTGTCAGCTTTGTTTTGTTTTCTGTTCTGTTTGGTATTTCATCTAACTGTCAGGAGAGCATATATATATATATATTTATTTGTTACAGACTTTATAGTACTTCTGAACACAGGCCAGCAAGTAAATGCTGACCTTGGCACGTGGCTGGGGAAATGCATGTTCCAGTCAACTCTTAGTTTCCTTTATTAGTAATAGAAATTAGATGCAAACAAGCACTGTTTTGGAAGTTAGCCCTACTTAATTCTAAGGTGGAGCAAAAAAAAAAAAAAAAAAAAAAAAAGACCAATTCTTGTGCTTTTAAATTCAAAGTTATGTAAAATGGTTGTGTCATGAACAGTGAACCCACCATTCAAGTGTTATGTGTTTTTGTTTGTTTGTTTGTTTGTCTCTGATTGCAATTCCTCATAGTCTGGGGTAACAGCATTCCAGAAGATCTGTGATAAAATAATCTCTAGCTGTTTCCTGGGGAAACTGGGTTTCTCAACTGATTTTTTTTTTTTTTTTTTTTTTTTTTTTTTTTCTTAAGAGACTTAAAGTGGTGTCTGTAGTAGGAAGAGGAGCTGCTGTATCTCAAGTGGAAAGGAAACCCTGATGCTGCCTTTCCTGTCCACTGAAGGGCTCATCATTGTGTGAATATTCCATGAGTGGATGAATAACACTTTGGCACCTCTTCACACTTCCCATAATCGCAAAGGTGATGCTGGGGAAAGAATAACCTTTGCATTTTGATTCCAGAAAAGCATAACATAGAGAAGGATGTGCTCTCACTACTGTCTCTTTGAACACCACTGTCAACACTAGTCTCCGTGCATTCCCTTTCTTTTCCTTAGTATGAGGGAGTGGCTATCAAGAAGATGCTTTGCTGCATGACTCTGGGTACTTGGTAGAAGTCAATGAAAATTTAATTTTCATGGCAAAGTAATTCAACTTGCTCTCATTGCACAGCTCTGTAGGGGCCAGGTTTCAACCATTCTCTTCGGTGTGGGCACTATGTCATTTTTGTGGTTAACATTGAATCTCCAAGTTTCTGTCACTTACTTGTTCTTCATGCAGTAACCTAAGGAATGAATGCTGTTGATCAACAAGCAGGTAGCTTAAATATTAAGAGAACTGTAAGAGAGGCATGCCAGGGTGTGGGGACTTCAGTCTGAAATACCTTCCATAAATTAAAGATCATATGATGATTGTACTTTCCCAGCTCTAATTAATTACTTTCCTTGTTTTTTTTTTTTTTTGTTTGTTTTTAATTATTATTATTATTATTTATTTTATTTTTTTTTTATTTTTGTTTTGTTTTGTTTTTACCTGCTAATTTAGCTCTGTTTTAGGTACATGTGATGTAAGTGATTTGTAAAATTTACCATAATACTTTTATCAGATTACGAAAATCAATGTTGACCTCACTGATTAAAAGCAAAAAAAAACCTTCCTAGAAGTAATAAGGAAAAAAGCTGGGTTTGTATTTCAGGCTCTCAAAGGCTTATCTCCATGAAAATGTTATATGTAAATCTGCAGCATGTCATCTAGATCGTGCTTAGTCCCAGCATTTGGACTTCAGTTCTCTGGTAAGTGCAAAGTATCTCTCCAAGGCTGAAGTGGAATGAGCTCCCTTGGAGTTACTGAAGGTGTGCAGGGTCAGCCTCAAACTAGTATTAACGTCTTGCTCCATCTTGTCTTGCAACAGCTCTGCGTACCTTCGGTTAATAATTTTGCTTGTAATGAGACTGTTGGATAAATTAGGATAGTTAGAGTGTTACTAAACAGGTAGTGCTGCAGAGAAAGCAGCACTGCGCCGCTTGATGTGAAATGTACCTGCTGCCTGTTATGAATCTTTTCAGTGTTTCACCTTTCCTCTTCCTAACAAGTTAGCTGTCCAGTCTACACAGGAAACAATGACTACAAAATTCTCTAGTACACACGTCTACTGAATTCTTCCTGCCAGGTGTACACTTGGCTACTGTGTCTGAGCAGGCTGCTTGGTCCTTTGAGCTTTTAAGCACCCACCCACTGGTCTGAAGTGGCCACTGCATTCTTACTTTTGCTTCCTGCACTCTTTCTAGAAATGAGACCACAGAACTCTGCTGACCCCAGAGATCACACCCATCTCCTTCAGCTCTAACAGAATTTTGGAGTGGCATAACCTCATGTTTTGTTAGATCTCCATTTGCATTTCTTATCATAAATATTAGAAGCCAAATTTTTCTTTAGTAGCATGATAAATACGTTAAGGTAAACAAAGGCGTGGGTCATCAGTTCTGTTTCCTGCCATGCTTTCTTTAGCATTCTCAAATGCTCTTTGAGTTATGATCAGTTTATAATAGCTGAAGATACGGCCTTATACACAAACACAAAAAATGTTTAAATGGTTTTCTAAAGTACTCTTTTTTAATAGCTCACCATTTTTCTCAGAATAAATATGAGACTTTTATGGATGTAGATTTTCACAAGGAAGGAGACAATGCATTTGCACTGAAGCTGATTCTGTACTGCCCCATGCATTGTACAAACATTTCTACCTTTTCTATTTTGGTCATGAAATATCCTTGGCTTAGAAGAGTAGAGACTTAAAGTCACTTAGCATGGGTCTGAACTACTATGTAAATTGCAAGAGGCAGATAATTAGATTCTGTACCTAGAAATGTTATCAAACCAGCTGCTTGTCAAATATCATTTTTGCTTGATTTGATCATTAGATATTACTGGGAGAAAACTGTACATTCTGCTCTGAGTTCTTCTGGTGTAAATCTGGAATAAGAGCCTAATTCTTATTGCCTTTGGACTGGTATCGCTGGAAATCGGTTCTGGTGAAACTTACTTTAGATTTAAGCTACTGTATTTGTAGCATAACAGGGTCTTTGTGGTTCTTATAAGAGATGCATGGAAGTTGTAAAATGATCCAGGTTAGCTTATTTCATGTCATACTTTATGGTGTACTGCGTTGTGTTGCACAACTCTGAGCATTGGACATTAAATTGGCTGGCTTTTGAGCTACATGTACTTAAAAAATTAGAAATTGTTACTGGCACATACTGAGTCAACTATCAGGCTTACAGGGAGAGGCAAGACTGCTAACTGCTGCAATTGCACCTGATGCACAGGCGTGGCTAAGCTAGCAAGTATCTACCACTCAAACAGTGATCGGCTTCCACCTTAAATCTTGGAAAAGCCTCTTCATGTGTTATATAATCCCTTCTGCACACTTTTTCTGCAAATTCATCCTGGGAACAGAGAGGGTAGAAGGGTTATATGCCCCGGTCAGCTGATCTTCGGTGTCGCTGAGCCCACTGCAAAACAGCAGAAGAGGTGCTTGAGATCAAAGGTGAGAGTCAGCAGCTGCAAGCAGTGGGGACAGGAGCAGCCGTGGGAAATGTTTGAGCAGAGCAGGTTGCACGCTGATTGAACCGAAGCCCTGCTTCTCCACAAGAAAGCTCTTTATGTAACAGGGGAGAGGCATAAGTTATCTCAGAACAGAGCCATACTAGGCACACACGGAACAATGCCCGTGCCTTTTAACACAAGAGATGGTAATGCTGCCATGGATGAGGGGCAAAGGATCTGCCTGACAGGGAATTTATCCAAAGTGGTGCCATTTGGCTTCTTCCTGGCACTTCCCACATAAAAAAGCATTCAGAGAAGGACATCTAGCTAAAGGGTGTTAGCTCCCCAATTACCCTTACCTCGTATAATGGCTCCCAGAGGCCCATTCTTCTCTGCTATAAATTAGAATAACCCTTAAGGTTGACTAATTTGTCCGTGCCCTTTACCAGGGATGAGGGTGATACACAGGAGATGGAGAGCTGCCTTCTCCCCCGTAGCCTTGGGGCTCTCTTACCCCAGCTGACAGTGGGGATCAGTGATAATCCTGACTTGTAAGAAAAAGCTGCCTAGGCAGGGATGTCTCACGGGCCAAACAAAATCCCTGCAAGAACGCAGTGCCATTCTCTGCTGCGGGAAGCCTGTGCAGCACTGCGTGCAGCCTCACGGCTCCACCCTCAGCACCTTGCTGCCTCCCTCCATATTAACCCCCCATTTCCACACACACACCTCCTTACTGATGTGCTCGAGGCTGGGGAGACCATTTTAAACTGAGGGGTATTTTTTGGCCTGTGGACAGGTAAGACGATGTGGGACAGCTGCACGGAGCCACTGCTGATCACACCATGTTCCCAGCCTCTGGTGACAGCAAAGCGAGCCTTGCTGGTCCTCTAGCTGCAGCAGAATGCCCCAGGGGAGGCTTGCACGAGCAGCAAGCATGGTGTGTCCTGTGCACAAGTGACAGTCTGGTCTGTGGTGTGTGGTGTGGGTAAAAAAGTTTGTTTTCTTTTTAGTTGTATACATGCCTTCCTCAGCTTTCCTGAAGCTGCATTTCCAGCATGGAGAGACGCTGTCAGGAGCCCACGTGCTGATCCACATGTATAACTTACAGGAAAAAGAAAGGACCTTGTGGGAGGAACCTCCACCTTAAAGGAACTGTTTAATTCTTTGTAATCTCTGTTGTCTGATCGACCCTTTCTGGAGGTAAGCTCGGTGCACCACTGCTGTACCTTTGAAGCCAGGCAGCAGAGGTCATTCCTCCTGGAAATGCTAATTTTGACAAAGTGCTGGAGGTGAACATGCAAGACAGGGATATTACCCCAGCCTACAAGTTCCTTTAGCTCTAAATTAGCTCAGATTTAAAATGAAATCCCAGGAGAGCCCCTGCAGCCACCACCACTGGAAGTTGGCACATTTATTTTGACGTGGCAGAACCAGGAATGGGGGTGCCTACATCGGGTTTCATGTAGGCACCTCACTCGCCAGGCTTTGTTAAGCTGTGGTTTGGTACAGCTGAGGATCCGTGGGGTTTCTTGTCCCCCCCCCTTTGCACTCTCCCAGCAGAAGTGTGGTTGCTCAAAAATCCAGCCTGGGGAACTGAACCCCTCAAAGAGTGAGTGGGAGGCCAGGGGGAAGCTGAGTTATTTTTCAGCCAGATCAGACCCACTTCAGACCAGTCCATCAGCTCCCCAAGCCACCTCCTATGCAGCAGAGCAACCATTTGTCCCAGCACAACAGGGAGGGAACAGGGGAGAGATTCAGCCTGCTAAACTAGCACTGCTACCAAATAAATGTGCTAATCTGTCAGTGCTTCCCATACAGAAAGGTGCCTTTTCATGGGGTGACAGGGAACAGGAGCCAAGCTTAGAGAAGCAAATTTATTTCAGTTAAACCTAAAAGAAGCCAGATATTCTTTTGTTTACGTTCACCTGGCCAAGCCACTGTCAGCTGCCCCATTTCTCTTTGAATTATCTCATCTGAATTCACTGCATTGCCTTGAATTTACTCTGGTAAGAGCAGAACTGAGCTCTGGAGGTTTAGTTCCTGGGGTTTTCTGAAGCAAACGAGCCCGTGACATGGGGAGCCCAGTGTTAGCTGCTGACAGTCATAAGGTAAGTGAAATTGTCTGAGTGCTTGCATCCAAGTGCTTGCAGTGACTGTCATCTGCAGGCTGAAAGGGCAGGTGGGAGGAGCAGGTGAGGGACAAGGAGACTGACCCCCCGGAGGGTGACACCAGTGTTTATCAAGGACTTCTCTGGCGTTATTGTTATTACCCTAGAGTAAACTGAGCAAACAGAAGATTCAGGCCGAAGTTCAAATCAGCCTGGTCCTACGTGCGTTCACCCGATATGACTGCTTTCACCCCTTGCACCACAAGTTTTATGTCACAGCCATCGCTACAGAACACCTCCTCTTGCAGGACTGCACCAGGGCCAGACTTCAGCTTCCTCCTCTCTCCTCCCAGCCCTCACACACACATACACTTCTTCTGGGGCCTGCAGGAGGAGTTGCACAGAGTCAGCAGTTAGGGTAGCACACTGATGAACACAAGGCTCAATTTTTTGCTCTCAACTGTACCACTTAAACTTTTTTCCTCAGCCTGTTTCCTCCTGTTGCTGCGTCAAGTCAATAAGCAAGCCCTGGCCCTCACACCTACTCCACCGGAACACAAGTGTACTTAGCCACCCTCGAACCTTGTCCACAACTTCAATAAGGTGTGATCGGGTTTCACAGAAGGAAAACAGCCTGCACCTCTCTCTGAAGATGTGGAACTGCTTAAGGGAACATGATGAACAAGAATGTTTTTCTTTCTCACCGTGTCTTCTGAAATCCCACTGGACAATTTGTGCGACAAGAAAAACTTTCTCCTAATTCTGAATGTTGTGGCCCATCCCAAATCTTATCTCGCATTAAGAGATTAAAGAGCGGGGAGGTATTTCTCCACCAAAGGTTTCTTAAAACCCTGTGGAGAAAGCCTCTCCCCCTGTCACTCTCACCACCTGGGAACCAGCGGTGAAGCTGGAACCCCTATCTGCAGCGGGTTGGACCTGTTCTCCTTCCCACCCCTCCGTGCCCTGCGGCTGCCACCTCTTTCCCCAGGCAAGGTGGACTTTCTCCAGCCCTGCCTCGGGTGTCTTGGGTCTGCATTTGCTGGTACTTCCAGTTCCTGGACAGTGCTGTAAGGCACTGGGGGTAACCTGCGGAAGAAGCCAGCAGAGGTGGGACACATACCTTGTACCTGGCCTGCATGCCATGCTCCAGTTTCCTGTCACTTGGTGAAACTGTTCTTTATCTTCTTTCTTGAAATTTAAGGGGGAACATGGAGACTAGAGACCACCCACTGCCTTACCAGCAGATGCATCTTCAGCTGGTGCAGGTCTCCAGGATGTCATTGGACTTAATTCCAGCCAAGAGCCTGGCCTCCCACTCTTTCAATGGAAGCAATACTCAAAAGCAGCTTAGAAAATAAATGTCCTCTCTTTAGATGTAACAAATGACTGCCCCTTTGGAGATGCTAATGCTGTTTAATTCTTTTTCTCAGTGTCCTGCCAAGGAGTGCAGTACTAGATAATACAAATAAAAACCATTCCTACCCTGAAGGGCTGACAACTCCAGAGATAGACATACTGCAGACTGGTTTTGTCTGGCAATAAATAGGTGAGAATGGTTTCACGTTCAGTACTTTCACCACTGACAAAGTGCAGGACAGATTTGGAAATGACTAAGTCCAAGAGAGTTTCTTTTCTGATTTCTTTGTGGAAAAATTATGCTATCCAGTGAATTTAGGAGAGTTCAAATGGGGAAGTAGCTAGAGAGCAGTACTTGGCAAGTGAGAGGAAGACAAACTGTTCAAATCTCCCCACAGGAGGAAATTACCTTAGAAATTCCCTCTTAAATAGATCAGCAGTTTTTTCCCAAGTGATCCCATTTAAAGCACGTGTGCTGCAAACTGTCTAATTTGTTACCCCTGTAACTAAACTCACGTAGCTGAACCACATTTTCTAATTTAACCAGAGTATCTGGGAGCAAAGAGCCATTCAACAACTGAAGTACACTTCTGAGGTCAGAGACAATTGACCAAACCTTACCTTGCTCTTCTGGCTACACGAAGCCTGTATTTCTGGCCATGCCTTACCTGAAAAGAGCTCTCAGCTGCAAGGATAACTAAAGAAAGCAGCAGCATTCTAATCTTTTAGTTGCATAGCTCTATACATCTGCACAGGAAAACAAGGTACCCAGAGCACTATACCGTAACAGAATTCACACATACCCATGCATAACTCTAGGTTGTGATTCTCTTAGCTATGGGTTATTGCTCTGTAAAAGTTTTCAACTTTGGGTCTAGATTTATAAAGGCTTGTGAAAACTTTGCCTGCTTCCTGCTCAGAAGTCGAACAGTAGGGATTCACACCTGCCTGTCACACAGTCCTGGAGATGATATATACTTTTAGCCACATGTTTTTGCAAGCATGACTGCATGGTTATTAACAAAGTATGTGCAGTATATATTTTCACAAAAATGCACTACATTTGGTTATCTGTTCAGAGATTTTCATGTGTCATAATCCATCATTAAGCATATATGGTAAATGAACAGGCTAAAAATTATGTAGAAAGCTCTGCATTAAAAGGTTAAACACATGCACAAATACAATCAACTAGCAATATGATTGCCATGGGATTGATGATCGAGTGTTTTGGTATTTCTAAGAGCCTTCAGGACCATGTGCACTTATAACACATGCACCTTTTTTGAAATTAAAACATGAAATTCTCACACATCAGTTTCCCAATCTTATATTCTTTATATGTCCTCAAATCACACTGACATTCATATGAATTTACCATGAGTGTGGGATTGGGCCCTACTGCACATTTCTGTGTTGTAAGTCTATTAGGGATACATAAGAATAAGCAGAGAGTACATGTGCAAATTTTTGCTTTAATCTCTGGGTGGGCATGAATACTTGGTCATTAGTTAATGATGACATAAGATCTGGCATTCCTGATAAGCCCACAGTTCCTTCAGGCTTGCTGGAAGGCTGCAATCCTATTAGTCAGATGCTATAAAAGTTGTTTTTTTTAATTATCTTGGAGTCAAGATAACTCTGCCCTTACTGAGCTGCTAGGAGTTCCTCACGGATACTTGTCCAAGGAAGGATTTGGCCTCCATGTTTTAATTAAGATCATGTTTAGATAACTGGGTAAGCCTGAAAGGCTACAAACCTTTTTCTATGGTACCCACCAAACCTCTTTCCTACTTGACTGTTCCCAGGCCGTATAATCAGACTTGTCTCCTATGTCTTTGTCATCCTCCTTTAAGATTCAGGGTTCATGTGACTTACCTCAAATCTCACCCGCAGTCTCACACCTGCCCTCACTGACACACTCTGATTATCTGGAGAAGCAGGGGACCCAAGGACAGCCAGGGGACAGGTCAGTAACACAGTTTGATTGTGTCAAAGTCAAAAAAGACTGTGAGAGGGGATCTCAGGACAGCAAGCTGGCAGACAACCAAGAGGAGTGTGTCAGCTGCTGTGTTTTGTAAACTACCAGCAATCCTTTTGCCACTGTGGATTGCAAAAGCAGCAGTGCTGCCAATGTTTATATGCCTTTGGCATCCTGACTAAGAATATTTTAGTTACATCATAGGTATGTGCAATAGGGTTTGTTTTTTGCTAGCTAGCAGGGAGATTTTGGCTAGATGAGAGACATGTGGTGGCGCTTGCACCTGTGCATCAGAATTACAGCTGGGGCTGCAATGGAACCAAAGGGAGACAGCCTTTTCTTAGCAGTGTTTGGGGTAGTAATGGCGAAAGAGGGTATTATGGTCCTCTTAGGTCATAAGCCTAACCAGTGGGGCTGCATTGTTTTGTAGCTTTCTAAAGTATGAAATTTTCAGCAGTCTTCTGTACCTTTAGGCATTTTGCTAGATAAATATCCACCTAATTCACTGCCACTGGAAATTTCCTAAAGAACAAGAAGAATATCATCAGGAAAACCTATTGCTTTGGATACATGTTTTACTGTTCTGAAGCCTTCCAAATATGAAATACCAAGAGGATGAGCACAGCTACAACTTTCATGGAATCACAGCATCACAGAATAACTGGGGCTGGCAGGGAGCTCTGGAGGGCACCTGCTCCAACCCTGCCCAAGCAGGGCCACCCAGAGCAGGCTGCCCAGGGCCGTGCCCAGGTGGCTTTTGGAGATCCCCAAGGAGGAGAGCCCACAGCTCTCTGGGCAGCCTGTGCCAGGGCTCCTCACCCACACAGCGCAGAAGTGCTGCCTGGTGCTCAGAGGGAGCCTCCTGGGCTCCAGTTTGTGCCCACTGCCTCTTGTCCTGGCACTGGGCACCGCTGAGAAGAGCCTTCTCCATCCTCTTTGCACCTTCCCTTCAGGTATTTATGGACGCTGATGAGATCCCCCCTGAGTCATCTCTTCTCTGGGCTGAACAGCCCCAGCTCTCTCAGCCTTTCCTCACAAGAGAAATGCTCCAGTCCCTTCATCAGCTTCATGACCCTACACTGGACTCCCTCAGTACGTCCATGCACTGGGTGGGGGGCAGAACTGGATGCAGTACTCCAGGTGTGGCATCACCAGTGCTGAGAATACATTTTCTGAAGGGAGAAGTAGCCCCAAGACATTCAAGAGTGAAGTGGAGGAGATAATAGCTGCATGTATTCTAGGAGGGAGAATGCCCCTGGGGAGATGCTCAATTTCGTCCTCAGAGGGGAAGATATTCCTCTAACTATGTCTAATTTGACTTTTTCTACATTGTACTGTGCAACAGGATTTTGTGTAGCATCTCTCCTTTGCTATGGTAGAGCTTGTAGCTAATAGGAGTTGAAGACATATGAGAGCAGAAGACTATAAAGTGTTTTTTTGTTTGTTTGTTTGTTTGTTTTTAACTTTTTTTCCCTGTAGCCCATCTCTGGAGCAGTGAGATTAAATGCATACTGGGTCTGTTACTGATGGAGTATGTCCTTCTTGGGTGGGCTAGTTGTCAATAGCAGCTCTATCTGAAGAGTATCAAATGGGGTCTTTGTCTAGTACCTTACAGGAGAAGTTCAGAAAACTTCCATCAAATGAACTGACAACTCAAAATTAGAAATGCCACTATTTTGACTTCTAGAATATCTGGACAGATATTATAATGTAATTTTTCTATTATATGTAATTTACAATCCCGAGAGTGGAAACAGAAAATACAGGTACTCTGCCACTGCTGACCCAGGCAGATTCATCCCATTCCTAAGCCAAGATCCTACACTAACTTTCAGCTTTTTCATATGTAAAAGGGGATAAGAGGATCCCTATGCCTAACAGACATGAAGTTTAAGTAATAACAAGTGTGAGATGCTGAATTACTACTCAAATAAAGTACCTCAGATGAGAGCTGTTGCTATGTCAAGGCTAATGTGATTTTCTCCAGTTTGTCCTGTTCAGTAAGATTCTAAAGGGCAGGAATGTGTATTCCTAAATCTCAAAGGAATGTTGTTAGAATTCTGTTTGTTGGCATTTCTTTTCTCTAATAGTCCATAGGGCTTTTCCATACAGGATCAAAGCACTGCTGTAGACTTTACTCACCACATCCTTCTTCCCTTTCCTTCTCCTTTGAACATGAATGTACACTCCACTGCAATATTGTCATAAGTAGCAGAAAAATACATCTGAGCTGGTACTAGTTTTACATAATTGAAATTGCAGAGCTGCAGTGTACCACTCTCCGTGGGGAAAAAGATGAATCATCCTAAGGTGGGCACAACACCTTCCAGAATACGAGGTTGGGTCCTAAACCGACAGGTTTCTGCAAGGCAAACTGAACTGTTTAGATCTCAGATCCTTGCCAATCCTAGTTTAAAATAAAATAAGGGTCTTTTCTCAGTTTAATATCTGAGCTTCTTCCCATCTTCTTTGTCACTTCCCTGGAACGGCTGCAATACTAAATTAATCTTTTCAAATATGAGTTGATACTGCACATCACATTTCTTGTTTGCATTCAGTGAGGGCCCAGTGGTTCTAGCAAACTTCAAAAGGGATTTCAGATTCTGTAAAATACTTCACATTTCTCTGTACCAAAGTTTTATATTTTTCCAGGGCCATTCAAGCTCACGCTACCTGCCTCATCTGTCTGACCACATCACTTTCATCTGTTTCTGAATCACAAATGAAGGCTACATGGGCCTCAAAGCTTGCGAAGGGCTCCCTTTGGTTGGGTTTGCACAACCTGAATTACTTCTCCTCCATAAATCCCAGAGTGCCTTGTTCCTTTTTCCAATTCCTTACAAAGAGAATTTCCCTTGATAGAGTAAGGTCTTAGAGACATAGCAACAACATCAGGGACCAAAGTTTCTCACTTTTGCTTTGCAAATTATTTATAAGGAAGCAGAGAGGATGCAGAATCTGGAGAGATGTTTGCAGCTGAAATTCTTACTTCTGCTCTGCTCTAGCTGAGGTTAAAGTCTTCTTGGAAAATATCGAGCATTCGCTTAGGAAGACTTGAACACTGCTGTTTATAATACAGCACCCCAGAACTTCACCATCTGATTGGAAAACTGCTGAAATTCCCAAATGTGCACTTTGTTTACAAACCACTACTATTGCGGCAGTGGTAGAGTCATGCTTTTTCTCCCCTTTCTTTTCTGCTTATCCAATTTAGCAAATTGTCTAGTATACTTATTTCTAGAGAGGACAGGCAAAAGGTGTCTTCTTCTCTAAAACTGTCTTTGCTCCTGAGATGGGACAGAGGTGATATCTGTGCTATTCCACTGCATTGCACATTCATGCTCCATCAGGGCACTTTCAGGCCTTACTGCTTGCAGGAGACATACAGCAGTCTCTTCACAGCAGCAGTTGTGTGTATTCATCCCTTCTGTTCAGGTTAAGCTCAAGTTAAACTCCAGCAAAATGTATCCATTCCTGTGTTGATCCCTGTCTTTTGCTGTATCTTCATGCTCAGCATAGATACCTATTGTTTTTTTCTGTGCAGGATCAGAGCTTCACTCTGAAATGCTGGTGACTGAAAGGACTGCCAGAAGGATCAGTTAGCAGTGGTTCAGAGTTGAGCAGAAATGAGTGTTCAGCTCTGAGAAATTATTATTTTGTGACCAGTTATCATCTTCTAACAGATAACAGAAGATCTGTTCTTTGTTCCTGGTCTCTGCAAAAATATGGCATCTCCTGCTACTCAGCCAGAAATCACCAAATGGCATCAGTGCCCTGGTGCATGGTGTCCTTGTCTAGGGTCATGCATTCATCAGTGACTAGAAGTGATGCTACCGAGCAAGGAAAAAGTAATTTCATAGCTGGGAAATAAACTGTTAGTAGAGATTTCTCCCTAATGATAGGCAGTTAAATATTTGCTTATATCCTTATGTGAAAGGTTTAAGAACACATTTAGTACGCTAGTTACAGTTTTTTACAAAAAAAAAAAAAAAAAAAAAAAAAAAAAACACTCAAACTTTTTATTTTATTTCTTTTTTCATTCCTCCAATTTCTTTAACCCCAAGAACGATCTGTGATTGTGAATTCTCTATGTTAAAAACATGTTAATGGGGGAAAGAGAGATTTGCCTTTATAATTTTAAATTCTGTAATGAGAAGAGAAGGAAAGAATGAATGTACTCTCCAAAGGCAATTATTTTTTATGCAGGATGCAGAAATGATGCTGAAACCCTTTAACGTCTCTGAAAACAGAAAGCGAAAGAAGCCAAAAAGGTATGATCCCCCAAAGGGCCTACAGACATAATATGGCACATAACTGAAATGTAGGTGCCTAAGTGCAAAGCTGCATACCTGAAGGAGTCCACCTCATATGTCATAAACTTTAATATTCTTCTGCTGGCTGAAACTGTACTCTGGCTCATGCCCAGAAATACCTCAGTCCAGAGGAAACTGCACAGGGTGATACCTAACCCATCTTTAACCCAGCAACTATGCATGCAGTGCTTATTTCCCCAGGGAGATCTAAGTATTGTCATGGAACATCTGGCATGTAGGATGCAAGCAGAATGGAGTAAAAACCTTACTTTTCTTTTAAGACTTGGCAGGAGAAGGTGGCAGGGGCAGGCACCTTCTATACAATAGCCTACTGATTTGCAGCATTTATTCACAAGGCTCTGCCAAAGTGTTTCATATCCACACTTTCCCAATAGTAGCCACTCGACCAAATTAAAAACTAATTTGCGCAGAAAAGTGCATATGGCATGCCTGTTGTTAAAGCTGCTGCAATGTGAAGTCAGTCAGTCCAGAAGGAAGGAACGAACTTATGCCTGACTTGTTAGACTAGAAACCAGGGCACTCACCCAAGAGACAGGAATTCTGGTTTCAAATCCCAGCTGTGAGAACTGCTAATGTATACTTAACCCAAGACATATTCAATGTACAACGGGGAGCACCTCTCCCCTAAGAGCCATAACTGCTAGGCCTTTTTTCTCTTGATGACCTAATGCATCTTGTATTTTTGTCTGGGCTAGATCAGAGCCTGGTGGGTAGCACACTTCATATAGGACAGTGGAAATATGAGTTTCTATCCCCTCATACAGGGGATACACATTTAGAACAGTTCTGCTAAGTCCTAGGTGAAATGGTTATTTGCCCTGAGTGAAGCAGTGACCACTCTTCAAATTCTGCAAGGCAGAGATGTTTACCTTCAGGGGAGGAGGTGAAATTACAGGTCCCAGAAAGCATGCTGTGCCTAACTTTCAGAAAGGGGTCAGATTTAAAAATAACCCTGTGGTCACTTTTCCTTGCTGTATAAGATTTGGCATCTCTTCTACTCAATAGAGGGGCTGTTTTAGGATCGCGCGAATGTGCCTACAGAACATGATACCCAAGGATACTGGGTCTAGCCCAAGCAACTTAAAGAAAAAGGGCTTGATTTTGATTTGACACTATGAATAAAGCTGATAGTAATTTGGTGGCAAAGACTAAATGATCTAAGAGGAACAAGGACTTGTGGGAAGAACACAGTAGCCCTGTAAACAGAGATCTGGGTTGGTATGTCTGTATGTATGGCTCAGTGTAGAGCTACCTATCAAGGCTGGCACAGGGCGTGGAAGCACTAAGTGTGTTGGAGTTTTTTTCTGTAGTGCCATCTTAACATGGCTGTCTACTTCTGAGAACAAGATTAGTCCCAGGATCCATACACACACTGGTTCCCTCTATGGTAGCTTCTGTGGCAATTGGTGCTGTCATTGCCATTGGTCACCCACTGCTCCCCACTCTCTGCTGAATCAAAAAGTGGTCCAGGGTGGCACAGACAGCTGTAGTGATGTGTTTTCTGAAGTCTGGGAACCCTGATACAGAGCTCAATTCTTTCTTCATGTCATCATCGGTTCAGGTTAATGCAACCAGAGCAGTACAAATTGGAGGAAATTCTAGTCCACTGTGTCTTAGGGACACTCCAGGTAATCAACCAAACAAACAAGAAAGCAGTGTACCATCAGAAATAAAATTGTTTATATATATATAAATATATATGACCCTCTACATTATTTTTTAATTCTGCAGTCTTTTTCTTACATTCTTCTGAAAGCAGAGCAATTAATAATATGGGTGGCATTTGTTGCTACATGGTTATAGAAAAAGTGCCAGAAACCCATCATAAATTATTTCTCTGAAACATTAAATATCTGGACAACTAACTGTCAATGATTTTCCATGCACAGATGGAAGCTGAAGAAGAGCGGATCTGTGGGGTCTGAATCTCATGCAACACAAAAGGAGTCCTTTCATGTTACATGAAAACACCCTGCAGTGTTTGAAATTAATTCCTTTGGATCAGGGGGAATCAATTTTGGTCAAATTGCCTTCAATCAAATAACTAATGGTTTTGTTAAAAATCTCATTGTCCGTCTCAAAGAGAGATGTTGATCTGGATAAGCTGTGCCGAGCTTCCCTGTGCCCCCACACTGCTCGTGGCTTGAGAAAACTCTTCAGAAAAATATCCCATGCAGCATATTATGATGTTATCATGTGTTAGCACATCTCATTCACAGAGCTATCCCATTTGATTTTAAATTGCACATAAATCTTCAACTAAATATAATCCAGATTTCAAATTGTTTTATTATTCTCTTCCTCTATACCTCTTCCCAGAGCGTGTTCAAGAAGACCATATCTTTTCATTCCTCTATCATGATTATGCATTATACTCAGGGTTACATTTTGGGATCTGGGATGGATGGTGTTTCTTCCTTCTGAAATCTGTTTGGTCGGGGGAGTTGTGGTTTCTTAATTCTCTAAAATTAAATACCAGGGCAACTCCACATCTCTTTATCTGATCAAATTTTGATGTGGCATTAGGTAAAAAAAATGCCATTATGCACCTGAGTTTTAAAGAAAAAATTGCTTCTGCCCAATTGTTATGTGTGCTATTTTTGTGTGCAGGTCTTCTATTAGATGTGTCAGGGTTTGCTTTGGTTAATAAGGAAGGGATTATGTGAGAGATAAGTTGATTATTCAATAATTCCCCAGGAAAAGAAAAAAAAAAAAAAGAAAAAAAAAAAGAAAAAAAAAACTGAAGCAAATTCAGGTAATAAACACCATCTGTGTAGGGAAGAAGAGTCTGTGAATGGAGGTGGTAAATCTCTCATATGTGTGTGCAGTATGTTCTACACATCCCAAAGTTGAGGCAGTCAGGTCCACACACTAAGTGAAAAGCCTTCCACCCCAGCCTACACCCAGGCAAGAAGCACATGAACGTATCATGGATACCCAGAACTTTATTTCCAGGTAATTCTTCAGGCCAAGGAGAGAGTAAGTAGTGACTTTTGCATGTCACCAAATACTGGTGAGCTCCATTCTTTACTTGTTTGCGAGCCCAGCTCACCTGAAGCTTTCTTCTCCAGCTTTGCTTTGGCTAATTGTAGTGATTTTCTTGCTTCTCTGAATAGCTTCTCACACCTCTGTATTGATTTCATCATGGATAATGTTATTTTGAAATAATTTTTACATTGTTTTTCTTTTCTGCTTCTTCATTTATATATTTTTCTAAATATACATATCCAGTGGGAAGCTAGTGCCAGGATTTGGCTCTGCAGTTTCCTCATATGAACTATGCAACAACCAGGAGGTGCTCCAGAATGAATTTTCCAATGTCTTACTGTCTACTGGTTGTTTCACTGTTTCACTGCTGGGCTGTCATGTGGAGAATCTCCACAATTTTTCCCTCGGTTAATTAGGCTGTTGGTGGCCTCCAAACTGTGGCCGTGATGGTTAGGGGAGTCAAACTGTGAACTGTGGGTTACGCTAGGGCTTGTGCTTTAATGGGCTCCCTAAAGTGCTACCTGCCCTGACTGCAGTGCACTGTAGCACCTTTTTAGCCCACCAACCTGCTACATTAGCCTATGCATGCCACGATAAGCTCTGGTGCTGCACAATGCACAGCAGTCACCCCACAAAATTTTAAGAAAGACTGATTTATTCTGATGCAGAACATCTCTGAAGGACATAGATAATGATGTAGCAACATTTGCAGCATTGTACCTTACTACATCAGAAGTAAGCAATGGAGAATTGGGCCCTTGATCTTTCATGTAATGCCTTGTTGAGCCCAGACTTAGTACCACAATCAACTTTATACTGCACATGTGGTCAGAACATATGAAACACTTTATTGCTCTTTTAAAGCTGCTTTCTCCAAGGTAACATTACAGTAGGAAACACAGAATGTTTGGATACATGTCTTTGGGTGATTTTTCCAAATGCTCAGGAAGTTGATATAAATTTTCTTTAAGGCTTGGCTATCTTCCTTCTTTTGATTGAAGTTAATAATTGCAGAAAATATTTCCAAAGAACTGTATGTGAAACTGATTCTAACTTGCTAGTAACAAAGAGAAGATGAAAGACTTGAAAACTGAAATGTCATAAGATTTTTATTTTATTTTATTTTATTTTTTATTGGTGTGGCAAACTCTTTTTGAACTGATTCCTTATCGAATGTTTAAAAAGCATAGTGATAACAAGCTCATCACATAGACATTTTCAAGATTAATAAGTTATCGTAAGACTTTCTGCATTATCTCCACAATTCAGTTCACCAAGCTTTCTGCATCTGAACATTTTGGAGAGGCTTCAAATGGTTTTCAAGGAGGGATTTTAAAATTCAGAGCATGCCACAACGAAGGGTAGGTTTTCTGCAATGGTTTTGAGGTGACCAAGTAACCTACTGACTTGCATTATAGTACACAGTTCACAACATACTGTCCTCATGAATCACTGAAATTGCCCTTTCCAGTCATGCCCAAGGCTCTCCTCCTGCCTTCCTTCACACCGCTTTCTTTACCTCTCTCCAAGAGCTGCTTTTATCACCCTGACTCGCACAAGACACCAGCTAACAAATGTTTTCCTGCATTTGGGGAAAGGTGATTTCTCTTGTCTAAACTCACAGACACCCTTTGAGGCAGTAGGAATCCTAAGAGCCTCTTGACAGTGGGATAAGGATAAGTATGCTGGGCTCACTGTTTGCTATGCTAACGCCTCCATTCCCCAATTCTCCCCTTATTGTTTGTTAAGATTTTGTGCACTTCTCTTTGAATTGTAAGATTTTGAGGGAAGAAGACAGGTTCTTACTGTGTGCTCATCTCCAGCCTAGCTGGGTGGGCCTGTGATCTTGGCAGTACCTGTGGCAGTGAGTGGTAGGTGTTTGGGGGTATTTTAAGGGATGTTGTAGATGCAAGTGCTGCACCAAATTCCCATGCAACAGGGGACTGGAGAAGCAGGGGCCACTATAACACTTTCTGCTTCCTCTCCACCCCAATTTTAATTTAGCTCCTAATGAATGAGCCAGCGTGGGGTTAAGGGTCCTAATTCCTTTTCTGTAATAGGCTTCAGAAAAGGGTAAGATTTTTTTGCCTTGAAGAATGTCCAAGACAAATGAACATGCCAAAGATTTTCTTTGGGGTGATCCAGGTTCTCCCAGGAAAAACTGGGCTTTGTGGTCACCTAGTGTAAAGCAAATAAAGATCCTCCTGAGTAGATTGTATTTATTATGTTAACTAAATGTAGTAGATGGTGTATAATGTGGATATCTAGCACATGGAAGAACTCATAATGTCATTCTTTTCTCTCTTGATTCCAGGTAGATGTGAAATAATGACCTGTGTTATGTTGAAATGCTAATTTCTTTCCTCAAAATGGCTGGGTGTGTCACGGTGAGAGCAGTGAGAACAGTTGCTTCAGAGGAAGGTGTGTTCCCTCCAGCATTCCTCTGACTTTGTCTGGAGCCATGCTCTCAGGTGCCTACCTGCTGGGCCAGGCTGCTGCCTATGACAGGCTGTGTACAGCCCATCCTCAGCTAGGATGCATTAATGGCATTAATGGCACTGACGTAGCTGCATTGGAAAATGCCTTTCATAAGCTGAGCCTGCGAGCCCTTTCATAGTAATGGGAAGGGGAAAAAGGCAGGTTTGGGTGTAACCACAGAAGAGGCTGAGAAGATGACTAGCAGGATGCATACACGAGCATGAAGAGGCCAGCACATGAGGTTTTCTGGGGATGTATGTGGGGAAGGATGCTTGGGCAGATACTACAAGCAGAGAACAGCCCTGTCAGGCCACAAAATGCTTTGAGGAATGGAGGTGGGAGGAGGTGGTGTTGCCTTCAGGAGGCTCTGAGTTACTGCAGCAATGGTGACCCAGGCCCTGGGCTCAAGCAGTTAGCACCTCTCTCTGCCTGAAGGGGGAGAATGTAGAACTTAAACGAGGACTTAGACTAGAACTTAGATGAGGACTTTCCATCCAGACATCCCAGAACACTCTGCAGGAATAGGCTGGCCCTGCTAACTCAGTTTTGCAGAGGAGAGTCCTAACTGGAGCACAGCTGTATCATTTGCTAAGGGCCGGCAGCAGTACAAAAGCAGAGACCTGGTCTCCTCTCTCTCACATACCACTCCCTGCAGAGGTCTTCTCTATCAGAGCATGGAGCAACTTAGAGAGAAACTGGTGGAGGCAGAATGGCTGAATAAGTGATGTTGGAGTTGGAAAGGAATTTCTGGGGTTGACTGTGCTCTCTGCTGGGTGGAGGATGGAGGGCCCAGCTGCACGCAGTGCTGGAGGTCAGGCCCCTAGAACCCATCTGGCTGGGCTGGGAAAAAACTGAGCTCAGCACACTGGTTTAATTTCCCAGCAGCATCCCTGAACTGATCCTGCTGGGGATGCTTCATGTACATGCTGCAGGTGAGCTACCAGCAAGCAGGTACACAGACAAGGGAGATGTCAGATGGCTCATGCACCTTAACCCAGCGCACAAAGCAGTGCTTCAATGCAAATTGCAGAGAAACAGCTCAGACGAGCCAAAGGAAACAGTGAGAATTTGGATGCATAGAATCACTGATCTACCATCCTCCCTTTTCCCTGTTCTTGAGCCCCGCACACTTTCTTCTCAAGGGATCAGACTCGTGGGCACCTCGGAGAGCATTTGCAAACATCCCCCCCCCCCTCGTCCTCGCCTTCCTTTTTATTGCCTCGCTTCTACCTGTAATGAAAAAAGGTCCCCGCTGTGGTCAGACTTTGTGTTGTTTGATTTCAGCACGGATCGCAGTGATGAGGGCTTACCAACGGCCTTTTGTGTGTGTTTAACTCTACAGCTGCCGGGGTGAAGGGAAAACTCAACAGACTAAGCAAGACGGTCTAAATACTAATAAAGTCTAAGGGTGATTGGAAGGAGCGGGAATGGGAAAGCCCACAATCCAGGTAATTAAGCTGTAAAGCCCACAGGGGAAGGGCTGTCACCAAGTCATCTGATGTGGGATGAAGACCAAAGCACAGTGTGATTCTTTGTCTCTTAATCCCCTCCTCCGCTCCCCAGCATGTTCTTATTTCCCTATAAAGTCTTTATACGAAAGGTGGAAAAAAATGATTAAAAAAAATCCTGAAGGATAAATCTTGTAATTCAGAGCACTGAACAGCTGGTAGTTTAAAGCACAGAACAGCAGTTTAGTGATTAATTTACCTCTTTAAAATGCTGAACAATACAACGCAATAAAATATAAAATTTCATTTTGTATGGCCTCCTTCAAACTGCCTGTATCCTGGAGTGCTGTCTGAAGTTAAAGTTAAGCTACAGAGTTAAATAATCAGTAATAGTAGAAGGGAGAGGTGTAAAGAGAGATGTGCAAGCAATAGAAAGACCTGCTCTTCAGGAACCCCCCTCCAGCCCATTTAATTTTACTGAAAGAGAGTAGCCTTAGTGATATATATATATATATATTTTACATATTGATGGATTTTCGCCTTGCGTGCCCTTTCCCTCTCATTCCATCTCGCACAAGCGTCTCCGTGCTGCTCCTGCTGCTGCTGCTGTTGACACTCCCTGGTGGCACCAGCGTGCAGCTGATACTGCCGCAGGCTATCTGAGGCTGGAGAGCTGCCAGATCCCCACTCTGCCTCTCCCCCCACCTCGTCATTAAACGTTACCTCCGGTGGAGGGTTTGCTCTCCTACCACCACCAGAGGAGGTGCTGCCCTTTTGTCCTGTTTCCACGTGCGGAGGATTCCGGCAACCCGCTGTGTATTTGTGTCTGCGATTTGTGGCCTGTCTGGAGACACCGAGGGATGAAGTTCAGCCTTCCTGCAGAGATAGCTGTGACTGACATGCCAGCGAAAGGGAGCGTGTGTGTGAGCGTGCATGCATGCGAGTGCGTGTTTGTACGTAAAGAGAGAGATAAGAGAGGTGGAGGGGAAATCGGGCGGATAATGATTTTGGTTACGGGGAGAATTGCATTAGTGTGAGGCATACGTGGGCAAATTCATCCCCGGCGTAACATCGCCGAGCTCCCTGAGAAAACATCAGGGATTCATTTTTGCCCACAAAAATCAGAAGCCAGCCTAGCCTCATTTGTCAAATGCAGCACAAAGCAGAGACTTGAGGAGCCCCGTCTGGGGTGGGGGTGGAGGGTTCTGCATGTTTGGGGAACCCTTCATGCCTGCAACATTCAGGTTTCCTGAAGTAATGCACTGCTTGTCTATGTTTTTCTTTTTCCACTGGGTATTAATAAAGGAGTTAGTTAGCAGACAGATGCTAAACCCGCTCTTACTGCATTTAGCATTTCAGAATAATGAATAGATTTGCAAATGATGTTTCAAGGCTGCTTCTTTTTCAAACAATGACATCGCTAATGTTCCCAGCTCTTTTGACTTCGCAATTGTCTTCTTCAAAGAGTAAAATATTACAATTAGCTTTCTGGGGAGGGCAGAGGGGAAATGTCATTTTTAAGTAATTTCAAGAAATGTCTTTTATAGGGAGAAGTTTGTGCTGGTAAACAATCTGCCTGAATTCCCTGTCGAGTCACACCATGCTGGTGGCACTCCTCTGTATTTATACCTGAGCAGCTTGGGAGCCGCCCTTCTGACTTTTATGGAGTGATTCCTTCTCCAGTGTGCTTTTACCCAAACACCAGCGAGCCCAGGCTCTGGTCCTGACACCACAAAGCAAAGCTGCCAGCTTAACACGCAACGTGGAATTTATCTGAACTCTTATGTATTCGGCGCAAAAAATCTTGACAAATCTCATCCCGGGGTTTTGAAGGTCACCCTCCCCAGAGCAAAGCGTACGATGCTGCAGCCAGCAGCTCAAAAGGCACCTTGTGCTTTTCAAAACCTGACTGGTGCTTGCTGCTCTTTCTCTCGCTCCCTCTCTCTCCACTAACTGATCTTTAATATGGATCTAATTCTGACTACATTGCAGCGCGGCGAAATCACATTAGGCAGCGCAAGGAGACTCGCAGCCCCTTCAAGCATGATAAACTTGTGATTGCTTCCCCGAAGCTCTAATGAGCCCGCGTGGGCTGGGCGTGATGGAGAGCTGCCGGGGTGGCTGGCAGCCTGGCTGCGTGCGCTGCAGAAGGGGATGCACCACCTCTTCCTTTAGCTTGCTGTCTGAAAAAATGCTTGTAAATACCTTGAGCATAACCCAAAGAACAGGAGAGCACAGCTTTCCCCTCCCGCACCGTGGCTGGGTGGGCAGCAAGGGCAGTGCCAGCAGTGACCCTCGCCTTGCCTTCCTTTTCCCTTCCCTTGCTCTCTCGGGGACCCTGCCATCGCTGCAGGGAGCAGAGCGCAGGGCTTCGTGGCACTTGCGGGTGAGCCAGGCCGAAAGGTTGCTGCAGAGGTGGGATGACTTAATGATTGGTTGGCACAGAACGGCGCTTATCTCTTTAAGAAATGGAAATGAGGTCTAATTAGCATATACTGGTTGCAATTAGCATATAAGTCCCGTTCAGGGACTTGGAGGAAGGAAAAGGACCAAGCAGCAATTTAATGGGATTTTATTAGACAAAATTAGCCACCACTGAACAGTCATAAAAATATCTAAATTATTAGTAGCTCGGCAATTTATCGTGAGTACTTCCTGGACATGCTAATATCTATTGGATCTGCATCATGCCTGCTAATCACAAAAACAAACTGTGGGACAAGTATAATCTATCTGCTGTGTGTTGTTATGCTATTGCAGGCACGGTATGACAGTTTTATACAAATATATGTGTGTGCGCGTGTGACTTGGTTTGAGGGGTACGTTTTTGGCTAACACCTTATGAGTTATGTAAATAGGATACGTCTGAGCAAAAATGATGAACTGGTCGCTGGAGATACAATCTCACATGCAATATGGGGAGAGAAGAGGAAGCTGAAACATACAGCTTTTGAGTCAGAATAAAATGCAAAACCCCTATGGTCATGGCAATCAGGTGCACTCAGAGTCCAAAAGAAAAGCCTTTCTGTGTAAGATGGTGTTCTCTAGAGACAAAAAGGATTCTAAAAAACACTCAGATGTATGTATTTTTAACACAATCATGCTTTCCTTCATCCTCGCACAGGTTTAATACTCTTTTTAACGAGCACAGACTACCATATCTAGTTTAGGTGGGGCCCAGTCTTTGTCTCTGTCTCTAAATGTGATCAGCTGGGGATGGATGCTATGGAGATGATGTGGTGAAAAACCAACATTTTTAATTTATAGCAAGAGGTCAGGTAGGCTGACCCAAGGTGTGATCTAACAGAAAGTTTGCTGTGAAGATAGGAAAAATCCCAATGATAAGAATAATTATATGTCTCTTGCCAAGCTCCTCGCTTGGTGTTTGAAGAAAGAAGTAGTTCCTGCAAGCCTTTTCTATTGAACACCTACCAAAGTGGGACTTATGTGCTGGGTCCAGCAGAAACTTATCTAACCAGGAGGTGTGGGTGCTGTGGCACTGGGAGTGGGATGGCACCAAGGATTCTCCTCCTCACCTTTTTATGAAGCAGTGTGAAATTGTCACAGACATTGCAAGGAGCAGCTTGAGGTCTTGATACGTGGTTGTGGCTGTGTGTTCACTGCACATAGGACCAAAGGACAACCAGGGAAACACAGTAATGCACTCTTTAGGGGGTCAGGTTCCTAGTGTTTATTTATAAGTGGTGCAAGTTGTCATGTTATATATGTGCGTAACTCTATATAAAAGGTCAGGTTTGTCTTAGGTTGGCAGAAGAATTGTAGAGGCTAATTTAACATAAGCTAAGATTAGAAAAAGAAAAAAAAATAAAACAGATAAAAATAATCTTAAATGGTTGGTATAGCCCACCTTGCCGCCCATTTGGAATAGGATTTTGAACAACTTCTACATTTCATCTGTTTGATATGTTCAGAGCACGGTGAGTGTCTCTGAAATGTTGACTGTGGAGCCTGATGAGGAGCCCAATTTACATATTCTCAATTTAATCTAAAGTAGGTGCTAATTGATTACTGCTGAATGTCAGCACGCTCTGATTATCTGTTCAAGATGCTCTGGAAAAAGAAAAAAAAATCTACAACCCGGAGCTGCAAGTACAAAGAGGGGGGTTGAATTAAGTATGCCATGGAAAGACTGTTTACTCTTTTACCTGATATTACATAAAGGTTTTAATTATCCAGGCCAGAAGCTCTTGAGTGACTACTGCTTTGACATGTCCTTCCACAGCAGGTGAGACGAATATAGGATTGTCCTTGCTTTCTGTCCTGGATGATTTTTTCTGAACTTAGACATCTTTTCTAGCATTTTTTTTCCCATCTCTTCTCAACAGTGTCCTGAACAGCTTCAGATTTTAAACCTGAATTTCCTTTCCCTGACTTTGAAGGCACAGTGTGAGGCTAGAGGAGGAAGGTTGACCTTACGTTCAATGTGCCATGCTGGATTTCAGGAGTCTGTAGTTAATTCCAAAAAGCTGCCTGTAGTTAATTCCAACCCTGCATTCAACTTGGGGCAAATCCCATATCTTCTTTAAATCTCTTTCATGAATCAGCTGTCTCGTCTTTGTAGGTAGCAAGGAACATCTCCCACAGTGCAGGTATATGAGGCTTATCATAAGGAAGCCTCAATATTTAGCTGGAAACACGTAGGCTGATGTAATAGTGTAATAGGACCAATCAGACAGTCTCGTACAGGTGCATTACAGCTTCCTGACCCTCCTACCTCATCTTGGGACTCTTCTGCTGAGACCTGAGCTTTTGAAGCTTGTTGTTTCATTGGGTTTGGTGAGCTTTCTTAACTGGGCACCAAGTCCAGCTTTAGTTTGTTTACATGCTTTGTAGCATGCCAGATTCTGTACCTGGAGGTAGGTATATATCTATTATTTAAATAAATATCTACACTCTGCATGTGCAATAAATCACCAAGAGCAAAAATTAATAATAATAATAAAAAAAGCTGACCTAGATGTAGTGAAGAAATGCTCTCTTACTGTTTTTTTTGTTTGTTTGTTTGTTTTTTGTTTTTTGTTTTTTTTTTTCATTTATTTTCTTTTTCTTTTTTTTCCTTTTTTGTGGCTAGCTAGAATTAAGTAGCAAATTGCTGTTTCTTTGGGTCACGGTAGGATTAATCAACAACACTCCAGCGAGGCCATTTTTTCCTGGCTCACTGTTGGCATGTGGGGCTATTTCCCCAGTAGAAGTGCCTTCCAGTTTAAATCCTGTCATGCAGAAAGCTTTTTCTTCGTGCATGCTCTCCCCCTGTGGTTTCCACAGGAGCTCTGCCCTCCAGCTTTTCCAATTCAGCATTCACGGTATGAAGTTGTGTGTTTGGGAAGCTGCCAGGGAATGGGGAGCTGAGGCAGCAGCCAGTGCCGTGTGGAAGCGTTGGTTTTTTCATTACTTTTGAGCAGTTAATCTCCATTAGATTGCCCAGCTCCTGTTATGCATCTCTGGTATGGATAAAGGACTGGGTAGGAAATGCTGTCATTAGGAAATTTCCCTTTCTGTTCTGGCTGTTAAGGTCTGAATGCTTAAATGCTGTTTAGGTCTTTCACGTAGTGGCTCTAAAACTATTAAGACTTTAAGACTATTTTTTTTTTTTAAATGCTGCAGTACTTCTGCCTCCTACAATGCATGCATTTCTGATGTGTTTTGCTCTAACCCAAACACTTGTCTCTGCTTCCAACTCTTCATCTCCCCTAGACGGAACAACGCAAATTGCTTATAGCCTGGCGAAAGTACTGCTGCATCCCTAAGTCCAGCAAAGTCAGCCCTTATCCTGTCTGCAGCAGCTCCCCATTTCTCCCTGATGGCAGGTTTTTGCAACCTGTCACTACCTTATGGCCCACTCCTGTTGGTGCCCCCAGTTCCCTGTCAAAATGCCATGCTTCCATGGCACCCAGGGGCTGGGTTGTACAGGGGTCAGGTCATACAGGGGCCTGCTCCACCTCACCCCTGGCCAAGCCAGCAGGGCTGGGTTTTCCCCAGGGACACAAGGCACAGAAATGCCTGTGATGGTGTTGTTCCCATCCCTGCTCAGCTCAGGTCAGGTCACCAGGAGAGGAGGAGGAGCCATCCCTCATCAGGAAGAACACCTCCACCTGGGTAGCAGCCTTTGGTCCTGCTCTCCCCTTTCTCCCAGAAGCACAAAGCCAACAGCTGCTGGAGTTGGGAGAGCAGGGGAAAGAGCAGAGGTGAGGGCTCAGTAGTGATTCTCCCCTACTCTCCCCATCCTCATCTCCGTGCCTGCTCCCATGGGTGACCTTCCTGAGTCTGGAGACTGTGTCCTTGGAGGCCCCCCAGAGAAGGAAGTGCTGTGCATGTGGCCCTGGACATGGGCAGAACAGCCATGTGGGCTGGGGGGAGCCCTCCTGCTTCCTCTGTGCTCCCAGCCACGAAGAGTGTGTTGCGAGGGTATGTATCCTCTTCCTAAAGCAATTTTCCTACCTTTCTTCTGGATCTTATGTCCCTTTAGCAGGGACATCTCAACAGGCCCTGTGCGGTCTGTTGAATCCTGTGTCCTCCCTTTGTCTTGGCAAGGTGATGTCTCCACGTGCTGCCACACCTTTCCTTGCTTTTCATTTGTCCCCTTTCTTTCCATCCCTTTTCTCTCCCCTTCTCTCTCTTTTGCCTCTTGCATGCCCTTCTCCCAGCCTCCTTAACCTCCTGACGACTCCTCTTTTCTCCCTACTGCATCCAGGCACATCCCCTATCTTCCCCCATGGCCAGCATCCCCTGTACCCTCTTTTGTGTTTGGACCCTTTTGTTCCTACAGTTGTCTGTCAGTGAGGCCTTCATTTTGAAAGCAAATCAAAGGCAGTCTGTTGTGAGAAAATGGAGAAATGGCGAAATTACTGGCAATAAGAGGAAACTGAGATTAGAAAAAGGCCATTTATTTTTCTCTCTCTCTTTTCCTTTTTCTCGTTGTGCCAGAGAAATATGTTGTATAGATTCTTCTTTTCTCATCGTAGGGAAGACCAGTTCCTATTTTATCACAGGGAAAAACACTCCAGTAAAAATGGGGACATGCTATATATCGTGATTGTAAAATGCAGCATTAGAGGAATTAATACAAATTTCAATGCCTAGGTGATGATTTCAACAAAACACCAGGAAGGAATTGCTGGAAAGCGTAATTAATAATTAGCTATTATCCTATAGCTATCACAATAATTAATGTGCAGTGTTTTGCTTCACCAGTCTTTTTTAAAAAATATTTGATTATTTCTGCCTTCACGGTGTGAATTTCAGGTGGTGAAAATGAGTTGCTTTGCACCGGTAGATCTACTGAATATGCAATGAACAATCCCACAGCAGCCAGGAGCCCCAGCCAAGACGGAAGATGAGACAGTGAGCTGGGAAACAAAGGTGAAGGAGAGAGGCAATGAAAGCAAAGCGCTCCATACAATAGCTAAAATACAAATCTCCGGAGACTTCGAGATATTGCATGAACATCAATTTCACATGCCTATTGTCTGAGTGGTATTAGTGTGTGTAGGACTCCCCGCCCCTGTCTCTCCGAGCGAGGGGAGCATCATGGCAAATCAGGAAATGGCATAACTGAATCAGCTCCATCACATGACAAGGTTGCAGACCGGACTGGACAAGGCACTGAAATGACCACGTGTCATGAGCACCTGGGCATCCCCCCAACCCTAAATTACTTCTGCGGGAAAAGGATGTGAGATTTAAGAGGCAGCAGGAGGCAATCTGGTCGTGGGTTTCATTAGTGGTCTCTTTTGCCGTCTGTGAGACTTTATGGCTAAGGAGCCAGATGAAAGAGCTTTCTAGAAAATTCTTCAGAGGAAAATGCAGCTCAAAAATGCGAGTCATGCTTAGGCTGTTTATGGGGAGTTTATTTTGTGCTTAGGAGTAAAACAAAATGCCAGTCGTTCACAGCTGTTTGTACTATGAGATAACGCGCAAGTCAGAACACACAGCCGCAGGTTGGAGGGGTACTGTTCCTATCCCTCGCTCCCCTTTCGCCCCTACATAAAAGTTGACAATTAGTTTTTACTGCACATACATGAAGGGAGATACATGCTTTGGCCTCTCTGTGAGAGCAATAATTCTCTTAAATTGATGTGTCAGCGAACTAAAACTCAATATTTTTTTCGCACAGTGTATTTTGCAGTCAGAGGACCTTCACTAATCGGAATAAAGCAATTTGGCTCCCTGTCATTGCTCACTGAAAACATATGAGCTGGTTGGCATGTATGGCCTCCCAGATTTATCAGTGTCTCCCTTCTAGTGCATGGGAGGTTCAGGGCTGCAGCTCAGAGAGGAGTGAATTTTTATGAATGCTTTTTTTCCCCTCCCTGAGAATTCCCAGGGCTAGATTTATTCCTCAGTTTCAGAAATGTTTTATTTATTGTCCGTATCCCATATCCTCTTTAGGTCAAATCGAAGTCATATTTTACATTTTTGATTTGTATTGCTATGTCTTTATTGCTTTGCTCATTTGGAGAAAAAAAAAAAAAAAAAAGGCACAACCCCAAATCTGGGAGAAGTACTATTAAGTACTATTCCCATAGCTCTCCTTTCCTTTATTGTGAGAGCACCGCAATATGAACACACACAGCTGTCCTTTCAGCGGGACCCACATAAAAAGGATTTGCTGCATCTTCTGTCAGGTTCAGCGAAAGCCACCTTTGGTGTCGTGTCTTTGTCATGCTGCCTTTGAGGAAGCCCTCGCCTCACTCACAGCTGTCTTGGTGCAGCTTACACCAGTGCTCTGCCAGGACAGGTGGGATGCTCATGTTTTAACAACCAGCCTGTGCAGCCTGATGGCACCAAAATGTGCCCTTTTGTGTCACTGGTACCATACTATACGACTATAGTAACACTAGACTGTGTGTCTGGACAGCTCTTCCAGGGTTTGCTGATGACTGAACTGACAGCAGCAGAGCTGGGGCAGCACTCACTGGGGAGAAGCAGTGTGGTTGGGTTCCCATCCCTCCCTGGCCATGTACACCGCCTGGCACAGGGCTGGGATCAGTGCTGTTGGCACCACCGCAGTGATGATCCTGTGTCCATTATGATGGCACCCAAGGCCTTGTTCTTGTCCTCTGTAAATGAGCTCAGTGTTGAGAGCTCAGGATTTACCACAGATGGGTCCTAAAGCACAAGCAGTGCTCCAGAGGGAAACAGGAGGGAGAGGGGTCTGTCCTGTGCACCCCTTTCAGCCTTTCCCCAGAGGTGACCTGCTGTTCTCAGCAGCCAGCAGAGGACCTGCTATTCTTGGTTTCTCCAGCCTTTGTTCCCATCCAGCCTTGGCATGTTGTGGAGGGAATGCTAAGAGGAGTGGTTAATAACCAGAGAAAAATGGTCCAAGCCTTTGGAAGTCCATTTATCCTTTTAATCACACTCTCTCTAACGAGATATATTTTTCTTACTTATCATTTCCTTTGTTCATGCCCATTACAGTGTTATTCACAATTTTAGCTCAAACAATACCTCTTAAATAAGAGGATAATATTAAGTGCATCAGCACAAGGAGGGGAAGCTGCTTTTAAAAACTGAAAGTACTGCTTGATTTCCACTTTCAAAGCATTTAATTTCACCTGGTCCACACTTTTAATATTTTCCAATAAAATAACTAGATGGGGGCACATTAAAATGGTCTCAGTTGAGCTGTTTTAATAAAAGGAGAAAGTTTAAAGAGCTCGGCCATGGATGAAAAGCTATTTAAAGCAAGCGGGTTGGATATTTCTGGCATGGATGCATGAGGTATCCGTCTCCACCTCTAATTAAAAGGTCTATATTGTTCAGCTCTACATGACAGACATACTGAAGACCCAGGGGACTACCATGTTGTCCTGTGTTGCTTCTCACTCTCGTAGGGATCCTGCCTGCACTCCTGGGCAGTTTGGTGATTCAAGCTTTGCACCTCACAGTCCTGCCAGCCTGGCAGGGCAGCTGCACCCTCAGAAAGAGAGTTCCCCTGGGTAATGCTGAGGTTCTGGAAAAGTGATGCTGTCTTTTTGTGGCACAGGTGGAACTAGAGAGTCCAGAACTGGGAACATACCGTTAATGACACAAAACTTTTTCACAGGTCTGTCCATGCAATGTTTTGCCACTGGCATTTCAGGGGGGATTACACTGACAGACAAAAAAGCAAATTCAGTCATTAGCCTACCAGTACCAGAAAGGAGCTGGATTTGCTGGAAAGGGAGCAGGTAAGACTGTTTATCTACCTGAGAAGTTCCCAGTCTGTGGGATTCTAAAAATGAAGCTGAAAAGCATGGTCAGTGGGGTAATAAACTGAAAACCCACATAAGGTATTCATGTGTCAGTCTTGGTGCTGCCTGTGACTTGCAACACCACAGTCTTTTATAAGCTGATACCATAGGTTTGTGAGTTGTGAAGCAGCTAGAAAGCTCTCTGATGATTTCCACCTCTGCAAAAAGAGACATCAAAAATTATCTTTCTTTCTTTTTGAAAAGCTGACCTAGAAAGGCTTTGAGTGATGAATAGGCATCTTGTTATTTCACTATGCATAACCATTGTGTACCAACAGGTGAAAATGTACATAATGTTTTAAGGTACAGGTGTCTCAAAGTGCAGAAGCACAGTTCTTGCTGAACTTGGGCAGGGAGAGAAATGCGTGCATGATTATAAACCCACACAGGACTCCTATAAATTTTGCTTTCACTGAGGGTTTCCTGGTGAAAGAGTTTGGGAATTTCCCCCACAAGGTTTCCTCTTCTCATATGTAACCACCTAATACAAAGCAAGATGCTGTTTGTAGGTGATGAGACATCCTTTGTGTAACTGCAGAGAAACAGTATTAGTATTCTCATAAAATGCAATTACTGTCTAGAAGGAATACTCTGATGGCAACAGCAGCATTAGAAATCTTCACAGACAAGGGAACTAATTAATTCTGGTATCAAATAAGAAGTGTGGGTAGTTAATTATTTTAAACCCCATTTCACAGCTAGGTGTAGGAGCAAGTAGGACTGTGTATGTCAGTGATATTATAGAAAGAAAAGTCAAATTACTGGTGTGATGCTAGACTACCAAGCGAACTGCAGAGGTGAGGATTTGGACATTCTCAGATTCCAGTTTGATCCTGTGTTTATTAGATCATGTTAGATCTTGAAGACTGCACGAGTATTGGATATGTTTTTGCTGGCCATTTCAACTGCATGTTATGTCCCTGTGCTTTTTAATCATATCATTTAAGTCCAATATTTGTTGTCAAAAATTCTAACAATGTACAACAGATTACATTTTAATGGGGATTCCAAAGCAACCTGAGGTGTATTTGCTCTTCCTGTCTCTAGTCTTATTGCTTCTGGTACAAACCCTCACAGGATAAGAACACTGGGAATGTTAACACAGACAAAATGTTGCTGGGATTTTAACCACACCATCATGACTTTGCCTGTGCTGACATCTCTGAGTGCTGCACTAGTGTGGAAACCTGTGGGACAATTTCTCTGAAAGTACAGGAGGGAAGAGAGAAGAGAAGAAAGGTAGAGTCAGAGAACAGTTGAAGCAGATAGGCATCTCTATAGAGATTGCCTAGTCCCAGCCCCCTTGATCAAATCAAAGTCACCAAGAGCAGGTTTTTCAGAGCATGTCCAGCCATGTTTTGAATTTCTCCAGGGATGGAGACTCCACAAGCTCTCTGGACAACCTGCTGCAGTGTTCAAGCACCCCTACAGTAAAAGAACCTTTTTCTTATGCTTTAATGGAATATCCAGTATTTCAGTTTGTGCCTGTTGCCTCACCTTGTCACTGGGAACCTCAAAGAAGAGTCTGGCTCTATATTCTTTACACTTCACATCAGATACTTATACCTATTCAACCCCTCTGAGCCTTCTCTTCTCCAGACTGAGCAGTCTCAGCTCTCTTAGTGTCTCCTCATAGGAGAGGTGCTCCAATTTTTAATCATGTGCATGGCCCTTTGCTGGACTTGCTCCATTATGCCGCTATCTCTCTGGTGCTGGGGAGCTCAGCACTGGACCCAACAGTCCAGATCTGTCTCACCAGGGCTGAGCAGAAAGTAAGGATCACCTCCCTTGGCTTGCTGGAGACACTTTACCTAATGCAGCCCAAGATGCACTTCAGAGAGGCTCTCAGTTTTGCTGATTTCCAGACAAAGTATGAGAATTTCCTCCACCATGATGTCTTGTAAGAGCTTCCTTATTTGTGTGCATACACATGGGATGGGCAACTTTCAGTCCTGTTTTCTGATCATGAGATTCCTCTTGTCCACATCACCCTGCAACCCTTGCTTGCCGTCCTGTTCCTCCACCTACTCACTTGATTGCAAGTGATTGTCCCTCTCCCATGGAGCATCACCCCTTCTGCCCCAGCCTCAGCAATGGGCCCCAGGCACCCCTTCAGCCCCAGGTCTGCAGAGCTGCCTCCTCCCTGGGAGCTCCGTCTGTGCTGGGGCCATATTTCTGGCTGTGTTAGTTCTTTACTCCATTTAGCATCATGAAAGGTAGGAATAGTAATGCTTTGAACAAGTCCCAGGGGCTTCAGAACAGAAAGCGGAATATATCAGAGAAACAGAAAGTATCTGAGAAGAGAAGAGTTATCAGTATGAGAGACCACAAGCTGAGTGACTGAGAGTTGACATTCCTTCTATTTATTTATAAAATTTGTAACTGTGGAAATTAGCCTTAGAAGTTGTAGACCCATTACTGTTAGTTTTATCGTCCTTCTAAGACATACCCGGAGGCATTCCTGGAGATTGAATCCTATTGTACTTTGCAATAAGCCCATAATTGATTATGCTATGGAGCTTTAATATGGGTTGAGAAATGGAATCCAGAGTAAATACATTCAGAATTTTGCTAGCAGGCCAAATTTAAAGCTGGTTTTCTGAACCCACCAGGATTATTCCTTCTCAGCTAATGATTTAATTTGAACTAGCCACCCTGGGAGGTGCAGTCTATGAGTAAGTCCAGGCTATCTGCTTGCTGGGCTTCTTTAAAGAAGTTTATCCTCTATACTTCACCTGTAAGGTTGTAAAGCTAAAATTAGGTTCTAATATTCTTCATTATAAGGTATCTTAGGTCCTGCCTGGTGCTTCTCTCTGTATTGCTTCAGATGCCTGTCAACAATGCCATCAGAGATAAATTCACTGATTTGTTTCAATTCTGAGAAAACACAAGTGCATTACACCATATTCTCAAATATGAGAGAAAACCAAGTTAGGGGGTAGTGGTAGTCGTTCATCGTTATATTTCTCAGCTTGAAATATAGCTCATGTACCTTCCTAGTCTTCATTAGATATATTTTTTTTTTTCAGTTCACTCATTTGATTAAAATTTATCCTTCTAAAAGAAGCTTGTTCACTTTGCTCCTTAATGAGGGATGAAAGAGATGCTGGTCTCTCCCTTCCATTACAAAAATTCTTCTTTCTTTTTCTTAGTTACTAAGGACCACATTACTTCCTTTGATATACAGGTGGCTCCTGCTGACTGTAGCTAATTCCATGGGTTAACGTGGGCTAACTTGTAGATCTGGTATAAATTGAAGCTTCTAAAGCTACATCATTTTCTATCTAAGAGGCATTCTAAACAAGTAAATCCAAGGTGGTTTTTTTTTTTTTTGTTGTTGTTGTTGTTGTTGTTGTTGTTGTTGTTGTTGTTTTTCAAGCAAAGGAAATTTTGTTCAGAAGTAACAGAATTAGCACTGTTTTCTGACCATTTAAAATCCTGGATTTGTTTCTGAACTTGAAATCTCTAGGGCAAAATTTGTTTGTGAGATTCAGTCTTTAGAATTAGTTTGGGGTAGGGTTTTTTGATTCACAATACAAATTTATTTGAAAATACTTATGAAACGTTATTATTGTCTGTGCAAGGTCTTAAGATAAAAAACAATTAGTTTCATATTTCCCAGATGGAAAAGAACGTCTCTCTCCTTGTCTCTTTTCTTTTCTTTCTCTCTTTTTCTCATCAATAATTACAAAAATTTAGTATATTCCCAGAATTACTAAACCACTCAGTCTGCTCCATTAAGAAACCATTCACTATGCCCAACATGCTAATTCTTTAAAATCTCCTTTTGCATGTTCTCACCAAACTTGTTGATACTGTATTTTTTTTTTCTATGACGAGGTGAGAGGAACAAGCGCAAACTAAAGAGGCAAAAAGCGCAAACTAAAGAGGCAAAAGTTCATTGTGTCAGACTGGAGAGATATGCAATGAGAGAGCAACTTCATGTCATAAGTTGAGCTTTTCCTTACTCAGTGCCTCTGTAAAAGAATATATCGATATATAACACGATATCTTTGGTGCGTAATGTTTGCAGATGCACATAGCTCAAAATGCAGCAATAGACTTATATAGGAAGATGAGGCATAGGACATGAGGAGTGCAGAAACAGAAAATCCTTAACATAAGTTTCTTCAGCAAGCATAGCAGTATTATCTTAGAATCAAGATTTGGATCCATTGGCAATTTATATCAAAAGAAAAGTGAATACTTGGTAAATTTTATGAGAAAGACTTGCTCCTCCTAACACCAAACACAGTCAAACTATGGAAATGCACACCTAGTGTTACGTAATGAAGTTAAGCTTTAATGTTATCCTTTCTGAATTTTTATCTGCATTTTCATTGCTCCAGGGAGAACTTGCATGCAAACTGCCTGATTTTTTGCTCTGGCACTGGGAGGTTCCTAACTCTGCAGACAATAGACCTCTGCAAAGCTTTGCCATACAAAAAAACATTTTTCCCATCTGAAAAACACCTAGAGCTATTTCAGACAGGAGATAATGATACGATCATTAAAACCCAAGGTTTTCTTGAGGATTAAGGGAGTTTCTGTCTCTGCTGCAATGGAGGGTTGACTGCAGAGATTCTAGGAGAAAAGGTTGACTGGCACGAGCAAATGTAGATCAAAATGCAAAATCATTGCTGTCTGTTTTGCATGAATGAAGAACTGGGATTTGGAGAGCAGAGCCCAGCAAAATTGTTCCTTGTACATACTTGGATGGAGTGACAAAATGCTGTACAGAGATGAGGCACTGGTGACATGTGCCTGGGCTGAACTTCACCTGAGACAGGACCTCCCTAAGCAGGGCATGTCTCTCCTGACCTGCTACACACAGACCCATTTTAGCTTTCCAAAGGGTCTTGATACAATCCCCTGCAGTAATTTTGTTACTTGACTGTGCCTATTACCAAAGTGGAACATATTCCCCTTTCCCCATTGTTTTTGCAGAGAGGAGAAGAGCAACACCTCCAGAACTTAGTGTCTTGTCATCTTGCTTGTGTGGGGCATTGATTTCCTACCCTGCAACAGCCCATACAGGGGCAAGAAACTATTGATGGACTGGTAGATGGTACTACTCTACCCAGTGTGAAGCTCTGGGGGGAAAGGAATTATGCACTTCATTCATAAGAGAGGAGCAGCAATGTATTTATTGATGAAAATAGTGATTTAGTGGGGCTTAACCATGAATGAGACAGATTTAACAAAGTCCTAATGGTAAATGCAACATTAACTAGATTAGTGATGGCAAGGTACCTTGATTATTTACTGCTTAGAGGACAGGGTCAGACTAAAAGCATCAGGGAGACCCTCATGGGTCAAGTGGTTCAGAAGGTAGTCCCTTTTGCTGTCCATACTCTGAGGAGATTAAACACAACCAGATCCTATCCCAGTCCCAAACTTAGTGGTTTACACCTACAGGATTATATACACAATCAATCCTTTATATCACTTAGTTAGGATTACAAAGTTTCAGCATGGTTAGCAAATTACTTGCAGTTTCAACAAGACAGCGATTAGTCACTTACCGAGTGTCTGTCACACGTAAGAAGTCTTTCAACCTCGAGGAGTAACCTTGAGAGGCATCCCTGCTCAAGGGGGAGATCCTGGCACGCAGCCCACTGCAGAGAGCTCAATGAGCTCTGGGCTGTCCCCTATTTATGGGGTAGGATGATTGACTACTAGTCATACTTGCATGCCAGCCACATGTGTTCCATTAGCTCTTGGATCTATCTCCCCCACATCCACCTCAAGCCTGATTCAGCTGTCACGACTGTCAGGACTGGACACTTTCATCATGATTGCCACTGATGGTTATTGCCCAAACAGGGGTGAGTGGGGGGCAGGAGGAGTACACCTCCACAAGCTCTAAGTCTCAGAGACCAGGGGCTACAAGCACACACACACAGAGTTATATACGTGTACGTATTTATGTTGTATTTAAAATGCACAAAATTGGAAGGATAGTGAGTAGCCTTTACTGCTTGATATGTTTTTACGTCTGTCTTCAAAGATGCTTAATAATGTTCTTTCTACCAGCATCAAAGAGGAGCTTCCTTGCTTCTGAAGGAGAGGACTTACTGCTAAGAATTTTGATTCTTGCTCTCATTTGTAACCTGGCTTATTCACCCCCACTCCTGCCCTTATTTGTTTGAAGTGGGAAAACAGCACTGTCTGATGAAAAAGCCTGTTTTAGATTGATATTTTTCCAACCTTCATATATCTCATTGTAATTTATCAGTAAATGTACGAGGTCTTTATTAAGACAGGCCAGATTTATTTTTCATTTGTGCTAAATTGTTTATGCCCTTTTAAAAGTGCACTGTATCCTCAGCATTGGGCTTTTGGTTATCTGCCTGACAATGATGGAGTGTTATGTGCTAACAAGTGCGTTAAGATATTGTCCTGTTGCATATTCTGTGCTGTTTGTGAAATGACTGTAATAAGGAGAGACAGACAGACATGGAAGAGATCAGGTGTATAGTTATACTAATTTTTGTTAAATGGCTCAAACCAGACCAGTTTAGTGGTGACCAGTGATTACTGGCTTTACCCAGCCACACAGCCTCCCTTCCCAATGAAGTTCCCTCATGCTTAGGCAATTAAATCAGGGTCATATTTACAAAAGGACTCATTGGTAGTTTGCAAAGAGTGCTCATGAAGCTCTGCTTTCTCACTTTGGTGTCTGGGTGACAGTTCTGATTCACCCAGTGAAAGGGTTGCTACCAGTCGTATTTCCAGCAAAGTAATACCACAAGTAGCTTCTAATTGGTATTCACAGTCTGAAGCAAATTCGCTCATGTTAAGCATGCTGAGCAGGTTCCTGGGCTTGTGCTTTCTGGCTAGCCTCTGGCTATCCCGGGAATCAGATAGGTACCTTGCCTGCATGCTGCAGCTTTTCCAAGGGAATTTGTCAGAGTAATTAACAAAAGCCTCCGTCTGCCTGTATTAGTAGGATCTGTGCCTTTCCATGTCTCTCTTGGTTGATGAAAAATCACTCATCACAGAGGCTAGCAGCCTCAGCAAAGAGGTCAGAGCCTGGCTAGGCATGGGGTCTGGGGTTTGTTGTCCTGGATGGGAAGGGATGGTTTCATCCTAACTCTGCTCACGTTTTAAGTACGATCCAGCCATGGCATGGGAGCTCCTGAGGAATGGGTAGGGCTGTATCCAAGCCCTCAAGTCACGAGAGGCATCATGCTGCACGAGTGGAGAAAACCAAACCTATCATGCCCTGGTGCCGTCCAGATGTTGCTCGTGAATATTTCCTCCTTTGGGAAGAACAGGAAAACTTGTGTTCCTAAGGAGACTTCCTCCACGTCTTCCTCAGGAAAACGAGCCCTTGAACTCAGTGACAGGGATAGAAGCAAAAAAAGTCTATGCACTAGGGCCTATGCACACAGCCACCTGAAGTTCTCAGCCTAGTTGGTCTTGATGGATGGATCAGATCTGATTTAAAACAACAGAATAAGTGCTATTGATGTTTCTCTGCCGTGTTTCTTTGTTTGTTTGTTTGTTTTTAAGAAAAAAAAAAAAAAAAAACTTCCAAGGATTATTCTGAATCTTTTCTCCATGTTAATGACAACAGCCTCAGGATTTTTTCTCACCCAGTTCCACACTTTGCCTTGACATCACCATAAGAGAGCAGCACAGCATGGAGAAGTAAAAGAAATGTCACTTTGTGAAGAATGCAAAGGGAGGGTAACACAAGTTGGAAGATGTCTATCAAATCAAGTCATTGCCATGAAGGGGGAAAGGGAGGCACACTACTTTGGGAAAACAGCAGATGTGGTTTCCTGCTCCAGCAGAATGTTTTTTGCAGCATACACTCTATTAATTTCAGGAAAGTTGTTTTTGATTTACAGGGAGAAAGGATGAGAAGAGTGGAGGCCACTGTGTTTAAAACTCACCTGAACACAACCTTTGGTAAAAATTTTGCAGGCCTTTGGACTCTGGTCTTTGGTTTCCACTATGATGTCTCACTAATAGCTACTTCTCTGAGGTCCCAATAACGCGGTATATGCTATTTAGCTTTTGCTTTGCCCATAACATTCTTAAATACATGTCTAAGAATCACAGAATTATGTAGGTTGGAAGAAAATTCTAAGATCACCTACTCCAAAATCTGACCTAACAGCCCTCCACTAAACTCTACTAAGAAGCAGCATGGTGGAAAATGTCTTTCCTATACAAAGAGCTGCAAAGAGGTGTGTGAGCCTGTGAAAGCCTGTTCTGCTGCTGCTCTCTGTAGATGCTCAGACAGATTTGGACTTACTAGGAGAAGAAGGAGATGTATATATAAGAAATGAGATGTCTAACATGCCATGGGACAGGTCGGGTGATGCCTTCAAGCAAGTGTCAGTAACTTTATTTAGAGCTGTTAATAGCATCTCTTACTTTCCTTGCAAGATTAGCAAATATGGCCAATGATCAGACACTCATTTCAGTGCTAGATTTTGTCTTTTTATTTGCTAGTTTTCATTTGCCCTGGACGTGCACCAAAAGAGCCTGCCTGGCCTGCTAAGAAGATGACATGCATACCCAGATTACTTTCCCTAGGCCCATATTACACAGTCTATGCTGTTTATGATGCTGCAGGTGGAGAGAGTTGGGGTTATCCTGTCCTCTCATCTTGTGTCCAAACTATGGAGGGAAAACAGCAGAAGTAGGGGTCTCTTCTAAGACACTGGTAAGAGCTCCAACCTTTCATAGCCATCAGTCTGGTGGAGAGTTAATGCCACTTGTGATTACTTAAGCTATTGTATTTATGGCAAAGTGACATATGAAGCAATGCTTGACACCTCCTAGTTTGTCAGTGAGATAGCTGAGATCCTTAAAAGCTCCATCAGCTAAGCTGCAGAGTCATCATCCTCATTCCGATTACCCGTAGAGGGGTGGGTAGGTGACGCACTAGAGAAGACACCTTGTGTCTTAACACGTTGAAGTGTGGAAACTCTGTGCTTAAGCTGCCTTCACAGAACTTCACATGGTGAGAACGTAATTGAATAATCTGGTTCCAGGGCAAATTTGAAAATTAAACAGGGACTTGAGGGAGTGGCCCCTATGGAAACCATGTCAGTGAACAAACAGCATTGGAGGGTTTCTGTGGTGTTTGTATAAGGAGGATAATGTTTGCTTGGTTCTTGTGGGTTTAACTGGCTGTCATCCTTGTACAGAAAGGCAACAAAAACTAATTCAAAGAAACTGAAACCAAACAGAGGTGTGATAAGTCATTTGGAATTTGAAATTCAGGTAGTACGCTGCAGTCGTGAAGGATACATCGTGTCACATGGGAGATTTCTGTTTGTTACTGGAGCAGTGTAGTTTTTAGAAGATAATTTCCATTGTAGACACTTTTATTTGTTTATTGAGAATTCACTGTTGGAAATGAAGTACGTTAAAAATGAGCAAAAGTAGCAGATTCTTATTATAATATTTCTTCTTAAATATTCTTTTAAAACTTTTTTTTTTAAACTCAAGACACTAGCAAAACCTTGAGGTCTGTTGAGCGGATTCTATTGAAAGAATTAACAACAGTTTCTTCGTGGATGCAGTTCTTTTAATTTAGAAGGAATGCCCGAAAAACAGTCTGCTTTTTCCCAAGGGGAGTCACACACAGACAGTAGCCCTCTTTCCCAAACCTCCAGGTCCTTTTCAGACCCTAAACGCCCATTCTCTCAAATATTTCCCAGGGTCCTACAGTCAGCAGTTCTGAATCCACCTCTGAGGTTTTATTTCTGCTTCTCTTTGTTGATATTTTTCCTGCATTTTTTTTTTTTTTAATTCTCCTTTGCATTTTTGTATCTACAGACATAGAGCCCTCTATTAAAGCTAAATCTAGCAAACCTCATCCTTCCACACAATACGCTTTCCTTAGGAACTTCACTCGTCTTCATACCAGCCTTGATATGAACCCATGTTTTGGCTGGAGGGTGCTATTGCTTCAGCAAGCTAATTTCATTGAAGAGTTTATGGCTTCTCACAATTACCTTAAATGAAGGGTGGATGTTTCACCCAAATATGTTTAATCCAGTATGAATGCCGTTACAAGTTTGAATATGCTTTCTGATACTTGAACTGTGAGTTAAAAATGGAGACTATCTGTAATTCCTTGAAAGTACAGTGTCTGCAACAGAGGAGCCTTAGTCCCACGTCAGATATTTGGGTGTTGTTTGTACCTCTGTGTGATAACAAATAGTGGTAATACTGTGTAAAAATGTTTTTCAGAGGTAAGACCAGAACCCACAGCCCTTGCAAAGGAGAAAGCATTTGTGTCTGGTTCCTGTTCTCCATGAGCCTGAATTCAGAAGACAGATGGGAAAATGTCAAAAATTCCCAACAGAGAAAATCTTACATGAGGAAGGGCAAAATGTTAAGGAAACAGGATGAGAAGTTTCACAGCAGCAGTCCTCACTTCCACCCAGGCAACCTCGAAGGCTGTCCCCCACCACAAAATTTAATTGCATCTTCTCCTAGTTCTTCTCAAGCAGATCATTAGCAACACCATTCTGCATGTGCATGGCTGTGTGTCACTGAGCTACCGTGAGCATTTTCCAGGATTAACTTAGCTCTGCTCCTCAATTGGTTTCAATGGGTTTAGCAAGCCTTTTTTTAGCCAGCGTGGAGAAGCTAATGCTCTTAGTTCTCAAGCGTTTTACAAGTGCATGAAGCCAGATCATCCCCTCCCAGTTTTGCCATGGAAGGGATGTAGCTAGCAGAAAGCCCCCAAAGACAGTTCAAAGTCTCTTGGAGGAAAGGGAATGGAGCTTAAGAGGACTTGGCCTTCACCTTCCTTGTCACCTCAAAACCCTCCCATGTACAAACTGCAAAGCAAAGGATGGGCAGGTGTTCACGAAGGGCTCTGTCAAACCCCAGAGGACTGCACAGAACAGCCCCATTGCCAGGAAAAATGGAAGGAAATACCTCCAGACAAAACTCTTGATTCACAGTGAGACAAACTCACAGTGATGGCCCTATAGAACTCTGTCTGGCCTGGAGAAGTAAAACTCCTATTCCATGGGAAAAGGGATTGAGGGAAAAGCCCAGGAGACTGGCTCCATGCACTATGTCCCCAGCAACTTCACCTAATAAATGGTGGGCTTCCTAGCCCAATTGGTAACATCGGTAATGCTAGACAGGTCAGCTTTTCGTTCTGCAAAGAAATTTATCTCTCCTTCCCTTCCCCATGACCTCTCTGACCAGAAAATTATTCAGGCACCACCAGGAATACTCTGCAATTTAGCAGGAGTCTCTTCAGCTGCAGCTCCCTGCCTGTGACAAAGCCTAGGGGAATAACCTCTGCAGACCTCATGCGCTGCATGTGAGGAATGATGAGGTGGACCAAGTAACCTTCTGTGTGTCTTCTGCTGCTGGTGATACTGCTGACTGCCAGCCACAGCTGCGGTGCTGGGGCTTTGAGCAGAGCCACCCAGCCACAGCCAGCCTGAGCAAGCTAAAATCAGAAGTAACTGCAGTCTTGCAGGTACCAGTATGCTAGGTTTGCTCTTGCATGGCAATCATTTGGATCCAGATCCTGCTTCGTCAAAGCCCAGGGGAAATATATATATATATTTCCAAATATACCCAATAAATATATATATATCTCCAAAGTAATACACCCATTGCTCACCAGGAGCAGTCTTGAAGTAATTTTTGAAAACTTCTGCAAGATGGGAAGGCTACCACAGAGGGCTGTGGCCAGTCATCAGCAGAGATAATTCTCTGATGGCAGCTTGGCTATCATGTAGTTTTGACTGGCACAAAGGTCTGGAGTAAGACTGTTTGATATACGTGGACAATTTGTCTCTCTTTCCTCCCCTCTAGCCATTTTTAGACAAAATAATAATAATAATTGATGGCTAGTTTAAGAGCAAACTAATGGCTGGTTATTTAACCTCGTTAAGTACATGGCAAAGCCGTGGAAAATGGCTTTTCATTTCAGCTTTCCACTGACTCAGAGATTTTGTGTTTGTTAAATCAGACCATCAGAGAGCAGCAGTGGAAGGACTGATGTAAACTAATCGAGTTTGGGCCTCTGGAGCAGCTGGCTGCACAACCCTCTCTCTGCAGCCTGGTCACACCGTGCACACCAGGCTGCCCAGCTCTGGGGAGATTAGCATCGGGTTTTTGTGAGCAGTTAATCCCCGGTGCAGGGTTGGAATCATGTGAAGAGCTGGACATGTGCACAGCGCCCAATGGGGCCTGCAAATTGAACGGGACAGAACTTACCAGATGCAATTTTGTTAGAAAACATCTGCTGAAACCATTTGCCGTTCGTGCATTTTTCGTCTCTGACCTGGAGATATTTGTAAAATATTTTCCAATTTAATCACTTCTGTTGTCTGTGGTTTTGGTGGTTGTGGTCTCTCGACATGCGAGTGTAGGTTTATCTTTCCCATCATCCTGACAGGAGGAACAGCAAGCCACATGAGCTGGATGAGACTTTGGCAATAAACCCCCATTGCTCGAAGAACTCAGGTGGTCCCAGTGAGGACTGGGTGTTGTGCTGAAGGGTGCAGAAGGGTTTGTTGGGAGGCTGGTAATTGCAGGATGATTCCAGAGTGTCCTCCAAGTGGCTGTGAGTGACTGCTTGGTATCAAGGGAAGTGACCATCAGTCTCACTCTTGCAGGTTGTACTTTCCCTGCAGCCCACCCAATACCCACAGCTGTGGTCTCCTCCTTGCCCAGATTGAAGTGAGCAAGGGAGAGGAGTCAGGTTTCCTTCACCTACATGTGGAATGACTGCATAGCTACAGTGCTTAGCCTAGCGGAGGGCATCACCAACGCTTTTTGCTCCTTTTTGCCAACAGCGGCAGAGGGGGGCAGCTCCTGCCATCAGCAGTGGCAGCTCCTGAGTCTGCAATGGGCTGTGTATTGCCTCGAAATATTTTGGAAGCCCCTCACTTCCCATGCTGGTTGGCTTGTTTTTTTATCTTCATGACTAGTACCCTAGGAAATTTCCCATCCCCCTTAAAATATAGACAACCCCTTTGTATGTAAAGAGTCACAGTATGCCCAGCCAGCACCAGGGTATATAGGAGAGGGGGGATAAGGCTGGAGAGTGATCCCCTCAGTGAATTTACACAGGGTATAGATCTGTGTCAACATGGGGGAGGCAGGCAGGACACCACAGTGTCGCCTGTGAGGCACAGCTGGTCACAGTGATGCACCAGAAAGACCCAACAGTGGTGGAAGGTGATAGCTGTGGCAGCAGCAGCCCACAGGCTTGCTTGGGAAGGGTAAGTGGTATCTTACGTGGGCAGGAAATGTCCCCAGCATTTGCTTACACAAGGAGGGATGGGAATGTGTATGGGGAACAGGGATGGTCTCTCCTGACTTGCTCTGTGGACTCCAATCATCTTGATGGAAAACAACCTCTTGACATGAAAGTGGGTGGCTTCTCTTGCTCTTTTAGGCTATGGCACCAAGCTGCTGGATGTCTGTCCTAGGGGAAACTGCTGTTTTTTACCCAAAGCAATCTACATATGGATTTCTTCCCATTTTCATTTTCATTTGGAGACTGGAATTGAACCAATTGCATGCATGAAAAGTAATATATTCATCATGATTATTTCAACATTTTTTTAAAATGTATTATTAACTTCAAGACACTTTCCTATTCTTATATGGTAAGAAGAAATCAGTGTTTAAATAAAGTTAATTTTGTGTTATAAAGTGGCGGGGGCCAAGGAATTCTGCCCCTCGTGCCTCTGAGCTGCTTCAGCCTCATACTGTGTGGTGTTTAAAGCCTTGCCTGGCAAAAGTTCAGTACACATTTCCACTCTCTCCATGCAGCTAAGACTAGAAAGGGTGCCATAAGTTCAGTAAAACTTTTCCTTCAGTCAGATTCTCTGTTTTGTCTTGACAGTGTTTCTGAGCTGAGTTTCCCCTTTACTCCTGGTAAATTTAAAAATTAATATAGCTTACATGTCAGTCATTCATCCATGCAATCTATAGCAAAGAATTATCTGGAAAAAAGACTTTTGGCATAACTTCATTACAGAAATAACAAGGACAAAATTTAGCTCAGCTTTCAGCTCTTTCTAAATCTCCCACATTTTTTAGAAGGAAGGGAATGGAAACTTTGCAGTAGATCTGTTCATTGTTTGCTCTCCCCCTGCATTCTGCAGTATTTGCATATACAGTGGCAAGTTTGCCATACATCTCTAGCTAGAAAGCACTGTGAATTGGGTATGGGGGTATTTTTCACCAGCACAAAGTGGATAAGTGCCCAGGCAGGTGCCTTTCCTTGGCCCTGCTGCACCCAGGTTTTTCTGGAGGGTTTCATTTCCCTGAAGTACCTCTGGATTTAGATGAGCACAGCTAAATATTTGAATCCGCCCCGCTGTCTGCTCAGTGAAAAGACTCTGAAATGGATTTGTGAGTCTCAAATCAGTCCCTGGGGCATCCTAGCCCACACCGTAAAACCACCGTATGTAAATTGTCACAGTTAAGTAAGTTCCTCGGGAGAGAGGGAGACCGGGAGGGGAATTGGAAGAGGCTCAGTGCCCTGCTGGCTTTCAGACAGGGCTGCCCTCCCGGCTCAGAGGTCGCTGCAACAGCGGGGAGGAGATCGTATGGCTGCCATATGGGCCACGCACGGCAGATGGGGAAGTCGTCTCCGCTCCCCCTGCTTTCTGCAGAAAAACAGAAATCAAAAATGGGACGTAAGAAACAGGCCCCTTTCTGTTCAGCTGCAGGAGCGGGGTGGAACAGGAGGGCAGTTCTCCTCTCAGGGTGTTTCTGGGATCATTCATTAGCTGATGCCCCCGGTTTTCCTTCTCTTCAGGGAAGTCCACTGAGAATTTATTGCTGAGCCATTAATGAATTTTTAAACCATCAGGGAATAATGTAAATAAGTGGGATCCCTGGTTGTCACACAGGCGTTATCAGGTCAAAATGCATGCACTGGAATTGCTGCTTCAAGTAGGGGGTAAATCTTCATGTGCAGCCATACAAGTGACAGAGCAGCTCACTGCTCTGCATCTCCCCTTCATCCAAAGCCCAGCTTCTGTCCAAGCCCTCTCCCCACTGAGGACTGATCAAGGACTTGGAGCGAGAAGAAAATGTCTCTGTTCCTCTCCTGATGGACATTTGTATCTCCCTGACCTCCCACCTGCACTGTAGGAGAGTTGCACATGCACCGTGATGTTTAAGCACAGCAGACATACTCCTCGCCAGCCAGACAGGTGTTTGTGCCATTTCCCCATTGCTGTGCTCACAAAATCACCCCCTTCTGCCAAAGCCCAGGGATTTTTTCCCATTCCTACATTAATTGTAGAAAATAGGAATGGTATTTGGTGATAGCTACAAGAGCCAAATACAGAGCGATTTACTGAGTATTAGCTTTGAGTTTTTAATTTTGTTAAAACCCTAACCCCTTTAAACAGAACTATTTATTACCTTTACAAACATAGAAAAAATATCATAGCTGCAGGTTTAATGATGAGACCAATTCTAGGAAAACTTCTCTCCAGCACTAAGGTTCATTTGTCCAACACCAGTGTCTGCTTTTGTTTGCTTTTTGCCCTTTACAGAGGAAAAAACACCTTTCCTGCTCCAAAATAGATAATCGTGCATGAAAATCAGGCATGTTAAATATCACAGGCAAGGACTGATGTGCCCAGGTGCCCGAAGTCCAAATAAAAGAGTCACATTAATGTCAATGTGCTTTGGATCATTAGCTCTTAAGCCTCTAACGATGTTCCCTAATGACCCTACTGCTCTTCCTCCTCCATCAGACTCTCTCTAACCTGCAGGAGCTGTGCTAACTTTTCAGGGGGTTACTGTAAGAGAACCTTTGGAAAAAAAAAAAAAAACACCATGCAAGTATACCAGTAATATATAAGAGACATTACCCGTTGGGAGCCTGGAATGTAATTTATAGGAGGTTGTATCCACAATATTCATTATGTGAAGGCTCAAGTTCTTATTCATTTTTTATTTCATTCATTTATTCTGCTACAGGGACAAGAATAAAAAAGAACACCTGTCCCAAGATTAAGACAACTTGCCATTAATTTAAAACTGCAATATAGATGCTGGTTACAACATCAGCACATCCCCCTCCCCTCACACACACACTGCCATATACTAAACAGCAGTCAGCATTTTTTCTTGGACAGGTCCAAGGCTGGGGTGGACCAGCATCATGACACTGACTCTAGCCTTCCCCCTGGGTGAGATTTGGTGCCCATGGACTTTGCTCTGCACTGGCAGAAAGCTCCCTTCTCAGAATCCACTCACTTTTTTTCAAGTCTGTCAGCTCATCTTCCACTGCTCTCCTGATGTTAATCCCTGTCCTCCAGGCCCTATACATATCCCTATACGGCCTGAAGGGTTCTTGCTCAGACGCTCTTCCTGCTTACACCAGGGCAATCTGAGCTGCCATGTGGAGAAATTGCTCTCAGTTTAGCGGGGAGCTGAGCACATCCCTCCAAGCTGACTGTTGTTGCAAGAACACAGGGAAAACTTGTCAGACTTGCTGGATGTAGGAAATGGGTACTTTCCGTTTGAATCATATGTTAGTGAGTCCTCAAGCTATTTAAAGGGTTGATAAATTAGCTTACTGATTTGTGATACATCCTTGAAAATGGTCCTAGCAATAGGACAGAGGTTACTAGGTCTTTCACATTTGGGCAGAACCTCTGCCCATCTGAAATCTTCATGCATTTTTGTCCCACAGGGAGCATCAAAAGCCTCATTTTTTTTTTTTTATTTTTATTTTTTTTTTTTACATTATTATATGAGGTACATCTGTCTTGTCGCCTTCTAATGTGGATGCGGACCCAGACAGCCAAGGAACAAGACTTTCTCAGTGGTGGGTCTGGGAGAAAGCATGCAGCACTGCAGGACCAACTGAGGCCAAGAGGATCCTCATGCTGGTATCCAGAAAAGACACAAGAAAATTCTTCACAGAAGGAAACTGCCGGTAAGTGAGTCAGCAGAAAACGTTTAGCTGACTGCCTGGCTGCTGACGCAGCATCCACTTTCAGTCACCTTGGGGAAATGTCAGCACAGCCAGCTCCAGGCACCTGGCGGGAGGCAGGTGTCCAGCCCCAGCCTCCGCTCCCTGCAACGAAGTCATCCGCAGTGCGTGAAAGGAATTGCCCTCTAGAGGTGCTTTTCTTTCTCTCCCTTGAGAATGCTGGGCAACCAGCCTGGACTCTGGTCTTTAAGCAGGTACGGTTCACGGAGTTGACTCCTCTGTAAATCTCCAAAAGCTCAGTCCGAGAAATGGATGGGAACTCACCCTCTTGCAATTGTCCACCCTCGCGCTCTGAGGTCCCGGCTGGCACTGCAGGAATCATTGTGCAATCAATATTATTAATGCTGGCAAACTGACTCTGGCTCTAAATATGCACACACTGAGAAAACAAACAAAAAAACAAACAAACAAAAGGTCTTTGCAGTAACACAACTTCAAAGCCAAAGTTGTAATCATACAGAAACTAAGGAATGCAAAAGTGAGCTAATTGGAGTAGTGTAACTTATCCATAAAAATGTTAATTGTATTTTCTCACCATATATTTCATTAACATTAGTGTCTTAGGTTCAAATTCTGCACTGATTTCTACAGTTATGACTCACTTTTCAGCTAAGGAGAATATCAGTGATGATCAGCATAGCAGGAGCAGGATTTTTGAAGGCCTACATGAACATGTCACACATGTGTGTGTGATTTTCTCCATAATGGTTTTTGAACCCCCTGGCCAAAGCCCACAGAATGTAAAAGCATGCTAGAGGTTGCTTGGGTAATTTGCTTCCTGCAAGGTCTGTGACCATAGGCAGTTGTGAAGAGAGGAGATCGCCACTGGAGAGGAGAATAGGTTGTTGAATGAGCTCAGCCACTGCAAGATGCTGGATAGATCACCTTTCTCAACCAAGGCAGAAATCCTGCTCACCTCTCAGGGCCCAAAGCCAGACAAGCCTGGTATTTCCTCCCATCAGTGCTTAAGTCCACAGAACCACTCTTTAGTTGAACCGTGTTTTTAAGCATATGAAAACACATCATGATGTGTATTTTAATGTTCCAAATACAGCATCTATCCTAAAAGAAAGGTAAAATAAGCACCTGGGTTGCTTTGGGTGTACAAGCAGACTGCTGCACTTCCAAACACTGTGACACTGACAACAGGGCTCTGGTGCTCCTGGCACTCATCCCCACAGTGATGGCAGGTGGGTCTGTGTGAAGGGCACTACACAGATAAAACACATTTGCGTGGAAAGCAGTGGGGTGGACAGCTGCTTTGCCTTACCTTCATGCAGAGAAACTGTTTCATCAGGCTTTCCCCACCTGCTTTGGGTTTTGGTGTTCTTCAGGTGTAAGGTAAAGTACACACACAGAGTAAACTCTTGAGTCAATATGGTGTTAGTTAGCTGCAAAGGCAACAAAAAATATTGTGGGTTTCCACTCTGAGGGCTGTTTGGATAGACTTGCTTTTCCTAGGTTAAAAAAGGACTACAGAATCAAAGCATGACTTATTATATGTCACAGCTACAGTCATTAGCAAGGTGCTATAAGCCAGAGGGTATTGTCTTTATTTTATTAGAAATAATCCTATAAATGAAGTTTACTGCTATCTGTGTAAAACAAAGGCTCTCTCCAATCCCTGTCTTCTTCCAGCATAAAGGTCAGGGTGGTTGTGCTGGAGGTTTTGGTTGGTGCTTGTTCCTAATTTATTTTGCAATTCTGCTGCTCCTTGCATTTGTATATCCCCAAGCAAACCAAGCAAACACGCACAACTCTCAGATCCCTGTGTGGGGATCTGTGTTAGTATCTCCAGCTCCGAAGTGGCTGAAGTGAAGTATAGCAAGAATTGGTACAGCCTGCCCCATAGCAGGACAGTGGCAGGCCCAAGACCAGAGCGTAGGAGTCCCTTTTACCCATCCTTTATTGCTCTCACCTGAACCCCCAGCAGAAGGCCCCAGGGTTTACCACATGCTTATGGGCAGCACAGACACACTGGGTCTCCGATGTCCATGTCTTCACCTGTTGTCCTCCCTAATCACAAGCTGGCCTTCACTTGTTTTCTTAGGTGTGGAGGAGAGCAGATGGCAGTCTCTGCGTCAATCAGAATCTAATCCATAGCACAGTCACAACGCTGAGCAGCAAAGGTTTTCAGCTGCCTGCTGTGAGTGGTGGGCACCCAGGCAGTTGGTGCACTTCCACTGCTTTTCCACCACAAAGAGCAGGACAGCAAGGATGCAGGCCTGAATGGGACGGCCCTTGTGCCCTAGGAAGAGGCAAGGCTACATAGCCTTTTGTGGGCAAACGTTTCCCTCTTGAATTTTTAGTCAGCACTACCCCACAAAACGCTTTACATTTGGAAAAGAGAACAAGGTATGAATCCCTGCTTGTAAAATGTACTCACATTTTTTTCTGATCACAGGCTTGTTATTCCTTCTGCCGTGAGTCACTGCTGCTAGGGTGGCCCAGTTTACCCTCCCTCGGCCCCTGTGTTATTAGTGACAACGCGAGTGACTGCGCCAAGGCGATGCTTGTCCACCGCAGGATGTTCTTTTTGTACAAGCCTTCTCCTCTGTTTTGACATCTGAGAGTGTTCTCATCCTTTAATAAGCAGACGCAGACAAATTTCAAAGGTACTTACTGCCTGCAGTGACAATGTCAGGCGAAGTATGGGTGCTGTGTTTTATACATCAGGTCCACAGGTAAATAACATGAGGGTGGCATGAACCTTCACTCAGCCAGACACATTACCCAGGCTGCAGCCTCACTTTTAGCCTGCTTTCCAAGGAAAACAAGGTTTCCACAGCTGTGTGTACGTTCATTCTTCCTTCCCGTGACTTCTGAGCCCATTTGCTGATTTCTGCAGTGTTTGGGTGCATGAGATGTCTCAAACACAGTAAGAGCTCTGAGTCTTTTCAGGCCAGGCAACTGAAGAGACCTCACTAATTCCTCAGCGGGAAGAAGGCCACCCTGTGATTCAGTCTGTCATGGACACCACAAATCCACAGGGATTTGCTCATGCTGGAGACCCAAGCTAATAGCAAACAAGACCTCATCTGCTCACGTGCTCACAACATAAACTCATGCCCCAAGCAGACCTGCTCTCATGAACTTTTATATGTGCAAGAGGGTCTGTTCTCATGAGTAATCCCGCCCTTGGTCAAGAGACGAGAAGTGCTCAGGCACCCTGGTGCTGCTCGAGAGGATTTACTTGAGGAAGCCTGAGCTTGGGGAGCTGCAGCTGACAGAGCTCACAGGCTGTCACAGAAAGGGAGAGCTGAGGCTGTGAGGGAGAGGGAGCAGAAACACCTCAGTGATGGATCAACCTTGGGAAAAAGAAAGAAAGAAAAGAAAAGAAAAGAAAAGAAAAAAAAAAAAAAAAAAAAAAAAGAAAAAAAAAAAAAAAAAAAAAAAAAAAAAAAAAAGCTGGATTTGCTAATTCACTGAAGGTGGCCAGGGAAACGTAGAAATGATTAAAAAAAAAAATCCCTTGGGTCAATAACCAGCCTGTCTTTGGAGAGACACAAGGACTTCAGTGGGTGTAAGTTTAATTAAGCCAGCCAAAAACTGAAGGGAAAATTAGAAACCATTTCCAACAATGCTTTACAAAACCTTCCCATCGAAACAGAGACATTAATTGAATGGGAGCTGTGCTGCACTTTGATACACGAGCCCTAGACCGGGGTGCCTCTTGCTGCAGAAAGAAGCATTGTGAGGATTCATTTAGCAGCAGCAATCTCTCACTGTTATCCTTTCCTCGTTGGCAAACATCAGCTCCCTCCCTCTTTTTTTATCTTCTTCCTTTTTTTTTTTTTTTTTTGTCTCTCTTCAATTAAATGTTTAATTAAAGTAGCATGACTCCCTTTCATTTGGAAAAGTAATTGAGGACACTAGTGTTTAAAAAATGTGCTGAGAAGCGAGCTGAAGTGCTCGCAGCACAGAGCACCGGGAAGGCCTGCAGAAATGTCTCTCCTCTTTTGCTTTGGTGCAACATCAAATTGCCATGATGGTGAGGCGATACAGCTGCTGGAACATCTGGAAGGAGCTGATAAACATGGGTTGGGTTGGTTCTGAAGCATGAGTCCAGGGCAGTTATTTGTTTTCTTTTCTTTTTTTTTTTTTTTTTTTTTTTTTTTGAAATCCTGAATGGTCAGCTCAGTGCAGCTGGGGGGAGAAATGTGACAAAGATCCATTTTTGGTCAGTTTTCCTGTAGTGATACAGGAGAGCTTGTTGAGTTGCTGATAAGCAGGCTGGTTGTAGGCTGGTGCCTAACAAGGATTTTCTGCTGTATCTTGTAGATCAGCCTTCGTCATGTTGCATGAAGTCTCATCACCCTGACACGTTCCAGCACCAGAGAATGCCTCTGCTCTGGCTGTTCTTCTTCCCAGTATCTTCATGAATCCTTAGCAGAAGTTTTTATCACACACATTGCCCATACAACCCATTCCCAGATCAAAGGCACCCCAGCTAACTCTGACACCATTGTTTTCTCAATCAGGCTTAAAATCAAAGTGCAAGATTTCCTCTTTTTCTGTAAAAGGGAGGAATTTCCCAGAATTTGAACTTTAATACCTTAAAAATTTTCTATACCGGTAATAATACATCTTTCTTCACACATTTTTAATAAGAAATCTTGGAGTTTGGATGTTTTTCCCTGCCATCCTTAATTGTTGGCCAGTGTCTCTGACACACCCGTGCACACTAGATTTCTGCCCTCTGAAGAACTGCAGCGACGGGGAGCTGCTCTTCATAGGCTGTGCTTGGGGCTGTTTTTAACTTGCTCTTCCCAAACTCGATGAAAGTTTGTGAAGCCCCCAGGCTTGATTGATGGAGGCCACGAACAAGCCAGCTTGATTCATTATGGGAACAGTACGTGTGCATGTCTGATTGATAGGGGAGGGCTTGGAAGTGAACCTGGGTCAGCAGCCAAGCCCAGGGCCTCTCTGGCAAAGCAGGCATGAAGTAGAGGCCAGCAGGCCACCTCCCTTCTCAGCACACCTTGGCCTGGAGGCCAGCCTTCTGCGGACAGCACCAGCTTCCCATGGTTCCAGCACCTCACTGAAATCAGTGCTGGGTGCAGCAGGGATGCTGCTATCACAGTGGGAAGGTTTTTTCTCCCCATGCCTCTCTGGCTGCTCATTTGAAAATGGGCTGGGCTTAAGCTGATGGTTTCTAGTGCTTCGTGCTCAGAGTGCAGCTGGCCAGAAATTTTCTGGCATGCTCGCCTGGCATGGGGAAAGCTAACACACCAGTATCAAAACACACTGGAAACATATCGGTTGTGATGAGAACCTCCCAGGAAAGAGGCATATTTGGTATAGCAACCCCCCTGCCAAGCATGGCTTGAATGCTTGCCTACCTCGGGCCCCAGCAGCCCACCTGGCAAGCTGGGGATGGAGGCTGCCAAGCCCCCGGCTCCCTGGCAGTGGCAGTTCCCGGGGCTTCCCTTCTGCTGGGCTTCCTGGCCAGCCACTGAGCCCAGAGAATGCTCAGGAGTGCTCTGTCTTTACACATTTTTCCTTCTCTTTTGGAATCAGTCTTGATTGAGGCTCATTTACTTGGCTGGTTTGTTGGTGTTGTTTGCTTGTTATTGTTTGCTTCCTTTTTAACTGAGAATTTTCCAGGACACAAGAACAGTAGTTCCTAGTCATCCCCTAAGCAATAACCTCTTGTGAGAGGAGACTGGACATCTTGCACGTGTTTGGGCCTCCTGTAGTGCTTCTGCTGCTCAGGAGGAAGGTCTCACAGGGCAGACCCACCACCATCCCAACGTTTCCTGGGGCAAGATCATACTTCCATTGCATCCTGTCCCAAATGAGGACCTTCTGATGGTCAATGCTCCAAATTTCTGCTCACAAGTACTCTGCACATATTATATGTTATGGATCAATTAGAGGATTTTGAGGAGATACAGGGAAATACTTAAAGGCTGTCTGAGTCATTCCCATTTCAGAGTTGAACACGGTTCAAGGGTCTGAAGTACATGTCAGTGAGGGTCTCCTGGCTCTGCCCATGCGGTGGAAAGTGGGGCCAAAACAGGGAATGAAAGGCTATGCTGGAAGATGGAGCATCTTGGAATGGTGTCAAAAGCCCCTGGAGATGCCAGCAGGATTTCCCCTTTGGTCAACCCTGAGGGGTCATTAGGTGATGTTTCTTTCTTGGCAGAACTGCAAACATGGTCCATTGCCCCTGTTACGCTCTGCTAGCATTGTTTTCCCAGTGACTTCAGTGTTGATCTAACATAGCCATTACCCCTTTTTCCCACTCTGAGAGGAGGTATAACCTAGGCCAGGCCTGTTTTCCATTAGCATTGAACTTGCAGCATGGGCACTTTCTCTGGTGTCATTCACGCAGGGGCGAGGAGGCAGCTGGGAGGTCTGGCTGCTGCCTCTGTTTCTTCTGCTGGAGCATGGGCTTCTCCTTGGAGCTCCGCCGCCTCTCCCAGGGGCCAGCAGCTAATTCCTCCACACCCCTGAACAACGGAGCCTCTCTTCAGAAGAGACTTCCAATCATGACAAATTATCTGTGCTGATTTTGTGACATGAACTGTTACCCATTAGGGAATGAACTGACACCAATAAATTCATTTCACTTACAACCTCACACTGGGCATGAATTGAAGTTCTAGAGGTGAAACACATAAATTTGCCAAGTGGGCAGATGCACAGCTTCCCCCTAAGACTGTGCACTTCACCTTTGCTATGTGCGCTGCCTCTGTTAGGCCAGCCCTACATTAATTTTGCATAGAGTAGATCTCCCATACTGCGCACGGTCCGTGTGATTTATCCTTGCCTCAAGTAGCTGTATGAATATCCTTACTGCAGAACAAACTACTGGCTCTGTCTTTGCCAAAATAAAAACTTCAAACCCAAACGCAGCCTTTTTGCCTTTCAAGATAAGAACAGCTAGTATCTGCCTAGCATCTTCTGACTTCCAGGCTATGCCGAGTCAGTAATTAATGTCTTCCCTACATCCTGGTGGGGCAAGAAAGCGAGCGTTATTTATTAGACAGAAAGGAGTTCCCATATGTGCAGATCTATGTCTCAGTCATTCTGGTGGTGAATTCATCAAACCGTTCCAGCAGATAGGGCCTTAATTCTCCCCAAACACTCTGTCTGTCAAGTGGCTGAAAGTTTCAGCTGTTTACCCAAATGATAATCTCCCAGTCCCCTGGCCAAACACAACCTTCCAAGCAATTAGTTAAAAGCCTCTTGTCATCTGATTCTGCAGAGGCAGGGTTATAAAAAACAAGCTTTCCAAAAGGGGCAGACACAAGTACATACAGAGACAGAGAGGAATGCAGTGCTTCTGTGCCTCTGTTCCCAAGATCTCCTGGTCAAAATGGGGTCTCCAACAAGTGGTGGTGGGGTATGGACACTGGGTGAAGGTGGTCCACAGCCTGGAGCACTCGTTGTCACAAGCCGTGTGTTCGGAAAGGGAAGGAAAGGTGCTGCATTGAACTGACAAATTTTCTGTAACCTGGCCAGATGAGTCATTAAAAGCATACGGTTCTTCCTGTGCTACAGATGGCACATCTTGAATTTGTCTTCCCTTGCCTGCACGTTTTGACTAGCTGTTCTGAAATAAGGTTTTCTGGACATAATGTGAAATAAGGGGTCTTGAGGATGAGGTCCCTTATCCTCTTTTCTTAGGAAAAGCTATAGGGAGGATTAGACATGTGCATGGGTGACAGGTCCATAAACAGATATTGAAAGGAAAGAACAGACAGGGATGTGCCTTTCAGCATCCTTAACACACATACAGGGGTGGGTGTCAGGGGATGGATGAAGGGAATGGGGTCAGAGAGAGTGGGCAGGCCCAGGTGCTCTCCTTAAATTGCTGTTTTTAAGACAGAGTACTGGGCATGACAGACTGCTTGTCTGACCCAGCTGGGCATTTTTTGTGTTCTAATGTTAAAAGGGAAGGCTAAGAACAGCCTCCAGAAGCTGCGGGAGGGAGGACATGGCTTTGCTGGTTCTTCCAAGTATGGTAGGCACTAGAAACACCTCGATGGCTGCTGCTGGCTGAGCTAGTTCCTTTTTGCTTTCATCCAGCAATCACATATTTTCACATCTCTCTGAGGAGCCAGGCCTACCCCCAGCAACAGCATATAAAGGTCACATTTCTTGTGAACGTGAACCTGGGAAGAGACAGTGCTTGGCAATAGGTCTGGTCAGGAAATGGTCTTTTTAAATTAAAAAAAAAATAAAAAATAAAAAATAAAAAAAACAGGCCAAAACATCAAGCATTGTGATTTGGGAATACTGTCTAAATGCATCACAGTGATTGTTGCTTAGAAGCTTTATTCCTCTCTTCACTTGTATATTCTGTCCCTGCTTGAACTTCATTAATTCAACAAACCAAACCTTATTTTTGGTAAGCATCCTGTTGAGCCACCTGTAACTGCAGGAAGCTCTTCACCATGAACATTGTCTCTCTTTTCAGTCATAGCTTGTCAGCTCAGCGGAAGAGACTGTTGACTCCTCTCTGCTTGGAAAGTGTTTATCCTACTGTCATCAATAACTGACTGGGAATGTGTAAGGTGCCCAGGAGGATCTCCAGGGCAGAGATCAAAACCTAGGCACACCTCTGAATGCCAATTTTCCCAGAGCCCTTCTGTTGCAGAGGAGAGGGGGGACCATATTTTTCTTCCCCAACCCGACCTTCACAGAGGCGAGGGAGGGCTGCTCTGCTCCTGCCACCTTCACCACGCATGCAGAGCAGCAGCACCCCAGCTCATGCTTTGGGTTGTGGTGGTGCCCCCAGTTCCAGACACCCCTAATGCAGCCACACATGAAGACAAAAATGAAGGCATGGTGGCAGGGAGCTTGCAGGCCCTCACCCAACCTGCTGCTGCTCTATCTTCTGTCCTCCCATCTGCATCACCCCGTCTCACCACTGGCCATCCTTCAGCCTTCCCCAGCCTGCCTCTCCATGGCCCAAAGGGTTGGGATATTCAGGCAGGTGCTCTTCTGTGCCTTCGGGGTCAGACCTTGGCTACAACAGAGGCTGCTCGGGGGGAGCAGGGAGAAAGCAGGGAAAGCCATGGTCCTCTGCACCATCAGCTGCAGGCAGGACCTGCTCACGTTGGAGCCCTGGCGCATGACGGATCTCACTCCAGCCTGATTGTTTTATAAAAATCTGTTCCAGCACCTGTCCAGAGCCATGATCACATCTTCAGTCATGTGGCCAAATGCCTGCTAGTTTTAATCATCTGATCAAATGCCCTAGCGAAGCAGTCATTTGTTCAAATGATTGAAAGTTTGTCATTTGACCAAATTACTAGTCTGGCAGGATGACTAACGGGTTATGCCACAATGTCAAATTCTATTAATGTCACACAAGAGAAGACAGGTGAGTAAAGTAAGGGTTAAGGGAGGAAGTTTGTAGAAGTGTTTCTTCCCTAGCCACACAGCCCCCCTACATAAGTGTGGTCCTGGCTCCGGGCCTCCTCAGGAGGTAGGTGGCACCTGCCCTCTGGGTAGTTGGAGGGGCCATGGGGACATCCCTCAAAACTTGGGAAGGATGGTTTATGTCACTGTAGGAGCACCAGGCTGTAGGATCAGGGGAGAAAACTGGAGCTGGATTGTCCGCCTGGACTTAGGCGGGCTGCTGCTGCTGAGACTTGATAGAGAAAAACTGGCCAAGCCATCAGCCACGTGCTGCAGGTCAGTGGGAGCATCCCCACTTGCTCCCAGTGTCACCAGTGTCACCAGTGTCACCGTGCTTTCACTGACTGGGTTGCTGGGTATCGCTTCATCATGTCTTCCTTTTCACATTTCTGGAGCTGCATTTCTTAGAGGCAGGGAAAGGAGGGGTGGGGGCGGAAAGAGTGAACGCTGCAGCTGGGAGAGGCGAGGTCTGACAGCAGCCATATAAGGGGGTATTAACCTTTCATAAACCTGCTCTCTGGCCTGTGACTGGAACCGGGGAATAAATATCACTCCTGTAGTCGGTCTCCTACGTGCAGCGCAGCTGTTCTGGCACGCACCGCTTTCCTGTGAATTGCAGTTACATTTACAGGGTGTTAGCGCAGAGGTGAGAGGGATTTGGCTGGCGTTAACGAAGCAGCAGACCTGAAGCACGACGCCAGGACTGAGGAACAGACTTCCCTTGCCTTTCACAAAGGGTTCGCCATGGGCATTCCAGGTGAGCGATGCCCTTCTTGCACCCATCCCTGTGTGGCAGGCAGTGTGAGCAGCAGCCCCACCTCTGCTCCTACCTGCTGGAGAGGTGCTGGCTGTGATTTCTGCCCCAGCCCTCCCAGCTGCCCAGCTTCCACAGCCGACTCTGGAGCTTACAATACTCTGTAGGTGTTATATATCCTTTGCACTCCTACATGTACTTGACTCGGTGTACTAAGCCTGCAAAATTATATATACGTGAGCGCGGAGCAAGCTGGTGCTGCAAAGACCCATATTGGTCATAAAAAGATTGCCAGTTTGGCCTCAGCTTGAGGTAAATGTCTCAAGCAAAGCCATTATGTATTCTGTGTATACACAATGGGTTTGATTTGGGATGTATTTATGCTCAAGAATATTATGTATTCTCTTTATACACCATGCAAGGTTAAATTTTTTTGAAAATTTATATTTGCTTTTTATCATACAGACACACCAACGATTTATGGCCAGACCTGCTGAATCTGAATCTATATGAAAATGCCAATTTACTCTTGATTAACTCTAGAAGTGCTGGAGATCACTAATTCACTCACGCTACTAATGCATTTAGGAACTAGACTTGAAAAAGTTTAGTCAAACCATTGTGGAAGGGATATTTCAGAAAACATATTTGGCCTGTGACAGACATAAGGGCCAATGTAGAAATCTGCCTTCATGTTGCAACTTCATGTTGGGGGCACTTAGATTTATAGCTGTGATTTGGACCAGTCCCTAATCAGTTCCTAGACTGCACTGTTTCATCAGCTGTTTTGACAGCACCAGGAAGGTCAGGGCCGTAAATCCTTCCTTTCTGGGTGTGGGGAGTCGAGGCAGGCTGTGCCTCCCCCAGGCTAGCAGCAGAGCTGGGGACAGAGGCCGGGCCTCCTGTTGTGGAGGCCAGCCCCCTGCCCGGCCTCCTCAGGGCACGGTGCCCCTGCCACCCCCTCACAGGAGCTCAGCTGTGGAATATGCAAGCTTGCGTGAGGGCACTAATAAAGTGCACTGCATGCTTTTCAGAGCTGACTGGGTTAGCTCAGAGCAGGAGGCCAGCCTGGGACATCAGCACAATTCTCCCTTACACAGCATACCTCCCCTCCCATTTTTGCTCCTTCCCATATTCCCTCCTGTACTCCCCAAAACCACTGAGATCTGCTGTGCAATCCAAGCCAAGTTGTCCTTTGTGGGATGAAAATCAGCAGAGGGGATGCTGTTGTTGGCATGCAAGGCAAGAGCTCCTCAGCAAGGTGCCCCAAAGCTAGACTTTAGCTGCTATATTTAGCCATCTACATAAGCCACCCCATTTTCAGCACAGTGGATTTTTGTTTCTAACTTTACACAAGCTTAGCTAACACTGTGTAGGTGGTTCTCAGCTGCAGAGTTCTCCAGTTTGGATGTGGTCCAAAAAAGACACTAAGCAGTGACTCTCACTCCTGGGCCACCTCTGGGGTTCTTCCCCTTCCAATGAATGCTGCAGAGCCTCCAGAAGCAGCCTCTGCTCCCCAGTTCCTGAAGTCCCCCTGGTCCTTCCCATCTCCTGCCACTGCTGGGAGCCACCATCTCCTCCCCACAGGCTCACAGCATGGCTGAGGTTGGAGGGGACCTCTGGGGGTCCTTTGGTCCAACCCCCCTGCTCAAGCCAGGACATGGAGGACAGGCTGCCCAGGATCATGTTGCCTCACATCCTTGCACGAGCTCATGACACAGAGGGGGATTTGCCTTCTCCCTCCAAAAGGGACACCCAAACCTTCCTTCATCACCTCTGTGAAGCTCTTGCAGGACTGAAAGGTCGGCAGGAAAGTTTGGTGCCACATCAGAAATACCTGATGTGTTCATGGCCAGTAGTGGTTGACAATGACTTCTGCCTGACTTTTTTGGTCTATACTGCTGTCTGATTCTCTGTGGGGAGAGCTCGTGTGAAGGCGATTTGATTCACTGTGCTCTGCGCTAGCAGCCTCTGCCTGCCCAGCAAATGCAGGAAGTGCAGTAAAAAACCCAATACTCTCGTGTGAAATGATATACACACACCTGTTTAGATTATGATATTGCAAGCCTTTAAGCACGGCTGCCGAATGAGGATGGGGCAAAAATATATGGCTCAGATACGGAATGTTTCAAATAATGCACAATTTGCATTCCCAAATTAAATGCTAACGGAGTCTGTTGCTACCAGAGGTGGCAAACCATCCTGGCTGGACTTTGTAACATCTTCATGGCAGCATGGTATAATTCTACCTAGCTTATCAACAAAGAAACTAGTATTTGATGTAACAACAATATTTGTCTGTCGCATACAGCATTATGAAATGTATCGGTCAAGGATAGTGCCCACAGAACAGCTCAGCACTTAGCTCAGTGCAAAAGCTGTGGGAAGGTATGAATTATTATGAGTATTTTTAATCAAGTAGCAGATAGAGTTGGTGCAGTCAGGGTTTTCAGAGAAGCTCAAGCTCCTGATAAATATGTCACAATCAGTGATAACTTTGCCAAGTCCTTTAATATCCAACAGTCCCAGTCACTGCCATCTGACTCCTGCAAAATGTGGGAAGGAAGAGCAAATGCCAGTAAAATTGCTTTGTCTCTTTCAAACCAGGACATAATCTGCCTCAAGGGTAAATGCGTGCAGCCTCATCACCCTCTGGAGGATGCAGAAAATGTTCGTTGTTTACCTTGCTCCTATCTGGAGGTTTTACCCCTGTAAAAGGCCACTCCTATCCAATTTCCTGAAATGTTTTAGAAGACACCCACCCCATTGCACAGATGCAATGCCCCTGTGTCCACCCATGATAACGTTTGTAGCTTCTCAACCTCGCTGGCATAACCTTTTGCCACTTTAACAGGTCTGCATAGCATCCTCTGCACTTTTTGCTTCAAGAGCACCAGTATATCATTACACTTCTTTGAATTTACCTGACAAGGACAAAGGGAAGGGTTGCTGAGCCCCACAGCCTCACAAGGTGACCACTGGGAAAGTGGAGAGGGAGGGGTGGCTGGAAGGACACAGCAGTGCCCACGAACCTCCTTGGCCATTGGAATATGCAGAATTGGACTTTGCTGGAATGTATGAACTGAGACTTTTTCTTCAATGCCAAATCTGAAACTGCTGAGAGAGATTTTGTGTGGGGCTTGGTTCAGGGCAGTTTTCCAGATCACTAATACAGTTATCTCTGAGAAGTTTTGCAACACATATTTTTTATCTGGCTAATGACCACTTCTTGGTCTCTGAAATCGTGGGAAAAGGTTTTTGATTTTTACAATATTTCTTTTTTCTTTCTTTGTTCCTGCCTTTCCAGATATCTGCTATCGCACTGCAGATGAGCAACAATCTCTCTGGCCTGTGGAAGTAATGTAGGACTTGAAGAAGGGGGATAAGGCTTTAGAAGTCAAATGATCAGTTTAGGGGATCACCTGGGGAATACATAAAAAATCAGCTTAATTTTGACAAATATTACTTTTAAAGGAAATGTAGCAGAGGAAGAGACTGGGGAAACCTCCTCCTACAAGGCATTAAAAATCTGAGCTAGAGAATGACTGTTCAGTGAAACACATAGTAAATAAAATGCAAATCCTAAAACATGAAAAAAAAATGTTGGTGTTCCCTCAAGACTGAGAAAGGTTGGAATGTGAGGAGCAGAAAAATCCCAGGAGTTATTTTCAGGCCAGGTGAACCTCAGGGCATGGGTAATCTGGGAAGAAGGGTGCCACAACCCAGCTTGCTGCTCTCCCAAAGCCTGACCAGCTTTCAAAATAATATTTTAAGTCTCTTTTTTAAGCTTTTTTTTTTTTTTTTTTTTTTTTTTTTCTGCAGCTGCAATGAGCAATCCTGAAATGACTGAGTTTTCCCTTCAAAACCATCTGTTCAGGGCATGGAACTAATCCTCTTCCAGGGGCACCACAGCCTGGACCCCTCAAACACTGCTGTCACCAGGCTCTCCAGCACCGTGGGTGCAGGATTAGTCCTGCAACGTGACCTCTGCCAGCGCCCTCTGCTCAGCACGCTCCGGGCTGATTTTCCACGGCCAGCGGTGTCTTCAAGAGGAATTTCCTTTGACGCTTCCACTGGGGAAGAAAGCACTATCAAAAGGGCTTTAAAAAGCAAAAGCACTGCTGGCTGATGCATTTGCAGGAATCCCAGTGCACAGGGGACACCACAGCTGCCAGAAAAAGTGAGCTGCCAAATCGGGATGCCTGCCTCACAGGGTGGGCTGGAGGCATTCGGGATGGGGATTCACGGCCTGGCAGAGGAGGGATTAGGGCATGCAATTGCACCGTGGTGAGGAGAGATGGGGGGGAGCACTCTGCTTTTGTGGGATTGGGGTTATGGGGCCAGCACCTAGGCTGCATGGGGCTGGGAGGGGAAAACTTACTGAGAAGAAGCTGAAGGAGGAGAGGAGAAAAGAGCATTGTGTGCTAAACAGGAGATCAAAGTGCACAAGTAAGACAAGGAAATATTTTATATCTTTTATTAACCCACCTGAAACAGCAGGACAGAGAACATTATTGAGAAATAGCCGCGCTGGGAAAATCTGCAGACCTTTCCTTCTGGCACAACTCCACCAGTGGCAGCCATGCAGATGAATTAATGGCTCTGGTATCTAACCCCGGCCGTTGCTGTAGCGATTTGGAAAACAAAACTCCAGGTGTCCTGGCTGCCTCAGAGAGGTGCCGTGACCCACAGCATCCTGCACCCGGCTCGCTCTTGATTTTAAGGGAAAAAGGGTCAGCGGCCAGGCTGTAGCAGCACTCACCTGGTGGTAGCAGCTCTCTGGAGAGGTTACCAGTGATGGGAGCATTGACGGTGGGTTTGGGAGAGAAGGTCAGACCCTTCTGTTCCCGGTTTCCCCATGTTCCTGCCTGTTCTCACCAAATCTGCCGCAGATGAGTGCAGTGGTTCATAGTGTAAAGGGCGGCTTTTCATAGGAAAAGGTCTTTGGGATGAATAGCAGAGCTGGATGAGCCCATCTCCTGGGGAGTGAGTGCAGCCCCCGAGGTCACTCCTGTCCTTGTCACAGCTGGGCTCGTGGTGGTGACCGGCCCTGTTCCTATGTCACGCGGTGCCTATAACTCACGGAAATAAAGCACGCCCAACACCCCTCCGAGACAAGTATTCTATATGAAAATTTGGTTTATTACTGTCAGATCCACAAATCTGGATCCGCTGTGTAATTCTACCAGCGTCCATCAGTCAGACAGACACGTTTAATGAGAATGAGGATTTATACCGCTACTTCCCATATTGGCTGCTGCTGAAGTGCAATTGACAGTCAGGATCTTCTGTTGCCAAGAAAATTGTCCCTGAAAGAGCGCCCACACCTTGATATTTTGGGAGAGCAAAGCCACAGTCAGAGATGTGCCTCTTTGGTGGATGCAGCTCTCCCGTGCTGGATCCAGAGCGAGGGTATTTGTTCTGCGTAGGCAGGCGGGGATACGCAGGCAGGCAGCGGAATAGATGGAAATGTATAATGGATGATCTTGCTCAGTGCTTGGGAATGCATATTCCCTGGTCTTCTCAGGAAGCAACATGTTTGATTTCCTCCAGCTATTTTTTTTAAAGTGCTGTGTTGCGAATATTGACACGTTTAGATGCATTTACATCAGCTGTAGCTGCGGGGGCAGGGGAGGCTTCTCAAAATGCACGTGGGAAGTCAGGTGCCTGGATCTCATAACAGAAACAGTGCTGAAAATCCCCTTTTCCCTCCATCCTTTCCCACCCTTTCTCCACAAATCTTTGCCACCCTCCTGGCTGCTACACACAAGTCAGTGAGTAAGAAGGAAGAGGTGCGATGTTATTTCAGGACCTGGAAAGGTGTCTGTCAGACAGGCAGCTGTAGCCCAGCTCTCTCTGCACTGTGTGTTCTTATCACACTTTGCATTAAATTTGTTCCCCTTGGGATTGCCCCACCATTAAACTAAAGCCTTCAGCTCCATATCCTTCAGCTCCATGCGACTGCATATTCACATGTGCGACTTCCAGCTGTGACCAGGATAACCACCTTCATGCCTTGGTTACACGGCATACACCAGCAGCGGCAGTGTGCATTTTCCCTCAACAAAGAGGGAGTTTGTGCTTCAGCAGAAAAAGTGTTTGGGGATGACTATGCTTTTGTATTAAATACTGCCTCCCTACTACTGAAACTGGGCATCTTGCACCTTGAGGCTCTCAGGAATTAAAAATAAAAAGGGGGCTGGATGTCTTCCCTTTGAAATCATCCTAGTTGTACATTTTGCTCAGTGTCTGAATTTAGTAACAGTTTCTCCGGAGTACAGAAATTTTGGTTGCTTGAGTTTTGAGCGAGATGATAGACTGAGAAAACAACATTCCCACCCAAAGTCAGTTTGGGCCAGCATCATATTCTTTCTGCTGACAGACAGGTTTCCTGGCTTCGAACAAGGTGCTTTGCATATACACATATTCTTCCTGCTTTATGAAGGAGCGGAGGTCACAGGGCACCAAAATAATAATAATAATAACAATACTGTATTGGATAAGACCTGTCAACACTTACAGTTTAATCTGATGCTAGACAGATTATATGTGTGTTACTGGAAATAAACAACCAAGCAAACACATATATGTCCCCTACAAAGAAAATGCAAATTTTGCAGCTCATCAGGTATGCCTTATGGGTGGGAACTAGCCTGGACCACCTTCTGCAGTCAGCTGTCTCTGACAACTTGGCACTGGTGGTTCTAGGACAATGTCACTGCTGAAATGCTGAAATGTCAAAAGCCCAGCCTTGAAAGTACTGAGCATCCTCATTTCCCTTTGATTTAAATGGGAGATGAAGGCACACAGCACCTTCCAGGATTTGGCCCTGTATCAGCAGATATTGGCTGATCTTCCCTGACTAGCTGTCAGGACTGTCCTTTTATTCACTTTCCTTCCTTCCTTCCTTCCTTCCTTCCTTCCTTCCTTCCTTCCTTCCTTTTTTTCTTCCAGACAAGGATTTGTCTATATTTTCAACTTTGCAAAGGCAAATTAAAGCAAAAGCTATTCTTCTGAAGACAGAGAAGAGAAACTGCAATTCCCTTTCCATCTGTGTTTTCAGTGCTTGCAGCTCTAAGGGTCCATACTAAGTGACCAGAAAGAAATTGGGATGCTATTCTAACAGTGGAGCAAATTATTCATCACAAACAGAGCTAATCGAGGCTGCAGGGCTGCAATCATTTATTACAGCTGGGCATTGGAGGAGAATAAAATGTTTGGTTTACACAACTGCTAGCCCCAAAATTAAGGAAGCCGGGAAGTTACAAGCACTGACTCTGCTTGTCTCTGGAAAACAGGTTCAGTGGAAGGGGAAAACTTCTGGTCTCTACCACGGGCAGCTGATGAGAGCCCACTTTATAGCCCAGCAAGCCCCCTGCCTAGTTCTTACTATGAACAGCTTTAAAGTTTACCTCTGTGATCCTGACTGGGTTTTGTCTGCTGACAAACAGAGATCAGTTGTGAATCCGATGTAGGCATAAAGAAGGTGATGCTGCAGCATCTCCAAATCATTAAAGCACCAGGCTCTGAAACGTGAAGTTGCCAGGGGTATGCCAGCACTTTTCAAACCTGTGAGTTGTTGTAGTCGGACAGTAGAGCCTGGCTGCACTGCCTTCCCCTGAGAAATTCCCTGAGACAGGAAGGCGGCTGAACCACCGTGGTTATAACTTTGATATCCGAATGAATATCTGCTAGCCTCAGGCAACTGGGCTTCTGTTAATTTTGACCAGGGAGCATGATGCACGGTGGCAAGCCGTGTCACTTAGGATTGTGTCTGCTTAGACGTGATGCCTCTGAGTAATGTAATTTATATTTCATGCACAATTGAAGCAGCTAATGGTATAATTCTCCAAGGGGGAAACAAGTTGTTACAGCATTAATTACATTGCAGTTGCCTTCCCCCCCACCCCTACAGCCCCCGCTCTGTGCAGAGCACTTTGGAGTCATGGGCTCAGCAACAGCAGATCTGGAGTCACAGAAAAGTGTTTCTGCCTGTGTAGCAAAGGGCTGGGCTCGAGCTCCTGGTCCTGACGGTCTCTTCCGAGGGCCGATTAAGTGCTCTACTGCCTGCCCCTGGCTGCTGGCTTGTGAGGGCTGGGTGCCTCTCGCGTGTGCAGCCAGAAACTGCAGCTCGGCACGGGCACGCAGGCAAGCAGCCAGATGCACAGAAACAGCACAGGGGGAGGTGAGAGAGGATGCTCACACTGGCTGCCCCACGAGGTGCCAGCACGTGAATCCCCAAGGGTTTGAAGGCCGGGGGTAAAGTCCTTGGTGCAGCCGGAGGGAGCACGCACGGAAGGGACAGCCGAGCCTGGGGCGGGCAGAGCAGTTTGGGAGCTGCTGGCCATGTGTGGTTCCCAGCTGCAGTGGGTGCTTTTTTTTCCAACTTGCCTACAGCATCAAAAACCGCCGAGTGAGCAGCTGAGCAGGGAAGAGATGTAAAAATAGAGCCAGAGCTGCATACCGAGATGTGCCCAGGCTGGTTGAAACCCCAGTGTGCTCCGCCGTCAGAAAAAGAGGAGGAGGGAAGGGGAAAGGGAAGGGTAGAAATTACAAAATCGAGGCTGCCATGAAAAGCAGTGAATTAAAAATAAAACCATGCGTGTGTGTCTTGGCCCAGCAGCACGTCTGGGACAGAGCGTGGTGTGCTGTGCTGCCAAATGCAAGGCCAGGATCAAGAGGAGCATCTGTATTCACATTTCCCACATCTGTACTGGCGTTTCCCACACTGTCAGGAGGCTGGCAGCGTTGTGCCGGTGACAGCTCTACTCGGGAGGAGGAGGAGGGCAGTGTGACGGGTGGTGGAGGGAGGTGGCCTTTGCCGGCACTGAGAGCACCACCCACATCAGCAAGCATCACAGGCACCAAGAACCAGTGACTGTATGGTGAAAAATCAGTGGCCCAGTTCTGAGAGCTACAAAATTCCAGGAAGGATGCTAGGGAACATTTGTGCTCCCTGTGCTCAGACACCAATTTTGTGCAATTGTTTCTTTCATACTAAAAAGGAACTGAATGCAGACCCATATGGAAAATGATGATGTGCATCCATGCAGACATATTCCAGGCATACTGTGGGACATAAGATCTGAAGGAAGGAGAACTGGAAAATTATTTATGCACGGTGAAATGCAGCATGCAGGCAGCCAAGATTACTCAGTGCAGCTGAAGTTCAAACTGAAACATGACTTTGGCAGGAAAAAAGTATTATGAAATTGTTTCTGAAATTTCATTAATATTTAGCTGGTTCATCTTGATGCTTCCAAAAGGAAATACTTCTATGGGGAAGAGAAATTCAAGTACTGTTCACTAGGGGATTCAAGCACCATTTTCCAAGGAGAGGAGTGCACACACACACACATATATAATGTGCCCTCAAAGTGGTTAAATACAAAACGCTGATTAAATAATGTTATCATATTAGCTATTCATTGATGCGGGGACTCCACCTTCCCAAGGGGATGTCCTGCCCTTGAGACTGCGGTGTCCCTCATACTCTGCAGGGATGCCGAGTCACATCGAGGGGACACCGTCACACAGCATCCCCTGGGATGTGCTGCTGGGCTAATAGCTGGACACTGTCCAGCTGTATGAAATGCTCTGCCTCAGCCTCTTTCTGCAGCAAAAGCACAATTGAATTCCACTCTAATATTTGTTGTTGTATGCCTTCAGCCACTGGTTTTTAGTTCCTGGAGTGTCTTTGCACCTCTCTGGTGAGAGCAGTAGAGATGTGTCTTTAGTTCCTTTGTGAATCCAGGTCTGGATTCCTTGTCTAAGTAACAGGACCCATTTTTTCTTGTTCAACACATAAACATGAAAAGCACAACAAACTAGATGGGATCTGAAATAGGTGTACCTCGGGGGTAAGTCACTATAGGTGATTGCAGCAATTTCATGGCTCCACCGGAGTGTAGGTGCAAAGACATGCATGCTTGCTTCAGCTGTGCTTGGGGCCAACTAGATGCAAGCCACGTCCATCCTGCAAGCCAGAATGCCACGAGGCAGCCCCGGCCCTGCTCCAGGTTCACAGGGGACCTGGCTGCTGCGGCGGTGCCTGAGCCAGCTCCCAGAATCCAGCCAGCAAGCCTGGCTCTGGCTGCAGCCACTCGTGGCTCCAGCACCCCCACAAAATGCTGATCATCCTACCACACTCATTGCAGAGTAACAGTTGCCACAGAAGCCAAGGTTTGGGGTCCTCTGTCTGTTCCAAAAATATTATTTTTTTCTTTTTAATTCCAGTACAGATGATTCACACCAGGGTTAGGGAACCTTCCTCAGCTCATCACCTTTGGAAACCAGTCTAGTGATGTGGGGAACCTCTGCATGGTCTGAGGTTGCTGGCTTTAGGGTTTCTTTAAGGTTTTAGTATAAAATCAAAGCTGAAAGCACAGTTTAGAGCTGGAGATTAATTTCTGCTTAATCTCCTCTTGCAAGAAATGTGTCATTGTTTTTTTTCCTTAAGCAGTAAGGTAATTAAAAGAAGAACAAGGCCCCCAGGATCATCTAGCCCAACCATCAACCTACCACCAATGTCACCCACTAAACCGTGTCCCTAAGCACCATGTCTAATCTTTCCTTGAATATCCCCAGGGACGGTGATGCCACCACCTCCATGGGCAACCTGTTCCAATGCCTGACCACTCTTTCTGAGAAGAAATGTTTCATAATTTCCAGCCTGAACCTGCCCTAGTGCAACTTGAGGCCATTCCCTCTAGTCCAAACACCTCACAACAGCACCCTTTCCTCTCCTGGCACATTTATTCCTGGCAGGAGACATAGGTCCTGCAGCCTGGGGGCCAACCACACCCCGATGTTTCCATTTCCCCTCACTTTTACCATCAGCCCCTCACAACAGAGGTTGGGGGCCGCCACCCCCACTTCCCTCCCTCTTCGGCACCCTCCCTGCAAACCACGACCATGCAGCCTCATCCATGACCAGCCAGCAAGCCAAGCAAGCTGCACTTGCAGGCAACCCTCCAGGAGGAAGGAACAGGTGCCTGCATTGGTCCTCACCCATGTGAGGCCCAGCCCAGTCTGCGTAACCATTTTTGCAGGTGGTAGCTGCAGGTCCCCCACCAGGTAAAGGCGTCCCAGCCACTCCAGCAATTGGGGAGCCCCTTGCACTGGCCCCACCTCACTTCTGGCACTGCCAGCCTGCAGCTGGAGAGGGGCTAGGAGCACACGGAGACCTCTGCTCATGTCTGAGGAGTCTGGGAAAAGCAGCAGGAAATTGCCAGCATTAACTCAAGAAGCTCCCAAGTGCCAGCTTTGCTGCCCTGCTCTGCAAAGCAGCAGGGTTTGGATAAGCTTTGATGAAGCATCCAAATTCTCTTTTAATTTCAGCCTTTTCTCCGTTTTGGCTCCATACCAACCTGGCAAGACACGCAGCAGGGGGAATGGAAAAGAAAGCTTGAGTGTGCCTGGTGAAGAGAAACCTTACACCTTTACACATGCTGAAATCATTTTTGCCCCAGTCTTCGGCCCTGTTGTGAAACATCCATCCATGCCTGAAAACCTGAAAATGCTCCTGAAAATGGTGACAGATTCATGTTTTCCAGGAAAAAAAATAAAAAAATAAAAAAATAATAAAAAAAAAATTCGACTTAGGCTTTCTCTCACATTTAAACAGGTTTTGTTTTTCTTGCAAGTGCATCCCCCAAGGGATGGGGATGGACCCCCATCTTCCCTTAATGCTCTATCTTTGGTTTCTTTTGGTTAGGCCGATGTGGAAAGGGAAGGAGATAATAAAGGTTTGCTTCATGGAAAATGGCCTTTGGTGGTTACTGGTTGTGGATTCGTCAGGCACATGGGAGAAGCATTTAGCCTTCAGGTCCACCCTGTGCCTACCAGGCCGATCCATAACACTGCTAAACACTTAGCTGGCTTGCAAGCCTATTCATCAAGAAGTACCCTAAAACCACATGGTCATCTCACAGGAAAGACCACAGCTCTAAGATGGTCTTTTTGATCTCTTTTAATCCTTGCTAGATATATGAGCATCCTTCTTGTGGCTCAGACGAGAATTAGGGTTTGGATCAGTTACCCACAGGCCTACCGCTGACATACGGCCTGCTGCTAGGGTAAAGACCTCAGCAGAGGAAGGGATGAATGCAGAGGTTTCCTCCACAGGCCACACTTAGGGACATCCCTGCAGACCTCAGAGACATTCTGGCAAAAGATCAGGGCTCCTTTTTCTTTGGAAAGGGAGATATGCAAGTGCCCAAAAATCCCACCCGTGCACCAAAACTGATCTGAGTCCGCTTTGTACAGTAATCACCTTGCAATGCACAACAAAAGAAGAAACCCTCATTTCTGCACAAGCAGAAGGCAATCCTTGCAGATTTAATGCAGCAGCCATCTGTAATGACACACACAGTTCATCACAGACGCAGGTAGCAGGGCACTTCGCTCTCATTCTTATGAATATAATGCCCGCAGCAGCACAACACAGCGACGTTTTTAGAGCAAACAGTTTCAGTTTCATCACCCTGTTATTTTTAATCATTTTTAATCTGTTTTTTAGCATTCTATTTCTTAGCCATTTCGCTTCAAAACAAGACAAAAAGTATTTGGCAGCTAATAGTGCTGTTTTTAATGGCTTGAACAATAATGAAGGAACATTAAGCAGTTCCCAAGTCTTCCGGAGCATTGGTATTTTTAAAGATGAGATTGATCAAAGAGGCTGTGAACTCTAATGGAGATTGATTGGTTCAGCGCTGTAATGCCAGCACGGAGGCTGGTTAAGCTCAGATCCCAGGCTCTGCCTTTTATCTGCTATGCACTGAAATGGCCAAAGCCTCTTGCTGAAGCAAGACTCTCCTAGTGCTAAAAATCTTGCTTTTCTTACAAAAGTCCAGGGATGGGGAGTTTGTATCAGCTGATTGTTTCTGCCAAGGCTCTGCTGCAAGCAGGGCATAAATAAAACCTCTCCCCTGGGCTGCTCTCGCGTCTGAGCTATCCCAGCCTGTGCCTGCATTGCAATGCCGGCAGCTCGGTGGCGTGCAAGGAAGGCAGCAGAGATTTCAGTCCACTTATTGCTACATGAAGCTCACGCCTGCTTCTGCCGCGAGTCTGTGTTGTGAGGACAGCCAGGACTCACAGGCGAGGCAGCGAGGAGCGTGGGTGAGAGGGCTCTGCCCTGCTGCCAGCACCCTGCTGCTGTATCTCCAGCCAGGGGCCATGCACACAGCTGGAGATGGAGGGATGCCCTGGCTTTCTGCGCTTTCTGGCTGCTCCACTCAGTCCCTGGAAGGAGCAAAAGCATCCTAAAGGAATCTTTAATTTTTTTTTTTTTTTTTTTTTTTTTTTTTTTTTTAATTACTCTTATTCTGTTATTTTTGGTGAGAGGGACCCGCCAGTTTTACAGCAGCCTGTAAATCCTGTGGTACAGGAAGGGACTTGATCTTGGGCACCTCAAATTTGCCAGAGCTAAAGGCATGAACCTCATGTACTACACAAGGTGCCAGCCAGCCTATTTCCAGGCAGTGCTGGGACTTTAACGGGGACAATTACTTTGGCAGGGGACCCAGCTCTGCATTCTTTGCTTCTTTAAAAGCCTCTCCAGTATCATTCCCTGTGGCAGTGCTGTTGCTGTCTCCTCCCTGGGTGAACCTTGCTGAGCTTTTGCATGTGCAGCAGGATGACAAAATTCAGGATGGTGAGGCAAGGAAGCAACTGGCAGCAAGAGTTTGATTTGGTGAGATAGTCACTGGGAGCAGCTCGTTAGGTGGTGGGAGATGAGCAGATGCCTGCCAGCAGCTTGCACATGCTCTCTGCAACGGGAGCCTGGACCAGAGGGCTTGAAAAGTCTATGGGGGAAGCCTAATGATGGGCTTCAATGCAGGATACTGAGAGTGGCCAGCAGCCCCCGCTCAGCTGCAGGCAGCTCTGTGGAATATTAATACCCAGCCTTGATGTCCAAAGGGATTCTCCACCTGCCAAGGAGGGCTCTATGGAAAAATGCTCTTCAGATCTTGTCTGCTGGCAAAGCATCAGCACAGGAGCAGAGCTGCAAAGTTTCCCTGAGCAGAAGGGGCCTTGCTCTGCTAGCAGCACTTGCCACCCTGCAGAGCCATCCCTCCTGGGGGCACATCTAGGGCTGAGGCACACAGCAATGGGAGAAACCAGGAGAAAGGAGCTGGTCCCTGGGCACAGCCCTCACAGCCCATCCCCTGGTGATGCCCTGCTCCTTCATATATCCCCTGAGTCTGCAGACCTTGTCAGGGGATAGTCTTTATGCCTTAGATTTAAGACAATTTAGTGACTATAAATATTGTGCTTCAAATAAAAGACTTGTGAATACCAGATGAGTCCTTTTATTGTCAAATGTCATATTTAAATGCTTTAACCCTCTGTGTCCCAAGTGTGGCACCAGCAGAGGAGAACACACAGTCCTTGTGGCCAGCAGCACATCAAGGACAGCAGGCACTTACTGTTACACAGGACAGAGCCCTGCCTGCCCCACCATCTCACCACACCAACACCTCAGTGCCCACTAATTACAGAGATGACGATGCAGCTGGAGCTGCCCGCCTAATTAAGCCACAGCAGAGAACTCTTCAGCTTCTCTGCTCCCGCTCCTTCATTTTGCGCTAGTACCTTGTTATCGCAACGGTAGCATTTTATAAACAAGCAAGGTAGGCACAGATTAGTGTGCCTTTTATTTGTGCCATCATTATCTTTCATTTTGGAGCCTAGTATTTATTTGTGCTCTGCTTTTATAACTCCTGCTTTTTTTCTTCCTTGACTGGTTTAAGAGTGCATAAAGTGAGATTTAATGCACCTGAAACATTACAATTAGCCCCATCATGCTAATAACTTAAGGGAAACAAATAAATATTAGCAACTGTCACACTTGGGAAATTCCCCTGTGCTGCAGGAAGAAGGCCTGCTGGTCAGGGCACATTGATTTTTTTATTTTTTTTTCCTGACTCCATCCACGCAGGATTCAAGGACAGGACAAAACACTATTAAGTCAGCAAGCAGAATGCAGTAAATAATGAGGGAGCTGGAGAGGTCTGAGCTCTGTTCTGGCTGCTTCCAGATATAAATTTTGTTGAGCTATGCGTCTCAGCACCACAGTGACACTGGCCCTGGGACGTGAGGGAAACCCATGCGGGTAGCACGTGCTGGAAAAGCCGTTCAGGACTCAAGACATTTTGTATATTGCTTTCAATCAGGAGGCCAAAATCAGCTCCTCTCCCTCTCCACAAGAAGCCCTACTGCTGGAGACCTGCATTTCCGTGCAGCAAGCCCAGCCCCAGGCTGGGATGGGGATAAGAGAGCAGTGCCCTTGCTCTCTGCCAGGTGATGTCCTGAGCACAGGGGATGCTGCGTTCCAAAAGCTGTGCTCCTGCCAGCAGGGTTTGCTGGTAGAAGCTGTGTCAAAGCACTTTGCTGTCAGAGTATTGCTGATACACCTCTGCTGGCAAAGCGCTTTTCCTGATGTGGGGATGCTCTCTGGCCTCAGGCTTGTTTGTAAAGGAAGGAGAGGGGAGAGCCCGACAGATAAAAGCTTTCCACGGAGCAGCAGGAGGGAGAAGGCAACCCATTAGTTTCTCCACTCCTTTGTTTGCCTTTATCGTCTCCAGCCCTCCACGTACTACCGTGCAAAATCTTCCCCCAGAGCGCAGGGGAGCTAATCACGTACGTAACGCTCTGTGCAATCAAGCATTTGTGGGGCCAGGGTCCTGGTTAAGTGACAGAGGGAAGCTGGAGAAGAAAAGGAGGCCCCTGCTGAAGGCTCACCCCTGGGCTGATAACTCTGCTGCTTCTTGTGTTTGGCCCACTCAGAGCTGCAGCACTGGCAGCCCTTCAGGAGGCCGCCTCAGTGCATCCCTGCAGAGCACCAAGAGCTTGTGGCTCCCATTCACCAGTTGTGGTGATTTAAGCACCTGCCTTACACTTTGTGACGCGCACACGTGCAGTAAGAACCTAGGCTTTCCTTGTCTGGAAATGTTCCTCCCCTTCGTTGTTACAAAGAAAACCCAGAAAGGGTTAAATTCCCATAGGCCAGAAAGCAAAGGGTGCCAAACAAATGGCAATTGCAGAAAGCACCTTTTCAAAAGAGTCTCATGATGAGTTAACTGATTTGTGATTTGGGACACTAATGTACAACTCTCAAGCTCAGGGGCAGATTGGTGACATTGCCAGGATATACTGTCTAATATATTTGAAAGAAAGCCATGTTTATTCACATTAAAAACATGAAGAAGAGACTCTGGAAGTAAATTAGAAAAATGTGTTCTCAATTTACATTAGATTTGGGAAACAGGGAGAGTTGCTGTCCTCACAGATAGCAGAAATGCTCTTTAGTGTTACCATTGGGATTACATGGGCGCTGACACAAGGCAGCTCAAAATGAGCTGCACATCTGCTTTTCCTCTGCACTGGTCCCACGGCAATTGGCCTCAGCACCCAGCTCTGCTCCTGCCTCGAGTTCACCTTTGTTCCCTGCTTGGGCTTTCTTTTTGTCTTTCCCCCAACCTTACCCTCTTCAGTATCCTTAGCAATGTGCTCAGCCCCTACACACACAGGTATTGTCAGCCTGGTGCCTGGTGGGGATAGAAAGTTAGACTCAACACAACCCCTCAGTGACCCGGAGCATCCTTTAACCTCAGCCCTGCTCATCCTTTAGGGTGATCATGGAGCATTTGACCAAGTTTTCTGGCCAAGGGGGCATGTGGCAGGCTCTGCTCTGTGCTGCACTCGGGGCCCATCCTCTTCCTCATAAAGGGGCATCGCTGACACTGGTGCTGGATATCCTGGCTCAAGACAGTGCTCTGAGGGGATTATGCCCCTTTACTACCTTGGCAGAGAAAAAGAAAGGCATCAACAGAGTCTGGCAGGTACCATTTGGCTGTGGCCTGTCCTGTGTAGAGGGCAAGAAGCCACGCTCCCCTGTGACAGTGACATCTTGAGTCAATCCTAAGAGCATTGCCAAGATGTGCCTGGAAGTTTCATTTATTTTTGTTCTGTTGAATTCTCTCCAAATCTTCCTGCTGAATGCTTGGCATTTTTGAAAGCTGGCCACTAACTCAGTCCCTGGAGTGAGGTGCAACAGAGAAGCCCTGCATGTCCTATACGTTGAAAATTAGGTTGTATAAATCAAATCCCAACTCATCTACTCCAGTGTGCTGTAGCCAAATATATATATATATATATATATATTTCAGGATTCTTCCTTAATGTTTCAAGTGAAAAAGAAGGAGCAGCCACAAGCTAAAAGAACAGAACAAATGATGTGGGTGCAGAACAACCCACATCATAAACTGGCCATGACAAACCTTGATAGGACCACATCAGATGTGTTAAGGCGAAGCTGTGGGGCTTCTAACCCCACAGCTTCTCATTTCCCATGCCTATTTTGTACCCAGTGGTCAAGAAGGATCCCATCACAGGGCACTACTGAGGTCTTCCCCCACAGTGCCGAAGATGACAAGCTCTCTCTTCCCCAGGCAGCGATGAGTTTGGTGGCACATGTCAAGCTTGTCGGGGGATGGATGCATGTTGAAGAGGAATTCAGCCATCTCTGCTGGCACTGAATTGGACAGGCTACACTTTCTCCAGTGCTGTCCTGAGGCAAGCTTGCCTTTACCCATTTTGCTCTCAGAAATGCAAAAGAAATGACTGCCAAGCTGCTTCAGCACCCCAGTTTTCAGAGGGGTAATTATTAAACTGCACTGGGGAGAGTATAGTGACGTTTCTCGTGACCTGGTGACTTTCTGCTCTAGTGAAAGGGGCATGTTGTAGGGTTATCGCAGAGACAGCAATAGGATTAAGGAGCTCCTTGTTTATCCAATTAGAAATCACTCTACAAAAGAGAGCAGGTAGGAAAGCAGAGAGCATCCGGAGCAGGTTCCAAGCTGGAGCAGCAGAGGGATGAAGAAGAGGGCTGCTTTTAAATGGTGCTTGAGCTGCACGTGAGACAGTTTACTTGCTCTCCAATGGAAGGGCATTGCAGCCTGCATAGGTGTTGTTTGTCAGGAAACATTAGTCACTGAAATCCAGAAATCCCCAGGGGACTTACTGGCTCGAAATGAAACTTTCTGTCAGAAAATAAATAAATAAATAAAAATTATTTGTAGCTCTGAGGATCCTGCCTTAAAACACCTTACGAAGTCACACCGCCAGCGCAGCCCCATTCCCTCTGCTCCTCCTGGAGCCGTGGCTGCAGGGAAGCCCTCCACCCGGCTGCTAGCACTGCCGCACATGCATTTGGGGTTTTAAGCTGTTGCTCACAAACAAAAGTGCTCAGATGAAAAATAAACCTCTTAAAAATCCCAGCCTATTCACTCCTGGCAGTCTGGTATTCCTTCAAACTGTCAGACTTAGCAGATTGTTTACTGGAAACGGTTCAATTGGCAGGACCTTCTGCTGTGCAGATGAAATTTTAAAATCCCGTTTCTTGTTGCGCTCAAAGTCTCTCTTTCCACTACATGGCTTCACAGAATTATTATTCACTTGTTTCCCATTGAATCAGAAAATACCCTCTCTCTTTCATTTCTGTGGTAAAGATGTGTGAGGGAGATTAACCCTCGTGCTTCAGGACACAAGCCAACAGCTCGGTGCTCGGGCTTGAGGGAAAACTTTCCCCTGAGGGTACAGTAATGCATAATGGTCAATTATCCCCAAAGTGTCCCACCAGCTGGGATGGGGAGCCTCACTCTTTGGTTGGATGGACAAGCAGTGCTCAATGTACTCTGCTCTCTACAGCATGCTCTCTGCAGCCCACCCAAGGGCCCCCTTGTCTGGGGAGGGCATAACAAGGCTGTAACACGGCAAGGCTACTGCAGCTCTCAGTCTCACAGATTCTGGGATTTCTCTTCCTGTTTGCAAGGGCAGCAGGAGGAAGAGCCTGAACATGCCCAATAGGTTTCCCACCAATGCCTTTGTAGTGCATCCCATAAGCAGCTAAACTTGTGGGGCTGGAGCTTCCTTCCTTGCTGGCCTCTTTGGTCCAGATGCCCTGCTCCCTTTGTCATTTGGTTAGATGAATGCAGCCATGAGGAAAGGCTATTTCATCCAACTTTATTTGCTGGGGCTTAAGGCAGAAGATTCTGCCATGGATCTGGGGTACTCCCTGTCCCATCTCCCCATGACCTATGTCTGGTCTCAGGTCTCACATCCTACCCCTTGTCTTCTACACATTTGGCTGCTTTGTCCTCGAAGAAAAATGCTAAAAGGTGCTGTATTCCCCTGCCGTGGTGTTAGATGGCTCAAGGCTGTACATATCTTCTGGGCAGGATACTTTTCAGAGCTTGTATCTCGCACTGCTTCCCCCAGGCACTGATGGTGTCCGGCAATGCTCTGTATAGCGGGGGATTTGCCTCCTGAGAAATAGGCAGGCAAGTCTGACCCAGAAGAGACTTCTCTGGGCTCTTTGAACAGATGCATATTTCTTATCTGTGCCAGGATTTTTAGGAAGGCGCCAAAGTTGTCTACTTCCCTGCCACCGTTTGTCTCAGGCACCTCTGGATGTTAGCCTGTTGCTAACACCTTCCTCTGCTGTGATGCTGAACTTTAAATAAGCCAGTTTCCAAATGGTGTTACCTCTGTGGCAGTGCCCATGCCTGCACACAGCTCTCCCTTGGCTAGTGTAGGACTTCCATGAACACCCTCTCGTCACATCTCACTAACCTGCAGGTTGTCTTCTGTCCTGATGCCAAAACAAGTCCCTCTAAGGAAACATTGCTCATGCAGTCAGAGCTGGCCTGACATGTCACTGACAGTTGTTGGGGAGCCTTAGGATGGCCCATAGCCATTCTGGCCACATGTAAAGCAACTTTCTTTATCCTCAGACAGAATCCTCACCATTAACTCAAACAGAGCCCATTCCCCTCGGCCACAGCTCCACTTCATACCCAGATTGTGGTGGTCCTTCATGGGCACCTACAATCTCTGAATGCTGTATAATTCATAGATACACCCTACACAACACAGTGCTGTCATCCCAGCCCTATGGGAAACCTGCCCCGAAGCCAGGGTCTGGATTTGATGATGATTTCTCACGTTAATAAAACTAAAGAGCAGCGGTGCACATGTGGAGAATTAAGGTCCGAGGATGGCTGGCTGGCTCCCAGGGAGGCTCCACCAGCACAGTGCAGGCAGGCCTCTTATTCTTGCTCAAGTAGCACAGATATTTCTGTAAGCTGTGCTTTGGGGTGGAAATGCTCCGTTAAGCAGTAATTTGTATTTCTTCTTGGATACCAGCTGCTCTGATGTTAGCTCCGGCACAAAGAGCTCCCCGCTGACTGGAGCATCGCTCCCCTCCCTCTCCATTCGGGCTTTCCCAGGTGATTTTGGGGCAGGAAATCAGCACTGGCACAGGGTCCTCGCCCTGTCCCTCTCCAGATACAGCTGGGAGGGATGCACCCAGCCTGTGCCAAAACCCTGCATGGTAACTGCAAGTGTAGGATCTCCTCTCTCTTAGCAAATCAAGTCAATTGGTAATGGCACTCCCGGGTCGTCACAATGCTGGTGTCACCGCCTGACAGATGAACCTGCAGGTCACTACGGTGGGCTTTTTCCTCAGCAGTGTAGGTGGTCCTGTCCCCTGCCACCCCTCTGTGCCTCAGGGTAGGCTGGACCCAGGCGTCACGCATGATGTCCATCGCAGCCGCTTGTAGGATATCTGCCTGGCTCTGAAATAACAGCTGATTCCAGGCTAATAGATTCAGTAATCTGACACCCGGGCTGTAATAATTGTATCTGAACAAGGCAGGCTCCAGCCTCTGCCAGCCTTATTAGAATGAGTGATTGTTTCCATCACGGATGTAGCTCTGGTGCATTCACCTTTCTCAGGCTCCGAAATACAAATTGAGCTTCTGACCTTGGCGGATACGACAGCTGACCTATTTCCTCCGTTTTAAATAAGAAGAAGACAGACTTTGGAGGGAAAGCGCCTGCTTTCTGCAGGCCCTCCTCCTGCCGAGCTCTGTGTTATCACAAGATCTTAGCTAAATATTTGGCCTGTCATTATTAGCCAGGATGACGGGCTGCCTAAACCGTCAAGCTCCTTGCGTGAGGTACAGAGGCGAAATCCTATCTTCCCATGGGGTTTGGGCTGATTCCTTATATCTCTCCTTCCAGCACAGCATGGATGTCAAAGGCAGCCACTTTCCACGGTGGCTGCAGGTTCTGGAGGTGTTTGTACCCCAGTAATGCCTACAGCCCCAATGGGATCGGGGCCCTGTTGTACAAGGGGATCTCTGTAAACCCAAAGGCTGCTACCCCAAGGCTTTCCCCATAGCTCACCTTGCCAAAGGGGTGGATGGAAAATCAAAGTAACAACTGCCCCCCCAGCCCTCCTCCTCCATCCCTCTCAGCAAGCAATCATAGAGTGCAAAGTGCAGCTTCTGCTCCCAGGTTTTCCCATTCTCATTGCACACACCTCAAAACACCCAGGGAAGGCTCAAAGTCGCACTGCTCAAAGCATCCCTGCCACTGCCCCAGCCCTGGTGTCAGGCAGCAAAGGGGGCTCACAAAGGGCTGCAAGCTCCATCCAGCACTGCAACTGCAAGTATAGCTGGGGGAGAGCCGTAGCCAGAGCCCTCCCTTCCCTCCAGTTAAATTGCTTTTCCCGAGGTTAAATGTCAAATGCCTCTGAAACGCTGCCCGGGTCCACAGCATGGAGGTGCTCAGCCCAGCTCCCCTCAGGAGGCCTATTCCTCATTTATGGAAAAGTGCAGCACCACGCCATCACTCAGGGAGTACATCAGATAACCTAACAGAGGGGTGACATGGGTTTTCTCAGAGCTAACATGCTGTTGTGGGAAAGGTAGGAACAGGCACAGCTCTTCGGCTAGAGCATTGCTCTTCCTGATCTATCCAAGATGATTTTAAAAGTGTCCTGCCCTGGTGGCATCACAAAAAATTGTGCCTGAGCTCAGCAGCCAACACTGCATGAGCTTCGTGCTGGTTTGCTTTGGTGCTCCTTCTGAAGGGAAGAGGAGGGCTGGGTTATGGGCCACAGGCAAGTCAGATAGGGCCGGGGATTCGCACAAAAACGGGGAGCCAAGCAGGGTGTGAGAGCAGTGGGAAGGAGATTTATGTCTTTTACTGTCCATCTGCAAAGCAAAACAAAAATAGCTGAAACACCGGTTTTCTGCTTTATCGGCTCTGTGAATAAGCATATAAATTTCTATGACATTTCTGGAGGCTTGCTGAAGGGGAAAAAAATTCATCCCTTAGGACCTGGCCAGCAGCAGTGGCAGCATATGGTCTGCTGAAATCAGTGGCTGAGTGCTTTTTGTGTGTGTTAGCATTAAAAAGGTGACTTTGTGAGTAATTTCAGAAGTGGGGAGGGTTTTTCCCTTTTTCCTATTATTTTTTTTAATCCTGTCTAAGCTGATGCAGCTGTCATAGCCAATAACTCTTGAGTGAGGGAGCTGTGCCATGTTCTCTGTGTGGGGATGTATGAAGGGTGCAGGCTTCATCGCTGGCTCTTGGCTGTCTCACAGGAGCAGATTTGGCCTCTGGAGAGAAGAGGTCTGCTGGCAAACGAGCTCTTCCTGGGAGACAGAGGGGAGAAACGCAAGGTCCTGGAGCTGACAAAGACAGGAGTGAGGGATGTTTTATTTTTTCCAGCAGAGAAGGAGTTGGGACCCTGCAAGTTCATGGGAAAGTGACTTCAGTCTCCAGGCTGTGCAAGGATGGCAGGGGAGTGCAGTTCCAAAGACTGGACTCATTGGGGGAAAAATAAATACAAATAGGTAATTGTTTATGGTTGTTAAAGTGTGGGTTTTTCTCTTTCATCTTTGACTAAAACCTCGTGTTCTTTGTGGAGTGGGAGGCACCAGACGTAGCGTGCTGTCAGAAGGATGTCTTTCAGAGCAGCACCTCTGGATGTTTACTTCTCTGCCATCGTGCTCTAACTCTTTGAAATGTAAAGAGAAGACACCGCTAATCACACTGTTGCTTAAAGATCAACAGCAACGAGATGTACTTTGTCACGTTCCCTCTTTGGTCTTTCTTCTCCTATAAGGAACATGGTGACATTCGTTCGGGGCAGTGGGGCGGTGTTTCTGTAATGAATCCACTCCTGCCCTGTCCCTGCTGGGGAGCAGCCTGCTCATCACTTCTCTGCTCCTTGGCTTCAGGCTGAGCTTGTTCACTTCACCTTTCCATTTCACCCCCACTGCTCATCTCATGGAAGTTGTACCAGGAGCATGGGGAGAGGGGGAGAAGCGTAGCGCCCCTCCTGATGCAGATTAAGCAGAGCAAACAAAGAGGAGAGCCACGATATGCGAACCAGCAAAAGCTGCACTGAATCCTACTACAGGGATATACCAAAGGCAATAAGACCACTTTCAACCTTTGCCTGCCTGACGGCCGAGGGAGGTATCACTAGTTGGCGGTGAGGAGGCTGGGAAGCACAGCAGATGATGCTGAGTAGCTGACCAAATGCATCAGCAGCGTATGTGCCAGGCATCTAAATACACCCTTTTGGGCCAATCTCTCTTGTGAAGCTTTTTTTGTCCCATCCCTGTCATCTGGGAACAGCTCCTGGCTTGCAGGCTGGGGGTGGTTAAGCACTTCCTCGAAGCACAGTCATGGGGGAGCAGCATCTCGTGCACAAACCACAGTCCCTATGCAGCCTAGGAAACGCCATGCATTTTTGAGCAGCATCCAGCTTTTCGTCCACGAGCAGTTCATATCACAGCCACGGGTGCAGACAGGAGCAGGGGGAGGTCTGTGGACAGCTTCAGGTTCCCGGCAAAGCCCCTGGTACCTCCAGACATGGTGCTCACGGGGACAGCAGACTGCTGAATTGATGGATGTGTGTCTCTGGCAAAGACCTCTCACCAGCCTGTCTGTAGCAGTGTGAACGCAAAGGGTGAGCTCTCCTTGTTGCAGGCAGGCTTCTGCGTGCAGCTGGCTTAAGGACGAGGCGCTACGCAATGCTCAGCACGCTGCTCCCCTCCCAGGCCCCTTTCGACATGATAAATACGTATTTAGATGGTGCCCTGCAATGTGCGCTTGGATACGACCCATAAATCCTGGTGTTAAATCAGTAAAATAAAACCCCGGTTCTGTGTCAGCTCGGCCTTTGAGGAGGCAAAGCCGATAAACAGGGTATGATTGGCTCTTTCTACACCAGTGCCCCTGCGCAACACCCTCTGCACGAGCGTGATATTGCTGCGAGCTGACAGTACAAAGGACAGCAGTGTACCCGTGCCAGCCACCGAGCTGGCTGGCTGGATTAACCCCAATTTCCTTGCTTGGTGCTCCTTTCTTCTGCCGAGGAGAGAAGCTGCATGTGAGACTGATCCCCTCACCCGTGCTGCTGCAAGCATGGAGCTGGCAGCACAATGCAGGGCGCTGAGCCCCCGGCCCCCACCCCTAGCAGCTGAGGCTTTACACCCGCTTACACAAGCACAGTGAGAAGGATCAGGCTTTTTGTACTGATAACACTTCCTCAGGGGCTGCTTTCCACCATCTCCGGGTGACTGGAGGACGCTGCTTCATCCCCGTAGGGGATGACCTTTGTCGTGTCTTCATCAGCCCTAAATGCCAGAGATGTGATTCTGCTGGGCGTGAATTCATGGGAAATATGGGTAGGAGAGAAACAGGCACTCCCAAAACTGCCCTCTGGTCCTGGTGGAAGCTTCCTGATACACATCAAGTGCAGACCAATGAAGTTTATTCCTGCTGGAGAGAGGAGATGGGCTGGGAAACACCACACCACCACTCACACGGACTGTGGGAGCACAGCACAGGGCTATAGCACAGGCCACCTGTGTTTCAGGTACCACTCAGAAACTATGCTGAGAGCTCTAGCAACATTTAGGTTTTCACTGATTTGCTGTCTAAAATGAGAAATGGAAAGTGAGGGAAGGGACCTGTCCTTCAGGCTCAGCCCAAATAGCAAAGATACTCACTCATCTCTTTCTTGAGGAGGAAACATGGGCAAGGTTTGAAACAGGACAGCAGCTAAAATGAGGAGGCACAATGTGATCACAAAATGCTCTGATTTTTTTTAAATTGTCCCCTCTTGGCTGACTGTTGGTTAAAGTCAGCACAAGTGGGTGAGCCTAAGCCTGCAGAAATCCCAGCCAGTGCTGAGATGCTGTGTAATAGGTGGGAGCTGAGCAGGTGTGGGACCAAATGTCTTGTCCAAATGAGGGGGCTGTCCACGCAGTGCTCATGTTAAAGCCCCTATTAGAGTCCCTCTTTCACTACTTGCCCATCTAAGACAATATTGTAGAAAAGCAGCACAGTTTACCCCACATAAATATGCACATCTTCCTATTTCTTTAACAAGGAAAACGACCCAAAATCTGAAATCCAAACTTTTCTGACTGCTCAGCGAGGGCAGAATATTGGAGTTTTATGATAAATTTTCTTCCTTATTACTGAAATTTCAGCTGAAAAAAAAAAAAAACAAACCTGCCTTGCACTCCTTTCTCCCACATCTAAATTCTGAAGCATCAGCTGTTTCGTGGGGGAGGGATAATAATTCACTGTTTTTAAGATCCAACCGAATATGTTTGTGAAAGGGATTATACGGCACCTCATCCACCCATCACAAGGAATTGAGCGTGATGACCGAGGAGGGCACCTCCTCTTTCATGTTTAATTCAGGCCTTGTTTTGTCTCGAAGGCAGGGAGAGTGAGCGAGGTGCTTGCTTCATCTGGAAGAGGAGGTTAAATTTAAGCTTGACTCGGCCACCAGTGGTGTTATCCTGGTCACAGCTGGAGAAGAGCGTGGGGTCTGTGCTCTGCCCATGCTTCTGAAGCTGTGGATCAACCCGGTGTGTGTGACCACCCTGGTTGCTTGTGCCGCAGTATGCCTTCGGTTTGAAACAAGAGCGAAGCCGGGAAAGGAGAAGCTCCCATCCTGCCTGCTATTTGCGGATAGGGAGTGCCGCCTGCAGAAGAGCTGATTGAGGCTGATTGAGGCAAGAAAGAGCCGCACGTGACAGATGCTAGTTGCTTGGCGCAGCGCCCCGCTGCAAGGCACTCAGGTGCCGTGGAGATGGCAGCATTCGGAGAGCCCGCATCCGGCACAGCAAGGAGGGCTGCGGTCCCCTGGCCTCAAACCAGGAGGAAAAGCATCCAAAATGAGAGTGTCTGCAGCCCAGAAGGCAGCCCCTAGAAAGGAGGAGTGTATTGAACACTCTTGCCATCAGCACTCTTGCAAGCAGCTCCTGAAATATCTCTGGCACATCGATTATTCAGGTGTTCTGGAGAGCAAGCTCTGGGAGAGATAGCTTAATTGTGCACCCTCATGCCTAATGTAAAATAGTTTCCTTATTTTCAATGCTAAAAATAAATAAATAAATAAATAAATCACTAAGCAGCAAATGCCTTTAATGCCAGGGCAAAACAAAAACTTCTTGGGGACTGTTTTACTCTCACCATCACCAGCGAAGCAGCTGCCGTGTTAGATCATATTCAAATGCAGCCCCGACGAGGTCGGGAGCAGCGTATTAGCTGAAGTGTTTATCTGCAGCCAGCCAAGGGGGGATGGTGCTGCTCAAATCAATTTTCTATGCTCTGACTGGCCCATCTTCCTGACACTTAGATGTCACTGTACCACTGGTGATAAAAAGGCCTGCCAAAAAAGGATGGATTTGGATTCATGCAGGGTCCTACAGAGCCAAATGAGAATTGACAATATTAGTCTTTAGGACAATTTTACAGATAAAATTAACCAGAAGAATAAATTTTCAACAGTTTGCTTAATCTAATCTGCTTTCTATTGCATTGAATCTCACGCCCATCCACTGCTGCCATTTTAGTACTCGCTTCTTTTCTCCTTTTTTTGTTTTGTGGAATGAAGATTGGGCACACTGACCAGGATACACATTGCTATGAAATTCTAGGATAAAAGCATACACACCTGGTTTCTGTAAAGAGAAGGAGGAATTCCCTTACACAGATTGAAGCAGGGAGAAAAAGTATCAGCATGTTAAATCTGGGGCCTGAGGTATAGTCTTTGATATGATCTGAGCCTAAACTTTTCCCTCAGTTCATCTGGTTTTGGTCTTAATTGTATTATTAGGATAAGTAAAGAGCAAAGGCTGAACCTCAGTTCCAGACCTGGTTTTGAACTAAAAATAGCCAATGGAAAGGTCAGGACTGCCTTTTTGCTAGCCTATCGCTGCTCTATGCTGTGTGGGCCCTTGTACATCTGCAGCTTGTGGTACTGGAATAATGAAGCTCTCCTGGCTAATAACAGCAATACATAACACGTGAGTAGTACCTTTCATCCCTGAGCACCACGCAAATGACCAAGCACCACAACCAGCCTGCAAAGTGCTCTGTCTGTGGCAGAGAGAGTGACATTTCATCTGGAAGCTGACTGCCTTGGTCAAGGACACCCAGGCTACACAACAGCAAAGGTCGGGGCTGTGGGGTAGAGCCGGAGCAGGGGGTAATATCTGCACCCGGCCTTCTTTCAGGTAGTGCATCGCACGTCACAGCCCTTGCATGCTTCTCTTTTGCCTATTTGTGCAGAAGCACTCCACATCCCTGGCTGAATATTTAGGGAGGCGTTTCAAAAAATGATTCAGCTGGCTCTCGGAATGAAGCTGGAAGAGAATGCTTCATCTTTTTCTATGGGAAAACTGTTCTGACAGCACTTCTGAGCATTTGCGGGCCTTGGATCAGGGGTGTCAGTACTTGCAAGGAAATTAATCAAAGCACTGCCTTTTGCTGGCCCTGTGCAAACTTACCCTGACGTGGGTCTGCCCCAGCCCTCTGAGGGGAAACCTGTGTGGAGCAGGAAAAACACGAGTCAGGCCAGGGGAGGGAGGGAGGTTGCTGCCTATTAAGAGCACACGGTCATCCTCAGACCCTGGCAATGAGCGTATCTCCTGTCCCTCCAGGTCCTGATTCGCCTGGTGGAGGTTGGTTTGCTGCAGCTACCAGGCACACCATCAGCTCAGCTGGTGGAGGTCACTGCCAAAAGCTCTGCTGGCCCAAAGCACCACTTAAAGCTTGGCAGCCTTCCTGCTGCTGGTTGTCTCTGCTTTTGTGGAGGGGTTTCTCCGTTTGGCTTTTCAAAAGCTGCTGGCAGTACAGCTGGGAAGAAAGAACCAGGAATTATTCGGGGATTGGTGCCACGAGGCTAGATGTGACTAACCCTGAGCATGGGCTCCTCCTGCCACTGCCCCTGCAAACTTTGCACCCCTTAAGCCTTTAGTCTGTAACTCATGCTGTACCATAAATTTTCATCCCATAAAAGTCAGCTCTGGTGGGCTCCAGCAGTCTTCTTGTTGCTTTGGTTGCTTTAAACTGAAAAAAAAAAAAAAAAAAAAAAAAAAAAAAAAAAAAAGTGCAAGGGGGCACAGTCACATTTTAGGCCCTGCGTGGTCATGGGATTAAAGCAAAAGGCCTAACACAACACACCGATTTGTACCCATCACTGCCACACTCAGCTAGGCTAATGCAAGGGAAGTACCCTAACCCAAAATTCGTGTGGGTTGCCAGGACGTAGGCTGGGACACCTTCATCTCTGGAGTAGCCATTTTGCAGTAGGAGTGGTCACATCTGCAGTCAGGGCCGTGGCAGGTCACAGGGGAGCTGTAAAGTGGATAGTAAGGCGCAGAATCTGGGAATATATACCTTAATGGTATAATATAATAAATGTGATACATATATGATATAATAATCTGTAAATAAAGTACTAAATAGAAGAAGGAGAAAAATATATATATATATATACCAACTGCCCACCCAAAATTAGAGAAAAAATTTGCCCTGGTTCTTGTTTAGTTCTTTGTTCTGTATTAAGCCCAGTCAAAAAAGGAGCAATTATTCCCACAGTGCCAAGTGTCTTACTGCTGGTAAGACATTTGGGAGCTAACATTACAAACAACCCAGCATAACCCCTGAGGAAATGAGCAACTTGAGGCACAAAGAGGGGCGGGAGGGCAAGTGGAACAGGGCAGGAGCCCAGCAGAGATAAGAGATGCCCAGAGCAGCTGTACACAGGGTGAGCATTGCTCAGGAGCATCACTACATTTGGGATGGAATAGGTCCACCACGCTTTGAGAAACTGCTTTGAAAACTGTCATTCCTAATGCCACTCATCTAAGCACGCCTTTGCAGCAATGGGAATAGCAGCAGGGAGGGTGGCCTGGGCTGAGAAGCTCCACTTCATCCCACAGGGTTTCTTGATTTGAACAGTGTCAGCATTTCCGAAGGGACTGGAGGGGAAGCGCTAACCCACAGCTGTAATATTTTAATGAGCCTTTCTATTCTCACCCTCCTGAAAGAGATTTTCTGCCTGCCCAAATAACCCCAAAGGGCTTAAATTGAGAAAAATGTTAGCCAGTTTTTATACTTCCATCCCCCTTTTGTTATCTCACACATGCTTGGTGGTTCGAGCTGTGCTAAGTTCTCCTCAGACTTTGCCACGTGCATCCCTCCATAGGGCTGGCTCATGGAGCTGCATCACGGTAAGTGGTTGAGGTTTTTTTTTAAACAGGGAAATCTGCATTTTAGTAGGTGCCCAGACCCTTGCCAGGACTATCGAGGACAAGGGTTGAGGTGAAGAAGTCCCTTGCTTCCCTCCTTGAAGAATGTGGTGTTAAGTAAGAAATGTGGTGTTGCCATCACAAGAGATTAAGTACAGCAGTGCCACACATGGCATATTAAAAAATAAAAATAAAAACAAATAAGGAGACTTCTTTATTTTCTTTGCTCTTAATTACAGAAATACTATTAAAAGCACAGGTAGAAGCTATTACAGAGAGACATGCCCTGGAAAGGGAAAATCTATAGGAAAGGCAGTGGAAGGATCATTCAGACATCCTGTTAAAGCTGAGAAAGAAAGCAAAATAGAGTGGTGACCATAGATGGGAGGACAAAGCAGAAAAGAGGAATGATGCGGGGGG